>JAUIMM010000035.1:11122500-12322500 GCA_031769625.1 Taudactylus pleione
CATCGGAAGCGGATAGCCGTAGGGGGGGGAGAGGGTTAGGTTTAGGGTCTCCCGGGGGGACTTAGGGTTAGGCACCCCCCCGGAGGGTTAGGCTACGGGAAGGAGGTCAGGCACCCCCAAGGGGGAGGTTAGGGTTAGGCACTCCAAAGGAAGGTTAGGGATAGCCTTTATACTTACCCTGTCGGGATCTCCACATGCCGGCCTTCCAGCATCTGTATTTCATCCGCCAGGGCTGACATCCGGCTGTATAACATACCGATTCCCTGAGTGAATGCAACTTATGTTTAGCCAATGCAAGCTAATACCTGGAAGACAATGCGTTACCAGTATGCCACTGGTGTAAATTGATAATACATTATGCCTCTATATCAGTGGTTCTCAAACTCGGTCCTCAGGACCCCACACAGGTCACGTTTTTCAGGTCACCCAGTAGGTGCACAGGTGTATTCATTACTCATTGATACATTTTAAGAGATCCACAGGTGGTTATAATTATTTCACTTTTGATTCTGTGAAGAGACCTGGAAAACATGCACTGTGTGCAGTGGCGTAACTAGGGCAGGACAAGCGGGGCACGTGCCCTGGGCACCGTGGGACCGGCGGCACCTAGTTACCCAGTGTAGTGCTGACCGCAGTGAGTGCATTCAGCGCTACACATTTACACAAGACCGGCGCTAGGCTTCCCAGTGCCGGTCCTGGTGTTTCTTACTACTGGAGGCCGGTCCTGGTGTTTCTTACTACTGGAGGCACAAGGTACACTGCACTGGGGCACTAAATAGGGAGGACCACTACAAGGGGCACAGGATAGTAGGGACCACTACTGGGGAGCTGCATAAAGGGGATTACTACTGGGGGAACTGTATAAGGGGCACAACTGGGGGCCTGTATAAGGGGGACCATTACTGGGGGCACTGTACAAGGGGAACAAATGGGGAGCTGCACAAGGGGGGACCACTACTGGGGTACTGTACAAGGGGCACTACTGGGGGCACTGCATAGGGTGGACTGTATAAGGAGCACTACAGGGGTTAAGGTGCATATGGAAAGGAATGTTAAGAGTGACGAGAAATGGGTATTTGTGTCCTGTTGACACGCCCCATTGTTAAGTGACCCCACCCCTTGTGACCCAACCCATTTTTTGCGGCACGTGCATACGGAGGGGGACTCCATTTTCAAATTTGCCCTGGGCTCCAAATACCCTAGTTATGCCACTGACTGTGTGGGGTCCTGAGGACTGAGTTTGAGAACCTGTTCTCTATATAGTCTATCACTTTTTTGTGACCAAATAAGACAAATGATTTGCTTTGATATGTGTGAGCAGGATCATAATAACAATTCTGTCATTTATCATAAACTAGATATAGAATATTTGCTCCAGCATTCCAGACATTTTGTTACCATCATTTTGTTAGGATCATTCTCTGCAATAGTTTTAAATATGTGGGTGTGAGATAAGCCACATAGAAATGTAAAAGAGCCTTCCAATGTGTATTTCTCGGTGGCTGACAGTTGAACACATATTACTTCTGTTTTAATCAAATTGGCTTTTAAGCCTGAGACAGTAAATCACTCAATACTTCAGGCACACACAATCATGTTAGTGATATTGAGTGCTAAATAGTCTGCATAAGCTGATACTTTTAATCTCTACATCCCCGTATTGAAAGCTTGGGATGCCTTTACTATTATTACTTACACATGCAAGAAGAGGTTCAACAGCCAAGACAAATGCCCCAGCTCAGGGCTGCTATAAATTACAAAGGAGGGAAGTGTAAAGACATAACATTTTTTTTTTTTTTAACAGATGCTAAAACAATATGCACCACAAACACCAAAGCAATGTTACATCGAGTATTAATAACGCAATCCATTTTATCAAATTGCTCATTGGTCACAGACGCTTAGCTGCCAGGCTTTTAGGGGTCTATTCATATAGATATATATATATATATATATATATATATATTTACATCGGATATTTGGATTATTAATAACATTTAATTGGATATAATTGTATCTGCTGCAATGTGTCTGCTATATATTGACTACTCAAATATCTATTGAACACCAGTCATAGGCTCTCTGATATAAAATTAATGGCATGGACTAATCAAAACTAGTTCCATACATTAGAACCTGGTTCATTTTTTGTATCTGTATACCACTACACAAGTTTGGTACCAGCATCATGTTACTTGATTGTTATATTGCATTAGAGTATTATATATTCTTATAACTTTACTCAAGCAGATTTTGTTGCATTATGTAAGTGCATATTATAGCACTGCTATAAGTTTTTCTGTTTCACGAACCACTTGTAAAAACAGCTTTTCACTTCTTTGTTGTATTCAAAAAGGGGGTTACCGTGGAGAAGTGTAAGGTTTCTCTAGCGGTTCCCCTGATTAGTGCTATAATTACTTCCTCATGGTGAAACGAGGTGAAGCATAACTTGGTAGGGGGAGAGGAGCAGTGAAGTTCACTGCTCATGCTCCTTCTATGTAGCCCCCCTTGTGTACAGCATCTGCCCTGTGACTTGGACGGATGCTGGCGTGCTAGGCACTGCCCGCACATGCACAGTCTGCAGAAAACAGATGACAAGGAACAGGGGCCCCCTCAGCTCTGTCCCCATAGCAGCTGCACGTCTTGCACCTATGGTAGTTACGGCCATGGAGATACAGTGCTGTAGCACTCTTCTCCTCCCGCCACCCTTAGGCAGGGCTACTGAGTCTCAGATTTGTGCCCACGGTTAAACAGTTGAAGTTGAACAAAAACAAACAAAGCTGCACTGGCATCCCCAGCTGGTGCACATGTGCCGTTCATTCAGGCACGCGCAAAGGAAATGAAGGCCGAGTCTCTTCTGCACATGTGTGAACCATCAATGGTACTACGTAGCATAGTTTACAACCATCAAATACTTGTGCCACCATCGCCATCTATGGTAACCATCGATAGAGACCACACTGATGGCCATCCCTACTGTTTGGTCAGGATGGTTGGCTTATAATATATTAATCCAGCCTCATGGCTAAGACCTTGGCTATAGTTTTATCATGGTAATTATATAACTATACATGTCTATATAAATCAATTTTTTCAATTTTCTTTAGCAGGTTTAAGTAAGAAGACAATTAACGCCTCAACCAGGGGTTGCCAAGACTTAGGGTCTATTTACTAAGCAGTGTTAGGAGACAGAGGGCCTGATTCAGAGACGGACGCTCTGAAAGAGCGCTTGCTCTGAATCAGGGCGTTTTTTTTTTTTTTGAGCGGGGTTACCACCCACAGCTATAGCAAGCGGCCAGGTTGATGGTCGCGATAGTCAAGACCATCGCGACCATCGGGCTTGCGACGAGACCCTTGTGGTAGGGTCTCGTGGCCGCAAGCCCCAGAGAGCTTCTGGCTCTAATAGAGCCAGAAGCTCTCCCACTGACATCACTGGTGATGTCAGTGGGGCCGCCCACAAACGGCAGGCGTTCGCTTGTAAATGCCTCTGTTTGTGAAGCCAACCCCCGGCCACGCCTACCAAATGGGGTGAGCTGTCAATCACCATCGACAGCTCGCCCCCTTTGGTGTGAGACCCGGAGTGATGGAGCACTCGTCGCTAGCTGGGTCTCTCGCATGTGCACGATGGAGCTGCGCATGCCCGGTAGCCAAACATCGACCCGGTTGCGAGCGCTCAGCGCTTGCGACCGGGTCTGAATCAGACCCAGAGTGAAAAGTGATAAGAAAGTGATAAGGTGCCAGCCAATCAGCTCCCAACTGTCATCTCACAGACTGTGTTTGAAAAATGACAGTTGGGAGCTGATTGGCTGGCACCTTATCACTGACTTATCACTTTTCACTCTGTCTCCTAACACTGCTTAGTAAATAGACCCCTTACAGTGTGGGGCCCCTACTGCAAAATTTCGACCTTTACGAGTGCTACCTCAGGACACCACATCTCCATCTAAATGGTGAAGCAGAAAGAAAGAATGGCCAGGGGTACACCTGTGGCACCATTTAACCATTTAACTGATTTTTATTTTCTAAAAACCGCTCCGAAATGTTTGTTTTTTTTATGAGTAAATTAGATGAGGAACATTTACTTTATCTTATCCAAAATGATTTCATTTAAAAAACAAAAACAAAAACATTTTTTTTATGATTTGTTTAAAAAAAAAAAAATCTGATCGGAAGATCAGAAACATTGGAAACATTGCGACTTTCAATTTGACACCGGCTTCAGGCACCAGGTACACTAGGGGAATGAGGAGGGATGTTAATTGACTTTTTCCCAGCGGAAAAAGTAAAGTAGCCTCCCCCTTCAGGTCCCTCTGAGAGCAGCAACTGCTAGAAAGTTCTCTGTCTGCAGCCGTTCTCATGTTTATCTGACTGGTCAAAATTTTGCGACCAGAGCAGATAAAGAACTGCCTGGTGTGGTCGGAAAATTGCGACCATTCCAGGCAACTGGTTAAACATTAATGGCAATATTGGATAATGGCCATGTTATTTAATACCCATAAAGATTAGGGAAGCTTTATGATTTTTTTTGTAATACTGTACATACTAATCACCATTCATTTAATCATGCATGTCGGCTAAGTAGGCAGTGCAGCTATTAAATCATTTATAATCATAACCAGGTGAGGCAAATCCCGGTAACGTGATTGGTGGGATCCCGGAATTTTGGCTTAAAATTGAATCCCGGAACCAGTGATCGCATGCGCTTATTATAATTTTGTAATGCCGGGCAGCGCTAAGCACCTGCAGCACTCGCACAGGCGCTGCGCGGCTGTGCGCGGCATGAAGTGACATCAGAGGTCACTCTGAGTAGTCCCACGCCAGCCTGCCCCTTCAGCCACACCCACCACTCCATTGACTAACTCAATCCCGGGATTGAAAAAGCGACCAGGGATTGGCTTCCATAATCATAAAGTGTTAGAAAATGTGCAAATTATTTTGCAGTTTATCCATTTTGTTTGTAAATAATCTAATATTTCCACTATCTGCCTACCAGTGACGTGCGGTGGGGTCAATGGCTGGGGAGGGGAGGCACACATGGAGATGGGTCTGAGCAGAGCCGGATTTAGATCTCAGGGGACCCTAGGCAAGATACCAGTTTGGGGCCCCCCTCCTTCAAACAATGCATAGCACTATATTTTCATTATTGGACTCTTCACCCTGGATGGTGACGAAATTTAACAATGCCATAACGTGGGTACCCAGTGGCCAAGCTGTTTTACAATATGGGGCGCCTCCTCTTTCTTTCTGTCTAACATATATACTTATATATATTTATATATCATCCTGTTTTAAATATGTATATGTAGCTAGCTGTGTATTATACATTATGTAACTTAAATATGTATGAAATGAGTAATATATATATATATATATATATATATATATATTTCAGCTGGAATGCTATTCCTGATGCTCTTTTGAAAAATGACATCATCAGGTACCGCGTCTTCACACTACCTGCAGGCTCCTATTAGTGGGCTTTTGACGCTACCCTGACTCTTCACTCATTCGTCTTTAAGCCAGTAGTTGCTCTCCTCCCTTCAGTGTATTAATCCTCTCTGACATTCGGCTACACCTTCCCACAGTTTCAGGGAGTCCAGCTGCCGTCCCGGCTCCACCAAACACACGAACCAGTACTTGTAGCAACCCACACAGGCTTCACCCATCCTGTCTCCTCAGCCACTGCCAGGTAAAGTTTAACGCTTTTGATATGGCAGCACCAGCAGGCACAGGGGAGTTAGCACTGTGAGGGGTAGAGAGTGTCACAGCTAATGCCGCTAGCTATATATATATATATATATATATATATATAAAATATATTCCTTTCATAAATAAATGTGTGTATGCGCACAGCTTCTGGTTGTTATAGTCACACTGACATCCGGGCCCCTTCACTGCCCACCTGACAGCACCATATACTGCCCTCTTACATAGCACCCATCATCCCTCTCCCCTCACAGCACAGACCCCCCTCCCCCATAGACACCCCCTCCCCTCAGCAGCCATAGACCCCATCACGCACAGATTCTCCTCCTGGTCTCCTCTCCCCTCCCCTCACAGTACAAACACCACCTCCCCTCACAGACCCCTCTCAGCAGCCACAGACCCTCTCCCCTCACACCACAGGTCCCCCCTCCCATCACAGCACAGACCCACCCTCCCCTCACTGACTCCTCTCCCTTCAAAGTACAGACACCCCCTTCCCTCACAGACCCCTCTCAGCAGCCACAGACCCCATCACGGCACAGACCCTCCTCCCTGTCTCCTCTCCCCTCACAGTACAGACACCCCCTCCCCTTACAGACCCATCTCAGCAACCATAGACCCTCTACCCTGATGGCACAGGTCCCCCCTTACCTCACAGATGCTCTCCCAGCATAGACTCCCGTCCCTTCACAGTACAGTGCCTTTCTCCCCTCCCCACCAGCTCCAGCAAATTTACCTGCTTATGACCTCCATTTGCACTGCGCCCATGGACCTGCATGGCTCTCCTCTTCAAGTACTGTAGCTCCAGCCTTAACAGCGGCACAGCAGGGGAGTGACAGTGAATTACTGTTACTGACTGTCTGCGCCGCGGGTGCAGCGTCATCCTCCTCACTGTGGCACTCCATTCAGCAGCAGCTGCATCCACGAGCCGGCCCCTTCCTGCATAGAATGATAGGGCCGGCCAGCTCCGGCCCCAACTCCGCCTCCTTCTCCCTCAGCTTAGTAGCAGCCAGGCCTCCAATGTGATGCTACTACACTACCGATATGTGTGACTGTCATGTCTCCCGGCCGGTGCTAGTAGCAGCAGGTTCCAAACAGCGCGGCACGTTCTCCCCAGGGACAGTTTTTGGAGGGCCTGGTCACGGGCCCCTTTGGACCCGCAGGGCCCTAGGCGGCCTCTTAGGTTGCCTAGCGGCAAATCCGCCCCTGGGTCTGAGTGCTGGGAGCCTGTCTCACCCCCTACTCACTGCAACTCTTCCCTCACTACACTAAGATTCAGTGTCCATTGATTCTCCTACCTGCATTACTGTGTCTTCTCTTGCTGCTGACTGAGCTCGATCTCTAAACACTGCAGTGCACCTCCTGGTCACATGACACATCCAAGGCGTCTATCAGTGCTCAAGGCACACCCTCCATACTCAAAGGTATGCCTCTATTAGCTTTCTTTCTGTGCAGCTTACTGCCGTGATGTGACCCCGCCCCCAGCTCTGTAAGCAGTGTCTGTGTATGCAGAAGCGAGGCTGAGCTGTTGCTGCCTCATCTCTCATCTCCCTGCAGTCCCAGGTAGCTCCACAAAGCTAGTGAGTGTTAACTATAATAATGATTACAATGAACAAAGAAGTTATAAATATCTTCTTTATATCATTCTAATAATTTTCATATCAAATCTCAGGAGTATGACAGGGGAGGCTCTCTATATATATTTTTAAAACTAGTTGTTTAAGATATAATGTGGTATATAAGAAGTAGCAGCAACACTCCCAGCACCCACTGTAGCCGAGGCCGGGTTAACAATGGGGTGGGTGGAGCTGCAGCTCCAGGCCTCCTCATTAAAATAGGTCCATCATCATCTACTATGCTGCTGTAGAGAGTATTTTTCTGTTCCTGCTACAGTAGCAGCCTGCCAGTGACCGTTTGCTGTTCTCTTTACCATCGTTCCTCTCCCCTTCACCATATGTGCCTCTGCCACCTTCTAATAGCTATGCCGCTACCCCACTCACTTCTATGCCTCTGACCACTCCCTATCTGTGCCTCTGTCCTCTCCTTATATGTGTTTCTGTCCTTTCCCATCTTTAATAATATTTCCTCTGCCCCTACCCATATCTGTGCCCCCTCATATATGTGCCTCCGGCCTCCCTCATATCTGTGCTTTTGTCCCCCCACATATCTATGCCCCTGTCCCCTTTTCCCCTATGTGCCTCTACCCATTTGTGCCTCTGTTCCTTTAATTCATGTTTGCCCCTTCTCCCTCACCCAATGGCTACTGGTGACCCATACGAAGATGCATGACTGAATGGAGCAGCAATGGGTTCAACACTACATAACTGAACCTAAAGCTAGGTAAGCACAATTTCCAATTATTAAATCATTATGGATTTATTTTCTTTTTTTAATCAAATGCTTTATTCCTTAATCATTAATGGTTTAAAAATAGATTTTTTAAACCACTTGCCTGGCATGGTTGTATCAAATGCGACCACGCCAGGTTGGGCTTTCCCTGATATGATTGAATCTAATGCAACCAGTCAGAAACGCCCACTGGGCGACTGCCGTAAATTAATTTTTCAGCAGTCGCCAACTTCAAAGGGACGTCTGGTCCCTCTGTACCCACGGCACCACCTCCAACTTGTCCAGATCACTGCTGGCCTCAGTAATCATGCAGCCCCTGCAGCACCCCCACTAAGATATGCAGTGCAGCCGCAGCTGTGTCCCCAGTATCCCAATCACTGTGGCCTCAGTAATCAGGCAGCCCCTGCAGCACCCCCACTTAGATATGCAGTGCAGCCGCAGCTCTGTCCCCAGTATCCTGATCACTGTGGCCTCAGTAATCGGGCAGCCCCTGCGGCACCCCCACTTAGATCTGCAGTGCAGCTGCAGCTCTGTCCCCAGTATCCCAATCACTGTGGCCTCAGTAATCAGGCAGCCCCTGCAGCACCCCCACTTAGATATGCAGTGCAGCCGCAGCTCTGTCCCCAGTATCCTGATCACTGTGGCCTCAGTAATCAGGCAGCCACTGCAGCACCCCCACTTAGATCTGCATTGCAGCCGCAGCTCTGTCCCCAGTATCCTGATCACTGTGGCCTCAGTAATCAGGCAGCCCCTGCGGCACCCCCACTTAGATCCGCAGTGCAGCCGCAGCTCTGTCCCCAGTATCCCAATAACTGTGGCCTCAGTAATCAGGCAGCCCCTGCGGCACCCCCACTTAGATCTGCAGTGCAGCCACAGCTCTGTCCCGAGTGTCCCGATCACTGTGGCCTCAGTAATCGGGCAGCCCCTGCAACACCCCCACTTAAATCGGCAGTGCAGCCCCAGCATCCCAATAACTGTGGCCTCAGTAATCAGGCAGCCCCTGCAGCACCCCCACTTAAATCTGCAGTGCAGCCCCAGCTCTGTCCCCAGTGTCCCAATCGCTGTGGCCTCAGTAATCGGGCAGCCCCTGCGGCACCCCCACATAGATCTGCAGTGCAGCCGCAGCTCTATCCCCAGTGTCCCAATCACTGTGGCCCCAGTAATCGGGCAGCCCCTGCAGCACCCCCACTTAGATCTGCAGTGCGGCCGCAGCTCTATCCCCAGAGTCTCGATCACTGTGACCTCAGTGATCCGGCAGTTCAAATAGGCACCCCACCTGGCGCTGGCCGTGGCTTCACTCCCAGAGTGTCCTGATCACTGTGGCCACAGGTCAAGCAGCCCAGCATCTCCCAGCAGCTGGAGTGCAGCCGCAGCTCCGCTCTGCCCCCAGTGTCCCGAGTATTATTGTTATTATCTTTTATTTATATGATGCCTCAAGAACTCTGCAGTGCTGTACGTAGGGGCAGGGGCGGAAAGGCCATCCTCTGAGACAACTATTAGGTCTAAACCTAGTGATGTGGACAATCTGTATATTTGTGAACAAAAATGAATATTCCAGAGTCTGCGCTAATCATTTACCACAGGAACTGGTGACACCACCTGAAGTTTCCTGGTCACACTATGGGCCTGATTAAGACCCGTTCGCTAGATGCGGCCGCTCGCTCCAAGCGTATGCAAAATCAGCTAAGTGACGTCAAGGCAGGCGATCGCACAGCAACACATAAGCACGCCCACTATCTTGGCGAGCGATCACTGTGTTTATAGACGCCCACCAGCCTGTCTTTAGCCGCCCACTAGCGCACGTCATCTCCAGGAAGTACATACAACCATCGGTACATTGGGTTCCATCGGATCTGACCGCAAAGCTTGCGGTTGCCTTTACCCTACCGCAAGCACTGTGAGCACTTCAGTGTAAAAACCAGCCAGGTGACGTGTACTAAGACGCTGCCTATTAATTATGCACGCCTCTGAAATGGCGTTGAAGCACTCTGGCACGCCTGCATCGCACCCCCGTTACTACTGCCCTGCCCGTTACCACCCTCAAACGGCCTCTCCTGTCACTCATTCCACTGGGCTGTCTTTGCTGGGCGATCGAGCGCTTCCCGATCGCTCGGACTAGTTCACGCATGCGCACTGCGATGCATATATATGCGCAAATGCATAACATCTGCCGCGTACGAGCGGGCGGCTGCTTGAGAGAGGGCCTGAGTCAGGCAATATGTGCAGTTTGCATTATACACAGACTATAGCAGGTTAGGTATTGTCCTACAAATGTGCAATGAAATGGCATAATAGTGTTTGCATTCATCAATCTGTACAGATCATTTTCATTATGTAGGAGATGTATCACTGATAGCATAAGAATTAGTGATCTCCCCTGACCATCGCGTCCTCACTTCCATGGAATGTACCATCATAGTCTTGATGTGACCTGGCTGTCCCAGTGATGTCATTACTTTCGGGTTTGCGCCCCACCAGATATATTGCGCAACCATCCGGGGGATTTCTTGCAAAACTAATAAGTATATAAATGTATTATTAATATAATGTATTCCATGAGCATATGTTTCTATAATTGGTCAAATATTATGGCTATTTGGATTCTCATGATATAGCTGATACCTGCATTTCACTTGCAAAAAAAAAATACAATGAAGATCAGTATTATTCTCAGACTGCCCTTAGGCTTAAAGGGTACAGTGTTTTTCCAATACTTCATTTGTTATTGCCGCAATGTGGTGAAAATAAATTGTCACAGCGTACCGGACCCCGGTGTGCACTTACCGGGTTTGGCAGCGCTGGTCTGCAGCTGGGCAGCAGGCAGGGAATCCCGGGCACCCGCTGCTCTCTCCGTCAGATTCTTCTCCTGATGTTCGGCTCCAATGTGCAGACGGCCGCAGCTTCTCTGAGGGCGCGGGGTGATCTGTAAGGAATTTAAAGGGCCAAGCACACCATAGGTGACATGACAGAAGGTACCAAATTCAAGCCCTGCCTATTTAAGGAAGTCCCTGGGAGCACTCCTGTGCCAGAGTATAGGCTCCCAAACCTTGCTCCAGCGTTCCTGTGTGTGACTTCATTGCTCGTTCCTGACCTTGGTCTGTGACCCGGTTTCGTCTGATCCCTGGTACTGCGCTTGGTACTCGGGTTCCGACCTTAGCTATCCTCCTTGACCTGCATACGTCTACTCCCTGGTACTGTCTTGTCCATTTGGTTATGACCCGGCCTGTCTACTATGCCATACATCTTCTCCGCTCCCTCCAGAGCTCACCAGCACCTGTATTGGGAAACCTAGTCTGAGGGCTATGACCTGCGTGTCAGACGCAGCTAAATTCATACCTCCTCGCGGGGGGGCCCTGGTGAACACCGCCTGCACGTTAGACTCCTTAGTTATAGGTCTCACCAATCCTGAATATGGGTTTGCATCCACTTCTCAGCCGAGAGTGGTGACAGAAATGACAGTTATCGGGATAAAAATCTGGATAGTTGTAAATCTGCCCCATAGAGTCACAGAGGGACTGATGTACCAGAACATCGACACCAGAATGTCAACATAGTCTGAATGTCAACATTCAGGATTTTGACATGTTCAGAAGGTCGACATTCACACATGTCAACACAGACATAATATCAACATTATTAGCATAATGTGTGGGCACTACAGTAGGCATAAGGTGTGGGCACTACAGGTGGCATAATGTGTGGGGACTACAGTGTAGCATAATGTGTGGGCACTACAGGTCACATAATGTGTGGGCACTACAGTAGGCATAATGTGTGGGCACTACAGGTGGCATAATGTGTGGGGACTACAGGTGGCATAATGTGTGGGGACTACAGTGTAGCATAATGTGTGGGCACTACAGGAGGCATAATGTGTGGGGACTACAGGTGGCATAATGTGGGCACTACAGGTGGCATAATGTGTGGGCACTATAGTGTAGCATAATGTGTGGGGCACTACAGTGTGGTAAAATGTGGTGGCACCCACTGCATCTCCCTGTTACCTCTTCCTATCACCCTCTCCCTGTCACCCCCTGCCTCTTCCCTCTTCCTGTCACACACTGCCTGTCACCTCTTCCTATCACCATCTCCCTGTTAACCACTGCTGCTCCCTCTCCCTGTCACCCTCTCCCTCTAACCCACTGCTTTTCCCTGTCACTACTGTCTGTCATCTCTACCTATCACTCTCTCCCTGTCACCCACTACCTATCCCCTCTCCCTTTCACCCATTGTCTGCCAACTATTCCTGTCACCCATTGCTTTTCCCTGTCACCCACTGCTTCTCCCTGTCACCTCTCACTCTCTCCCGTCACCCACTGCCTCTTCCTTCTCCCTGTCACCCACTGATTCTCCCTGTCACCCACTACCTCTCTCTGTCACCCACTGCCTCTTCCCTCTCCCTGTCACCCATTACTTCTCCCTGTCACCCTCTGCCTGTCACTTCTGCCTATCACCCACTGCCTCTTCCCTCTCCACATCACCCACTGCCTGTTTTCTCTCCCTGTCACCCTCTCCTTGTCACCTTCTTGCCTCTCTTTGTCTACCTCTTGCCTCTCCCTGTCACCCACTGCACTTTGAACTTGAAGTAGGGTGGAGGAGGTGGGCCCAAAGCAAATTTTTGCACCTGGGCCCACCACTCACAAGTTCCACCACTGACCCAAACTGTCTGAAAAATAGTTTCTTTGAATAAAAGAAGTTTATTTGAAAGGAAGGGTACAATCATTTGTGTCTGGACTATCCTCCTTACCTCTCTGGTGGAGTAGGAAGATAACAAGACGTGAAACAGCGTAGAGCATAGGTTCTCAAACTCGGCCCTCAGGACGCCAAACAGTGCATATTTTCCAGATCTCACAGAATCACAAGTGAAATAATTAGCTCCACTTGTGGATCTTTTAAAATGTGTCAGTGAGTAATGAATACACCTGTGCACCTGCTGGGTGATCTGGAAAATGTGAAGTGTGTGGGGTCCAGAGGATGGAAGGCCTGATTCAGACCCAGTCGCTAAGCTGCAATCACACGCTATGGCCGATAGTCGCCCGTCTGCGCATGCGTCGCAGTGCGCGTGCGTGAGTCAGTCACTGCGATCGTGAATCGTGCGCTCGTAGCACAAAGACTGAGCGCTACTTTTAGTGACAGTGCTGTTTGTAGATGGTGTCAGGGGAAGGTCTACGTAAATGGGGGTGTGTATGTGTGAACGCAGGCATGCCTGTGTGTTCTAACGGCGGTTCATGTGCGTGTATAATTAGCATGGAGGTGTCATTGTACACGTCACCTGGTTGTATTTCAGCCTGCAGTAATCGCAGTGCTTGCGGCAGGGTAGGGATACAAGCAGCTCCAATGGCTCTCGATGTTACTGATATTACATAGCGTTCCCGCTAGGTTGTTTTAGCGGGGCGCTGCACTTTGCCCTTCAGAAGGAGGGCAAAAAGCGCCCTGCCCTCACAACCTGTGGGTGCTATCTTCCCCACGGGTCGCAGTGTCCCACGGGTGGGGAAATGTGCGGTGACACAGTCACCACCCGTGAATAGACGCTGGGCGCATGCCCCCGGCATCTATTCTCCTTGTCAGCAGCACTTGGGGGCTGTCCGGCGTGTCCGTAAGTGCCGGGCACGCCCCCAAGATGGACTAAAAGGTGACGTGTCTTATAGACACGCCCCCTTTTCAATGGCCTTTGGCGCGCACGTAAGTGCCTTCTCTAGCTCCGATGCCCTACTAGAGTGAACACTACTACATACACTTCCTGGAGATGATGTGTGCTGCGAAGGAAAAGGGAGCGTCTTTAGGCCGGCGTGCGTTCGCTCTGCCGTCGCTCTCTAAGACGTAGAGGGCGTCCTTAAGCCTGGCCGTGTGATCACGGAATTTACATACCCTGCCCCTGATGGCTGCGGAAGTGCGCTGCTTTGCGTCCGGGTCTAAATCGCCTCCTGAGTTTGAGAACCACTGGGGAATTCCTTCCCCAAGCAGCTAAGTACGCAAACAACTCTACTTAACACACCTATACACCACCTGGCGGGGCATCACACTGACAATGAGCCAGGGGTGTATCAAGTGATGAGGGGGCCTGTGTGCAGTCTCCGTCCGGGCCCCCTTCTCTCTAGACAGTGGCACAAGCAAGTAGACTGGCGCTGTACCAGAGTCTGGTACTGCGCACATGGAGGTCTCTGATAATGCTGTGGCGGCCAATAAAGAACATGGGTGCTGGGTGTGTGGTGTGAGCTCCCCTGGACCCAGTGTATACCGCACACAGATACACAACTGCATTGTGAGTATGAGCAACAGGCACACCCTGGGGCTGATTCTGAGATGCACGCAAGTAGCCATGCTAATGGATTTTAGTATACTGCGCATGCGCCAAAGAGAAAATTCAGCTTCTACGCAGGTATTTGAAGGCCCCATAGCAAAAGTTTGTAAGGTCCCTATGTACCACCCAATAGGGGAAAATGCATATAACACATATAACTTTGACCAGGAAGATGGGCCCCCCTCAGCTCTGGGCCCCATAACAGCTGCACCCCTTGCATCCATGGTAGTCACGCCCATGCTCTCCGTGCTGCTTACGGGGATCACAGAGGGGCTGCTTATGAGAGGTCGATGACGCACAGATAGGTATTACTGACTCACAACTTAGAATCACTATATATTGTATCAATATGTTGCGATATATACTGATAATTATTACTCTGCACACTCTGTTCTACATAAATAGACCCCTAGGTCACAAAACTGGTTCTATTTATATTAATATCACAAATGTGTCTGTACCAGTGCATTATATTAGGGAATACTGAAACAGACACTATTACCATGTCTAGGACAAAAGACCTTGAAGTTTGAAGTACATCCTTATAAAGAGATACAAGAAGAATTTATAGCAGATAGCCGGAAAGCCCTCAGGCCTCCTCAGGCCTTGTTTCTTTTCAGTGATCTCAAAACTGTAATAGCCAAGCCATCAACAATTCCTCTGACGGTATCAGCATTTAATCCATCTAAGTCCTCTCCAGATATTTGTGGCAGATTACATATAGCAAAAATAATGTTCTGATCAGCATATTGTACAGCATAAAATCAAACTGCTCTGGAATATGTGCAGGATTATTGGTTTGATCCCTAGAACTCATTTTGATAATGTGAAGATCTGGGTCATATTGTATGAATGATATTTTAGTAAATAGTAATTAGGTTTGTCAGTATTCAAATAATTATCTATTTTGAATAGCAAGGAGTCATTGCAGAGATAGCGATACTAAAATAATGAGGATGTCGGAAGCCACATAATAGAGTAAAAGAGGGGGTGGAATCCTAAAAGAGTGAGGGGTGAGGCAGCCGAGGAGCGCCAAAATGTGAGGGGAAGCATTGCAGAGGTGTAATAAAAAGATGCAGAGTTTCATAAAGATATGCAGAATTATGGGCCTGATTCAGCGTTGGAGGCATGGGTGATGTTTTCTATACTGCACATGTGTATAAGCCGCACTACGCATGTGCCGCTATAGTCTTGCGATGGCAGTCCTACTGTGAATTAGGATGCAGAGTGACTGAAGGACAGCGACCCTTTGGGGATGTAATGGAGGTGTAGTGACTTAAACGCAGGCGTGTCGCAATCATTTAGGGGCGTGTCGCAGCCAGTGACTTTGTCTTCTTACGCAGTGGTTCTGGTCCCAGCATCTTACTTGTGATGGACATTCTGAGCGATATAGGGTTACTCAGTGGTCCGATGGTGTGATCGATGTTCGATGCTTCATTTTTATACGCAAGCAGCAGATCTGAGAAGCTAAAACTGAGTATCTCTGAGTATCTCTGTACAAAAGACAGCGACTGCGTCATTTGCATAACTTCGATCCGCAGCGAATGAAGATGCAGTAGTGACGGGCATTGCGTTCACCTCTGAATCAGACCCTATGATAGCGATAGAGATGTCGTGCTTTTATAAAGAAACGTAGAGCTGAGATAAATAGATGCAGAGCTGTGATATAGTAAAGAGAAGCAGGGTTGTAATAACTAAAAAAGAGAGGCAGACCTTTGGAAAGCCCTATGAGTGAGAGTGGGAAGCAGCTCCGAGTAACACCTGTGCAGTATAGTAACTGCATATGAGATAAGTGTATACCTAGTGCCAGTAAATCAGTCAGAGCCTGCATAAAAGAAGGTGAATATGTATGGAATGACAGGCCCTAGAAAGGAGATGTATATATTTTCATTGTCATAATCCAAAAACTGCGCAGGAGTGAAGAAGGAGATGTACAGTATATATTGTATATATGAAATGTGCTAAAGGAGTCGATTAATAAAGAAAACATACATTAAAGTGCCAAGTCATCGGATAGCAGTATGTACAGGTAGGTGAACTGCATCAGTTGTAACCATGGCAAGGCGAGGTGAATTATTGGAGTTCGAACGAGGCATGATAGTGGGTGCCTAACGCATGGGACATTCCATTTCCAAAGTTGTACCAACATTCAACATTCCTTGATCTACTGTGTCACCTGTGTAACAGGAATACCTCATAGAAGGCATTACCACCCACCGTAGACAGTGCAGTGCCGACCACCGATGCTTAATGATCGTTGCCAGCGGCATCTGGCCAGAAATGTCCATGGTAACAGACAAGTGACGCTGGCTCAAATCACATCCACATTCAATGCAGTGCATACCAGACATACGTCGTTAATTGGACCTGGAGGATTGGCAATATGTGGCGTGGTCCGATGAGTCATGGTTCCAGTTGCTTCAGGCTAATGGTAGAGTTCGGGTGTTGCTCAGACCCAATGAGGCCATTGACCCCAGTTGTCAACACTGTGCAGGCTGGTGGTGGTTCCATAATGGTGCGGGGTGTGTTCACGTGGCATGGGTTAGATCTGCCGGTCTGCCTGAACACGTAATTGACTGGGAATTGCTACATTGCATTGCTTGATGACTATTTGCAGCCTTTGATTGACTTCATGTACCCCCACAATGATGGAATATTCCATCAGAACAATGCACGGTGTCATCTGACCCAAGTTGTTCAGAATTGTTTCAAGGAGCATTCTGGAGAGTTACGATGAATGGTGTGGTCACCACGTTCGCCCAACATGAACCCAATCGAGCATGTATGGGGCGTGGTGGAAAAGTCCAGTCACACCCAAGATCCTGTATCTACAAATATAAGGGAGCTGTGGGAAGCTATTCAGATGGCATGGGTAAACATCTCTCCAGAGGTCTTCCGTCCACTTGTGGAATCAATGTCACGTTGAGTTGCTGCACTTTGCTGGGCTAGAGGGGGTCCTACACAATACTAGGCATCTATGCCAAGACTTTTGGCACTTCAGTGTGTTTTGGAATAGAGATGGTCAGACCCCCAACATATTGTATTTGCTCTACATAACCACCACATAACATCACCTGTGTCAACACAAGAAAATACTTTGGGTTAAAGCCTGCATGAGCGGGGTTACCCTTAGTCACTAATTGTCCACACACTTAAGCTAGCCAGGGTAGAGGAAAGCATCAACGAGGAGGTAAGCTGTCTACTCATGTATCGCATACCAGCTACACAGTGACAAGGGACCACACTTAGTGGCCTATTTAATTAACTGCCGAAGCTTCCACATGTTTACTGCAGAAGGTAGATTCTGCTAGCACCCTATGGAGGTGTGAACAAAATCTGCCTACTATAAGGCACGGAAAAAAGGCGCCACCAGCAGCTTGCTGCTAATTGAACCTGTCCCTTGGAATCCAGTAACTGTGGGATATTTACATGAAAGCTCCTGGTCAATTTGTTATTCCCAATTACTGATTCTGAATATAAATTGAGGCAAGATCTTCTAGAGAAGGAATCACCAATCATTGTCCGTAAGAGCTTGCCAGAAAGTAGGATGGAGTTTGTCTAGCATTTCTACTAACCTCGATGACTTGCTAGATAAGTGTGCAGATCCCTGATTGAAAGCGAATGTGGAAAAAACTGAATAAAGGTGAGTACACATTAGGACGATCTGCTAGTAAGTGCATACACACTTACCAATCATCGGCCCAATGTGTCGGGCCTGACGTCACAACTGGGCGGGCATTAACATATAGATGGTCTCATTTTTACTGTTCAGACCATAATTATGCCAGCCAGATGACAGACCTATTCTGAAGTAAAATCAGTAACTTACAAAAATCCAGTGATATCTTATCAGCAATCCCCAAGATCAGGAATCCTAGGCACAGGCTTTTGTAGCAGGTATCTGGAGAATGGCCATTTCTGCAGGAACATGGGCCAGAACAGCTGTGACCTGAGACAATCGAAAGCAATTCTAAAAATTTAAGACTGAAGTATAATTACAGATCTAGACTAAAAAATAAATGGTTTCCTTCATACATGCATCTACTGTAAATACATACTGTAACTACCATGGGTACAGCCAATAAAACTATTGCTGTACAGAGCCCACACTACAGCATGTTCTACTTTGCTGGTTCTAATCTAATAGATGTTTCTTCTTTGTATGACTATGTTGTGATACCATATGCTGTATAGGATCTCAGAAAACTACCTGAACAACTGTAAATATTGATGTTTCTTTGCAGCATATGCTTTGTTCTCTCTCAGAGCTTAGGGCTCGACTTGGACCCGCTCGCTAGATGCGTTTGCACGCAGTGAAAGTATGCAAATCCGCGATCGCACGGCAAGGCAATAGCATCTCCACTATGTCTTAGCGTGCGATCGCTCTGTGTATGCAGACTCACCAGCCTGTCTTAAGACGCCCACTTTCTCAAGTCATGTCCAGGATGTGTATGCAACCATCAATGACATCGAGTACCATCAGAAGCGATCGCAGCACTTGTGGCTGACCATACCCTACTGCGAGTGATTCAGTGTGATTTTCAACCATGTGACGTGTATTATGATGCTGCATCTTAATTATGCACGCCTCTGAAATGGCGTTGAGACGCTCAGGCACGCCTGTATTCGCACAACCACTCCCCCTTTTTCATGGACCATCCCCTGTCACCACTCACAAACGGCTTGTCCTGTCACTCTAGCTAGCGAGCTGTCTATGCGCAGCGAGCGAACGCTTCCCGATCGCATGACTAGTTCGCGCAAGCGCACTGCGATGTGTACGCATGCGCAGATTGCAAAAATCGGCTGGCTGCGTGTGAAGGCAGCCTGACGAGTAGGTCTGAATCGGGCCCTTAGGTCCTTACAGCAACAATCCTGGGGAAATGTAATTGGAAGTGATCAGCTGCAGGCTAGGCACTGCTCTCCCTGAATTAGTCCTTCCTCTATACTCCTGTGTATTTGTGAGAAGTTGGAATCTGATATGCTTGCCTTGTGCAGCCACTTCCTGATCGTCACGCTCCTCTTATTGAATGCTAAGCACCTATTGTTGTCAAACAAAGAACACAATTTTAGAATACTTCCACAGTGTATTCATAGGATATTATTACTCAAAAGCAGTCAGTAGGACATCAGATGGTGGAATATGTATATTTAAATGTCTCTAGGAGTACAGGCTTCTTAATACATTTGGAATTGATCTAAAACTGTAAAATGCCTCATTTATGTTGCACATAACTCAGTGTACGCCCATAGATAATCATAGTGGGGTCTAGTTGCAGTTTCTGCATGATTTATGCATCACTGTAATTTACTAAAGGCTGAATGCAGGAGATCACAGATATCATCTGTATCCATCTGAGTAAGGCAGGATACAACAGTCCGCATTTTCTTGAATGTGGGATGCGGTCTTCTCTAATTTACCAAGCTCGGAAAATCAAGCTTTTCCAAGCTTAATCCCTGCTAGCTAATCCTGTGTTAAGACTGTGAGCTACAGTTTCAGATATTTATTTTTTTCGAGAGGGATCCTCAGGGTAATTGTTCAATAGCCTGTACTTACACATGTGTGGCCCAATGACCAGGCATTCTGCATGAATACCTTGCTGATAGTGTTAGGCTGCCTGTGAGGAAACCACCTCTTGGGAGCAAAGTTTTCACCAGGCGCCTAGAGAAGCCCCAGATTAATAATTAGCTATCTTTAAATATTTCAAATCACCTCGATGTGCGGCAATATGGAATGTCATTTTTTTTTTAATAAATAGACCCCTGAGTCTTTTGACTATTGTATTTTGCACGTTTTTTTAAAAGTGTAGTTATATTTATTAGTTTATTTATTCATTGCAAAAAAAGTTTAAAAAACATGGTTGTATTATCATGCTTTAATAAAAATCCAAAGAAAAGAATTGGCTCACAAATCTGAAAAACCGGATTAACAAGTAGACAAACACAAGTCAGGTATTATATTACTGCCAGTTCAGTACCAAGAAAATAGAAGTACTGATTGCATAGGCCGAGTGTACGATCAATAGATGATTTGACCCGGTCACATGGGTCCTATGTAATATGACCTTACTATAGGTATGTATCACCAGATAACATGGTGAGTTATAACAGCAAGATGGGGTTAGCTAATCTCCTAATGGCAGCTGTCACAGTGACCCTGACATGCAGGCTGACAATGGCACCTTGATTCCATTTCCGTGACATTTGGATCTAGCAAACACTAATTAAATTGTAGATATATAAATTGCTATACAATGTTGTTGGAAATGATGTATGTGCAAGAGTTGTTATTGCAGAGTTATGAAGGTACACCATACCTCCCAACTGTCCCGATTCCAGCGGGACAGTCCCATTTTTCTGGGACTGTCCCGCTGTCCCACCTACAGGCTGCAGTGTCCCACGGTGGGGGGGAAGTTGGGGAGATCACAAACCGCTGCTCTGCATAGCGGGGCGTGCAGGAGGAGAACAGATGCCGTGCGCATGCGCACGACATCTGTTCTCATGTGTACGGACTGCCTGGGGGCTGCCCTGCATCTCGGAGAGTGCTCGGCATGCCCCCAAAGTGACGAAAACGGTGGAAGCCGTGAGGCTCCGCCCCATTTTCCATAGGCTCCACCCCTTTAGCATAAACCATGCCCCGTTTTCGGCGCGCGACTTGTCCCTCCTTGCCATCATCAAATGTTGGGAGTTATGGTACACACCAGCGTTCGGATGACTCTGTGAACAGCCCAGTTAGATTTCCACCTATGAGCAATGATCGTGAATAACTGCCCATTCCTTTTTAATATATGTGCATTATACAGCATACCACCCATCATTTAGGCTTAGTGTATCGGTAAATGGGATGTGGCCATGCAGGTTCCACATCATGATGGGGCATGTCCACACCCTCGGTGGGGTGCCTAGTGTTGAAAAGTGCTAGCCTGTCCCTTATCCTTGACCTCTTTCATTTAACCAGCTATTTGCTTCTGCACGCTCCAGTTAGCGGCACTGATTCACCATTGCTCCATTGTGCAGATGCGGGTGATGGCTGGACAGAGCCCCCAAAGTACAACTTTTCTGCTTAAACCGGGACAGTTGGGAGGTATGGCGAAGTTAAAAAAGGGGTGTGTGCGTTTTTATAAAAAATTCCCTGAGCTACTGTCACAAAATTAATTCAAACTACAATATACTTTATGGTCCATGTATTTATCTACTACAGATCATCCTCCAGAATGGATTATCTGTACATGGGTACTTGTTGATGGCTGCCCATCTTCTTAATTTAGGAGGTGAGCAGGGGCGGATTGGCAGTTACTTTCTGCGGGGAGAATCCCAGTGGATCGATTGGTTGTGGGGCCGCTTTTCCATTGAGGCCCCGCCCCCTTATCCCGTCACCCACGGCCGCTGACTTAATATTTTTTTACAGGCACCCAGGCCGGCTGACTGTCAGCTCTGCCTTGCCTGTGCCTCTCTCGCGAGGCCAGCGCGGCCCATTTAAACCCCGCCCAGCATGCCTTTGGCGTCACACGCCGCGGAGGGGTGAAGAAGAAAAGAAGTGGAGCGGCCTGCGGGTGACAGCGGCGGAGGTAAGTTGCGGCGCCGGCGGAAATGGGAGGCCGCCCAGGCAGTCTGTCTCCTCTCTACTCTTCCCTCCCCAGGCTGTGAAGTGTCAAGTTTAATTTCACAGCCTGGGGAGAGGGCAGAGAGGAGAGACATTCTGGCTAGCTGCAGTGCAGGACATTGGGGCTAGGTCCATCAGGAGAGACTCGGGATGTCTGGGGTGGGGATCCTTTTAAGGGGGAGAGGAGATGATCTGTCTAAGGGGAAAGGTGGATGATGTGTCTAAGGGGGAGGTAGTGAGAGGAGATGATCTGTCTAAGGGTGAGGGGAGATGATCTGTCTAAGGGTGAGGGGGTGAGGGGAGATGATCTGTCTAAGTGTCAAAGGGTGAGGGGGTGAGGGGAGATGAACTGTGTAAGGGGGAGGGGGTGAGGGGAGATGATCTAAGTGTCAAAGGGGGAGGGGGTGAGGGGAGATGATCTGTCTAAGGGGGAGGGGGTGAGGGGAGATGATCTGTCTAAGGGGGAGGTGGTGAGGGGAGATGATCCGTCTAAGGGTGGGAGGCATGAGGGGAGATGATCTGTCTAAGGGTGAGGGGGTGAGGGGAGATGATCTGTCTAAGGGTGAGGGGGTGGGGGGAGATGATCTTTCTAAGGGGGAGGGGGTGAGGGGAGATGATCTGTCTAAGGGTGAGGGGAGATAATCTGTCTAAGGGGGAGGGGGTGAGGGGAGATGATGTGTCTAAGGGGGAGGGGAGATGATGTGTCTAAGGGGGAGGTGGTGAGGGGAGATGATCCATCTAAGGGTGAGAGGCATGAGGGGAGATGATCTGTCTAAGGGTGAGGGGAGATGATGTGTCTAAGGGGGAGGGGGTGAGGGGAGATGATCTGTCTAAGGGGGAGGGGGTGAGGGGAGATGATCTGTCTAAGGGGGAGGGAGTGAGGGGAGATGATGTGTCTAAGGGGGAGGGGAGATGATGTGTCTAAGGGGGAGGGGGTGAGGGGAGATGATGTGTCTAAGGGGGAGAAGGGAGATCTGCTGAACTGGGGGGAGATGGACTTTCTGTGGGGGAGGGGGGTCTGCTATACTGAGATGATCTGTCTGTGGGGTGGGCTCATTTTGTTCTAAGGAGATATGATATTTCTGTGGGGGAGGGGGGATGCTATACTGAGATGATCTGTTCTAAGGGGAGATATTTCTGTGGGGGGGGGTCTGCTATACTAGGTGGAGATGATCTGTCTGTGGGGAGGGGCTCTGCTACACTAGGGGTGCAGGAGATGATGATCTGTGGGGAGGGGGGTATTCTGTGCTATGGGAAGATGACCTGTGTGTGAGAAAGAAGGGCTATTCTGTGCTAGGGCAGGAAGATGCCACTGAGAAGCAGGATGATGGCGCCTGGGAGACGCAGGAGGATGGCACTGTGGGGAGACACAGGCGGATGGTGCCAGAGAGAATTGGGGGTGGCACTTTAGAGGCGCAGGGGGATAGCACTAAAGAAACACGTAAGGGGATGGGCTGGAGACACACCAAGGTGATGATGCTGGACACACACATAGAGTACGGTAGGACCACTGGTACTATTAGAAGAAAACACTGGGGCACAGTAATCTTCAGTAAGACAATAATTCTAATGAAACCATATTCTAATGCAAACGGTACCAAATGAGGAAATATATTTTATTAATATTAAATTGTTCAATATAGGAAACTCCCATTTTGTCCTGCCCCAAAACATTTGTTACTATGTATTATCTGGTTAAACCTCTGTCGCATGATGATGACATTGGCTTTATTGCTACACAAACAGGCGGTTTCTGGACCATGTGATCTAAGCATGTATAGTGATCACCGACTCATGAAACTGCCTGTCCAAGAAGGATCAATTTCTTCAGAGGTTCCCCGCTGCAGAGAAATCATAAAGGTAAGAAAATACTTCTTCACCTGCTCGTTGTGCTTATTCACTAAAGAGAGGGATTTGGGGCATGGCCATCATCTCCTGGAGCTGTGGGCACGCCCCTAGCATGAAATAATGGGGGAGTGGCTTGTGGACATGGAATTTCTCATTAGGCCACACCCCTTGTAATTAGGCCACACCCACTTTTCCGGGCGCGCACATAGGGCCTCTTCCACATTTTTTTCCAGGGCCACTTTAAATTCCCAATCCGCCCCTGGAGGTGAGAAATGATGGAGGTAAAATCTTCTGTTCTCAATGCTGTGATATCATAGTTCAGGGCAACACTGCCATCATATCACTGATAATCAAAAGACTTATTCAGTGGTCTAGACTAGGGGTAGCCAACCCTGGTCCTCGAGAGCTACCAACAGTGCATGTTTTTCAGGTCTCTTCACAGAATTACAAGTGGAATAATTAGGTTCACCTGTGGATATTTTCAAATGTGTTAGTGAGTAATGACTACACATGTGCACCAGCTAGGTGGTCTAGAAAATGTGAACTGTTATTAGCTCTCAAGGACCGAGGTTGACTACCCCTGGTCTAGACCATACCTCCCAACTTTTAAGTCTCATGAAGTGGGACATTTGTGTGCCGTAGGCGCACGTGCGCCCGAAATGGGGGAGGAACTTCAGACAAAAGGGGCAGGCCTGATAAACAGGGCGGAGCCTCACTGCACTCCCATTTACATCATTGTGGGGGCATGCCCAGCACTCTCCGAGATGCTGGGCAGCCCCCAGGCTCTCCCTACACTAGTGAATAGATGCACACTGCATCTATTCTACCACTGCTTACCCGGTTTGTGCTGCCCCCCAACTTCCCCTCCACCATGGCACACTGCGGCCCACGGGCGGGACAGCGGAACAGTCCCAGAAAAACTGTTCTGTCCCTCTGAATGCTGGACAGTTGGGAGGTATATTTTAGACACACCCTAAACTTTGGCAACCTACTCAACTGCCTAAATTTGGCCCTAGATACAGTTTTCCTATGCAGAGATGGGACGGTATGTGGTTTTACCTCTCCAGATAATTGTCATACAATGACTTGCAGTAGATATTTCAAGGCCCCATAGCAAAAGTTTGTAAGGCCCTATGTAAAATGGTGGTTATTAGAATGCAATGGATTTCTTGTCCCGTATATTTCCCTATATACCATTTTCTATCATCTGTGTTGATAGATTTTCAACCTTTGAAATTTCTCTTCCATATATTAGCAATGTACAGTATGTGTGGATATGCATTTTATTATTTTGTGCTTTCTTCTTGGTGTGGGACATATTGGTATTAACAGTGCCAGATTAAGGTCCACATGGGCCTGGAGCTGAAATTTATAAAGGGCCTATTGAGTGTTGCCACAGGAAGTTTGACCAGCATGGTGGGGGAGTGATATGTATTGAAACGCCCACCTACGGCTTTGCATATCCAAGCGTCTGCATCCACAGATCCTTCAATTATCAGCTATCGAGTAACCCTGTGGCTGTGCAGAATGGAAATGATAATAACAAACTTTTTCAACCAGCAAATCACAGGCCTCTGGCCAGTACAGGTAAATGGTGATGGAGTAACAGGCTAGTACTCTTTACTCCCATACAGTAAGGCGGGCAAAGCCCATAATGAAAAGTGGTGCATGATGTAATTATCCTTCAGCCCTCCAATTCACCCTCATGTTGTATATTAAAAAGGATATATGCAGTTTAACAAACCTACCACTTCAGCAACAGGGACTGACACTTTTGTGACTGAAGTGCTTGGTTACTTAATCATTTTTTCTAAATTTTTCAATAACAAACTTTTGGCTTAGGGGTGCCATTAAAAAACTGTTGATACTCTAGGGTGCTGTGTTTCAAGAAACTTTGGGAACCACTGGATTAGGTTATAAAAATGTAGATAAATGACAAATATATGCCAGATGCATGTAAATTTACAAGGAACTTGTAAAAAAGAGGAACACAGAAATAATGCAGATATCAAAATAATAACAAAGGGGAGGTTGGGGAGTTGTAGTGTACTTAAAAGATGGGTAGTCTACAGTTCAATACTGCACACAGGAGGAGATGCAGGGCGTATTAAGAGAGGAGGGGGCCCGTGTGCATCCCCTGTTTTTGGCCCCCTTCTCCCCGGCGGCTGCCAGCGCACTAACAGCAGCTGTAGACTCTGGGCACTAGTGGTGCTACAGCTATTTTCCAGGCGATTTTCCTACTCCGCAGGCACCCAATACTGGGAAAATGGCCATCGCCATTCAAGCCTTCTAAAGAGTGGAGAAATTGAGAAGTTGCCCATAGTAACCAATTAGCTTTGTGCTAGCATTTATCTACTACATTCTATAAAATGATAGGTAAAAGCTAATTGGTTCCTATGGTCAATATCTTCACTTGCCCACTCTTTAAAAAACTTGATACATTTCCCACAAAGCTCAAAACAGGTGACCCTAAGCCAGACCTGAAAGCAGGTTGATTAATGAAGGTCTACAAATATAGCACAGGTGACTCTAACACAATGGCATGTTTGTAGGTCCCAGGAGTTGAGAGTGATGTGATTATTGCATAGTGTGTAGATACAGCTGGACTTCAGATGATAGCTACAAGATAGACAACTATTGGTTAGTGTAAGTAACCTCAAGGAGAGATCCCAGAGCAAGAACTGTAGTGTTTTCAAAGCTCTACAAATGGGTGACTGGAAAGTCTCAAATACAGACTTTCATTTTGCATAATAAAGTTAATACAAATACAATAAAAAGCTCAGTGTATTGCAAAGTACAGAGTACATTGCCTTCCTGGTGTGGCTCTCAAAACTGCCTCTTTCTGGACCTTTCTGCAGATCTAACAATTAATTTGCACACATAATGAATAGCTATCACTTAAAAAAAAAAAAAAAAAAACTATGTTCAAGATCAACTTTCTAGAGGGAAATTTATATTTAACTGTGAGTATGGGTGTATGCACACTGTAATATCTATTGATGAATGGATTGAGCTCCAAAAATATACTGGTAGGTTAATTGGCTCCCAACAAAAAAAATGAACCCTAGTGTGTGTGAGCATGTGGTAGGGATTATAGATTGTAAGCTCCACTGGGGCAGGGACTGATGTGAATGGCCAGAAATTCTCTGTAAAGCGCTGCGGAATATGTGTGCGCTATATAAATAACTGGTAATAATAATGATAATGCATAGGTTTTTTAACGCAGATGATAGAACTTGGACAGAAAACTGTAAAGAAGAGACTTACACACTGACTTTAAGATGCCTGGGCTGAGTTCCATTTTTCATATTTTAATAGTTTTTAAAGGATAAGTCCATCCTAAAATTTGTTTTAACAAACATCCACTAATAAGCGGAACTAAGGAGTAACATGAAAAAAACCACTGCAGTTCATGAAGACTTGCTCCTATGCTGCGTTAGAAACTAGCACATGCTGATAACATCATACCGCTACACAATAAGAATAACGTAATGCTGTTTGAACTATAATGTCCCTGACATGGAAGCCCCACAGGTCTGATAGCTGAAGGCTATATGTTTGCTTAAAAAAAAAAAAATGACTGTAAGGAAGACCTTTATAGGTAATTCTCAATGCTGGATTTCTGGCTAGTTACATGGATAATATTGGTTTGTGTGTGGTCATGTACTGATTGCCCTAACAGGGCCGGTGTAGGCTTCAAGTTCTATGACCCATAAGCCTAAACTCTGAATGGCCAGATCTCTTCCTATTTGGCTAACCATGTATGTGGCCACATTATACAATGTTCAGGCAAGGAGACAGGAGAAGCCAGTGTATTGTCAGTATTAAAGAATAAGGGGTAGATTTTCTAAAGCTTCTAGAACTGACAAGTGGTGGTGTTGTTTACAGCACCCAATCATATGCTGTCTACCATTTTCTAGAATGCAACAGAGAAATGACAGACAGAATCTGATTTGTTAATATGGATAGGGACCAGGAGGAGTACTTACTGGCTGTTCTGACCTACTGAGCTAGAATTTCTACATATGCCCATCGGTGTCTGTGCTGATCGATGCAGAAGAAACTAGGGGTGAGCGGGTTCGGATTTCTGAAATCCGAACCCCCCCGAGCCCCCCCGATCCGAGTCCGATCCGAGTCAGGCTCGACTTTTCCCGCCTGACTCGGATCTGACATCGAGGCAAAACGTCATCATCCCGCCTTCCGAGTCTCGCGGGTTTTGGATCCTATATAAGGTACCCGCGTCGGCGCCATTTTCTCACTCGGCTGTGGACAGTGAAGAGGGAGGGTGGGAGTTAGTGCTGTGTAGTGTAGTGTAGTGTAGTGCTGCTGTTGTCCACTACTTCAAAGTCCATAGGGGCTGGCTGTGTTGTGCTGTGCTGCTGTTGTTAATAGGGGCTGTGTCCACTACTTCAAAGTCCATAGGGGCTGGCTGGACTGTGTTGTGCAGTCAGTTCTCCATAGGGGCTGTGTCCACTCCAAAGTCCTGTGCAGTGTCCCAGTCCTAAAGGGGTGCTGTAGTGTTGTCCAGGGGGTGCTCTGTCCATCAGGGGTGCTCCCCCCAAGTGCTAAAAAAATAATATATTTTCTGTGTTTGTGAATTGTGTGCGCAGTAGCCGCACGTGCATCAACAAAGTAGTGCCAAGCGTGCGCCTGTGTCATAAGTAAAGGGCCGGCTGGCTTGACCGTTAAAGGGTGCTGTAACCCCCGAAAGTACACTCCAGTCCAAACCAAAAAAAAATTATTTTCTGTGTTTGTGAATTGTGTGCGCAGTAGCCGCACGTGCATCAACAAAGTAGTGCCAAGCGTGCGCCTGTGTCATAAGTAAAGGGCCGGCTGGCTTGATCGTTAAGGGTGCTGTAACCCCCGAAAGTACACTCCAGTCCAAACCAAAAAAAAAATTATTTTCTGTGTTTGTGAATTGTGTGCGCAGTAGCCGCACGTGCATCAACAAAGTAGTGCCAAACGTGCGCCTGTGTCATAAGTAAAGGGCCGGCTGGCTTGACCGTTAAGGGTGCTGTAACCCCCGAAAGTACACTCCAGTCCAAACCAAAAAAAAAATTATTTTCTGTGTTTGTGAATTGTGTGCGCAGTAGCCGCACGTGCATCAACAAAGTAGTGCCAAACGTGCGCCTGTGTCATAAGTAAAGGGCCGGCTGGCTTGACCGTTAAGGGTGCTGTAACCCCCGAAAGTACACTCCAGTCCAAACCCAAAAAAAAATTATTTTCTGTGTTTGTGAATTGTGTGCGCAGTAGCCGCACGTGCATCAACAAAGTAGTGCCAAGCGTGCGCCTGTGTCATAAGTAAAGGGCCGGCTGGCTTGACCGTTAAGGATGCTGTAACCCCCGAAAGTACACTCCAGTCCAAACCAAAAAAAAAATTATTTTCTGTGTTTGTGAATTGTGTGCGCAGTAGCCGCACGTGCATCAACAAAGTAGTGCCAAGCGTGCGCCTGTGTCATAAGTAAAGGGCCGGCTGGCTTGACCGTTAAGGGTGCTGTAACCCCCGAAAGTACACTCCAGTCCAAACCTAAAAAAAAATTATTTTCTGTGTTTGTGAATTGTGTGCGCAGTAGCCGCATGTGCATCAACAAAGTAGTGCCAAGCGTGCGCCTGTGTCATAAGTAAAGGGCCAGCTGGCTTGACCGTTAAAGGGTGCTGTAACCCCCGAAAGTACACTCCAGTCCAAACCAAAAAAAAATTATTTTCTGTGTTTGTGAATTGTGTGCGCAGTAGCCGCACGTGCATCAACAAAGTAGTGCCAAGCGTGCGCCTGTGTCATAAGTAAAGGGCCGGCTGGCTTGACCGTTAAGGGTGCTGTAACCCCTGAAAGTACACTCCAGTCCAAACCTAAAAAAAAATTATTTTCTGTGTTTGTGAATTGTGTGCGCAGTAGCCGCACGTGCATCAACAAAGTAGTGCCAAGCGTGCGCCTGTGTCATAAGTAAAGGGCCGGCTGGCTTGACCGTTAAGGGTGCTGTAACCCCCGAAAGTACACTCCAGTCCAAACCTAAAAAAAAATTATTTTCTGTGTTTGTGAATTGTGTGCGCAGTAGCCGCACGTGCATCAACAAAGTAGTGCCAAGAGTGCGCCTGTGTCATAAGTAAAGGGCCGGCTGGCTTGACCGTTAAAGGGTGCTGTAACCCCCGAAAGTACACTCCAGTCCAAACCCAAAAAAAATTATTTTCTGTGTTTGTGAATTGTGTGCGCAGTAGCCGCACGTGCATCAACAAAGTAGTGCCAAGCGTGCGCCTGTGTCATAAGTAAAGGGCCGGCTGGCTTGACCGTTAAAGGGTGCTGTAACCCCCGAAAGTACACTCCAGTCCAAACCAAAAAAAAATTATTTTCTGTGTTTGTGAATTGTGTGCGCAGTAGCCGCACGTGCATCAACAAAGTAGTGCCAAGCGTGCGCCTGTGTCATAAGTAAAGGGCCGGCTGGCTTGACCGTTAAAGGGTGCTGTAACCCCCGAAAGTACACTCCAGTCCAAACCAAAAAAAAATTATTTTCTGTGTTTGTGAATTGTGTGCGCAGTAGCCGCACGTGCATCAACAAAGTAGTGCCAAGCGTGCGCCTGTGTCATAAGTAAAGGGCCGGCTGGCTTGACCGTTAAAGGGTGCTGTAACCCCCGAAAGTACACTCCAGTCCAAACCAAAAAAAAATTATTTTCTGTGTTTGTGAATTGTGTGCGCAGTAGCCGCACGTGCATCAACAAAGTAGTGCCAAGCGTGCGCCTGTGTCATAAGTAAAGGGCCGGCTGGCTTGACCGTTAAAGGGTGCTGTAACCCCCGAAAGTACACTCCAGTCCAAACCAAAAAAAAAATTATTTTCTGTGTTTGTGAATTGTGTGCGCAGTAGCCGCACGTGCATCAACAAAGTAGTGCCAAGCGTGCGCCTGTGTCATAAGTAAAGGGCCGGCTGGCTTGACCGTTAAGGGTGCTGTAACCCCCGAAAGTACACTCCAGTCCAAACCTAAAAAAAAATTATTTTCTGTGTTTGTGAATTGTGTGCGCAGTAGCCGCACGTGCATCAACAAAGTAGTGCCAAGCGTGCGCCTGTGTCATAAGTAAAGGGCCGGCTGGCTTGACCGTTAAAGGGTGCTGTAACCCCCGAAAGTACACTCCAGTCCAAACCAAAAAAAAATTATTTTCTGTGTTTGTGAATTGTGTGCGCAGTAGCCGCACGTGCATCAACAAAGTAGTGCCAAGCGTGCGCCTGTGTCATAAGTAAAGGGCCGGCTGGCTTGACCGTTAAAGGGTGCTGTAACCCCCGAAAGTACACTCCAGTCCAAACCAAAAAAAAATTATTTTCTGTGTTTGTGAATTGTGTGCGCAGTAGCCGCACGTGCATCAACAAAGTAGTGCCAAGCGTGCGCCTGTGTCATAAGTAAAGGGCCGGCTGGCTTGACCGTTAAAGGGTGCTGTAACCCCCAAAGTACACTCCAGTCCAAACCAAAAAAAAATTATTTTCTGTGTTTGTGAATTGTGTGCGCAGTAGCCGCACGTGCATCAACAAAGTAGTGCCAAGAGTGCGCCTGTGTCATAAGTAAAGGGCCGGCTGGCTTGACCGTTAAAGGGTGCTGTAACCCACAAAGTACACTCCAGTCCAAACCAAAAAAAAAATTATTTTCTGTGTTTAGCCGCACGTATATATCAAATCGATATAACATAAATGGAGGACCAAACTTTCTCCGATAAAAATAAAATAGAGAAAGATCAAGAACCACTTCCTCCTAGTGCTGAAGCTGCTGCCACTAGTCATGACATAGACGATAACATGCCATCAACGTCGTCTGCCAAGGCCGTTGCCCAATGTCATAGTAGAGGGCACATACAATCCCAAATGGCAAAGTTCAGGAAAATGACCTTGAAAAAGACATTTAAATCAGCTGAAGAGAAACGTAAACTTGCCAATATGCCATTTACGACACGGAGTGGCAAGGAACGGCTAAGGTCGATCCCTAGTATGTTCATGACTAGTGGTTCAGCTTCACATGACGATGGAAGCACTCCTCCCACTAAAAAAATCAAAAGAGTTAAGCTGGCAAAAGCACAGCGAAGAACTGTGCTTTCTAAGAAGATATCACAAATCCCCAAGGAGAGTCCAAGTGTGGTGGTGGTTGCGATGCCTGACCTTCCCAGCACTGGACGGGAAGAGGTGGCTCTTTCCACCATTTGCACGCCCCCTGCAAGTGCTGAAAGGAGCACCCACAGTCCACTTGCTGATATGCAAATTGAAGATGTCACTGTTGAAGTACAACAGGATGAGGATACTGGTGTAGCTGGCGCTGAGGAGGAAGTTGGCGAGGAGGATTCTGATGGTGATGTGGTTTGTTTAAATCAGGCTCCGGGGGAGACAGTTGTTGTCCGTGGGATGAAAAAGCCCATCACGGTCATGCCTGGGCAGAAGACCAAACATTCCACCTCTTTGGTCTGGCAATATTTCTATCCAAATCCGGACAACAACTGTCTTGCCATATGTACCATATGTAAAGGTGAAATAAGTAGGGGTAGGGACGTCAACCACCTAGGAACATCCTCCCTTATACGGCACCTGCAGCGCGTTCATAAAAAGTTACTGTCAAGTTCAGAAACTTTGGCTCAGACCGTAAGCAGTCCAGGGACACCTAAATCCCGTTGTCCTGTTGTATCCAAGCGCCTGCAAACCACACCGTCAACTCCCTCCTCGTCAATTTCCTCCTTAGTCAGGATCGGAAGTAGTCCTGCAGGCCATATCACTGGCATGACTGACTCTCCTATCCGGGATTCCTCCGGAGGATCCTGCATTGCTACGCCTACTGCTGCCGCTGCTGCTGTTGCTGCTGCTGCTGGGAGTCGTTCATCATCCCAGAGAGGAAGTAGGAACACCACTACTTTTACTAAACAATTGACCCTCCAACAGTCCTTAGCGAGGAGGATGAAGTACGACAGCAGTCATCCTGAAGCAAAACGTATAACTGAGGCCTTGACTGCTATGTTGGTGTTAGACGTGCGTCCGGTATCCGCCATTAGTGCAGTGGGATTTAGACAATTGATGGAGGTAGTGTGTCCCCGGTTCCAAATCCCGTCTAGATTCCACTTCACTAGGCAGGCGATACCGAGACTGTACAGAAACGTCAGAAAAAGTGTCCTCAGTGTCCTGAAAAATGCCGTTGTACACAATGTCCACTTAACCACGGACATGTGGACAAGTGGAACAGGGCAGACTAAGGACTATATGACTGTGACAGCCCACTGGGTAGATGTATCACCTTACGCAGCAACAGCAGCAGCGTCACCAGTAGCAGCATCTCAGAAACGCCAGCTCGTTACAAGGCAGGCTACGCTGTGTATCACCGGTTTCAGTAAGAGGCACACCGCCGACAACCTCTTAGAGAAACTGAGGGAAATCATCGCCCAGTGGCTTACCCCACTTAGACTCTCCTGGGGATTTGTGATATCTGACAACGCCACCAATATTGTGCGGGCATTACATCTGGGCAAATTCCAGCACGTCCCATGTTTTGCTCACACAATAAACTTGGTGGTGCAGAATTTTCTGAAAAGCGACAGGGGCGTGCAGGAGACGCTTTGGGTGGCCCGAAAAATTTCTGGCCACTTTCGCCATTCAGCGACTGCGTGCCGAAGACTGGAGCGCCAGCAAACACTCTTGAACCTGCCCCGCCATCACCTGAAGCAAGAGGTTGTGACGCGGTGGAACTCAACCCTCTATATGCTTCAGAGGATGGAGGAGCAGCAAAAGGCCATACAAGCCTATACATCCACCTATGACATAGGCAAAGGAGGGGGTATGCACCTGACTCAAGCGCAGTGGAGAATGATTTCCGTGTTGTGCAAGGTTCTTCAGCCCTTCGAACTTGCCACACGTGAAGTCAGTTCAGACACTGCCAGCTTGAGTCAGGTCATTCCCCTCATCAGGCTTTTGCAGAAGCAGCTGGAGAAAGTGAAGGAGGAGCTAAGACGGAGCGATTCCGCTCGGCATGTGGGACTTGTGGATGAAGCCCTTCATTCGCTTTGCCAGGATTCCAGGGTGGTCAATCTGTTGAAATCAGACCACTACATTTTGGCCACCGTGCTCGATCCTAGGTTTAAAGCCTATGTGGTGTCTCTCTTTCCGGCCGACACAAGCCTGCAGAGGTGCAAAGACCTGCTGGTGAACACACTGTCAGCTGAAGCGGAACGTGACACGTCAACGGCTCCTTCTTCATTTTCTCCCGCAACTGGGGCTGCCAGGAAAAAACTTAGGTATCCTAAGCAACCCGCTGGCGGTGATGCAGGGCAGGCAGGACCAAGTTTGGACATCTGGTCCGGACTGAAGGACCTGGCAACAATTTCTGACATGTCTACTGTCACTGCATATGATACTGTCACCATTGACAGAATGGTGGAGGATTACATCGGTGACAGCATCCAAGTAGGCATGTCAGACAGTCCATACCTGTACTGGCAGGAAAAAGAGGCAATTTGGAGGCCCCTGTACAAACTGGCTCTATTTTACCTGAGTTGCCCCCCCTCCAGTGTGTACTCCGAAAGAGTGTTTAGTGCAGCCGGGAACCTTGTCAGCGAAAGGCGTAGGAGGTTGCTTCCACAGAATGTGGAGAAGATGATGTTCATCAAAATGAATTATCAGCTCTTCCAGGGAGACCAGCCTCCAGAACGTACAGAGGGACCTGTGGTGGTGGATTCAAGTGGGGACGAGTTAATACTTTGTGAGGATGAGGATGTACACACTGAAGAGGGTGAGGAATCGGTGGATGAGGAGGATGAGGATGACATCTTGCCTCCGTAGAGCCAGTTTGTGCAGGGACACATTAATTGCCAGCTTGTTTTGTGGGGGCCCAAACGAACCAATCATTTCAGCCACAGTTGTGTGGCAGACCCTGGCGCTGAAATGATTGATTTGTTAAAGTGTGCATGTCCTGTTTATACAACATAAGGGTGGGTGGGAGGGCCCAAGGACAATTCCATCTTGCACCTCTTTTTTTCTTTGCATTATGTACAGTTTGGGGCCTAGTTTTTCTAACTGCCATCCTGTCTGCCACTGCAGTGTCACTCCTAGATGGGTCACGTGTTTGTGCCGCCCACTCGTGTCGCTTAGCATAGTCATCCAGCTACCTCGGTGCAACCTTTTGGACATAAAAACACTATTGTGAGGTGTGAGGTGTTCAGAATAGACTGGAAATGAGTGGAAATTAAGGTTATTGAGGTTAATAATAGCATAGGAGCAGAAAAACCTACAAATTCTGTGATTTTAGCTGTTTTTATGCTTTTTTTCAAAAAAATACAGATCCAAAACACAAAACCCAGAACCCAAAACACGGAAGGGTGGTTTTGGCAAAACCAATCCAGATCCAAAACACGAAGAAAGATCCAGATCCAAAACCAAAACACAAAACACGAAAAGTGGCCGGTGCACACCCCTAGAAGAAACGTGTCACATTTTACACACAGCGTCACATTTCCTTACAAACATTCCTATAAATACTCTAGTCATCATGATTCTTAAACATACTTGCCAACCTTTGGGCTGCTTGCTCTGAGAGGGGGCAGCCAGGTTGGCCCCAGGGTATAGAGCAGCTGAAGTGGGCAGTGCCAGGAGTGTGACGACCCGATCGTGTCATCTTGGCCCCGTCCCCGGTAGATTATAGGCATTGTAAAGCAGGGCCATGATGATGTGATTCTCCGCAAATCGCGTAATCAGCTGCCTGTACTGCCCACTTCACTTGGGAAGTGGGTGGCCGCAGCCTGGGTAGCAGCCAGCACTGGGAGACTTGGCTTCTTTTCGGGAGTCTCCCGGCCGTTCCGGGAGAGTGGGCAAGTATGTTCTAAAACATTTTGGGTATATTTCAGTAAATATCGCAGTATGATGCTTTTCAGTTCTGTGGAATATGCATAGTTAAAGAGACAAATGCAAGTGCACACTCTAACCATGCTGAACCTAATAATATAACTGCTAAATAGCATCAAGAGGTTCTTTGCATAATAATGGCCATAATTATGGGCCTGCCCACCTCGTCCAGGTGACCTCTATCAGGCAGATCCCTAACACTCCTATGGAACAAATAAAGGGCAAGGGACCACCCAGGCCAAACCAGCAGAACTGCCCCATGGCATCACACTAGTGTGAGATTTAAAGTGTGGGTTAAAGAATAATAAAGAAAGCCTATGTGTTAAGTCCTACATAAGTAGGAGGTTATAATAAAAAGTGTATAAAGTGCTACATGTATAAAAAAAAAAACTAAAGAAGTGAAAAAGTGTACATTATGATGCCATGAAGCAGTCCAGCCACACCAGCCAGAGAGCCCCGCACCCCAATGCCAGTCCCAAAACTGACACACAGCATATATATATATATATATATATATATATATACATATATATATATATATATATATATAATAGGTCTTACCCTCAGTGTGCCTCATTAGATGCGCAGTCTTGGAGTGCAAGAACCTGCGGTTCAAATCCCACCGGCGGCAGCCCGACAGAGGAGGAAATCCCGATTGTCCTAAAGGTAAGTATAGCTAATCTAATTTTACCCCCTAACCCTAAACTTTTCTTTAGGGTGCCTAACCATAACCCCCCCTTCCCCTAGCCTGACCCTAACCTCCCGGGGGGTGCCTAACCATAAGCCCCCCCCCAGGAGCCCTTAACCTAACCCCCCCCTCGCGTCTGTCCGCGCCCGGCGCACCTTCCCTCGGCGTCGGTATGACAGGCGTCTAGATTTAGCCCTAGATTTAACCCTCGCCAGGGATTAAGTAGTCTGGAAGCCGGGGGTCGGCATTGTGTCCGCCGGCTTCCCGTACGTATACGCAACAAACACCCCATGGAGTGTAGCATAGTTGACCCCAGCAATGCCAAGCACTGCGCTGCCGAAAAGACCTCAAAATTTCACTGCTGGGAGTCGAACATGGACTACCAAGAATGCTGACATCTATGCTCTCCTAATGTCTGCATGGGTTTCCTCTCAGACTCTCAGTGATCTGAATATACCCATAGTTAGGCTTGCTATATCATCCCCTTATTTTGGTACACATGTGAATTATATAGGTTCTGTGGCTGATTAAAATCAGGTTAAATGGAGACTTGAAGTCATCCAGTCACAGAATCTGTATAACGCATATGTTTTGCCCTATGCCAAAGAGAGCATTGGCGCCCCCCCATTTTTTAAATAGGGACATAAGATAGTGCACCTGAAAAAGGGCCATGGCTTCATGGGTAAGGGCCAGAGATAGGGGTACTCCTGGGGCAGCGAGGAGATGCTGGGGATAAAAGGAGAGGAAGCTACAAATGAGAAAGGTAATAAACAGGAAAATTGACAGGCCCCAACAGCGCCCCCTGCCCTGCGGTGCCCTGTGCCAATTACACAGGTCGCACCACCCTAGTTACGGCCCTGAAAGAGATGATATGGCAAGCATAGGTCACATGTACCATGACTGCATAGAATATCAGTAAAGGAAAATATTGTCTATATGAGGACGCTCACTAGTATTATTCTTATAGTGTAGTAGGAAACTTACTCAAGCCCAGTATGAAGGAAGATAATTTATCTACATAACAGCTATAACTTATAGTGTTAAAATAATCCACGTATGGTTTAAGACAACACTTTGAGCTGTGTATGTATGAATATAGTAATGACTTTAAGTCATGTAAATATTCAAAACACTACATAAAGAATTGTGAGTGTGTTACAGTATTGAAAAGCCTGCGTAATGGAAAGGAAAATGCTTTCACTTGGTTTCCAAAGTGATAGCTATAAAACATGGAACTATTCACAGAAACTGATGCTGGAAAGTGGGAGATCACTCCTTGGGACCTAAGACAACTATTAATATTAGAATACATGTTAGACTATTATGGTGAATTCTACTATTGCTTTTGCCCATTTTGGTGATCTCACCATAGAGAAGCTATTTCGTTGTTTCAGTAGATCTTGAAAGAGTAAATTATTATGGCAGTTACGACAAATGTGTTGGTGCATGCCAAAAAAATATATATAGGCTGGAGGCCGATAAGGCTGAAGGTGCATATTTCGAAGTGCATTCTCAAAGTGTCAAAAGATTTTAAACATCATTTCGTCCTTACATCGGCGTTATTAGTTATATCTTCAGCTGATATTAATTGTTAACTGACAGCTCCTCTCTCCTTGTCATCAACAGGTAAACAAAAAATTTGAACAATAAACACTGCTGCAGAGCATTACATCTATTGTGCTGCATTGTAAAATATATGATTAAGTAAATAAAAAATGTGAACATTGCCAAAGGTATGAGGCATCTGGATTTGAACTTAAGTGCATTATGATACTGTATTGTGGATAACTTCCCCTAACTTCTATTTCAAGACTGAGTGAATGCAAACACCTGTGGTCTACATAACCTGCTCTCTGTACACTGAAATCCCTGCTTGGACAATGTAAGAACTTACCATTTGTTCTGGCCATCTGCTTTTATATACATCAGACTGCATATATCTGTACCAATGTCGATTTGCCTTTATACACGTTAGCCTTGTCTGAATTACCATTGCTTTTCAGTCTTGCCTCACATCCTTTCACTTCTAACATTGTCTACTTTAGGAGCTACTTTGGGATCCGTTCAGTATCCCGGCCATTAGCATACTGGCGCAGGAATCCTTACACCAGTCAGAATCCCGGCGCCGGCATCCTGATGGTAAGTAGCGGGGTTGGGGGGAGCGTTAGGATTAGGCACTAGAGGGAGGGCTAGGAACAAGGGTTTAGGGTGCCGGGAGGAGAGGTTAGGTTCAGGCATCGGGTAGGGAGGGTTAGGTTTAGGGTGCCGGGAGCGGGAGGTTAGGTTCAGGCACTGGGGAGGGAGGGTTAGGGTAGGGAGAGGGGGCGGGTTAGGATATCTAGTAAAAAGTGTCAGTATCCTAACCCTGTCGGGATGCCAGCATCAGGATTTTGACCGCCGGGATAGCAAGCGCCGGCATTCCATACCCATCCCTCTACTTTCTGCACCCATAATAACTCCATAATTATTAAGCTTAATATTAACCTTATGTTGTTGTGCACACATATTCACCATTACTTTACATTTCTGTAAATTAGCTGCATTGTCTCTATCTCAAACAGCCTCAATTCCTATTTCCAGTTTATCTCCCCCTATTTACCTCATCCACACAATGACCATTCTTTTCTTTTAATCCTCACCTCACTCATTTTCAACATTATCCTTTATGCTACCCCCATTCCTACCTCTATCCTTCCCCCAGTCTTCTCCTCCTCCCTCTGTCTCCCTTCTACCCCTCTGCTTCCATCACCACCTCTCCCATTACTCCATTTTCATTGAATTATCAACATGGTCCTGCTACCCAACACCTGCTCCCTCCCTTCTCTCCCTATCTACTCCTCTTACCTCCATTCATATCACACCAAACTCCCTCTCTGCCCACCACCTGCAGTCTCCCTTCCCAGCCCAGGAGATTGCACCATCACTACACTCTCTCCATCTGTTTCCTCCAAATTAATTTCACTTCCACACTACAGCAACCCTGATAATCTCATCCACATCTTTCCGCAAACTCGGTCCCCCTCTGCTGTGCCCTCTGAAATGCCAGAGCTGTCTGAAACAAACTGGTCCCCAACCATGACCTTTTCATCTTCATCTTCAACTCCCTCAATCTTCTAGCCATCACTGAAACCTGGATTTCCCCCTCTTCTCCCACAGCTCTCTCTGGGGGCCTCATGTTCTCTCACACACTCCAGTCTGGAGGTCACCATGGTTGTGGTGTTGGGGTCCTTCTATACTTTGGTTACTCCTTCCATTTCATACACTCTGAATCTTCTCTCTCATTCTCTACATTCAAGGTTCATGCTATTCGCCTCTCCCAACCTGTTCACCTTTGAGTAGCTGTAATTTATTATCCCCCTGTCCTTTGCTTCCTGGCTTCCCCACTTCCTCGTTTCAGACCTTCCCATCCTCGTCTTAGGTGACTTAAATATCCCTAACGATATCCACAGAATCCTCTGCCTCTAAACTCCTTAGCCTCTCCTCACCCTCCCATGTGAGTAAACACTCACTTGATCGGGTCTACACTCACCTCTGTGATACTTCTGATTACATCATTTCCCCCTCTCTGACCATCACTTTCTCTCTTTTAATGTATCCCTTTCGACACAGTATCCTTATCCTCCCTGCTCGACTCACTTCTCCGGAAATCACTACCCACCATTGCAGAACCACACCTCAACCCTGGCATTTTAAATGCACAAGATACCTGCAAAAGTGTTCACGAACCGCCGAGCAACAGCAGATTAAATCATTCTCCAAGGCAGACTTTCTACATTTCAATTTATGCTCTCATCCTACAGTGCTGCCCTTTCCCTCTCTAAACCTTCATATTTCAAGAACCTCATCTCCCAGTCCTCAAACCACTGACATCTCTTCGGCACTTTCAACTACCTCTTCTGCCCACCCTCCTCACTCTCTGCCCTTGACTTTGCCACCTACTTTACATCTAAAATTGATGTCAGGACATCGTATTCCACCAGACCCTCAGTACTCCACCTCCCTCCTTTCACAGACCACCACTCCCCATCCATCTTACCAACCCTAACATCTTTCTCCCCTGCATCTGGAGTGGAAATCATGGCCCTCATCCGGTCCTCGCCCCTTCAACCTCCCCCCTTGATTCTATATACCATGTCCTCTTTCATGATGCCACACCACATTTCAGGATCCCATATAGGTGGGGTGGGGCACCAGCCAAAATCTTGCCTAGGGCACTAGTTTGGCTTGGGCCAGCTCTGCATTATTTTATGTATGGTAGAACTGTGCAAATCCATTGTCTTATTACTTTTGCCTTTATTTGCTATAATTTTTCTTTCAAAGTTTATGTGCGGGATTTCCGAGGTCACAAAACAGATGTACATAGAAAAAAAAAAGAATATAAAACATGAGTGGTTCAAAAAGATTGAATAACAATCAGAACATTGACAGAATCTGTTAATACAAGAAAAATTTAGAACAATCTGAGAAATCAATGACCAGTGGTTTTTAATTGTGTAAGAGCAGCACATGTTAGCATTACTGCCTCACAGCTTTCGATTTCCACTACCCCTAACTGTGTGGAGTTTGTATATTCTCCCTGTACTTGCGTGGATTTCCTTCGGGTGCTTCGGTTTCCTCCCACACTCCAATAATATACTGGTAGGTTAATTGACTCCCAACAAAAATTAACCATTGTGTTTGAGCATGTGGTAGGGAATATTGTAAGCTCCACTGGTACAGGGACTGAAATTTTAGAAAATTATTTCACAGAGTTATTTAAAATGGGCATTATATTTAGAGATGTGCACCCGGCCATTTTTACTGGTTTTGGTTCTAATTTGTCATCTGGTTTTGATTTTGGATTTTTTACAAAAGAAATCTAAAATTACATAACTTGGACCTTTTTTGTTCCTAAAGTATTATTAACCTTAATAACATTAATTTCCAGTCATTTCCACTCAATTTTGACCACCTCACAGCTAACAATATTGTTCACCAATATAAGCCAAAGGCCAGCTGGCTATACTAAGAAACAGAGCAGCGGCACCAGTGCTTAAAGTGGTCCTAGAGACATAATGGAACTCCCTCCCCCCCATCTTCGGCGCTATCTTAATAAAGGGACAAAAAAGGCTGTGGTCTCGAAAGAAAGGGGCGTGGTCACACAATAGTATCCCCAATTCAAATTATGCCATACAAGAGCACAATCTTATTCACATTACACTGCACAGTGCCCCTGATTCACATTACACCACATAGTATTGTCCCTTATTCATGTTATGAGACAAGTAGTTCCCCTTTTATACAATGCCCACATTAGTGCCCCTTATACACAATGCCCACAGTAATGTCCCTAATACACAATGCCCACAGTAGTAGTGCCCCTTATACAATGCCCACAGCAGGAGTGCTCCTTATGCAATGCTCACTGAGTGGTGCCCCTTATGCAATGCCCCCCAGTAGTGGTGCCCCTTATGCAGTGCCCACAGTGGTTGTGCCCCTTATGCAGAGCCCACAATAGTGGTGCCCCTTATGCAGTGCCCCCAGGAGTGGTGCCCCTTATGCAGTGCCCCCAGTGGTAATGCACCATTGGTAGTGCCCCAGTGGTAATGCCATTAGTTGTGCCCCCTGTAGTAATGCTCCCGGTCATAGTGCCCCCTGTAGTAATGCCCCCTAGTGCCCCCAGTAGTAATGCCCCCCCAAGTAGTGCCCCTTACACAAAAAGACGTACAATACTTACCTTAAGCCGTGCTCCCATGTCCGCTGTCGTCCAACTGGCCGCTCCTCAGAACTATGGGAGATACGTCATGAGCATGATGTCTCTCCCATAGAGCACAGTTGCACACTGCGGGAGCTGGAAGCCGGAGCTCAGGAGTGAACTCCAGCTCTGGCTGCCACTGTAGGGAAGGAGCCGGACGCCTGCAGGTAATTAAATCTCAGCGGGCGTCCGGCGTCTCCCTGCAGCGAAGTGCTGACAGACCTTGTAAGGTGGGCTGGAGGAGGGGAAACTGGTTCCGTCTCCACACAGAACCGACGGAACGCAGTTCCACCCCACTTTAACCCCCGAGCGGCACAAATACACAGCAGTTATTTCTGTTTAAAAATGTTTAGCAAATTAGAAATGTGATCAACTTTTTGTTGAGCAGTTCCCCAAAATCTCCCCAACCATAAAAACAGCGTTCCCAGGGACGTTTCTAGAGAGGGGGGGCCCGTGTGCACTCTCCTAAATGGGCCCCCTCCTCTCCGTTCGGCGGCCGGCTGTGCACTGAGAGGTGCACGGCCAGCGCTGCACTTATAGACTCTGGGCACTATAGTGTGCCCAGAGTCTATAGCGCATGCACAGGTCACCGGGAAAATGGCCACGGTGGCCATTTACCCTGTACTGTGCATGCGCAAACTACGGGAAAATGGCCGTTGCGACCATGTTCCAGCCGTTTTTACAGACGCAGACACCAGAGCAGACGTGGGACTCTGGAGAGGTCCATGTCCATGTGCCCCGCACACCCTGCACCCATTATAAATAAGCCCCTGAGCGTTCTGTACCTGCAAGCTGGATACAGTGCAGGTTACAGTGCGGGTTGGATAAAGTGCGGGTCACATGCAGTGCGGGATACAGTGTGGATTGGACACAGTGCAAGTTGGATACAGTGCGGGTCGCATACAGTCCTGGCAGAGCCGTAACTAGACTTTCTGGTGCCCTGTGCCAAAGAAAGCATTGGCACCCCCCATTTTTTAAATAGGGACATAAGATAATGCACCGGAAAAAGGGCCATGGCCTCATGGGAAAGGGCCAAGGAAGAGATAGGGGAGGCCAGGAGATGCTAGGGATAAAAGAAGAGGAAGCTACAAGTGACAATGATAATAAACAGGAAAATTGTCCTGCGGTGCCCTGTGCCATGGAACTTGTCGCACTACCCTAGTTACGGCCCTGAATTCTGGTCACATACAGTGCGGGGTACAGTGTGGGTTGGATACAGTCCTGGTTGCATACAGTCCGGTTCGGATACAGCGTGGGTCGGACACAGTGCAGGTCAAATACAGTGCTGGTTGGATACAGTGCAGGTTAGATACACCAATGGTGCACTTACTGTGAGAGAGGGTGCCGGCGTTGTCCTTAGTTCCGGAGTGTGGGAGTGCTGGCGGTGTCAGCAGGTCAGGGGTGGTGGCGGTGTCCCCAGTGCGGGAGTGTTGGCAGTGCAGGAGTGCTGACATTGTTCTTAGTTTGAGAGTGTCAACAGTGCCGGCAGTTTTATGAATGCAGAAGTGTCGGCGGTGTCCTCAGTGCGGGGTTGCTGGTGGTGTCGACAGTGCTGGGGTGCGGTGGTGTGGGCACTGCTTGGGGTGCCGGCGGTGTTGGTACTGTGGGTGTCAGTGTCCTTCGTGCGGTGGGGGCTGCCATCTTGCATCCGTTTGCCCTATTGAAGTCTATGGGGAAGCGCTGATTGGCTGAGAGTCGTGACAGTGGTCAGCCCATTGATTTTAATGGGACTCTTGAAATTGGCGCCCCAGCCCAAACCGCGAGATCTGACAGCGGAATCTCAAGGTTTTTGCTCGGGTAGGGATCAGAGGCAGACAGGGAGATCTGTGCGGCGGCTCGGATTGCATTGGTTCCCAGAAGTTCATGCGTGTTCGGATTCCAAGGAATTCAAACCGCTCAACTCTACTTATATTCCACTTGGTAGGAGTACCATAATTGATTTACAACAGCAGTGAGTGAGGAAGGGTTTGGAGATTTCCAGTTGGCCAACATGTTAGCAGGGGTAGCAAGTAATACTTAGGAGTCAAATGAAGGTTCACAGTTAGAATGTAGTGTATCAGGGCTGGTCTCGTAAAAGTCCACCAGATGTGTAGGAAGGTGCATGCGAGTGAACAGCCTCACCAGCATCTATTTGAGGTGTGTGGGAACCTTTGTCTGAGGCAGGATGGAATATAATACATTCGATATAGGATGTTGTAAATGTTCTCTTTAATTTTAACACATATGGAGCTTGAAGCAGTGCACTCCCATAACTCAGGCCACCTTACTATCAATTGGTACACCAAAATCTGCCTCCCATGTCAATTTGTGTGGTTCAGTAGGTGATGAACCAGAGCCAGCAAGCTCAGAGTGTAGGGTGGAAACCAGTCCTTGAGAGGAAGCCTGCTTTTTACAGAGGGATTCAAAAGTGGTAAGGTAATAAGTTACGTCTGCAAAGGAAGAAAAAATGCCTAAACTGCAAGACCTGGTAAAACTGTGGGGAAAGGATTTATCAATTCAGAGAGGTCTGCATATTGTGAGAAAAGGAAAGAGCAAGTAAGATTGGCAACTGAATAGCACTGTTTAACTAGGGTACTGTGAATGAGTATTTAAGTCACAGGACAAAGCAAGAGTTCCCAAAAATAGGAATTAGCGTAGAGGGATCAGGGGTCAAGTCGTGAGCTTGTTGGTACTATCCCAAATAGATTTAAAAAATAGTAGCACTGGATGGGTTTTTGCAATGGCTGGGTGTTGGGGTCGCTGGAGCCACAGGAGAGTGTAGGGATGCTATTACTATACGCTTCAATATAGACCCATACCTTAAAGAAGGGAGTTACATTTCATTGGACACACTGGGTGAGCTCAACCACAAGGTAATACGATTTAAAGTTGCCCTGTCCTGGTCCTCCAGCATCGATGGATCTTTGTAGTATCTTGAGGCGTACTCTAGGGCGTTTGTTGGCCCAAATGAAGACAGAAATGGGATGATGGAGAAATTTGAAAGCATGCTGAAAACAGACAGACCCTGAATACGGTAAGATTGTTAATTTTGAGTTTATTCGTCCAATCTAGGAGGTGAATTGTGTGTTCCAGGATGATAAATCTTGTTTGGTGGGGTCGGTAATAGGTGATGTGGCCTACTACTAATGGTGGGCACCAGATAGTGTCCTTGCTTTAGGCTTTAAGGCAGATACCTGAGCAGATTAAAGATTGCAGGTGATTGTAAAGGTGAAAAATGTCTGAAAATCCAGGGAATGTCAGTCCATCGAGGCCACTCAGAGGGTGCAAGTTATGGGAACAGCAATGCAGGGCTGAAGAACTCCAGTGAGGTGAAATAGCCTGAAGTGCAGCAATGCAGCTGTGATTGTGGTAAGCAGCAGGGAGACCTGTGGATCAGTCCAGGCAGTTACAGACTGACTGCACATTCATGGCTTCTCCCATTAATCCCCCCCCCCTGACCCCAAACCTCACCCCCCCGTCTGTGGGTCCAGACGGTATCCAGTGGGAGCAGCACCGCTCAGGGGGTCAGTATGGCCTGGGCAGGTACTGTGCTTTGCAGAGGGAGGACCACCACAATGCTGGGTCTCCTGCGTCAGATGGGAAGAGACGCAAAATCAACATCAACACGCAGCATACTCAGGCAGCACTCAGCGGCAGCTGCCCAGGATGGTACCCATGATGTCAAGGGCTTAGGGAGAAACAAGGAGCCATAGGTAGGAGGAGCAGCTGGTCCCAGGGATCTAAAAGATGGCAGATGAGGAAATCTTGCTCTGTACTCCTAGGAGCAGGGATAGGATCCATTGGTGGAAATGCGGCACTGATGGTATTAGGAGAAAGCTCATGGTACCAAGGGAGCAATGAAGGGGATGTATGAATGGGTGTTAGGTGTAATTTTGGTAACTGCGCACGTTATGTGCTGCAATTACCTCTTCCCTGCATGAAAAAAATACATTATTGGCACTGGGACTGTGCTTATAAAGAAAACACTTTTTTTTTCAATAATGTTGCAGGTTCTACTGGTAAGTATTGACTGGCACATGCGTAGATTCAGTGCAAGCACCGGTCAGATGTCAAAAGAGGGAGAGCGCAATTCGCCAGACAGGTGAATTAACACACTTCCTCTTCTGCCAATTAAATTAATTATAATACATCCTGGTGGTGTCAGGACCTGCTTCACCGTGATAACGGGCGAAGCAGGTCCTGACAATTACCGACCGAAAAGCACAGGATCATACATCTCTCCCAAAACTCGGTGGCAGTCAGCACAGCAGAGAAGCGCATCCGGCCATCTTGGCTGATAAGCCACTTCCCCTATTGAACATATTTTCTACTGAAATAAAAACATATTTTGCAATTGCATACCCAGAGTGGTTTAGGTGTATGTAAAATAGGAAAGGAAGATAAGATGATTTTCTGTGACATGCACAATTACTATGCGCTAGCAAAGTGGCCTATTTGTCTAAAATCTATGGGAAGGAGTCAGTCAGGCATTTAGATAATGATCAGTTACTGTACAATGCTATACAATGAATTAGTAAATTAGTGGAGTGGAGAGGTAATATTTTACTTTATAACAGACCTGCAGAGGAATGTCAGATTACCTTGATGGATAAAACATTAAAAAGTGGTTTTACTGTAGATATATACAATGCAATGCCTCTTCTCTGTCCTCTAGACAAAGCTAACCTTTCTTAAAAAGCAATATTGTGCTTTTCTGTCCTTCATCAGTTTGCGGCAGCACAGAGGCAGAAACTTGTGTGATTGGCATAAAATCTATATAATAAAAATGTTCTATAAGGACTACAGCTTGAATGACTCAAACAAAGGGGCCTAGCCAGTGATGTCACAGTGAGCATATCTGGCATGCACTTATCTGTTCTACATTATATCTCCATCCATTAAGGTTGGTGACAGAAGAAATGGAGGAATAAGAGTGAACAAGAGTGGATTATCCCTTCATGCCTCTTAAGCCCCTGGATGATTTGTGTACGGAGTGACCTCGTCAGCGACAGACCGGGGGGGGTGCCGGCATCGACAAGTGCATACACACTTACCGATGCCGGTAATGAGGAACGACGGCGGGGAGCGAGGTCATGCTGCGTTCAGCAGCTACTTTATGAGCTGCATGTACAGTCGACTGGGGATATAGTTAACGACCCGCGGGAGCGTGCGTCGTTCAGTTCATACACACTGGACGATTTGAACGATATATCATTCAACGATATCGTTATCGTTCATAAAAATCGTCCAAATTACAATTTTTGGGCATAGCTGTCCATTAAATTAGGGATTTTCATTTTGGGTGTATTTTTCCACTTCATTGGGTTTCTGTTTATGAAAATAAAACCAAAACTTCTGGACAAATTACTGTAGGTTTGGCACCATTCCTAAACTCTGTCCAAGAATTGCATGCAACTTGTCAAATCACGTCGTACATACATGCAGTTACTACCTGACAATGATGAATTACACCACCTAGTGGACGTGCTAGTATTGTTTTTTTAGATCTTAAGCCACAGTTGGCAAGAGTTTCTATACACATGCAAAATATAATAACAAAATGCTGTTTAAATACTAAAAAAATAATACAGAGCTAGTGGACCAAGATTCTGAGAGAAACTCTGTCAAGCTAGGTTGATAGATGCTATCGGTAGACACGAAACCATACACATAATATTGATATTTTGTTTTATGATCAAACTGTCAGAATTCACTGCCCCCTCTATCTTGTACTTTTCTTTTTTTAGAAATTAATCCATGGACTTAGTGATTTTATCTATTTTATTCTGCTGCTGTTCCTCAGCATATATGGGTTGATAAAGTAGGTTATATACTGTACATTGCTTTACTGACTATGGCAGGCCTGGCCAACCTATGGCTCTCCAGCTGTTGTAATACTACAAGTCCCAGCATGCCCTGCTACAGTTTTGCTATTAGGGAATGCTAAAACTGTTGCAGGGCATGCTGGGACTTGTAGTTTCACAACAGCTAGAGAGCCACAGGTTGGCCAGGCCTGGACTGGTGCAGTATGTGTTATTTTTATATGCTTCCTGACATATATTCCAGTGAACCTTATGCAGCATATGTGTCAACAATATGGCTAAACATAAAGTAAGAAAAACAATTAAGAGTTTCACATTTAAGGGCCTATTTATCAAGCATTTTTTTTTGCATAATTTTATGAATTATTGTTATGCACTAATAATAAACTCATAAGGATAATTAGCACTGTAGATCACAGTCCCCATTATTATCAATAGGGACTACGATCTGACCCTTATTTTGTTTGGCCACATTAGTTTTCACCATCTTCACTATGGTGTAAACCGCTTCAAACCTATGGAGGCCTTAATCGCAGGAGAGAGAGACCTTCTGGTCCCTTAGCTGCTGCCTCTGGTCTGTTCCAGACACTGACACGGTGTGCAAGTGCAGTGTCAGAGTCCCCTAGAGGAGTCTTTTCAAACGTGAAAGACTCCTCCAGTATACCAGGAAAATAACTCACAGGGACTGTGGTTATGACAGGGACTGCAGCAGGAGCATATTTACCCCAGGGCCAAGATGGCACTCGCCAGGTGTGACGGTCGAGGCGGGGGTGCCCGGCGGTATCACCCCTAGCCAGGGGGTAGATACACCCCTTGTAGTCCCTATTAGGGGAAGGCTGCAGGGCTGTGTGTTGGTAGTGGTGCTTCAAGCTAGCGAAGCTCTGGCTGGGGATAGCGTTCAGCAGGAGCCGTACCTGGGTGAGCCACCAGTGTCCAGCAGCGGGGTGACCCTGTGGGTTTCCCTGGATGGGTCGTAATAGAATGCCAGCAGCTTCTTGTCTATGGGGACGCTGAGCCAGTGTAGCGGCTCCTCCACCAGCAGCAGGTTGCGTGTAACGTTCTCCAGCTGCCAGAACAGCACCTCAATCTACATGGTTAGTGTCTCTGCAGGAGAGTCATACCTCAGCTGCAAGTAAAGAAGGTATTGCAGTGCAGGTCTGGGATGGATATTCCGGGACTACTAGAGGTAAGCAAATGGTTGTGATGCTGCAGAGTGCGGTTACAGGGTATCCTGGTTGGCGCCATTTAACCACAGTAATGGCAGCAATCCTGCAGTTTATGTGAGTTACGCCAACCTCCGGAAACAACCTGACCCCCGCAGTAGGCACCGGGAAGGGACCGCTAGTATACTGCCGTGATACATTGTAGCTGGGAGCGGAATCTTACATACTTACCTCACAACGGGGTATTATTATTGTCATCGTTTATTTATATGGCGCCACAAGTGTTCCGCAGTGCCTTACAAAGTACATAAACAAATAGATTGATTTACAGTGACTTACAGTACAGTACAATACATTACATTACAGGACATGCATAATATACATTGCTACATTCGCGACCATAACACCCAGATAAGCAACAGTGCATAAGCAACCAAGTGTTAGGTGCCCTAGTAGAGAGTAAGAAGTAGATGAAGGTAGAGTAAGGAGATGCACAAGAGGGTAGAGGGCATGTAACATTCCAGCCTGCTGCATTATTTGTATGGGTCCGCAGCAGTAACATATTTTTCTTCTACAAAGATCACATGATATCCCTCTGTCAATAACATCTAGGACACCTTGAAAATTCCAGCAGGGGTATTAAAAAGTGGATTACAACTGATTAATACCTAAACCTCCTATATCCCATTCCCTTTCCTCCACATCTCACTCCCTATCCTAACGTACTATTTCCCCCCGGTTTGTTATCCCCTTTATGTACTGACATCAATAAATGTATTTTTAATCTAACCCTTTATCTCTATCTTTTATACAATTTATATATGCATCTATATACCTCAGCTGCACGCTGCCCAGTTTGGTGTGTATCACCTCTCCTGCCCCGAATTCGCAGGGGAACCTCTTGGACCCAGAGACCGGGCTCACTGGCGCCCATGATAGAGGGTTGTTACCCAGCACGCTGACAACGCATCTGTCTCCTGGCTGCATTCGGATCACCAGGTACGTCACTGAATCCAGGGACACAGACCGGCTGAAGGGCATGCACAACCCCGATTGCTGACGATAATGTCATCCGGCTTCAGTGATCTGGACTCCAGCCAGCTTGCGTGCAGCTTTGCAATTCCATCCTGTGTTGAATCAGGCCCAGAGTTCACTACTGACAGGTACCCTTTTCAGACCCGGGCAATGGGCCGGATAACCTAGAATAGCAACTGAGTGTGCCCAAAATGCTGCCTCATTATCTGCAAAATAATGTAAGTGCTTTGAGTCGTATTAAGGATAAAAGAGCTAAATAATAAAATATGTTATAACTACTACTATTTTTGCAAAGAAAACAGTTTACGAAATGCTATTGTAGTTGCCAAGCCAGCCATCAACTCTCCTTTCAATACATAGACAAGACAGCAAATCTACAGGGCACTAGGTAGTGTGTGTGTGCGGGGGTCAATTTAGCATAGCCAGCCCCTCTCCTGTACTCTGGGCCTGATTCAGAGGCGCTCGCCAAAAAAGGGAGCGCTCACTCTGAATCAGGGTGGGCGCAGGTTGTTTTAGTTGCGGCCTGTTGGCCGCTCGCATAGCTGTGGGTCGCGACCATCAAGCTTGCGACGAGACCCTTGTGGTAGGGTCTCATGGCCGCAAGCCCCAGAGAGCTTCTGGCTCAAATAGAGCCGGAAGCTCTCCCACTGACATCACTGGTGATGTCAGTGGGGCCGCCCACAAACGGCAGGCGTTCGCATGGGAACGCCTCCATTTGTGAAGCCACCGCCCCGCCACGCCTACAAAATGGGGCGAGCTGTCGATCAACATCGACAGCCACCCCTTTTGTAGTGAGTCCCGGAGCGAGTGCTTTTTGCGCTCGCTCCAGGGCTCGCGCATGCGCAGTGCACACGCCGCGCGTGCGCACAGGGCCACCATCGACCCGCTTGCGAGCGGGTCTGAATCAGGCCCTCTGTGTACCTCTGCAGCCACAAGCTGCAGATCCCTGTGCTCCTTTATGGCTCTTTTTTGCACCTGTGTGACCTCAGGAACACTGTGGGGACAGAACCCTGCAGTGAAGACTTTTGCCACTACAGTCAGCAGTGAATGTACAAAGTTTTGTATTCACTGGACGGGATGTAGTTGGCATTCCAGAAATCGGGATGCCGGCGGTCAGAATCCCAGCGGTATTAGGCTTTGGGGCTAGACACTTTAGAGGAGAGTTAGGATTAGGCTGCTGGGGGGGAGGGTTAAGCTGCTGCAGTCCCGCTGAGAGCTGCGGCGGGTCCGGGTAATAGGGGGCGTGGCCTAATCGCGGGAGGCGTGACCACGCCCCCCGCCCGAAAAAAAAAAGTTATGCAGCGCCGCTAAGCGCTGGGGAGGGGGGCGCTCTGACCCCCTCAGCCCGGCGCAAAGCCAGGGGGGGCGCGATCAGTGTGATCGCTCCCCCCACAGGCTTAGGAGACTGCTGTGGCTGCTGCTCAGCAGCCACGAGCAGTCTCCACTGCAGCTCAGCACACGCTGTGTGCTGGGCTGCTGTGAGGGAGGGGGAGCGGCGCCGGACCCGGGCCCCCTGCTGGGCCCCTCAGGAAGCCCGGGCTCGGGTAATCTGTACCCGCTCCCCCCCCTTCTCGGCGCCCCTGAGCTGCTGGGGGTGGAGGGTTAGGGTACTTACCTACATGTGTCGGGATTCTTACTGTAGGGATACAGCTGTCAGTATTCTGACCCAACCACACTGGACAGCTTCTTAGTGGAGTATCTGTTCTGGCATTACTCCATTAATGTAAAGCCTCCAAAAAAATTCCTAAACACTGCGATGTGCTGCAATAAAGAGTATTACTTTTTAGGGCCCACACTGCCACCAATGATGAAAAGGCCCCACAGTATTTGTGTCAGTTGCTGCAGCTGTGTCGGGGAGGGTCTAGTGCAGCGGTGGCCAACCAATCAAAGGCAAAGAGCCAAAATATATCTGTAGTCAAGCTAAAGAGCCAATAGCAAAAATGCGTTGTGGCCTAGCTGTCACAAGCCCACACCCCATTTTTGTGTGCACGCCTTTGGTATGACATTTGCAGGAGCATGACCTTGTGTCACACCCCGGTTTTAGTCACACTGGGGGTGAGCCTAGCACATTGAAAATACTGTATTTGTGCCCTTTATGCAGTGTTTCCTGGATTTGTGTCCCTTATGCAGTGCCCCCTGTATTTTGCCCCACATGCACTGCCCCCAAAGCAGTGCCCCCAGCCCAGTACTTACCTGACCACGCTGGCACTTACAGGGGGGGGGGGTTTAGGGTTAGGCACCCCTAAGGGAGGGTTAGGTTAGTAATGGTTTAAATACTTGTCGGGATCTTCACTGCTGGTCTTCTGGCGTCTGCATTTGAACCGGATATGCATACCGATCCCCATCAATTACATAGTTCAACACAGGTGGCTGCAATCATATATTAGGTGGGACGTCCAGGAGCAGAGTGTTTTGTGCCTAATGGAACGGGTCATGTTGGAGGGTAGGCAATAGATTAATAAACGTATTGCCTGGAGTTGGGCTATGCTTTTTCAAATTGCTTTTGATGAGAGTATCTTTAAAAACATAGTGCTTTTCTCTTGTTATTTAATATAGTGCAACAACAGTCTGAGATAAGTATTATTAACATATGTTGCAATGATCTGAAATATGTAATGCAAAAATATATATTTGTACCCTAAAATTGGTGCCTTTGGCTCTTAGAAGATTACTACAGAGTAACTAGCAGGAGACTATTATATAACTACTCTATGTTTATTAAGCAATAAATACCAAGATGATGATCTGAGAGAGCACAAGAGACTCCCAGAGGATATGGACAGGTGTAAATACTAGAGGGAATGATCCTATAGATAGCAAAGGAAGCCTACAATGCTGGATGATAATCTGTGTGTGGTCATTTGGGCAGTGATTATAGCCCCCCCACACTTGTGATTTCCTCTCTGCCTAAAGAATAGGATCGTCTCACACTGAGACATACCCACTACCCGGATGTAGCGCTTCCCCTGTTACAATGAGAGCAGCAGACAGCTGGATGTGACCGGTAGTATGCTCTGTCCTCCTAGGGACGCCAATCACACAGCAGCCGGTCATTACCGGTGTGTAGTGCTAGGTCTGGGAGCCACACTGGGCGATGTGTAATGTGGAAGTGCCGCTCATGTGCAAATATTTACAGGGCACACAAATAAGTGTTAACCGTTTCCCTCCCCTAGCTGTACCATCCACTGTAAGAGCCTGTGATCCTTTTACATGTATGTAACACTCCCTGTGATCAGGACATATCTAGCAATGTAATCACTACATGGTGTTACTATACCGCAGCCCTGATAGTATACAACGCATGGCTAATGCATACAGTCCAGATCTCTCCTCCGTCCGTAGACTGGTCTATAATAATGATTGGATCTGTATATAGGACCTGCGCCGAGCACTAGTCCTCTTATCTTGCGTTCCATCTCGATATGTTCTTAAAATATAATTTGTAAATAATTCTGCTGTATTGGGGACCATTATTATAACAGGGCAGGGTACTTCATATATGTCATATGTGCACAGACAGCCTCTGCATACCTATCCGCTTCCCTAATATGGGGCAATGGACGTTCCTATTGGGGTAATTAGCATTTAGTCCTTTGATCCTCGGAACGAGTAGGACAAGGTAACAAGGTCTCCTTCCGCCCTGCCCCGGGCGCTGCTGTCTCTCCTCACAGCAGGGGGCTGTTATTAGTGCGGCCAGGACACCGCAGCACCCAGCACATGTACATGCTATTGTCACTGCCGGGGGAGCTGGGGATTATTTCCTATACAGAGCAATGTTCCTTATCTACAGGAAGCCCACACACTCCCACCTCCCTCCCTCCCTGAGGGGACAAGTCACATTGTGCCTGTATAATGTATTACATGCACATATATCCCTAGTAAGCCCCAGCAGCGGGACACATTGGCGCTGGGTGATAGTACACTGCACCGTGCAGAGCCCGGCTATAGGTCCCCGGGGCTGCACCTTGCAGTGCAGCAGCACAATTCCCGTCAGCACCTCGCGGCTCCGAGTCCGGGCCACTGCCGCAGCGAGCGCGCCCTCTCCCTCAGCCAATCACTGGAGGCGGGGCAGCCCCACATTGTGTTTTTCTTCACTCTCCACAGACAGCCAATCAGCGCGCTCCCATCGAACAAACCCAGTGTCCAGGAATCCATTCATTCAGAGGCAGGGGAGTGCGAGGCGTGGAAGGTCCTGCGTGTGTGCCCGCGGGAGGTGGAGCTGCTGTGCTGTTCTCTGAGTGTGACACCCTCATTCACCATCATCAACACTCACTCTTCTGCCACATTGAGCGGAGTCCCGGCCTGGGGATTGCTGCTGTACCCGGAGAGAGCTGCTGCACGGTGCCTCTTAGCCGTGTGCTACCTCTGTTCTTTGCTGGAAAGGAGGCAATCGCTGGATTGTACTTGCGAGGAACAACAAGGGAGTTGTAGATAAGTGTTGCAGGCAGAGTCCTCCCCCAGCCTCCTCCCATCGCATGTAGCAACACGGAACCCTGTGCAGCGCTGACCGGGACTCCCAGCATTGCCTGTGGGATGCACGGTGACAGACATTGCCGTGCCCGGTGACTGCCCTGCTCACACACGCCGATCAGGAAAGGGAACCCATTGGATCTATTTACCCTGCTGTCATTACACAGCGCCGGCTGGGGATTATTCGGCTTGGAGTAGTATGACACGCCTCATGTCCCATGCTTAACACTCGTAGCGCCGCTTGGATCTGGCGCAGTGCTGCGTTACATGGGATTGTGTGTGGATCCTGCCTGCAACGAGGTGAGTTGTTGCTGCACTGAGGTGCCTGTATATCAGCGGCAGCAGAATAGGGGAACATCTGTGCCAGCCTGTGCTTATGCACGTGTTCCAGTTGTGATCATACCCAGCAGGTGCGATTATCTGTGCAAGGCCACAGGGAGTGCTGCTAATGCACAGATCAACAGGTGTTCGGAAGCGAGCGATCCCAGGGGGTCTCAGGAAGGTGAGCAGGACCGCCCCTTAGTGCAGAACACGTACAATGTATGCAGCAGGGGGGCATCACTAATAAAGGAACCCCGCTGTGTGCACTGTTAGTCCCCGTCCTGCCTTGTAGGGGCAATCAGGCCAGCTTCCGTCCCACCTGTGCACCATGTAGTGTATGTGTTACCAGGTGGAGGTAGTAACACCTTGCACATGATGCCCGTGCAGCCTGGAGGGGTGTGTTTTGGTTTGGGGCACGGAGTGGATGAGACAAGACAGGGCACTACATCTGGAAGGGTGGAAAGTCCGCCCCCCTGCGGTCATGTTCACCTCTCCCCCCTCCTTCTCACAGCAAGGGTTTGTTTTCATTCATAACTTTTTCCTTCCTCCGTCTCCCCATCCCTCCTCTATTGGCATTTCTCCCCCCACCGTCCAGATCCCACTTTTTTCCCCAAATGAACGGCTCCCCTGCTCTGCATGCCAGTCACCACAGGAAAAAACAAAAGTTCGCATATCCCTTGCAGCATTCTGCAGGCTATTGGGATGCTGGGCGATCTCCATGATTTCTTTCTGGATATGGCTGTTGTATCAGACGGGGTAAAGCCTTTGTTGCTTGTAGAAGTTTTAAGTGTAGAGGGGGGTAAATTGTTATATCACACTGTTTTCATGTTCAACTAACAATTTATTAAAATATAATAAATCATAATTGCAGGGTTTTAGATAAGTATATGAAGTAAGGGATGTTGAAATGTCAGGCTATTAATGCTTTCCATATATTTAAGAACAAATACAATGTCAGTGTTCTGCTTTGCATATTTGTTTTACTTTTTAACTTTTGTGCATGTAGCTTAATTGTAAACCCCTTGTGTTTTTTTTTCTTAAATTGATTTTAAGGGTTACATTTAAATTTGGATCTATTTAGTGTGTTTTGCAATATATATTTTAATTTAAATTTAATAGGAAGTTGGAACATGTTTAAATATTTGCATTCAAAAGTAGCACTAATTCTAAACACTTGCCCAGGCGTTTGATGTCAACTTGCTACGTGCTGCAAAGAATTACTTGTACAATACATTATTTCAAAGCTTATAAATCTCCATCTGACACTTCTCCAGGCTTTTCTTAATTATGGGCTAGTTGGATCTTGCTGGGCTAGAGATCCTTTCGTGCTAAAAAAAAAACAACAACTTTTGTTTAGAGACTGTTCTTGAGCCACTATAAAAAAGTGTATGTATTTAATAAATGTATATAATTTGTAGTGGGTTAAAATACATAACTGTTTGCCATCGCATAGATATTCTTGTTCTCTTCGCTGTTGCTTTTTTTTACTTCTATTTCAAGTATTGAATTTTAACGTGGTTTTTTTTTTTTTTTTTCAAAAAAGGTTTTCAGATGAATGCCAAGTTCACATTGAATGCCAGAAGTCGAGATCACTACAGATGGAGCTACAAAGTCAACATGGCACAAGCGGTTCATTAGTTGCCATCCAGCAGCCGTCTTTAGACAGCAGGCAACGGTTGGAATATGAACGGGAGGTTCAACCAGCAACTATCTTGTCTCTGGACCAGATTAAAGCTCTTAGGAGCAGGAACGAGTACACAGAGGGCCCATCCATGGTGAGGAAACATGGGCCAAAAACTGCACCAAGGCACAGTAAACAGGAGAGGACTCATGAAATCATACCAGTTAATGTGAATAATAACAATGAGCACAGACCCCCTCACTTGGCTAATACAGGGCATGTGTACATTGCAAGAGCTCCTGTGCTCAGTAGGTCCACTAGCACTGGAAGTGCTGCAAGTTCTGGAAGTGCTAATAGTGCCTCTTCTGAACAAGAACTTTTGGGACAATCGCCATCATCGAGGAACAGTTTTGGGCACAGGACGGACAGGGTAGTACGAATGCAACCCAAGGCATCTGCATTGGTAGTAGATGACCTAAAGAGCTCTTTAAAATTGGACTCAACACAGCATCGGTTTATTTGTGAACAATGTGGAAAGTGCAAGTGTACAGACTGCACGGCCCCAAGGACCCTACCGTCATGCCTAGCCTGCAATCGGCAATGTCTTTGCTCTGCCGAAAGCATGGTGGAATATAGCACTTGCATGTGTCTGGTAAAAGCGTCTTTCTACCACTGTTCAAATGACGATGAGGGTGACTCGTATGCGGATAATCCTTGCTCGTGCACACAGTCACACTGCTTTTCTCGATTCTTGTGCATGGGAGCTATGTCTGTGTTCTTACCATGCTTACTCTGCTACCCTCCTGCCAAGGGATGTCTGAAACTGTGTCGTGGATGCTATGACAGAGTAAACCGCCCTGGTTGCCGATGTAAGAACTCAAATACTGTGTATTGCAAAGTAGATGGGGTTCCACGTGGACAGGGCAAGCCCTCCTGACTTTAATGGAGGGATTTTGTTACCAGCATATGGATCCATTGCGTAGGTTATACATATATACATATGTTTTCATAAGTACCTCCATTACCCCTTTTAATGTCCTTGGTTGCTCATTTGCCAGAATTCCACAGTTACTGATTTAGATATGTTGTTGGCTTAGGCAAGTGCACATTAATACCATGTTTAGTGTTGAGGAATGACGGCAAAACCTACATCAGTTTATTCTCTTGTGGATAGTTTTATCAGAAACGATACAAGGTTAAGTTTAGTTAGATCTTAACTTTTTGTGGCTAAATTGTGGATTTTTATTTTTTTTTAATCCAAAATTAATACCCTTTTCCTATCTGTGTGAAAGTACTGAAATGCTATTACAATGATTGCAAGATCTGCATTCCCTAAAAGTAATGCAAATTGCAGTTACATTACTTTTCATGGTGTTGGGGTCTGTTCAGTACCAGCCTGTAGTTAGTTAATCTGCATTAACGCTCACCCCTCCTTTCTTGTTTATATATTGGCATCAGACACACTAGTCTATGTTGAAGGACATCTATTTAAATCCACCCCTGCCTCCAGTTTGCCTTATCTTGTTTCTGTTACTAATGTGTTATTTTCAGGTGCCAGAAAATTCAGTAGCCTTAACGAAATAAGCTCTTTCCCCTGGGGAAACAAATATTTAGTGTTTCCTAGCAGTGACCTGTTTTCCTCTGTGTTTCTTAAAATATATATATATATATATATATATATATATATATATATATATAAGTGTTCTGTGTTTTTAATTGCCTTAGCCACTGTCTGGCTTTTTGTATATTTTATGTATAAATCACAAAATCGAATATTGCCTATTTTTAATACAAAAGTCTGTTAAAACCTTTTTTATTGTAAAGAATATTTATTATGTGAATCTATTATTTTATGATATTTATTTCAAAAGACTGTTGAAAATTTATGTCTGAATTATAACAAAGTATCAATACTTAAAGAAAAATAAGGGTGACACAAAATAAAATACATATGTTAACTATAATGCAGAAAATATAATTAATTAATGTGTCTGTTATTATTTGTCAGAATTCAATAGCCACACCATTATGGTCTGTTCCACTTTGAAGCTTATATTACAGAATTATTTTTTTTATTTAATTAAAATGTATTTTAACTTTTTCACTTAGTTTTGCTTTTGTGTCATACATCATGTCTTATTTGTCAGTCACTTGTTTACTGAGCAGTGCTTTGGTTGTGGGACATACTCAGTTTATAATAACTGGGCCCTAAAATTCATTCTGATGTGGATTTTGAGTTAATTAAAAAAAATTTCTATTATATTTTTTCCCGATCGTTATGCACCATTTTAACTCCTTGTTATGTGTATTGTCAACCTGTGTGTGTGTGTTTTTTTTTTTATTTGACAAAAAAATCCAAGTAAAATGTTGAAGGTAGGAGCCAGATGGCAAGTTATTGGCTATTAGTAAATACCTTTATTGGCATTTGAGAAAAAATATTAAAATATTTAGTTCGATATGCGGTTGATGAATAAGTGCTGAATTTGATGATCTGTTTGGATCTACTTTAGCAAGGTGTCTTTCCTTTCTCATTTATTAGTCCTGATGCACATTGATATATTGTTGCAGCTGTGCCCAGGATACAATGACCATAGTTTACAAAGTAACATTTCTGTAATGCTAAGAATGCGTGCTATCCACACTGAGAGAAAGAACATTGCCATTCTTCACTTTAGAAGTGGGACGTTGCACTGCACTTATGTAAAGATGACTTCCTGACCTTGGAAGGTTTCAGGCAATTTTAGATTTTAATGTATGAAACATTCTTGATAAATTTCCTTGATAATCTAGACTTAAAAGAAATTCTGTAATTTGTTTTGTAACTAAAGTTAGATTTGCTTGAAAGTATTTTTTAACTGGTCGATGTATGTAGTATACATGTATGGTTATTTATTTAAAAAAAACAACCCACGCTCCAAACAAGTTATGCTCTAAGTAGCTCTTGTATAGTGTGTGTGTGTGTATATATTATATTTATATATTCGTATCTGTGTTTTTGTTTTTATTTTATTTTATTTTATTGTAAACACCTGTAGTTGCATAACCACAATTTTTTTTTTCTTTTTTTTTTTTTTTTTGTAATGGGGTTGGCAGATGTTATGTATGTTTAGCAGTGAAGATTTTTTTCTTTCAACAAACTGCACCACAACTCAATTTTTTTTTTTTTTTTGGTATTTGTGAAAGGTTTCATAATAATAAAAAAATAGGTGTTTTAATGACACTGATCTGACACACTATACAGTTTTAAATAATACAATTTGCATGCCAAAATATCATGACCATAAATGTGAAAAGGCTTCCTGATGTATGTGTGGATGAAAGGGAACACCGGAGGTCATGGGTTTAAAATCTGGGCTGTTACCAGTAATTCTACCAAATGTTCTAATTTCAATGGGTTAATTTGCCTTGCTATTGAATTCCAAGGAAGAAACAGATGACTACACAAGTCAATATGGCTGTTTGGAGTGGATGGTTTGTGCTTATGGATAGTATTAGGTCTTCGAGAATGGTATGGTCCTTCTACTATTATGTCTACAGTGTAGTCTGACCTAGCTTTCACTAATAGTTTATAAGGATGGGGAAAGGACACTTTCACATGTAAAAAAACTTAAATGGAAAAGTCACAACAATGACTTCAATAAAGTAATAACATCCAAATGTACAGAAAAATTGTATTTAATATGTTTTTTGTCTCTGCCTAATAGTCAATTCTCTTACTGCTAAACAATTTCTGGATTTGTTGATTCTATGAGCTGGGTGGAGCTGCTTGTATTGTGTTGCATGGTTCAGATTTCACAAGTTTGAACGGTTCTTAGGAGTGGAGAGATGATCAAACCTCTCCACATACTTCTGACATGTCTACCGAGGCGACAAGCTTATTTTTAGACCAGTTTCCAGATCAAGTTGAACCTCTACAGCTTTTTCACAGGGGAGGAAAAGCAAAAACAGGAACCATGTTTCTCAAATACATAACAATTCCTGGCACAGGATGTGTTCCGGGAAGATTTGTGAGAGGACTGAGAGCAAAGTAACCTGTCGGTACTAGACCCAGCTTGTTCAGGAGAGCCAGATTTGTATGAAACGTGCATTTCAAAATCCTGTCTTTCATGTTAGAAGCAGAAAATTGCACTGGGTGAGAGCAGGATTTTTTTTGGTCACATATATTAAATATAAGTTCTATTAAATGCAGCACTACTGTATAGTAATTGTGACAGAATTAATGAAATTGATCTTTATAGTTTGCGTTTATAGTCCATTTTAAAGACAAATTTTCATTGAAGTGTGAATGCTTTTACTTTCCTAATCCCTATTGCAACATAGTTTTTGGAAGTCATTAGCAGAATATAAACTTTTGAGCCACATGGATTAAAGCACAGGCAAAAATGTTGGGTAGTTATAGTTTTTGTAGCCTGTGGCCGCTATTGGTGTCCTTTGCAACTAAACAAAATTCTGTAGGCCTTTAAAATACTTATGGAACATCATTTTGTAATTTCTCCGGTCTGTGTACTTTACGGGAAAAAAAGGTTTGCAGCTATAGTGTATTTTGATATTCTAAGAGGAGATGGACATCTTTCAGTAGGCAGCAAAATAATAGCTTTATTTTCCCACCTCTTTTTATTCTGTTGGTTGGTCTGTATTTGGTGCCTATCCATACATATGAGTCATATGAAGATGGGGTTTTTGGTTACATAACATGCTCTGTGGCGCTTCTCCTAGGTCTTTCACAGCCAAAATAAACTATTGGATGGCATTTATGGGCGTATCAAACATCCCATTAAAAGTAATCATTTTAATGAATTTAACAAAACAAAACCTTCCAAACATACCTGGTCATCTTTCTATACACAGACACACTAACAGGAAGCTCATTGTAATTACAACAACTTCCTTTTAAAACAGCATGTAACACCTCTGCAAATTGAATACATTAACTGTCTCATTTAGAGTGTGTTTTCACACACATTTTGTTGTAGTTTCTTTTATGTATGAATATGACCTGTTCATTGGATATGGTTTGTGTAGCCTGAATACATTTTTACAGACACCATCCATTTCTGCCTGTGGCGTTTTCAGAAATCTAGCAGTTGCCTGTTCATTGAAGCTGGTGCTGGTCCCACCCTCCTAAATCTAGTTTACACATGCAGGAGAGGGAAAACAATCAGCGCTCACACCCTAGTGAAACTTGCCTGTGAAGATACTTGCCTTCCTGAAAGGATACAAATGCTTCACAACATCTGTTTTTCTGAAGTTGCCTTATGACATCACAGCTAGTTTGCACCACAATCAACTGAAGTTGCCCATAGGTAAAAATATCACACATCCTGTTTGCTAAAATGGAATCACTGTCACCCATAGGACTGGCAGCACGCATTGACCCGCAAGAAGAAATATACTGTAGATGTAACACACAACAAAATACCATTGTACACATCTTTTACCGTTGATTAACTCTGTGTGCCCAATCTAGTGGGGAAGGATAAATAAACAAACACAGATGAAATATTGTCCATGTTTATGTGTTGATAGCTGTTACGTCTGTGTTGCGTGAAACATAAAGTACATATAGGTGTGTGTATGTATGTGTGTGTCTATGTATGTGTGTGTATATATATATATATATATATATATATAATAAACAGAAACCTTTCACGTGGACCTGTTCCCTAGAACCCATGGTGTAATTTCTTTTCTGGACTGAGGTAATATTCCTGATTGTGCAGCTTGCTAATTCGCTGGGAACTGGTAGTCCATGAATATTAAGCAGGCAGTGCTGTGATGTCACTGGACCCTCACAGAGTAATAGCATTAATACTGTTACCTCAAAGTTTATGTATCCACTGTGTGTAGGGTAAACGACCAATTTAAGAGAACATTTTATTTATTTATTAACAGTTTCTTATATAGCACAGCATATTCTGTTGAGCTTTACAATTGGAAACATTAATAGAGCAAAACTAGGTTATAACAGGCATAGAGGCAGGAATGTCCTGCTCGCAAGCTTACAATCTATACACATATAGAACATTAAGGGGTCTATTTACTAAGCAGTGTTAGGAGACAGAGTGAAAAGTGATAAGGTGCCAGCCAATCAGTTCCCAACTGTCATTTTGCAAACACAGCCTGTGAGATGACAGTTGGGAGCTGATTGGCTGGCACCTTATCACTTAATTATCACTTTTCACTCTGTCTCCTAACACTGCTTAGTAAATAGACCCCTAACTGATTGATTGGCGCCACCGAAGCTATGAAAGAACAAGTCCTCTTTGACCAACATTGATTAAGTGATAGCGCTATGGCATGCTCATGGCAATATGGTAACTGGCACCAAACATCAATAAAGTTATTGTAACCTTAGCTAGGACATCGCTAGCTGAAAAACTTTTAGCAGTAATTGGTGCAGGGCTGAATCATTTTTCACACCCCTAAAGGTGGCTATTCTTCTATAATAGTACACGAAAAGCATAGAAACGCTGCAAAGCTATTGCTTTTCTTAGTTTGTTTCTCTTTCCTTTTTTTTGGTTTTATACTTTTAAGCACTGTATACTTCAGATGAAGTTTCATGATTTAGTAAAATAAAATCATTGAAAACGGTGAACAACAATTGGGCAAACTGATTAATGCAGAGGTTCCCAAACGTAGTCCTCAAGACTCCAACAGCTCAGGTTTTAGAGATATCCATGGTTGAGCACAGGTGGTTAAATCACATTGACTGAGGTACTAATTAAGTCAGCTCTGGTCCAGCATGGATATCTTTAAAACCTGGACTGTTAGGATGCCTTGCAAGTTTTGCAAGCGTTTCCTCACCACCCCAAACAGTGCATGTTTTCCATGTCTCCTCACAGAATCACAAGTTATATAATTAGCTCCACCTGTGGATCTTTTAAAATGTGTCAGTGAGTAATGAATACACCTGTGTACCTGCTGGGTGACCTGGAAAATGTGACCTGTGTGGGATCCTGAGGACCGAGTTTGAGAACCACTGCTTTAAAGCAAAGAAAACTCTGGATTACTAAAGAAAAGTTTTTGCCTAAAAATGTGAGGGGGAAAAGAAATTGTTCTGGTCTTGAAGATGTTAATATTCATACTGTGCTTACATAGGATTTATTTGTCCATCTTATTGGAATGTGCTTGTTTTTCACAATATACCAATTAGTGTGTTGCTTTATGCGAATATATAATCCTATTTCTTATTTAGATTATTATTTTAACTATTCTTAACTCAATCACGCTCCTTGAACCACAGACACCCCTTGAATTCTTTGAAATGAAATCACTATGCTGGCTTTTTGTTAAGAGTGGAAGGTGTTCAAACGAGTGTAAGAGTCTCTGTTTACATTTGCATGCACCTGAAGAACCTGCATCGTGGTTTCAAAATACAGCTGGACTGGATGTCCCCAGAAGAAATGTGGAAAAAGTGATTTAATTACTGAGTTACACAACTTGCCAGTAGCGCAGATTGCTTCTCAATGTAAAGCACAGACCTAAAAATAAATCCAATAAAAGTTTACTAAGTGTTTATAGAATTCACTTCATTTTTTTCCTTTCTGGATTTGCAAAAGGCTACATTTTTCCTAGGGTTTATATATTGGACAATATCACAAGTGGGTTTACTACAACTGTATCTAGATAATCTTAGATTAGCTGGTTATTTCTGAATAATGATAAATTAATATTTTAAAGATCTAGCCAGTTCTACTGAAGCGCGTTTTGCCAAGCCTCACAGTTGTTTTGCACTATACAGGGTTTGTATGCAATTGCTTTCCCTCAAACAGGAAGTAATATCTTCAGCACTTCCTGTTTATCACTTCTATATACTCTACTGAAAATTAAGTTTTTCTTTTGCATTAACATAAAAAAATACATTGACATTATATATATATATATATATATATATATATAATGTAATATAAAAGGTGAAAACAAGTGCCATATAGTGTAATATATTGGATAAATACACCGCACACTGTTAAGTAAATGTACCTTGTGGACCTAAAAAAACAGGCGTGGATTGTTAAGTCTTGGATCCGCTCACTTTGTCTCTTTGCTGAATCAGTGGAACTTTACTCCAAGATAGATTAAAAGTGGGGAGAGAAGAATGGTCTCATAGTGTAGTAGTTTAAAAACAATTTATTATATACCCTACACATAACACAAATGTGCAACTACACCTAAAAAATGTTTCAGAGGCTTATCTGAAATGATACAGTAGGTTCAAGTAGCGAGGGTCACTGCGGCATATATATATATATATATATATATATTTCTCCATAGGTGCGGCACTCAGATGTAAGCAAGATGCGAGGCAGGTATCACATTATCAACGTTTCAGATTATAGAAAAACTGTCTTCAGGATACAGATATAGCATAAACACTCACTTATATATAGACCATCACCATGTGTAGATCCTGGCGTTCTGATTTCCCCGCCAGCATGCAGCGGCAGAGGAGGATGATGTCATCGGCGCACACCAGTGAGACAAACACACCCATCACCTAGCAACAAATCCACGCTATCAAGGTGATAATAAACCCTAACAGTAGCCATCATGTTTACTTAACAATACCCATTGCACTCATAAAATACATACAAACTGCTCACATATAAATAGTATTTCTTCTTCAGGGTCCATAGGGGGTCCACAGGGTTGACCTTGGGGTATAGATTGGGAACCAAATCCGGGCACCACGCAGTTAAAGCTTTTATCTCCCAGGATGCACTGGGTCCACTCTCCCTATAACCCCGCCCCCAAGCCAGATGCATTTAAGTTGGTGCCCGGCCGGAGTCGGGTCGCCGTTATCGCAGGGGGGGCTGATTAGCAGCCCCTAAGCGTTCTTTTTATTTTATGAGTTCACAGGTTTTTTGTTACTTTTGGACTCTTCAGTGCGGCAGCGTCAGACTGTCCATAGGACGTCCTAGCTGCCGTTCCGTCACCCCGCCGGCGCTGAGATGCCAGTACATTCTGGGGATCTCAGTGGGACCCCAGAGTCTGTACTAGCCGGACTCTGCAGGCGCCCAGGACTGCTGCCGGATCGATGGGGAGCAGGTAAGGTCCGATTCCTCAGGTCTCTGGGAACAGACCAGAGGCGCTGGCAGTGGCTACTAGACCACCAGGGACTTAACGATCGGCGTAGGGAGCCGGTGTCCCGTGGGTTAATATCTGGCCAAGGGAGGAAGCCTTCCCTGTTGTAGCGCCTTTCAGTATTATAGTCTGGCATCGCTGAGTTGCTTCCTCCGCGGGCCACGCTTTCTCTGAGGTCTCCAGGCGGCCATTTTACTGCTGTGGTGCAGCAGCAGATCTCCAGGGATGGTAGCTGGTCCAGTCCCCCTGCGTACCGCACCGTTTGGGTGAGTGTACACAGCCCAATAGCCTTCCCGGACACTGAATCTGGGCAGTTGAATGTAGCGACATTTGCAGTATATTATGTCATGTTTATGTATATACAGTCAGGTGCATAAATATTGGGACATTTCATATTTTGGCCTCTATTCACCACCACAATGGCTTTGAAATGAAACAAACAAGATGTGCTTTAACTGCAGACTTTCAGATTTAATTTGAGGGTAATTACATCCAAATCAGGTGAACGGTGGATAGATTCTCAGAATCTGAGAATTCTTCTGACATAAGACAAGATCTCCACTCTTCAACTACGATTGCGCGGATGTCTACACAGTCGGCTAATGTCTTTACACTCTGTAATCCAGAGTGTCTACCTTCGGAAGGGTGGAATATGCTCAGTTCCATTCCAGGCCTTTGCACAATCTGATCCTCTCCAGATGGAACGGGTTTCTCCATCGGATCACTGTTCAGACGATGATGCTCTCTCTGGAGGTGCGTCGGTCTCTGGTTGGCTTTGGTCATCTCATCCAGGGTAACCTTTACAACAGACGTCAGTCTCTGGGGAGCAGTGTCTGGTCCGCATTCGTTTCAGGGCAGTTGGACATCTGTCGGTTCTGTCCTGCCAATTAACTTGTTGGAACTTTAAGCTGTCTTGGGTCTTCACTCTGGCTTAACACATACTTCACGGTAAACCTGATAAGGTTCTGTCCGACAATGTCACAACAGGGGACTCTGGTCATTGGGCAGCAATGGCAGGAATGTCACACATTTGGTCATAGTCCAAGGGTCCCCTCCCGACCATCTCTGCAGTGTTCATTCTGGGAGTGCTCCATTGGGAAGTGGGCTTCCTCAGCCGTCATGATGTGCATTCCGAGGGTTGGTCTCTTCTCCAAGAGAGGTTTCAACTCCTAGTGAGCAGAGGGGGCCTCCCAGAGGTGATCCTCCTGGCCTTCTGACTCTGTCACACACTGCTGGTGTTAGGGTCCAGAACTAGAGGTGCTGTAGCATCTTTCAGGTGACGCGTTGTCGGTGCAGTGGACCACTTTGGGTACCTGTTTCCTCCAGCCCCCCTTCTTCCTCGAGGTCTTTGGGAGTTCAATCGAGACGGAAGTGCCCTCCTGCTGGTGGCTCCAGTTTGCCCCAGACGTAATTGGTACTTACATTTTCGGAGTCTCGCCATCTACTGCCTCCATATCCGGACCTGTTGTCTCAGGGTCCTTCCCTTTCCCTGGTCCTGGATCGTTTATCTTTGATTACATCCCTACTGTGGTCCTAAGGCTTCTCTGGCTCTGTCATCATCCAGATGTTTGGAGCGCATAAGCCTACTCTTGCTGGGATCTACCTGTTGCTACGGTCCTCTGGTGTTTAGGTTTTCCAGAAGTTCTGGCATTCCTTCTAGCTAGTTTGGGTCTCGCCCTCCGCCTGGCCTTCCTGAGAGTGCGGATCTCTGCACTGTCAGTATGGTACGGTTGTGGAATTGCTGCACGCTCGGGTATCCGGACCATCCTTCAGGGTGTTTCCTAGATTCTGCCTCCCGTTGTCCCCCCTAGTGGCTCCTTGGGATTTGGTAGTGGTTCTTAGTGTCCTCCTGGGACCTTCATTTGAACCACTAGCTTTGATAGCCATTACATGGTCTATGGCTTCGTCTCTTTCTCTCTGTCTTATGGTGTTTGCTTCCGCCAGGAGAGTGTCGGTATTGGGAGCGTTCTCATGTCAGGGTTGTGAGTTGCACTCGTCCTTTGTCTCTTTCTAAAGTGGTTTTTAAGTTCCATATGATTCTGGAATTTATGGTACTGACATTTCAGTCACCAGTCCTCTCGGCTGGTGTGATCTCATTGACTGTGGTCCGGCCTCTTCGGATTTATGTGATCCGTTCAAGTTCCTTCAGGAAATCAGACTCCTTATTTGTAGTCTATAGATTTCTGGATTTCACAGGGAAGGATGGCCGGCCAATAAACAGATGTTGGCTGGATGGCTTCGTATGTCTTTCTCAGGGGCCTACACGTAGGAAGGCCTTTCTGTTTCTGTTCATGCTTGTTTTTTCTCGAGCTGTGGGCCCCTCGTGGGCGGCTCACTGTGGCGCCTTGGTTGTTTTGCCTTGCAAGGTGGCCATGTGGTCTTCTGTCCACACCTTTTTAAGGTTCTATGCATTGGTTTCCTTTGCCTCTCAGGATGCTTCCTTTGGGTGACATATTCTCCTCTCAGCACAGGAGTGTCCCCACCCTTATAAGGACAGCTTTGGGACATCTCCAAGGTCAACCCTGTGGACCCCCTATGGGATAAGTTCTTACCATATCTCTCATTATATATATCTCATGCTAAAGTTATCACAATAAATGTTAAAAATTGCAAGCGCTGTGCATAATATACACAGCGTAGCCGACCACAAAACGGGAATCAGCATGAATTAAGACACATTGATACGGAGATACCGCAACAAGCACAATAGAGAAGAGAGCAGTCTAAGCTTATTCACATCAGCCCGGATTGATAAATTAGAACACTCACACAAGTAAATGAAAAATTTGATTATTACAGTGAAATGATCTTAACCCACAATATTACATTATTAGAGTCCGAAAATCATCAGACCTCACAATATAGTCTACCTGTGTTAGCTGAATGAACAATCATTAATATAAATCATATATACAAAACATATTGGACATTTTTGTCAAAAACATACAAAACTACCCGCTAAAGATGAAAATAAAAAGAAATATGAATATAAGCACATCCAAAAGTGTAAATATAGATGATATATACTATTTATATGTGAGCAGATTGTATGTAGGTATTTTATGAGTGCAACGGGTATTGTTAAGTAAACATGATGGCTACTGTTAGGGTTTATTATCACCTTGACAGCATGGATTTGTGTACTGTTGCTAGGTGATGGGTGTGTTTGTCTCACTGGTGTGCCCCGATGACGTCATCCTCCACTGCCGCTGCACACTGGCGGGAAAATCAGAACGCCGGGTTCTACACATGGTGATGGTGATGGCTATATATAAGTGAGTGTTTATACTATATCTGTATTCTGAAGACAGTTTTTCTATAAACTGAAACGTTGATAATGTGATACCTGTCTCGCATCTTATTGTTTACATCTGAGTGCCGCACCTATGGAGAAATATACATGGATTTTCTGTGGAGGCACTGGGTTAAGGTATATACCTGTTTGAGAGTGCCGGACGCTTGGATTATATATATACAGTCAGGTGCATAAATATTGGGACATTGACAGAATTTTCATATTTTGGCCTGGATGTGCTTTAACTGCAGACTTTCAGATTTAATTTGAGGGTAATTACATCCAAATCAGGTGAACGGTGTAGGAATTGCAACGGTTTCTCTATGCAACAGTATACAAATCCATGCTGTCAAGGTGATAATAAACCCTAACAGCAGCCATCATGTGCAAAGTAAGAATGCTTTCAAAAATAGAAGTTATAATAGTTTATTTTTATCAATTAACAAAATGCAAAGTGAATGAACAGAAGTAAAAATCTAAATCATATCAATATTTAGTGTGACCACCCTTTTCCTTCAAAACAGGATCAATTCCAGGTACACTTGTACACAGTTTTTGAAGAAACTCAGCAGGGAGTTTGTTCCAAACATCTTGGAGAACTAACCACAGATTTCTGTGGATGTAGACTTGCTCAAATCTTTCTGTCTCTGCATGTAATCCCAGACAGACTCGATGATGTTGCGATATAGGAGAGAGAAGGGATGCGCTAATCTATACTATCAAATAGAGTAATTGCAGCTGGGTATAAATGAGGGCACTACAAAATCCTCATTACGTATAGATATGGTAGACAAAAGGGGGGATACTCAGCGCATATAACTCCTAAATAAGTCAGATGTATGAGTAAGACAAAAGGGGGGATTCTCAGCGTGTATATATGTCAATGTGTCTTTATGTCTTTGTGATGTCATGTTAAGAAAATTATACACATATATGAACACACTCCTGGCAACCTTCGATTGATTTCCCTTCATCGAAATGGCCGTTATCAAGACTCAGAAGGAGCCATCTACAAGATGGGCAAACATCCCTTAAACAAAATGGCCACCACCACCTCTTTTGCCGGATCACTTAAATAGAGCCCCAGTGGGATGGATTGGCATCTGTTATCCTGAGGAAGCCTTAAGGTGAAACGCGTCGATCACAGATAAGTCGATCCCACCCGCAAGCCGCACTAGCAGCCACGCGCTCACCGTGGCTCACTGAGGAAGTCTGCCGGCAGACGCATCATCTCCATGGGACTTGCAAGGAACTTATCCGGAGAGCAAGTGCACCTGAGTGCATCTGTATTGTGCATAGAAGATCAAGGTAATCACCCAGCCTATTGAGCGGCATAAGAATCGATCACTGCCTATATTGACTCTGTGCCAGGATCTTATGTACAGCACCGATCTCTCATTGGAGTTACACTAAGGCACATAGTGCCCAGTCAGCCCTGAACTTACCATATGCAGAGTGAGTAATACGCTCACAGTGTATCACTCTGCTTTGCATACATATAGTGTCACTAGTTGTGTTTATGTTTACATGTATTGTTGGTCTTTTATATGTTGTATACCGGTATTAGCCTTTTAATAATATATTCAGTACTTTTATAACTATATTGTATTAGTTCACTAATACTTTTTCAATAAACATTGACCCTTTAATACTCACCCTTAGTGACTCATTTGTATTTTTAGATATTTATTCATTTCATTCAATGACTACTATGTTGTTATTAACAATATAGTCACATTGGAGATAATTCTGATATGACCTTTTTGTCCATTAACTAATTGTTATCTATTTACCATATGTTGTGATTAATTACAAAATTGCATGTTTTACTCATACATCTGACTTCGATGATGTTGCGATCAGGGCTCTGTGGGGCATATATTTTCACTTGCAGGACTCCTTGTTCTTCTTTACACTGAAGATAGTTCTTAATGATATTGGCTGTATGTTTGGGGTTGTTGTCCTGCTGCAGAATAAATTTGAAGTCAATCAGAAGCCTCTGTGATGGTATTGCATTATGGATAAGTACCTGCCTGTATCTCTTAGCAGTGAGGACACCATTAATCCTGACCATATCGCTAACTCCTTTTGCTGAAATGCAGCTCCAAAAGTTCATAGAACCGCCACCATGCTTCACTGTTGCCTGCAGACACTCATTATTGATCCGCTCTCCAGCCCTTCAGTGAACAAACTGCCTTCTGTTACAACCAGATATTTCAAATATTGACTCCTCATTCCAGAGAACCTGCTGCCGTTTTTCTGCAACTATGTTTTTGTGCATAGTTGAGTTGCTTGGCTTAGTTTCCACGTCAAATGTATGTATTTGTCGACAATTATTTCATGAGGGACACTTCTGGTCAGACTTCTGGGTCCCAGTGGTTCTGCCAGCTCTGAGCTGATGGCACTGCTGGACATCTTCCGATTTCAAAGGGAAGTAAGCATCATGTGTCTTGTTCTGTGCTCAGTCTTGCCATGGTGTATGACCTGTGACATGAAACGGTCTTCCACAACCTCCCCTTTGTAGTTTGGCTGTTCCTCACCTAGTTTTAAGCCTCCTACACAGCTGTTTCTGTTTCAGTTAATGATTGAAACAGAAAATTATGATTATTACCTGTTTGGTATGATTGGTTAATCATACACCTGACTATAATCCTACAAAATCCATGACTTTGTGCAAGTGTACCTAGAAGAATTGATGCTGTTTTGAAGGCAAAGGGTAGTCATACCATATATTGATTTGATTTAGAATTCTCTTCTGTTCATTGATTTTGCATTTTCTTAATTGATAATAATAAACTATTAACACTTTTATTTTTTAAAGCATTCTTACTTTGAAGCATTTTTTCCACACCTGCCCAAAACTTTTGCACAGTATTTGTATATAATGTATAGAAACACAAAATGGCTCTCAATGTGTAAATGTTTAGCAGCCTAACCCACCACCTCCATTTCACCCAAGAAAACAAAAACAATGATAATATATGAAATATGGTGCAGATACTGGCGCTTAACACTAATCACATACACTCACATCCTAATTAACTTAAAAGTACTTAAAGGAAATAATTTTTCCCTTAAATTTAATTCCCGTAATTTGCGTGCTGATTATTTCACACGTCCTCCAGGACAATATAACCTCAAAAAAATATAAAAGAAGAGAGAAATCCCAACATAGTGTAGTATAATTTACACAAAATTAATTCCACAAATATAACACATAATTAAAAAAAAAAGCACAGAAGGTACAGGTTGGAGGCTTTTACCAGAAAGTGGTATATTAGGTGCATGTAAGTCAAAGACTAGATCCAAGGCTCCGGAACCTTTTAGACCCAGCATCCGATGTTTCCAACTTCGTGGTTAAATTCTTCCACACTCCAACTCACTCAACTCCACCGCAAACGCGTTTCGAGCATGTAGCTCTTCCTCAAAGCAAGGTAAAGTGGAGCTCCCATATGGTCCTTTTTATAGCATGGTGGGAATCTGCTTCTTGGGTTGCGGTGACTTCATAAACCGGAAGTGATGTCTTACATATTATAGTTTAAAATTAATTGAGTTCTATATCATGGATCTCTGGTAACACACTTGTTACCTTTTAGCTTGGCATCCATATAAAGCATTTTAAGCCAGTAATTTTTAGGCTTCAGTGGGAGATTTCAAATCATTGAACTCTCCATCCACCTGAACATTTCTTTTTCCTCCCAATCTTTCCCTGAATATCTATGTGTCAGACAGTTTCTACCTTTGTGTGACTGTTTTCTGACTTTTCCATGCCTTCTTGTAACACCTATTAAATGCATACATATTTCTTTCTATCTTGTGTGTTTTCTAGTCAGTCTAATCAGACCAAGATGTTTATTTCCATTGCCTGTGGATATGGCAAGACGCTAATTTAGGGTGCAATTGTATTTAATGCAGAGAGCACATCTAATCTAAATATATCTGCCCAAAGCTAATGTATGACTGAAAGCACCGAATTGAATGCAGGTCAGTTTTGCAGATATATACAACGGTGTCCCTATGGGGGTGCGGGTTGCCCTAGATGACACCATAATAGCATAGCTTCTCTGCTATTTTGGTGACACTCCCTTGGATGGTGTCACCGAATAGCACTGCAGCAGTGATGGGTGATGTGCGCATGCGTGCATCTTTCACTGTGCTGAGAGAGGCTGGGGGCTTCCAGCGTGACAAGAACAGGGGCCTGACACATGGTCACACCCCCCAAATGGCACACATAAGGGGGTGTGGCCTTGCCCATCAAAGACCTCGCCATCACTCCCTGGGGGTCGGAGCAAGAATAGATTTCCTTTATAACATACGGCCGCATGGGCTGCGGCCGTATCAGGTAAAGCCAAGCTGGCTGCAATCACATCACATGCATTAGTGAAAGGTAAATGTTACGCTTAGGTACCAGTCCTTTAGGATATTAATCAGATTATAATCTTTAGGGCAGTAAAAGGAGATGTAGTCAAAATGTTGACACTTACAATGTCAACATCACAATGTGAAACGCCTACATTCTGCAAGGACAAGCAGCAGAGATAAAGGGTCAGGTTGTGGGAGGAGTTAGGCATACTCACGGTCGGAAGCACCACTGAATCCGCTGGAAGTCATCAGCAGCTGACTGCCAGACCCAGAAGACATCTCAGGAGGCACCGAATTTGCCATACCAGGTAAATTACCACTAGACTACCAGGGACATTTTGTCGACATTCTAATCATGTCGACATTTAATTGGTGTTGACATGATAAATGTCAACCTGGTCAACGTCAACATTGCAAGCATGACACCATTATGAATGTCGACATAATGAATACTGACAAAATATACCACACCCAATAAAAGTCTCATAGATTAGTAAACAAGTTGCCTTTTATGTAATATAGTAGGTAGATGGGCATAAGTAGGGGTGTGTGACCGGTGCCACTGTACAGGCTGCCCCACGATCCTTGCTTCTGGCTAGCAGGGCTCCCGGAATGGCTGCCTGCAGCCAGGATTATTGCTGTGGCACCACCATAGCGTTCTTTTGATCCTGCATTCTGTGCAGCTGATCAGAGCATTCTAAGGACGTTCCAGTCAGTGCTGCACTTACCGGGGATGCTGGCTTTGCCCCTTCTGCATAACGTAATGACATCATGCACCTGACTTCATGACGTCTGGTGCTAAGGGGACAGGCTGGCACTGGGCACAATTAAGCCCAGTTACAGCTCTTCTAGGTAGTATAGATTTTAGATTATTTTGATTGAAGAAAAGTCTTCCAGAGAAAGCTATGGTTTATATCACCTTTGGGAGGTGAAACTAGAAGGCAATCTAACTAAGGTGGACAATATATCTTAGTGAAAGCTTCAGTATTGATATCCTCATACCTGCTATATAATTTAACTGAGAAAGTTTTCATGAGTTTTACATATTGAAAGAAAGTTTTCATGAGTTTGTCCGTAAAAATACAGATGCCATATCAGCTTCCATGTGTAAGAAGAATGCAGACCCCAGACCAGGTGGCTAGTGTAAACCATCTAACCATCCTTTTTTTTAAACATGTTCAAACCTAGTAAAATTCTTCTAAGTTTCTCATAGGTGCAATACTGTGTATTAGTAATTAGAGTAGCTTGACAAAATGTAAAAATATGTGTTATATGCTAAATCCATTTCAAACGAAATAGCTTTGCATTAGAAAAATTACTATATTTGTTACAGTTATTGTTTTATTACATCGGCTGTTCACTATAGCTATTTGGGTAAAACATATATACAGTATATGACTATTGATATTGCTGTCTATGAAAATATTTAGTTCTTAACTGGAAGCTTAAAAACAAAATAAAACAAGCATGCAAAGTAAAAAAAACAAAAACAAATTAAGAACTGCAGCAGTGAATCCTGTTTACTATAAATGCTAGAATACAGTGGCGTCACTAGGAGGTGTGGGCTGCACTGGATGACACCATCCAAGGGGGTGACACCAAAATTGCAAAGCTACTCTGCTGTTTTGGTGTCACCCACTCGAATGGTGACTCCAAGCCACGAGCATGCACCCCTCTTTGTCCGGAAAGGTTGGGGGCTTCTAAGCAGCTCCCGAAGCGTGACAACAAAGGGGGCATGACACGGAGTCCTGCCCCCGAAATAGGACAAACCAGGGGGCATGGCATCGCAGACATGAGACAACACCCCCTTTCACGTAGGGTCTGGAGGTACCGCACCTGGTGTCACCATCTAGCGACGTCTCTGCTAGAATATGAACCTATTTGTGTATCCCAAACTTTCATAAATTGAGGTCTCACAGATTATTACATTCATGTTGGTTTTCAGATTCTGGGCCCGATTCAGACCTGGACGCAAAGCAGCGCACTTTTGCAGCCGTCAGGGACTGGGTATTCAAATTCTGCGAACGCACGCCCAGGCTTAAGGATGCCCTCTATGTCTTAGAGAGAGACGGCAGAGCGAACGCACGCCGGTGTAATGACGCCCACTTTTCTTTCTTACCACACGTCATCTCCAGAAAGTGTATGATTATTCAGTAACATCGAGAACCATCGGAACTGCTTGCAGCCCTTGAGGCAGACCCTACCCTGCCGCAAGCACTGCGATCACTGCCGGCTGAAATACAACCAGGTGACATGTACAATGACGCCTACATGCTAATTATGCATGCCAAAAGAACGCCATTTTGACGCTCAGACACGCCTGCGTTCGCTCATCCACTCCCCCATTTTCCTGGACTTTCCCCTGTTACCACCCACAAGCGGCACTATCTGTCTCTCAAAGTAGTGCTCAGTCTTTGTGCTACAAGTGCACGATTCTCGATCGCAGTGACGCATGCACAGACGGGCGACTATCGACCATAGTGTGTTATCACGGCTTAGCGACCGGGTCTGAATCAGGCCCTCTGTCCCATCCATTACATACATGAGGCCATTGTAAATTAGTGATCACCACAGTATGGTAGCCCAACATTGCTAAGGAAAGCAAGGAAAATGTAGTGATGTTGGTTGTTGTGAGTTGCTGAAACTTTATGCCCATCGTCACTTATTGAATACCCCCATGATATGCAGGTGTTCCTTGATCACATTACTGGGGAATGAACTTAGAGGACCAGTGGCCATACAGTACCTAGATCTATGCCACAACATTTATTATATACATTCATTTCAGTTAAGTGTTTTTGTCAATGACAGTTTAAGAGAGGAGGGGGCCCGAGTGCAGTCCCTGTGCAGGCCCCCTCCTCTCCTGCAGCTCTGGTACAATGCCAGAGTCTACTATGCCGACACCTGTCAATGCCAGAGTTGATATGCCGACGCCTGTCATTAGACATACGCCGGGAGCCCGACGCCCGGCATCCCGATCGAAGGGATGCCGAGCGCGGATAGCCTCAGGAGGGAGGGTTATGTTTAGGGTTCCCGGGGGGGATTTAGGGTTAGGCACCCCCCCAGGAGGTTAGGTTTAGGCTAGGGGAAGAGGGGGTTAGCGTTAGGCACCCCCAGGGGGGACTTAGGGTTAGGCACCCCGCCGGGGGACTTAGGTATAGGTGGCAGGGAAGAGAGAGTTAGGTTTAGGCACTTAGAAGGGGGATTAGGGTTAGGCACTGGGGGGGAAGATTAGAGTTAGGCACCCCTAAGGGAGGGCTAGGATTAGGGGGTAGAAATAGGTTAGTATATACTTACCTTTGACGATCGGGATTTCCTCCTCTGCCGGGATGCCGCTGTCGGGATTCCAACCGCCGGGCATGGGTCCGGCGGTAAATCATACCGATTCCCTGGGATCATGGTTCCCGCACCATGTTCCTGTGACTTTTATACTGTGCATGAGCAAATACTTGGGGAAATTACCTTCCTAGTGATTTGTGCAGCGCCAACGTGGGACTCCGGGGAGGTGAGTATAATATATGGGTGTAAGGTGTGCAGTGTGGTCCCATGTGGGGCCCATGGGCTCTGCACACACTGTACCCATTATATATACACCACTGTACTTTGTGTTTCAGCAATGCCATCCAGGAGCACTGTCCTGCTAACATTATTTTGGAGAAATGAGAAACACAGCATTGAAGAACAGGATAAAACATATTTGCCAGTTTCGGATTGGAAGACAGTAATTAATGTAATCATGGAGTGGCAAGTCAGAGCAAATCACTAAAGCTGAAGAGAAAACCACATTTTGTTGAGCTAAACCTGGTTCTTATGTCTGTGTCCACTTTTATTGTTCCGTATGCTGAAATTCATTATGTACAGTAGCAATTCTATTCTGTATTTACAGCTACTCTTTATAAATTCAGGGTTAGGATTATATCAACAATTATAATTTTTTACAAGTTCATTTTTTATCTGTGCTGATTCAGAACACTACAAGTTTATGGCACAGCCACACATGGGGGAGATGTACTACTTTCCCACAGTGCTCTTTGCGCTCCACAGTACACTCACCTTTAGAACTAGTATAACCCACTCAAGATTACACCACTAGGCAGAACAACACAGTATTTACATTATAGAGTAGGTACATTTCTATTTCCTTTTGACCCAGATATGTTTCAAGAACTCATTCAAGCATTTTTGCAAGTTGCTTACAGAACCTCCCCACATTGTATACATGGGCAGCATAGCATACATACATACATAACGTACATAGTACATGCTGGAAAATATTGTGTACACATTTCTCCAGAACTTTGACACACTGCGTACACCAAACCTTGGGCCTGATTCACTATGGAACGATATTCTGCTTATACGATCGCACCACAGTTGCTAATATCAGCGGTTCTATTTAAATGTTTGCATTCACATTGCGATCGCATCCTGACATAAGAACGCCCACTTCCCCTTATTCACATCCGTATACTAGGGGAACATAGCGAAACCATCGGTAACATCGGACCCATATGCACACTTGCACAAGCCCTAACATTACTACGGAATTGCTACCAGCTACGCACGCTATCAGTGCTTTGGCTGCTTATAGCCACGCAGTGGATAATTTAGGCACACACCTGTAACGGCGTTGAAATGCACTGGCACACCTACGTTCACCCGACCACCCCCCGTCACCTTCCACAAACGGCACTTCCTGTCAATCACTGTGCTCTGGGTCTGCGTAGCCTTAACAATCGCAGTTCCCATCGCAATTGCTAGTCTGCGCACTGCGATGATTATGCGTGTGCAGAGCACAAACATCGGCCGATTGTGTGCGTATTAGCATCTGCGTTCCTTGCTGAATCAGGCCCCTTGTGTGAATATCAGACACCGGCAGACACAGGGGTTGATGCAGAGTGATCCAGCTGGCATGATGTATTTTGCATGTGCAGAAAGCAAACACGCACATGTGTAAAGTGCTGCAGAATATGGGTGCACTACATAAATAACCGGTAATAAATAAATAAATACATTTACCGCAATGTTGTTCCCTACTCTGCATCAGCCCCACAGACATTAATGAAACCTGTAGTATTTTCCCATGCTGTGTGACATGATAACATTGTCTGAAAGAACTCATCTGAGGGGTGAAAAGAAAAATATGGGCGCACATATTTAAGCACATTAAGGGCTTCAATGACATTCAGTTAAGTTCAGTTCTTGAATCTTAAGAACTTTATTTAAATACTTTTTGCTCCTTGGAACAATCTTAAAGCAGATTTGGTGTAAAAGTTGATGAAAGTTGGTATATACATAAATCTGTTTTTAGAATAAATCACCAGTTTAGATGATGTATATGTACATAATATGCATGGATCCTGGGAAGGCATAATCTACTCAAACAATATACGATGCCAACTAGTGTTGATTTTCAAATGAAATCCAAAAACCACAATTTCCGCTCATATTGGTCTTTACGCATAATCATACATATATTACACTGATAGCAACATTGAAGATTATGGTAAACTTGTTCATTCTATTTTAATTTTGGTCCTTTTTTTGGGCAAAAATATTTTAGCAACATTCCAGTAATTTAGGGAGCGGAAGACAACAGGCAGGAAAAGGTCAAGTGTGCAGAAAGGGGTCTATTTTATGTTGAGAGACTGCCTCTCTGTGTCAGTGGGTTTACTTCAGGCTTCTGTGACATGGAACAGCAGCTGCTAAACTCAAGGAACATGAGCTCTAGAACAGGCTTGTTTAGATGTACAGATAATAGGAATGAAGCCAGCACTGGTGAATTGTAGGACTCTGCGCACACATTCTACTGGGGAACACATGGTGTCTGGACTATTGAATAGAAACCATAGGGAAAATATTAATATTATAGTATTAGGTGTCAGCACATGTTCCGGTTGGGTATTTATAATGCTGTGCATTCTTAACATAGTACACTTATCTTTCAACAGAATAGGTTAAAACCAGGTTTTTTTTAAACAAGGTGGTGTGACATACTTGCTAAAGAGCAGAGAAATATAGATATATATATATATATATACCTATGTTGTTGCTTACTAAGTCTTCCAGACTTGTCACAAGTAATATATATATATATATATATATATATATATATATATATACGTATATGTATATATATACAGTATATATATATATGTGTGTGTGTATGTATATATATATATATATATATACATATTGTTTTTTTTTCTAAGTCCATATCTGTACAGACTACCAACTCTGACCCTCAACTTCCTTTTTCACACAACTTCTAGAAGTATTTATAATTCATGTGCAAGTCACAGGCCAAAGTCGAAAAGAGCTATTTCCCCGGGACCCTCTAATTAAAGACCTTCTCTCCTTGCGGATTTGTTCTGTCCTACTTGCTAAGACAGATCTGCCCAGTATTTCCAGTGGTGAATATTTTAGCAGGAATGTAGCCTTTGTTACTATGAATAGTTCACTGCAGATTAGCAGTATGCCAATTTCCTGTTGCCTTTCAGAGCTGCTATTTGAGCCCCCATTTGCTCCTGGCTCTTGCACAATTGAAAACAATGGCTAACTTCATTCAGGTTTCACTTCAGAGCTCTTTAGAAACAGTGGAAGTGACTAGAGCCCTACTTTACAGCTAATTAACAATAGATAATGTTTGCTCTGCATTTTTTTTCCAGATCTGATAAAAGGTAGAGGTACTATACTGCTTCTGCTGCAGATACTGTGACTTTATAGATACAATAACTGTATTAGTATTTGCAAGTGGCATTGAATATCTAGGACAAATGTATATATGTGATAAATAATCTCAAATTGTTACAACTGGATACTTAACCTTGTAGCTGCCCTGGGCCTTGCAGAAATTGCTATCTATATTTTGCAACATAGGCCAGATTTGTAGAAAAGTGTATTGCAAAAATAACTGTTTCAACAACTTTTAGCTTAAATGTCGACCTATTTCTCAAATGTATTCTATAGTAAAATATTTATTTTCTTTTATTTCCTTCTATCCTGAAAATCTGTATATTTCTGGCTAGACAGTCTCAGCTGGAGAAAAATAATAATGTACTGAGCGTAATAATTAGGTTTTTATCCCATGTATGCAATTAAATAAAAAAAAAAATCTCTTCTCTGACTGTGTATGTTTCAAGTGTCCCTTAATTCCCTGTTCCTAAAAACTATGCCTCTCTTGAGTCTGTTTGATAGATTTGTCTTGATTTTTCTAGTTGCACAAGAAAAGGTCTGTTTGGTACCTACATTTTTATAGCATCCGGGATCCATTTCTTCTAGGCCTTTTGTTCTGCTCCTGTCTATATCTTTAAGTTCAATTCAGCTAATTTAACAACTAGATCAATTCAACAAGGATATATGATGCTAAATAACTAAAAGAAAAGAAAAGAAAGAAAAATAAGAACTTAAATCTTTAACATCAATAAACTGGAAAACTGAAGTAAAATGACTAAGTAAATTATGTTAGGTTGGCAAGATTATGCGTAAAATTAGGTTTAGTATTGTGTCTCCTTTGGTCACATGAAATACTGTGTACTTAAGCCAAACAAAACTGTATATTAGCTGATAATATTGCATAGTCACAAGCAAATAGGTAAAGCCAACATTTCAGTTCATGGACGGCTGCTTTAGATTCAATAAAATCTCTGTATGAGACATGAATTACAATTTTTTATTGAAAGCACACAGACAACTCTGTCACACAGAAGGGGAAGCAATCGGGAAGCCGACTGCCTATATACCGGCAGCCGGCTTCCCGACTGTCTTATCCCGGCAAGGGTGAAATGCCGGGCATCTAGATGTAGACGCCCGCATTTCCCTAACGCCGGGTGACCGGCGCCCGGCATCACGATCGTAGTGATGCCTGGCGCCGCGTGTGGACAGCCGGCGGGGGGGAGGGTTAGGTTTAGGGCTCCCAGGGGGGACTTAGGGTTAGGCACCCCCCCAGGAGGGTTAGGGTCAGGCTAGGGGGAGGGAGGGTTAGGGATAGGCACCCCCGGGGGGGACTTAGGGTTAGGCACCCCCCTCCGGGGGACTTAGGTTTAGGCAGCGGGGAAGGGGGTGGTTAGGGTTAGGCACTTAGAGGGGGGATTAGGGTTAGGCACTTGGGGGGGAAGTTAGGGTTAGGCACCCCTAAGGAGGGTTAGGGTTAGGGGGGTTAGGTTAGGTTAGTGGATACTTACCTATCCACAATCGGGATTTCCAGCGCTGTCGGGCTTCTGCTGCATTGCACTCTGCTCCTGTCGGGCCGCCGCTGATGGGAATCGAACCGCCGGCCATGCGGCCGGCGGTATATCATACCCATTCCCACAGAAGTATCTTACTACTAGCCATCCACATTGAAATGTCATCCAATCATTTTATTCGAATTGGAAGGAAATGTGTGTGTGTGTGAGAAACAAAACATTAAAGGATTTATGTACCAAGCAGTGAAAAGTGTTGAGAAGTGAACCAGTGGAGAAGTTGCCCATAGCAACCAATCAGCTTTGAAGTAGCATTTATCAAGTACAGCCTATAATAATAGGTAGAAGCTGATTGGTTGCTATAGGCAACTTCTCAACTGGTCCATGCTTATCACTGCTTGATACATAACCCCTTAAATATAAACCACTGCACTGATCAATAACATGATTGTTAAGTGGAAATTTGTAGTCCGAATAGGACTATTAAGTTTATTAGAGTTTCATTTACATTAGATTTATGTTGCTTTCTAGTCATGTCATCTATCAATGATATTATGGGTGTAATGATATTATTAATTTGAACAGTTTAAAAAAAGTTGATTGCAATGTGTATGTCATAATGGAAAATGAAATCCAATCATATATAAAGACAATTTTAATTGGCTTAGACATAACAGTTTTTCATGGTTTAGAACAAATAATTTTTTCTAAAGCATGAAAAACTGTGATTTCTATGACCAGCCTCATATGACCTAGAGAGGGTGTAGAAGAAGGTGGAAGGAACCAATGCTATTTGGTGATAGAGATGTCAGGACTGATTGTTTGGATGTCACCCTTGATGACCCTTAGTTTCTAAAGGTAGATAGAAAAATGAGTGCAGTTGGGCCGGGGCAGTTCACTTAATTGTCCTGTACTGTGTATGTGTAAAGAAAGTAGACAGCGAGTTGAGTGACAGGAATGGAAGGAAGACAAAAATAAATAACATAGCAGAACTTGTCAAAACCAGTTCAGAAGGGAAATATCTTGAAATAACATAATGAATCTTTATTTAAAGGCAAATGTGATTTATTATTGACCATATCTATTTAAAGAAAGTTTTAGAGAGACTGGGTCGTTTATATATTTTTCTTTGTTTGCAGATTAGTACAAATGATTCCAAGGGGCAATTCAATTATTTTATTGCTGCCCCAGCTCCCATCTAAAGTGGCAGGAACTATTGAAATGTATTTGGGCGACCATCACTACTGCGGATGTCGTGGACAAAATCCAGAAGATTAGCCATGTACACTGGCTTCTGTCATATAAAGAGACAGTTAAAGTGCTTAAGACACCTAAAAGTCCTACTTTGAGCAGATTCTGCTCGCACCCCAGGAGGATGGAAGCAGTAATCCATGCTGAGTGCCTGCGGCACTGCGCCCAGCGGCACAGACATATGAATAGCTCACGTCACTTTAGATGGGGTTGTGGTCACAATAAAACAATTGAAGATTCCCTGCCCTAAACTGCTTGTAGTCTCATTTTGACAGAATGATGAACTAGTAATACAAAGGACAAACATATGACACATCAATGCAAATAGGCCCATATATTTTTAAATGTAGTCATTACAGTTAGGGCCAGGGCCAGATTATAGGGAGGGCGACAGGGACAGTCGTCCTGGGGACCCTACACATAGGGGGCCCCAATCGCCAAGATGAACTGTTTTTTATATTTTCTTCTTTAATCAGAGCCGCCTGCAGCGGCCCGCAATTAAGCCCAGCCCCTTATATTTGGCTCCGCCACCTTTAATATGCCTTTCCCTGCCTCTGAAGTAGTAAGTAATGTATATACTGTATGTATATGTGTACTGTGTCTATGTCTGTGTGTGTGTATATATATACATATACATATATATGTGTGTGTGTATATATGTGTGAGTCTATATATATATATATATATATATATATATATATAGGCCCCACATGTTTGTTGCCCAGGGGCCCCCACGGACCTTAATCCTTCCCTGGTTAGGGCCAGTATGGGGGAGAGCCAGAGGGGACAACAGACATTCAGCTTCAGCAGGAAAACCTCATGGTAAAGAGACCACCAGCAGCAAGCAGGATGCACTGCTTTCCTGTGCTTTATTACATGGAATTACCATTACCAGATGACAGACAATACACACAGTTGGTGAAAAGCTTATACCATACTAGTACATTTCCTACAGATGTTATAATGGTTTTATGTGTCGCCAGGGTTCATGCAACGGTTATGCTGGTTACACACCTGAAAGACCTGACAATCTAGCGTTGATACAATACGATGTAACAACATATAACGTGTCCACATACAAACTACACGATCTGCCGTACAATGACACAATATAGAGTTACAGGATTAATGTTACCACACCGCACTCTATATCACATCATCCCGTGTGATGTGCAGCACATCAGATGGAAAGATGCGAACACACAATTCATCAAATGATGAATAGGATACGATGGTCATTTCTATCCATGATGGAATGCAAGATTGGCTAATATACCATATAGTATACAGGGGCGCCGAGAGAGTTGGGGAGCAGGTACTATTTACCCGGGCCCAGTCATGTTGGAGGAGTCAGGTGGGGGCCTGCTCCTGCCGCCCAAACACTTGCCCCCCGCCACCCAACGCTCGCTGCCAGTACTTTCATTCAGACAGGGAGAGAGAGGACAGCCTCTCTCCCCAGCCCAGCACACATGCTGCTGTCACGCTGTGTGCTGGGCTAGGGAGAGAGACTGCAGCACCAGCAGTCAGTCCTCTCTCTCTCTCTGTGTTATGGGGGAGAGTGATTGCGCCCCCACCCCCGGACACCGGCGCCCTCCTGTACGGAAGCGGGTACGAACTTGTTTTTTTTTTTGGAAGGAGGAGGTCTGGCCATGCCTCCCCAGGTTAGCCATGCCCCTTCCTTGTACTGGGGCCCAGCAGAGCTGTCGGCAGCCCTGATAGTGTGTACCCAGCTTAACTCATACTTGTCCAATTTTTCTGGCATAGCCTAATACTAGCATTTGAATGGGCCTTGGCCCGGCATAAAAGGGATGTAGGGTTCCTTGAAAGGAACGTGGCCTGGATGTATCATGCCTCAGTTTGTGTATATGGAGAGTGCACTCCACTGTATTCCGGCTTTTTAGTCCAGATTACAAAACTGTTGCAGATCAAATTTTGGAACATACCATCCAATATTTCAAAGCTAGGACACCTAAGATTTGTTTTAAAAAGGCAACTTTTTCATGTGTTCACAAAATCATGCACATAAAGCTGACTATACAATCAGGGTTGGACTGGCCCACAGGGGTACAGGGAATTCCCCGGTGGGCCCCACTGTCTGTCCTCTAGGTGTCAGGTTCCAGACTGTGCACTCAAATTATACATTGTTACTCTATTATAGGGTCAGTTACCTGGTGGAGCAGGACCATTGATAAACATGGGTGCTTGGTCCCCTAGCAATGCATACCCCCGGTGAGCCCTTCATGCCCCAGTCTGACACTGTATACAATAAATATAGGCATGTAGATGTTAAACACATATAATATACACAGCACACTGTGAAGCACTTTGGCTCCCAACATTTTAATATTGTAACATACCCAACAACACTCTGATTATTGTAAATTAAATATCTATGCAGTAAATAAAGCTGAAATAATGAAAAAGTACATTTAAAAATAAAGACGTATTTTAGCCAAATCCACTTTCAGTTATAATATAGTCCACATAAGACCCATCAACACTTGATAGACATTTCACTGTAAAATTCTGGTGACAAGTTCAGCATAGTATTTGTGTACTAGATTAGGAAATTACTGCAAAACGACATGTACGTAACACCTACGGTGGATTTTGTTATTATTATTAGGATTACTATCATTTAATTTATAAAATGCTAGCATATTCTACAGCTTTGTACAATCAGATACACTTATCTAGGCTGTTTAATCTGGGTACATACTATGCAATTATCAGGCTGATCAGCTGAAACATGTATGATCAGCTCAATAATTGTATGGTGTGTATGCAGCTGCGATACCCGATAAACAGCTGCAAAAGCTCCTGCAACAGTGGTATTGGGAGGTCAGGATTTTATGCCCTGCTTAAGAATTCAGATCCCTGACCTCCTGATCCCATTGAAAAAAGCACACACTAATCTAAAAATAATTCAGTGTGTACAGGGTGCACACTGATCGGGTATTCGCCCTGCCTGGTAGGAGCATTTATCTGACCTGCAGAGATGATCTGAAAGCTTGTACCCAGATTTAGTCCTGCTCTACTACTAGGGTACAGATAAGACTGCATACCCTAAAACAAATTTACAGCTCATTGAATGACTCCTTCCCTACTGTGTGACCTCATCATATATAGATTTCAAGGTTCATTTGTAGAGCCATCAGATGTAACACAGTTCAAATGGTGAAACAAGAGGATTGTATGTGGAGAGTAGAACAATGTGACAAGATCTCTTATGGATGACTTTTGTCCGTTCTGCATCACCACCTCTGGGAATGTTTTTCAGCTTATTATCTCACTCCAGCAGGTCAGCTCACCATATCAGTGATAACTGCCAGGGACATATCACCATACTACAAGGCAAATATATTGGGATGCCACATATTTACCATTGCAATGCATGCTCTAAGCAAAGTACATACATTTTCAGGTAGTGAGAGCAAATTAGTACATTCAATTCATTTGTGTAATTTTGCCCAAGTTTTATAAAGAAAATTGTCAGATTTAAGATGATCATTGTCATTGGTATGGTGGTGTGAATTGCTGCCTCATAGCGCAGAAGACATGGTTTAGGGTCCAAAGTATCCGTTGGGAGTTAGTCTGTTCTCCCCATGTATTCCTCCAGGAAAGTCCCGGATGGAAAAACCCACTCCCACTCCAATGGGGGGGAGGGGGGTCTGGTGCTGCATTTTTCGCCATCCTGGCCCCCATCCCACTAGTTTGAGACACAATTTGTGGCATTTTACAGTGGGGGCGGTGCTACATGTATTTTCAGCCCCAGCTCCTGCTGTTCAAGGCCATGTTTCATAGGCCCCCATTTACTAACGAGTTTTATCACCAAAACGAGTGATACATTTCACTGTATATGATAAATGGTGCTCCAGCCAATCAGCTCCCAACTGTCATTTTTCTAACAATTGACAGTTGGGAGCTGATTGGCTGGAGCACCATTTATCATACACAGTGAAATTTATCACTCATTTTGGTGATAAAACTCATTAATAAATGAGGCCCATAGTACTTTACAATGGAACCTCCAGGCTGATCACGTCAGTTGGAAAGTGGGCGGAACCAGGTCACTGCCCAACTCTGTCGGGAGGCCGGGAGAGTCCAAACAAATTTGTGACTGTCATGGACCTTCCAGGAGAGTTGACAAGTTGTTCCACTCCAAAAACATACTTATAGGTTAATTGGTTGCCCTGCTGCTAGAGAGGGGTGTGTCCAGGAATGGGTGTGTCATGTTACCACACTGGTGTGAATTATTAAATATTCTCAGTACAGCATTGTGTAATATTCCTGTCTGTCATTTTGAGAATGCGAAGAAGAAAACATGAGCATTTATCCACTACTGTAAGTATTCTAGAATGTAAAGGTAGCTACCAAAAGAGTTATAGCTTCAGTAAAAGAAATATATAAGTATACTGAAAACAGGTTTCCACACAGGTAATTTAAATTGCATTATAATATTATTATTTATTATTATTATCCATTAGATCTACAGCACCGCCATAAACCACAGCTATGTACATTGAGGTGATCATGATGCAAACTAATTATGCTCAGTGACATCAAACAGAAGGTAAAGGTGGCACTGCCCAAAAAAGCTTACTTTGTAATATGTGTGTGGAACACTTAATACATAAGGCAGGGTATAATTATTGTACCTGGTGGTGGAGAATGTGTAAGGCCCAGTTAGTGTAAAAACAGTGATTATCTGAAAAATATTCTTCAGAGACCATTTAAAAATGTTGAATTTTGAGGAGAATCTGACAGGGGGCAGTATAGAGAAAAGGGGACTGTATGTGACAGAAAGCCTAGCTCCTCTCCTGATATTGGAATATAACAAACTTTATGGGTCTGATGCAGAGTTAAATGCAAGTCTGTTTGTGGAGGGTATGCTCTTGAGTCGAGAGTAGGCAAGTACTGGTGATGCAGAGGTGTACGTGTTTCAGTTGCAGCTCTACTTGCGGCTGAACTGGATTGTAGCAGGGCATTTGCATGCAGGCAAAGTTCAATAAGTGTGTGTCAACAACATTTTGGGCAAAATAGTATTGAGCACACATGTAAGTAAGCCTGTTTTAGGCAGATCTTTTGCACCATATAGGGTTTACGCAAACAGTCAATCCAAAGCAACTAGTTCATGAGAACTTCAGGCATCTGCAATTGATGTATTTACAAGGCAATAACACACTTACTGTACCTGACCTTCGTTAGACTGACTGCCCTTTTCCTTCCCAGTCCTCACTCTCCAGTTTGTAGTCAATTTCCCATCAGGCAAGTGAGGCACATTTATTCTTGCTTCCATTTTCATTACAGAAAAACCCAGAGATATTTTTTTTTAAATAAAAGGGAGATAATGCTCCAGAAGTGAGAGAACAAAAACCATGGTCACAGTTTTGATCCGATCCTGCATCTGCGAGCATTGGATCTGAGATGCTGGATAGAGACATCTTTTTCCTTCAGAAGCCTCCTGCAGCATTAGCATATACAGTATGTACACAGCAGCTGCATCCAAAGACACAGCTTCTGTGTACATATTGTACATCTCTGAATCAGGCCCTATATACACTATGTAGTATAATTATATAAAACAAATGAAACTATGTGCCCTGTGCACATCTACCTCACCCCTGTGGCTATCCACCTTTGCCTGATGTCTCCATCTGTTCTCCTCAATGGCTCATTGCCGGATTCTCCTATACTCTAATAAATATCTACATAGGGACATAGGGAACAAAGATTCTTCAGAATGTGCAATTTCATCTATTGCTGATAGCATGTGTAAGTACTCTGCTCTTTAATTATACAAATGATACAAATGACCATATATTTATTTATTTTCTAGATATATAAACTGTGATCATTCATATTAATAGGCTGTTTAAAATTCTTTTTATAGTTTCTTAAAATGTTCAAATTTTCAGATTTTCAGTGCCATTACTTTTTTCTCTTTATACAACTAATAGGAATGGTACCTTGGTATAGTTTTCAGTAAGACCTACAGTTTGTGCGCCTGCAGCTCAGGGAATCCAATCAAAGTAGGTAGTGTATAGATCCTCTTCATTAGATGTACCTGGAAGTGACGTGGAGTGAGGGCGGAAGCGTAGTTCCATGCTCATAAAGGCCACCAAAAGAAGATTTTGTCCCCTCTCGGGCTTGCTAAACTCGCCACGCTTCGGGCACGGTGGCTCACTTAGTCGCCACAGGTTTATATTCCCCCTCTATGCCCACGTGGATAGTAACTAATGAGGTCAGGGTACATCTACTGAAGGGGATCTATCCGCTACCAATCAAAGTGCTAGATTGCATGTGTGTATAGGCACTTTCTACTTAGGGGTGTCCTCAAGATCCAAAAATAATTACAGTGCAAAGTAGTTTGCTAGTTCTTTCATTCAAGAGAGACAGGAAGCAGTAGAAAGGTAGGGGAGGAGTGGCTGCTCATTGGTGATTTGACCAGAGGAGTGGCCAGCCACCGGGAAGCAGGCTAGAGGACCCCTCAGACCAAGGCTCTGGATGCGGATGTGCAATGCCTGCTTCAAATCTGGGGTCCTACTCAGAATGGACATGTTTGAGAGAACTCCCATCCTGAGTCATCTCAGGAATACCAAAGTCCACTTGCATCCTTTTTCATTACCAGATCTGGTAGAGTTTCCAAATCTAATCCTAAATGTCAAGATTTTGTCACCTAGTCCCATCCACATCTGCATTGCAGTTTTGTGCATATTTATTGTGTTTATCTCACTGTTTTGCATTCAACACTTATAACACACTGTTTTACACCCACATACCTGTTATATAACACACCTTTTATATATATTTCTTTCCTGAAAGGAATAATGTTGATGCATGCTACAGTGGTTGACGGAAGTTGCATGCCAGTTACTACAGGTTCAGAAAGTGTCTTGGAGGCCATCTTGAATTTCTGTTTATGTTCAGTTATTCTGAATAAAATACAAGTTCTGCAGTACTCCAGCATCCTGTCCTGTGTTGAAAACACAGTAATCTACACAGCCTACCTAGTTCTGGGCGCAAAAATCTGTTACTGGTGCATAAGTCATTGGAAGAGATAAAGCGAGACTGGTGTTTGTGGTCGCCAGTGATGTGCCTCTGCAGGTATGCCTTCATCTCTTGCTCCAAGAGTAACTTTATGAGAATGTCTGCGCAGTAGCCCATTCGCTGATCTTCACCCCACCGTCACCAAGGCAGCTTTTACTGAAGTGAAGTTTTGATAGAGTGGCAGAAACTACTGTATGTTGGTAACACTGAGTTTCCATTTTTACGTAGTCTAATCAGCTTTTGCCAAAAATAAGACAGCTTTTCAGGTATCCCACCAAAACTGCATTAAAACTGCTACAAAAGTAGTGATGCAAGCTTAATGGTGCATTAAGGGCCAAATAAGCCAAGGGGTTGGAGAGAACCCAGATGTTATTTGTTTTCAGTATCACAGCTCCGGAGCTACATGCAGACATGTCTTCTTTAAGCCAAGCCACGCTGCAAGTAACAGGTATTGATGTCTAAAGATCACTAGGCTATGGCCATAAACATGCTGTCTAGTGACATCCTAAATCCTCAGCTTGTGCTTATAGGTGATTTCAGACAAAGGATATTTACCTACACAATTTTATTGCTTCAATTCAGTCCCATGCATTGATGTTCAGCTGCATTCACCATATGGTGACCTCGACTTGAATGAATTTGATTGTAGATAACATTGCTGTCATTTTATGTTTACATTTTAAAAATGGAGTAAATAAAGGGGAGATAAGGGAAAGGGAGTACTTCGGACAAGTAAAGTACAACCACAATACCTTATTAAGCGGGCAACAATGTGCACATCCTATAAATGGTCATGGTGGTACTCTATAGAGTAATATATTATATTAATCAGAACGAAAAAAAAGGAAAAAAGAATTCTATTTATAAAGCACTCTTCTAAGCATATCCTATTGAAATGTTTAAAAACATAACTTTTATTAATGTTTCATACACTTAACAATAGGAGAGGAACTGACAATACACACAATATACAAAGTGTGAAGTAAAGTGCGAAATAAAGTGCTCTTGCTGAAAATGTATAGTGAGGAGATATGAAGAAAAGAAGTCTCCTCACTAAGAGAACAGCAAAATATTAAAGGTAAATACACCCTATGTACAATTAAAAATAAAACAACATATATTAAAATACGCCAAGTCTTAGCATCTAGGCAGATAGCCCTATGTTCATCCACAATGAGGTAGTTCTCTGGTGAGGTATTGGGTACAGAAGTAGTCAGGGCAAACAGATCTGTCTCGATACAATTCTACTGCACCTCATTATACCCTTAGGCATTTAATGAGGAGTGAGAAATTCTCAGAGAACAGGTTGCCTTTGGAAACAACAGAGCTATCAGTACATATATCAGTTTTTGCTTCTGCTGTTACGTGTTATACTCTAGGCATTGAACACCTAATGAGAGAGTTACTCTACTGAAGATGACTGATAGAGAGAGGTACAGTATAAGGTACAAAAATGCAAGGTGGTAGGTATTCAAATCTTACTTCCACAAATTTTAGAAATACCAGTAATCATAATTCTGAATGCTACTATTGATGTGATGAGATAAAAAGCATCTTGGAATAGAGATTGTACCTCATTTAGATTGTTCTTAAACCTTCACTACAGAGAGCAAAGCCAGTTTCCACACATGGTGTAATTACTGAGAGGAATATCTTTAGAGAGGGACAAGCACTGACACTTCATTACACCTTCTCTGCTAGTGTTGCATATATGCAGATGACTGTGTATATTGTCTTTACTTATGAATGTAATGTCTATGTTGTATTGATATGCACTACTTTTAAACTACTGAGGAGCTTCTCAAACTTTCCAAATGTTGGACAGGTACTTGATGCAATTATATGTGGTATGAGATAATTAATAATCAGCTGAGACACTTGTATGTTACTAATACAGTTCTTTTAGTCCTATATTTGGACTTGATGATGAATAAATCAGGCATTAGCCCTTTATTTTTCTTGGCAAACTCCAATTATTTCTGCCAGATTTGCAATGAATTAGATAATTATGAATCTACCTAATTGGTGATCACAGGACATATTTTGGAGTTTGACATATCTTTGCTAATAAGATTATATTCCACTGACTAATGGTGAATGGGTATGTAATGAGACAATGGTTCCGAAATGTTGGGAATAAACACATATTAATTAAACTTCTAGACCTTGCTTTATTATGAAATGAATATACATGTGTCTATTTGGAAATAGTATATCTGTATTATGAATACTGATATTTCTAAAATATGTGGAAGTAGGATTTGAATATCTACTATTTTGCATTTTTGTACCTTATACTGTACCTCTCTCTCATTAGGTGTTCAATGCCTAGAGTGTGACAAGTAACAGCAGAAGCAAAAACTGATATATGTACTGATAGCTCTATTGTTTACAAGGGCAACCTGTTCTTTGAGAATCTCTCACTCATCATTAATTTTTTTTTCAAAAATGTTTTTTTATTGAAATCAAGAAACATTACAGTAGACATTAAATATGTTTTACAATTATTTTGTGAATACAGTTTAGATGTGGTATAAAACTGAACAAAATAACAGATAAGATAATACCATGCTTACAAAAGTACAAACTTTACAATGCAACATGTTATGGAAGGAAGAGACAACTGCACCATGTATTTCTGTCAACCCTCACAACATTTGGGGCTAACAGACATACAGGCATATAATTCCGTCTTATTACATCCAAATAATTAGTAAACTTTTATTTTAAGGTCACTGCATAACATCAAAGAGAATAACAAAAAAATAAATAAATAAAAGTCACTAGAAGGACGACTCATAAGAATCGATCAAATTCACAATGTGGACTTAGTAATAAAGTACAGTGATTTTAACAGTATCCTACAATACTACAAACAACAAACAGCAAAATTCTTGGTTACAAAAGTGAAAGTAAAAGTAATGCATCTATAACTATACATAAATATACCATAGAGTAGGGGTATTCGAATCAGGAGAATATTAATGCCTAAGGGTATAATGAGGTACAGTAGAATTCTATCGAGACAGATCTATTTGCCCTGACTACTTCTGTACCCAATACCTCACCAGAGAACTACCTCATTGTGGATGAACATAGGAATACCTGTCTAGATGCTAAGACTTGGCATATTTTAATATATGTTGTTTTATTTTTAATTGTACATAGAGTGTATTTACCTTAAATATTTCACCGTTCCCTTAGTGAGGAGGCTTCTTTTCTTCATATCTCCTCACTATACTTTTTCAGCACGAGCACTTAATCTCGCACTTTATTTCACACTTTGTATATTGTGTGTATTTTGTCAGTTCCCAGTGGCAGATCCGGGAGAGGGGGGGATGAGCGGTCAGGGCGATCCCCCCCAGTAACACAATTACAAAAAGGATTTTTATTTTTTTCCCATAAGGGTGCATGACCACACCACTCACAATTAGGCCATGCCCCCTTGGCCCAGCTGGCTCTCTACACGGACGAGTAGTAGGTTGCTGCTGGGATATGTTTGGGAAGAGGGGTTGGGGATAGATGCCTAGCCTCCCAGTGACTGGTGGAGTACAGGGGTGCTGTCATCATAGATATATATTATATAAATATTTATATGTGTGCATATATGCTATATATATATATCCATATGAATCCTGCACTCACATAAAAAGAATAGTTCATCAGTGGGGTGCATCCAAGATCAGTTTTTATGTATTATACCTGTATATATATGTATATATTATATCTATATATATATATATATATATATATATATGTGGATATCTATATGTGTATATACATCTATGTGTGTGTGTATATATATATATATATATATATACACACACACCGCCCCCCCTAAAGCAAGAGTCTAGATTTATTTATTTTTATTTATTACCAGTTATTTATATAGCGCACACATATTCCGCAGCTAGATCCGCCGCTGTCAGTTCCTCCCCTATTTTTAGGTGTATGAAACATTAATAAAAGTTATGTTTTCAAACATTTCAATAGGATATGCTTAGAAGAGTGCTTTATAAATAGAATTCTTTTTTCCTTTTTTTTTTTGTTCTTACATTTTAAAAATGTCATATTATTTTGTCTTAGCACTTTCAAACCCTATCGTAAAGCGTACCAGAATATAATAGTGCTGTATAAATACATTTTGCTAATGCTAATAACAATAAATGACATTACCATGTGACCATGTATGCCAGTGATCATGTAACCAGTACTTACACCTGCAGTTGGGGTGACGGGGGAAGATACACCATTGACCTCCTTGAGTTTTCGTGCCAAGTCCACAAATGAATAGAGCAGACAGCATCCAAAAGACACTGACAATACCAATCTCAACTGCAGACCCATGTGGAAGTGGGTATGCAGATGCTGGAACCAATAAGTTTGATACTGGCATTTTAAACAAGCTAGCAAAAGCATGCTTATTAACGCCAGTGGGTAATCAGCCTTATGCTCATGATTCACTTTTTTTTCTTTCTAAACAATGGCGAAATTGCCTTATGTATATGTATTTATAGTTTATTGACATTTATACAAGACAGTTAAATATTTTCCTAGACTGTGTTTATTGAACACCAGAAACCACCTGTCCATTCTGAACTTATCTGTAGTGATCAACTTTTATTCATGTCATAAAATATTAACCATTAGACATATAGTTCTGCATTTCTATTAAGAATGAAATCCACATGGCATACACACAGGTAGTATTTATTATATTCATAGATGCTTTGGTTTCTTTGGTAGGCTGAGAGTTAAAGAACTGTTTTGGTTGTCCGAATGCATGAAAATAAGGATTGATAAGGCTGTAAATCCATTTAGCTCCCTGGCTAACATGTTATAATTTCTAACAACAGATGTCTGCTACATAACAACTGATATAAATAGTTTCCAGTGTTGAGTCACAGTGTGGAAATTGTATTTCTGAGAGACGTTTTAGTACATGTAGACAAGTGTGGCTTATTTTCTGGGGAAGTATTCATTTACAGGAGCATATGACATACAATGGGACTAATGACACTCAAAGCGTAAATTGTTATTTAGTGCTCCCACAGACATGTAGTAATATGTTAGTCAACTACAAGTGGGAAGTTATCCTTGTCAGTGATACCAACACATTGATCCGTAGCAAATCGAGAGCTGCCTATTTTAATATTTGTCTTACAACGTAGTTGCCAGCTGTCGCAGATTTTTTATAAATGTATCCATGGAAATGTTGTACTCTGTAATCAAGTATTATATCTATATTTATAAGTTCATATTCTGCTGGAAAGTATTTTAAAATGTTAACAATTGTGTTACAATCATACTAATAAATTGTGTCTCGGGATAATTATCAGAGTTGAAAATCCATCAAATCCAGCATCAAAAATAGCCTTTTCACTGGAAAAGATTGGTGGGTGAGGGGCAAATATATATGTTATATGTCATCATCATCATTATAATCATGAATGCTTATTTGTATGGCTCCACAGTGCTGGACAGTGGTATTCTATATATTATTCATTTAATTTCAAAACAGTGCATACAGGGCCTGATTTAGCAAGCAACGCAAAGGAGATAATGCACGCACTTGGCCGATGTTTTTGTACTGCGCATGCATATGCATCGCACTGCGCACGCACGTATTAGCCAGTGCGTTGGGTAAGTGTACGCAGACTACAAGCAGCCCCCTTCCGATATTGATTGACAGGAAGTGCCGTTTGTGGGTGGTGATGGGGGGTGGTCAGGCGAATGCAGGCGTGCCTGTGCATTGGGACGCCATTTTAGGGGCGGCCATAATTAAGCCAGTGTAGTGACGAATGCAGTGATGAGACTCCGTGCACACAGGAAGTTGCCAAGATCCTGCGCGAGGTCTGGTCAACCACTATTATGCAAATGTGGATGATGGTTGTCGATGTTACCGATGTTTACGCTGTCTTGCGTACTGATAAGGCAGTGAGTAAAGGGAGATGGGCGGCTTAATATAGGGCTGGGCGTCTGCATCTTGTGCTGCTGTCTCCGTGCCTATGCATTGATTAGCATATTCCCGCAGCGGACGTGAGCGTGCGTTCTCTCCTTAGCGTTCCTTGCTGAATCAGGCCCACAGACAGCGCCAGACTAACACAATAGGTGCTGGTGCATCTAATGGTAGCAGCCCAAGTAAGACCAGGTTCTCCCCTGGAACCAAAACTAATGCAAAGCAAATAACACAGTAGGTAATACTCTAAGGTGCTGATACCATACAAAAAACATGAACTACAAAGGTGCATATACAAAGGTGAAATACAACAGTGTTAGTTATTGGAACACCCCAAAATAATTCTGTGGAAGTGAAAAACAAGATGTACAGTAATAACAAGTAAATTCCCTTTGAATTCACTGAAATGTGCTTTGAACGATGTACAGTTGTGGTCATAGATACATGAAAATAGAAAATTCATACAATCGTGTGATGCTGTTACAGTTTCAGGTTAGTAGATAGCCATTTCTCATAAAGACGGTCTTTGATTTTTGGGGTATATTGGTCCTCCTTAAGTACTATGCTTTTATGTAACACTTTAATGCGTAATGAGGTATGAATCTGTGTGGGAGATGGTCACTTGCCTCCCAAATGTACTCCTCTGTGACTCATGAAATTAGATAATGTTAGATAACCATATACAGTGCAAGTGCATTATCATTTTTCTACATTGTTACATTTCCCCATATGGGTCTATTAGGTCTACACTAGGTAAGTAATAATAAATGAAACACCTTGTACTCAATGCAAATCAGTCAAATTAAGATAGCCCTAAAATTAAAAATATAGAAATAAAAGAAACCTTTTGAATACTTTGGGCGGTATCCAATTAGCCTTGGACATTGTTCAGGTGCTAATGGATCCCCGTGATTGGCAAAAAACGGGGATTTTTCGCCGTTTTTCGACAATTTTTTTTTCACCCTATCCCAGTGGTTCCCAAACTTTTTTGAATTGCGGTGCCCTAGTGCATCAGCATTGTTTTCACGGCACCTTTAAGCCAAAATTTGTTATTGAGAAATTCAGAAAAAAATTTTGTGAAGTAGTAAAGTGAAGTAAATTGTGCTTATCTGTCATCCTTAGGGTCAGTTATGTGGTGGGTGACAGGTTTGTGCATCTGTTTGCCCACATATTTACATCACATTAACAATAAACGGCACACACAGTTTGGGTACCACTGCACCATCCTTTTATTTAAAACGAAATTAAAGGATATATCTCACAAAAACACATAGGGTCCGCGATAAGCTCGCAGACGTATGTGTTTTCACCTTTTTTGGGGTGAAAAACGTCGCTTATCGTGGATTATTTTTTGGGACTTATCAGGTCCCAAAAGATATCCACAATAAGTGCCAGCATCGGGTGGCACTTTGGGGCTAATAGGATAGCCCCATCGCAATCAATTAGCATCGCTACTTTAGCGCTGCTAATTGGATACTGCCCTTTATGTTTGTGTATTGCACATTGCAAAGTTCGTTATTTAGACCAGTGACTGAATCACCACAAAATGTCCTCATTATGAAGATAAACAATTGTACTGTAAATATTAATACCTATGTTACCTTGTCTTTAGTAACTGAAGCAGACTCTGAGTTCCTATCAGTCACATGAGTGCTTCAGGAAACTACTGAAGGGAAATTAATTGCAGAAATTGAATGCTACATTTCTTTAGCGTCAATTGTCTGAACTTCCACTTGTAAAAGTCATGAAGTCTCAGCAACTACAAAAAATAGCTCAAGATATTCCAATAAGAAAAAAATAAAAAAAGGATTTATAGTATATACTGAGAAATAACCATTCACATATATGAAAGCTACGATATAGCTACAACACAAGCAGCTATTTATTAATAAACTGGTAAAGAAAGTTTTTCCCAGAGCATCATAGTCAGCCTTTTAGTATTATAAGAATACAAGCGATCCACTGGTTAAAAAAAAAAAATGACATCATATTTACAATTTGACATAAATTCTAACATTTCCTGAGTAAGATTTGAAAAAGTAGAAGGTAATACAAAACTGATAACATAATCATAATTCTATTACTATCATTAGTTACTCTAGCCCTACCACTAGCTAAAGCACCAAACTGCTCCTAAGCTTTATCCTGGCCCTAACCAAAGGCTGGGTACGCATTAGACAATATACTGTTTTGAGGCGGTTTGGAACGATATATCGGGCACATCAGCTAACGTGTACGCATTCCCACGAATCGCATGTGTTATCGTGGGATTGGCCATGCTGCACGGCTAATCACACGAGATTGCATGCGGGGATGTGTATTTTACTGAAGGATGGAACAAGTCATTGTTCCATCATTCATTAAATCTTTTTAGTGTGCAAAGGTAATCTTGCATGGTCCGGGGCAAAAGGTAACCACTCCAACCATCAGCAAGATTTCCGGGCGTCTAATGTGTACAAAGCCTAAGACTACTTAACACATACTTACCTACTCTCCCAGAAAGTCCGGGAGACTCTAGATTTTATGGGTAGTCCCCAGAACAGTGGCAAACGCAGGATTTCTAGAGAGGGGTTTCCAAATGCTTGATTTTAGAAAGAGTGTGGCCAGTCCATGAAGAGGGTAGAATTAGTACTTAATCAGCTTTAATATGCATCATACAAAGTGTATTGTGTGTCATAATTCCAGTATATACAGAACCAGCTATCACAGTAAGCCATTATATGCGGCAGTAGGGCCATTCTGCCTGAGCTGAATGTTTTTATTTTAGATGTGGGCACCATTCCAGAGCAGGGGGAGCAGCAGTATAACCTAGCACTGCCCTGGACATATACATGTATGTACATATTGGGCTCTATAGCAGCACATCCTAATGCTGGGCATACACTTTACAATTATCTGCCAGATATCTGTCAAATCTGTCTGGTGGGAAGGAAAATCTGGTCCGTTTTCTAGTGTTTGTGAGCAAATTTCTATTGTCATTTGCTCCCATACATTACCAGATTTTCATTCAAACCAGCCAGATTGGACAGATATCTGGCAGATAATTGCATAGTGTATGCCCAGCATAACAGTGAATGTTTTCCAGATCTCCTAGTTGGTGCACAGGTTATTTATTAAGCTGCATACACACACAACGATTTTTTTAATGATTATCGTTAAACGATGTCGTTTAACGATAATCGTTTGCAAAAATCGTTCACTTTCTGAGTCAAACAATGAACGATTATCGTTCATGCGCGTTCACGTTTGTAGTTTGTCGTTTGTAGTTTGTCGTTCAGTCAGACTTGTCAACTCAACGATTTTCATTAAGGGAATATGCAAAAATCGTTTGTAGTTCATAAAAATCGTTCATGACATTTAGTAAATGAACAACTTTAGTAAACGATTTTAGTAAATTTTTTCAAGGGAAAAAATCGTTTACTCAAACCGTTCATTAAAAAAATAGTTGTGTGTGTATGCAGCTTTAAGCTGCATACACACACAACGATTTTTTTAATGATTATCGTTAAACGATGTCGTTTAACGATAATCGTTTGCAAAAATCGTTCACTTTCTGAGTCAAACAATGAACGATTATCGTTCATGCGCGTTCACGTTTGTAGTTTGTCGTTTGTAGTTTGTCGTTCAGTCAGACTTGTCAACTCAACGATTTTCATTAAGGGAATATGCAAAAATCGTTTGTAGTTCATAAAAATCGTTCATGACATTTAGTAAATGAACAACTTTAGTAAACGATTTTAGTAAATTTTTTCAAGGGAAAAAATCGTTTACTCAAACCGTTCATTAAAAAAATAGTTGTGTGTGTATGCAGCTTTAAGCTGCATACACACACAACGATTTTTTTAATGATTATTGTTAAACGATGTCGTTTAACGATAATCGTTTGCAAAAATCGTTCACTTTCTGAGTCAAACGATGAACGATTATTGTTCATGCGCGTTCACGTTTGTAGTTTGTAGTTTGTAGTTTGTAGTTCAGTCAGACTTGTCAACTCAACGATTTTCATTAAGTTAATATGCAAAAATCGTTTGTAGTTCATAAAAATCGTTCATTACATTTAGTAAATGAACAACTTTAGTAAACGATCTTACTTCATTTTTTCAAGGAAGAAAATAATTTACTAAAATCGTTCATTAACTAAATCATTGTGTGTGTATGCAGCTTAACTGACTGATACATGTTAAAAGATCCACAGGTGGTGCTAATTATTTCATTTGTGATACTGTGAAGAACATGCAGCACTAGTAACAATCTATTATATTACTATTTCTACTGTGGTCATGGTGTGGGCCGGGGAGGGGGGTTTCCAGGCAGACGGAAAGCCCCCTGCATTTGCCTATGCAGAACCCAGGAAGAGTAAGTGGGTCTCCTTTATCCAGCCCTCTTTCAAGTGAAGTAGACAGGATGGGGAGAGTAATACTGGGAATAACGGGTCCTTAGGCAGGGGGCGGGGCCAGTATGAAGCAAATCACATAATTTTTTATCACACTTCCTCTTCTTCAAGCTGCGATTTACGAGATTATGCTATGATGGGGGTGGGGCTTAATGATACAAAGAGCCCGCCCCCTCCTCCTCAGTGGGCAGCTTCAACTCCTCTCCGGGCTGTTTCCAGAGAGGAGTTAAAAAAAAGTAGACAAGTATGACTTAATAGAGGTGCACAAGGAAATGTGTGATGCTAGCCTACTGTAATTCTAGGGGATGTGCAGAGTCTCACATTATGACTGCACATCTACAATTGCTCCCTTTGATGTATTTATTAGGCAAGCAATAAAGTCCATGAATGTGGATTTTCCCTCTATGGGATTATTATTTTAATTTAGAACACAATGCAATGTGTTATCCTGCATGTGTAAATGTACACTGCCTGGAAATCTCACTCACAGATGGTACCAGAAGTGCATGTGCTATCACAATTGGGGCATAAACTGCACCAGACTTGACTTTATAACTTGGCTAAGTTTAAAAAAGATTCCCATACTAAGCCTATACTGTTCTGGCATTCAGTTGTAAGTGGCATGGCTAAGCTGCAGGCTTATTTGTTCCAGAGCTGGCCGAGTCACATTGCAACCCAGCTTTGTCAAATATTAAGGTCATTTAAAGGACCCAAATACACTTTTTAGAGTTTGATGGTCCTATAAAAAATAGCACATAATAAAATATAGACAATTGTGATGTTTGATGCAAATCTTCCTGCAAACTCAACATCATGAATGTATCTACAAAAGCACTTCTCTGAAGTACTTTGCATAAAGTTACACTAAACAGCGTTCTCCTACTGTTCCTACTAGTTTACGTGTTAATGCAGATCAGAAACTACTACAAAGCTGCTAAATTATACAAATATGGATAGTTTCACACGGATGCTTTACTCACTAGCGCTTTTCCAGATTCTACATTTGTATTGCTATAGGAAAAATCACAGCTTGTCACCTGCAGCAGTCCCAGTAGCTCTCCAGCAGTGGATTTCTATTTTAGAGCATAACTACTGATTCAGAGATGTATGCGAATGCATTCGCAGCTGCGATATCGCACGGAACGCAGCTGCAAAAATATTGTAATGAGTCACGCTGACTACCTTTCACTGACTTTACGTGTGATTCCTCGTGTGCAAGCGTAATTGTATATCTATTGCTGCATATGCACAGAGCAGCTTACCCACATGCGCAATGACTAACAATCGCTCCATCTGCGTAAATATCTGCATTGCGTACGTCTCTGAATCAGGCCCCACATGTCTGTGTATTGGTGCAATTCTCACAGCCTATTCCCTTGGATTTATTATTATTATTATTATTATTATTATTGTTATTATTATTTAGAGTATAAAAGGGGAAATTAAAATGCACAAACAAACTTTTAAAATGAATGTACTGGATAATTCATCTAATTTGAAATAAGTGGCTACACTGTGGCCCAATGGTTAGCATTGCTGCCTCATGGTACAGGGGGCAATGGGTTTGATATCAACCAGGGCATCATCGGTGTCGAGTTTGTATGTTTTCCTCCAACAATCCAACGATAGCTCAATAGTGTGTGGCAGAGAATTTAGACCGTAGGTTCCAACGGGGCAGGGACTGAAGTGACTGATCAGGGCCGTAACTAGACTTTTTGGTGCCCTGTGCCAGAGAGAGCATTGCCCCCCCCCCCCTTCAAATCGTGACATGAGACGCACACCCGAAAAAGGGCCATGGCATTATGGGGAAGGACCAGGGAAGAGATAGGGGAGGCCAGGAGGTGCTGGGGATAAAAGAGACAGCTTCATATGATGTCACGAGATAAGACAGTGTTCAGTGCTGCTAATGGAAGCATGTATTAAGTGTTTGATACAAGTTGTACTGCCGCAGACATTTCACACAGTGCTGTAATGTCTCTGTAGGTTGCCCTTCCCAGAAATTATACAGATGTTCCTTCAAAATGTATCTGTAGGTTGACAATATTAAACCAGTAACCATGGACAAATTTGTTGTAGAATGCCGCATTGGGCAGCGAAGAGGCGGTTTACTGTGAATCGCACGATTCACATCATCGAGCCCCAGATCACACACTTCACTAGGAAAGTGGGTAGGATCCATAAGGCTGGTCTACTGTTCCAGGAGCCCAGGAGAGCTGCCCGAAATTTGAGAGTCTCCCATACATTTCGATAGAGGATAGGTAGAATAAGTAAATTTAGAAAGATGCATATAGGAACGTCCATAAATTAGTGACAAATAACTCTCCAATCACGTTAACATAACAAGATCAGAATATGTCAGGAAGATTCCATTGCCAAAATGCTTCTCTAAATAATAGAAGTAATGGAGGAATGGAAAGTATAAGTCACATTGCTTCAACACACCTTCTAAGTCAAAACTTTGACATCACAGTTTCCTATTTAGTATTTCTGTCTCATGCTGCCATTAAATGTGGTAAAGTCACTTCTAGAGTAGTACCATCATTGCTTATTTATATGCTGTGAGTTATAACTAAAGGAAATAGTTACTGAACAAACTTGCAGAATAAAGCTGAAATTTTACATTTTCTGGTTCAAAAGTGAATCATACATCAGTCAATTATATTATTAAACAGGGTCCCTACCTATGGGGGAGAAGCCTTACACACCTGCCTTCTAATGTACAATAGTACAATGAGTACAATTTAGCTGTCCAGTACTTATTTTCATTCTGGACCTTTGCTGACACTGATACTGCAGAGTGTAAGGCAGTGCTGGATTCAGCATATTTACTGAGATTACTAGTGATTAGGAGCTGCCAGTCTTTGAGTGCAGTGCATCAGTTCCCTCCTTTCCTATGGTCCTTCAGCAGCAGTCCCAGCAGCTCTCCAGCAGACGTTCCCAGCACATGTAGGTAAAGATTAGCTCTGTGGTCCAATGGGCAAAAACCTATCCTTAACTGGGCCAAAGGGTTGTAAAAGCCCATCCCCCAAATGTGGGAAGAATCTTCATTCTATTTAGTCTCATATCTTTTAAATTTCCTAATGCCAATGTATTCAGGCATTTGTGAACTTTAATTATAACAGTTACCGATGCAACTGTAGCATTCATCTGGCATTAAATCGTGATTATAAAGATACATTTTATAACTGCATAAATCTGCATTAGGATGTTTTGAACATACTAGAGAATGTTTCTGAGGGAATAAACAGTTTAATATTTTTATTAAATTGAAAAGTTTAGCATGATGCTAGTATAATGTATAAACCTCTACATACAATATTATTATTAATTATTATTATTAATAATAATAATAATAATACTAATACTAATAATACTACTACTAATAATAATAATAACTAGGGAATCCTGGCAGCAACCGCCTTAGAGCTCCATTTACAAACGGTTTTGATCCATTACAAACTCATTGTGTATGTTAATTACAGCTGGAGCTATTTATCATGACAGTTACTGTGGTTTTTAGGCAGCGCTATTTTAATTTCTTGTCTGCATAAGAAATAGCAGCGTGATACTATTTAATAACGAGCAGTATTTGTCATCGCTCGTTGTCTTAATTGAAACTCTCCAGGTTTCAGTAGCTTTTATATAGTGCTGATGAGCACTAAGGTCCCGGCTAGGAGGCTGCAGCATCCGAGATCCTGCCCACAATGCACTGCTGCAGCTTTGTCCGCTCCTTCCATCCCGCTCTCCACCACTTTCCTCCCACTCTCCGCATCCTAGTCTCCGCCTAATCCATCCAGCTTCCTCCTGTTTACTGGCATCCACACTTATCCTCTTCACTAGCCGGCACCAAGGGGGGCAGAAAAATACAGCTGGCTGCTTCAATACCACTACTGCTCGCCGGTGAGTGCATCAGTAGTGAATTCTGGTCTAATTATTGAGGATATTATGGATATTAGTTAGTGAAGATATTATGGAGATAATGAGTTGTAATTTGGGGGTATTTGTCATAAAGAGTTCTGCTAAATATGGTGGTACAACCACAATGTGACAGCAGTCTAGTTAAAAAAATGGAAACTAATCTGCTGCCCATGGATACCGCAACATTGAGGACCCAGTGAGTTGACCAAGGGACATCCCTCTAGCGGATGCCGGGAGGATTATACTGCTTTAAATATCTCCATTCTTCAATTGGCTAACTTTATAAGAACTTACCAACTAGTCCGTTACCATCAGGACATTCTAAACCTAAAGGTGTGGGTGAGATTGTTTGTTATTATTGTACATGTTCACTTTATATCCCAGTTTAATACGGTGAATACCATGCAATTTTAATTATTAAATTATTGCTTATTTTTATTGGCACCGAATTGAATTTTATTATTTAATTATAGTGCTACTATCTGTGTTGGTGTTTTCCAATGGAGCTTACAACCTATATTCCATACCACCTGCTCGCACACATACACACTAGGGTTAATTTTTGTTGGTGGCCAATTAACCAACCGGTATATTTTTGGAGCGTGGGAGGAAACCGGAGAAACCAAAGGAAACCCACACAAACACAGGGAGAATATACAAACTCCACACAGGGCTGTAGTGTGAATCAAACCAACAACCTCAGTACTGTGAGGCAGTAATGCTAACCATTGCACCATCTGTGCTGCCCATAAAATAAACAATATAAATAATAATAACCAAGCATATAGATAGGTGCAGTCCGCTTGCTAAGACTCGCACAACTCTGTATACTGGGGAATATAATAGAAATATTGCTTTATATTTATTAATATTCATTACAAGGCATGTTAGTACCATTTTTAATTCAGAAATAACTATATTAAGCTGGCCATACACCTGCATGATTTCAGGCCGATTGCCCGATTTTCGATGAGTCATAAGATGGATCTTGTGAAAATCGTGTATTATTTTAGTAAGATAAGATCCGATGCGCGCTCCCGCAGCTCCTATAATCGGATCTTATGATGTGCAGCCCATATGTTCCATCTTATCGTGTGCAGATCGTGCCGTTTATTTTGTTCATGCGAATGCGATCCATCGTGCAGCAATTCAAGTCATTTCAATGACTGTTTCCCTAATGAGCACGCGAGGCACAGGATCGATCATACGACAGATCGTGTGCTAAGAAAAACAACAAACATGCTGCCGGGACTGCCAGGGCGCTCCGGGGAATCGTAGGGGAATCGTATGATGAATCTGTTCTTATGCTGGTCGTATAGGTGCATAGCCAGCATAGTCTTCGGATCACTCCTAATTGTTGCTTAAACTGACTGTACTTTCTTGTGATAATTGAGAGTCTTATAAAAAAATGTCATTAAAAATAACCTGAACATCTGTTTTTTATAGATATTTATGTTACAGGAGTCCTCTATCTGACTCTGACAGGGGATGTAAACAAGTGGAATACCACGCTGGGATTGGCGTAGACATATATATATATAAACAAAGGGAAATTTTGAAATCCAAAGAATTGATAAAAATGACAAATTTTCATACATAAAAAATGAAGATACAGAGGATAATCTCCTCCACAATGGTGAATAGTATATACTGAGTCCTTTATCAGTCCAATATACGCAAATTTCCACAGATTAAATATCTAGTGAAGTTCCTCCACTCTTTATTCTTCTGAGTCGTATTCCTCAAACATGGATACCGAATCTCCATCCACACTCCCTGTATGACCTCCGGCATCTCCATCACCCGACTCCCAATACATTCTACCCATGTGACATCATATGCTCCTATACGATCCAGGGCCATTTTTATCGGAGCCTGAGCGATTCTCAACAGCGGGTGCCATTTTGTAGTGGATTTTTTGTTCACATATAGATCCTTTCAATCCCTGGTGTCAATAAATCTATAACTCAAATAAAGAACCATCAATATATCAATCCAAATATGATCAAATACATCCCATAGAAAACAATAAAAATATATATAAAAACATATAAGAATTAATTTAAAAGACCAATAGAATATAGTAAAACTAAATAATAAAAAGAATAATCCATAAAAATCATTCTAGTTTACAATACTAGTAATGATTTAATGATTTAAACTAGAATTAAAAATGATGACCATATAAATATCAAAAAGGGGAAAAAAATTTAATATAATAAATAGCAAAATTCATAAAAACCATTTAAGCTCGAATTCAAGATTAAGACCCAAAGGTGCTAGTGTATTAAAAGTATAAATAAGTCTAATTTCTTCCTTTGCTAACCTTTTAAGGGTATCTTTGCACCTCTTTGAATTCTCCATTTTTCTAATACCATAAAAGTTTTCAATATCTTGTACCGAGCAATCATGCACTTTTCTAAAATGATCAGAAAGGGAATGAGTTTCTAATCCCTTTCTTATATTATTCAGGTGTTCCCCAATTCGTATCTTCAAACATCTTGTGCTGCAGCCAATGTAGAATTTTACACAACCACATTCTACCGCATATATTAAGTTTTTAGAGTGGCAGGTAATAAAATCCAACACCATTAGGGTCCTCCCATTAATAATGACTTCATCTATTTTCTTTGTGGTGGTATTTTTTGGTATGTTTCTACATCCAACACAAACCCCACAATGGAAGAAACCCGTGGAATTAATTTGTCCTCCTTTAACCTCTATTGATGGATGTAGGCTTCTCACCAGTTTGTATCTCAGATTGGCCGCTTTTTTATATATATGTACCGGTTGTGATGGTAAAGCTTTTCCTATTACTGGATCCTTCATTAGGATAGTCCAGTGCCTCTTAAAGATATTTTCTACCTCCTTATGTTGCAAATTATAATTGGAAACGAAGGCCCATTTAAATCTATCATGTTCCCCAGATTTAAGTTTAGGAATCAGTAAATCTTCTCTATTTGCCTCATATGCCTTCTTTCACTTTATTTTTTTTCATAACCTCATTCTAAGAAGGACTCTTCCATCTTGGTAGCTTGACATTCAAAAACCTCTAAATCTGTACAATTCCTGCGCAGGATCCTATGTAACACCTGGGATTGATCTTCTCTGTGGTCGTTTTAGTTTATGTGAGGGTGGATTGGGTTAGCATAGGTGGTCCATGTCTAGTGTATAGTAATAGGAAGGATGGTATAAAAGGGTGTGTTGGACTAGTCCTCTCCATACCTTGAGGAAGATACAGCAGTATCGAAACGCGTCGGTGGGAGAGGACTCATTCTATTATTTTGGACTCATTTCTGGTGTGACAGTGTTTTTCTTGACCTGGATGTCCGAACCAAATTAACAGCTTTTGCACAGGTCAGGTCTTTTTGAGGTTTACACTAACAGAGATGTCTCAAGGGAATGTGGAGAAGGAGAATTAATTTGATTTCTGAAGAAAATTGGCTGAAGAAAATTGGAACTTTGGGGGACATTATCTATCCCTGAATGGTACTTTTAGAACAATTTGGTTGAATCTTTCTTTCCCTGTCGAGCCTGCTGCTCTGCTGCCCACTAGCTGTTTAAGGACATCATGAACAAGTTGTGCAGTATGTGAACAGAGGAATGGAGAGAAATAATAGGGAGGATCCAGAAAGCATTTCAGCCCAGCGGTAGCTAGAGGCACAGTATGAAGTCTTGCTGCACAAAGCAAATGCATTCTACAATGGCTCCTTTTACTGATGTATGTCTGTAGAGGAGGTGTGGCCAGAATATGGATGCAAGTTGAAGTGGAAAAGAAGAGCAGGATGTGGGCATAATTTGAATAATAATCAAATGATGACAAATGATGATGGTCCCAAGGAGGAAAGGCAGTATTTAGACATCTACAATACATGCTCTGGACCCAGCCCATAGTTGCTGGCTATAAAATGTTAGACTTTTTGGTACTACAAATTTCAGCTTTCCCTCTGGCAGGACATGCTGTGCTTTGTAGCTCCACAAGCGACGTCCCAGGGTGATCAATCAGACTTGATTACTGGAGCAGTGGGTACCCCAAGTCTAGAACACTGGGGCATAGAAGACTGATCCCAGATTCCAGTATCATGGATGAAAATAAGAGTTGAAATGGGCTGAGGTGTGACACACATGGACAGCTCACCCCTGCTCAGATCATCCATATTTCCGGTGCTCATATGGATGTGGTCAAGGATTAGCTAGTGCATCATTATTTCCTGCCTGCCCATGGCCACATCTCTTCTTCTCCTCTACTGAACTGCAGCTGAGCACTCTTCATCTGTCTGCACCATCTTGTCAGTCTGTCCCATCTGTGAAAGCTTCTCTGTTCATCTCCTGTCTGTGTGAGCATCTCTCCCTTTCAACTGTCTGCGCCAATCTCTCTGCCCTGGCCTTTTCCTGTCTGTGCCAATCTCTCTGCCCATTCACTTTCTGTGCCATCTCTTTGCCTGTCTCTTTCTATGCAAGCCTCTCTCCTCTTCAACTGTCTGAACCAGACTCTTTCTATTTCTCCTGTTTGTGGAAGCCTCTGTTTCCCCTCTATGTGGAAGCCTCTCTCCTTCCATTGTCTGCACCAGGCTCTGCCTTTCCTCTGTGTGTGTCTCTGTATCCTTCTGTGTGTGCATCTGTATCCATCTGTGTGTGCCTCTGTACCCCTCTTTGTATATGTATGCATTTCTACAAATAATTTTTATCAAGAGGGCGCTCTGAGAGACACAAAGGAATGTACATCTAAAGTTTCTAAACTAAAAAAACCTGTGTGATGTCTTTTGATTATTTAGTGTTTTCTTAATATGAGGATATCAATTTTACAGAGTGTGATAATCAGTCAAACCTGAGTTGACCTATTGATGTGCAATTATTTCTGTGTTCATTCTTGTAGTAAAACATGTATCCGATAGAAAATCATTAATTGATATTTTCAATGAAAAATCACCATCATTGTTTGCATACACTGACAAGAAATCTGTTACCACTAAACTGCAGATGGAAATTGCCTCTCTTTCTGTCGCCCTAACACTAGGATGTGAGCTCGTGACAGAGGCGGCTTACAGTGTTGTGGATACAGATTATAAGCACCCATTACATTTAGTCGTTGTTGACTTCATCAGGGGTGAAGAAATAGTGATCAGTGTGAGCCAACTTCGATTTCTTATAAAAACACCATATGATAATGGCCTGGTCACTGATGTCACTTTATATAGCTTTCAGCTCTTTGTAACAGTATATTAGTTAAACCCCATGCAATATAATGGATTCTAAACCAGTGTAGGTGGTAAGAACACCATACATGCCTACCCTCCTGAAATTCGCGGGAGGCTCCTGATTTTCCAGGTAACCCCCCGCAACCCTGGAAGGGTAGGCATTTCTCCCGCATTTCTGCCCACTTCCTAGTGAAGTGGGCAGAATGGGGAGCATTTCCGTGGCGATCGCGGTTCTCCGTGTAGGGGGTGGGGCTTAATGACGCGATTGTTCTTGAATCGCATCATTTGGCCCCGTCCCCTATAAAAATTTGAGCCAATTGCGGTAATTTACCATGAGGGGCTAAATGATGCAAATCATCAGGTCCTGCCCCCAATCGCCACCCTCCTCCTTCTCTTACCTGGGTTTCTTCCAGGAAGAGAAAAACAAAAGTAGGCAAGTATGAAGCACACTGTACATGCATTGCACAGTGTGTAGGTGATAAGTACACTGTACATGCATTGCACAGTGTGTAGGTGATAAGTACACTGTACATGCATTACACAGTGTGTAGGTGATAAGTACACTGTACATGCATTGCACAGTGTGTAGGTGATAAGTACACTGTACATGTATTGCACAGTGTGTAGGTGATAAGTACACTGTACATGCATTGCACAGTGTGTAGGTGATAAGTACACTGTACAAGCATTGCACAGTGTGTAGGTGATAAGTACACTGTACATGTATTGCACAGTGTGTAGGTGATAAGTACACTGTACATGTATTGCACAGTGTGTAGGTGATAAGTACACTGTACATGCATGCACAGTGTGTAGGTGATAAGTACACTGTACATGTATTGCACAGTGTGTAGGTGGTAAGTAAACTGTACATGTATTGCAGAGTGTGTAGGTGATAAGTACACTGTACATGCATTGCACAGTGTGTAGGTGATAAGTACACTGTACATGCATTGCACAGTGTGTAGGTGATAAGTACACTGTGACTGTACATGTATTGCAGTGTGTAGGTTATAAGTACACTGTACATGTATTGCAGAGTGTGTAGGTGATAAGTACACTGTACATGCATTGCACAGTGTGTAGGTGATAAGTACGCTGTACATGCATTGCACAGTGTGTAGGTGATAAGTACACTGTACATGCATTGCACAGTGTGTAGGTGATAAGTACACTGTACATGCATTGCACAGTGTGTAGGTGATAAGTACACTGTACATGCATTGCACAGTGTGTAGGTGATAAGTACACTGTACATGTATTGCACAGTGTGTAGGTGATAAGTACACTGTACATGTATTGCAGAGTGTGTAGGTGATAAGTACACTGTACACGCATTGCACAGTGTGTAGGTGATAAGTACGCTATACATGTATTGCAGAGTATGTAGGTGATAAGTACACTGTACACGCATTACACAGTGTGTAGGTGATAAGTACACTGTATATGTATTGCACAGTGTGTAGGTGATAAGTACACTGTACATGCATTGCACAGTGTGTAGGTGATAAGTACGCTGTACATGCATTGCACAGTGTGTAGGTGATAAGTACACTGTACATGCATTGCACAGTGTGTAGGTGATAAGTACGCTATACATGCATTGCACAGTGTGTAGGTGATAAGTACACTGTACATGTATTGCACAGTGTGTAGGTGATAAGTACACTGTACATGTATTGCACAGTGTGTAGGTGATAAGTACGCTGTACATGTATTGCAGAGTGTGTAGGTGATAAGTACACTGTACATGCATTGCACAGTGTGTAGGTGATAAGTACGCTATACATGCATTGCACAGTGTGTAGGTGATAAGTACACTGTACATGCATTGCACAGTGTGTAGGTGATAAGTACACTGTACATGCATTGCACAGTGTGTAGGTGATAAGTACACTATACATGTGTTGCACAGTGTGTAGGTGATAAGTACACTATACATGTATTGCACAGTGTGTAGGTGATAAGTACACTGTACATGCATTGCACAGTGTGTAGGTGATAAGTACGCTATACATGCATTGCACAGTGTGTAGGTGATAAGTACACTATACATGTGTTGCACAGTGTGTAGGTGATAAGTACACTGTACATGTATTGCACAGTGTGTAGGTGATAAGTACACTGTGCACGGTATTGCAGAGTGTGTAGGTGATAAGTACACTGTACAAGGTATTGCAGAGTGTGTAGGTGATAAGTACACTATACATGTATTGCACAGTGTGTAGGTGATAAGTACACTGTACACGGTATTGCACTGTGTGTAGGTGATAAGCACACTGTACATGTATTGCACAGTGTGTAGGTGATAAGTACACTGTGCACGGTATTGCAGAGTGTGTAGGTGATAAGTACACTGTACATGGTATTGCAGAGTGTGTAGGTGATAAGTACGCTATACATGTATTGCACAGTGTGTAGGTGATAAGTACACTGTACACGGTATTGCACTGTGTGTAGGTGATAAGTACACTGTACATGGTATTGCAGAGTGTGTAGGTGATAAGTACACTGTGCACGGTATTGCAGAGTGTGTAGGTGATAAGTACACTGTACATGGTATTGCAGAGTGTGTAGGTGATAAGTACACTGTACACGGTATTGCACTGTGTGTAGGTGATAAGTACACTGTACATGGTATTGCACAGTGTGTAGGTGATAAGTACGCTATACATGCATTGCACAGTGTGTAGGTGATAAGTACACTGTACACGGTATTGCAGAGTGTGTAGGTGATAAGTACGCTATACATGTATTGCACAGTGTGTAGGTGATAAGTACACTGTACACGGTATTGCACAGTGTGTAGGTGATAAGTACACTGTACATGGTATTGCACAGTGTGTAGGTGATAAGTACACTGTACACTGTATTGAACAGTGTGTAGGTGATAAGTACACTGTACATGGCATTGCACAGTGTGTAGGTGATAAGTACACGGTACATGGTATTGCACAGTGTGTAGGTGATAAGTACACTGTACACGGTATTGCACAGTACAGTACAGTGAAGTATAATTCTTGAGATTTTCCACCTCTCTAAAACCCTAGTTGCAGAAGCTTCTCCTGCGAGCGGAGAGTACACTACCGTTCAAAAGTTTGGGGTCACCCAGACAATTTCGTGTTTTACATGAAAACTGACTTGTATTTATCAAATGTGTTGCAAAATTAGTAGAACATATAGTCAAGACATTGACAAGGTTAGAAATAATGATTTTTATTTGAAATAATAATTTTGTCCTTCAAACTTCGTCAAAGAATTCTCCTTTTGCAGCAATTACAGCACTGCAGACCTTTGGCATTCTAGCTGTTAATTTGTTGAGGTAATCTGAAGAAATTTCACCCCACGCTTAATGAAGCACCTCCCACAAGTTTCATTGGCTTGATGGGCACTTCTTGCGTACCATACGGTCAAGCTGCTCCCACAACAGCTCAATGGGGTTGAGATCTGGTGACTGCGCTGGCCAGCCATTACAGACAGAATACCAGCTGCTTGCTTCTTCCCTAAATAGTTCTTGCATAATTTGGAGGTGTGCTTTGGGTCATTGTCCTGTTGGAGGAGGAAATTGGCTCCAATCAAGCGGTGTCCACAGGGTATGGCACGGCGTTGCAAAATGGAGTGATAGCCTTCCTTATTCAAAATTGATTTTCTTTCAAAAATAAGGAAATTTCTAAGTGACCCCAAACTTTTGAACGGTAGTGTAGGTGCACAAATGTATGTTGCCATCTAAGCACACAAGAGCAAAGCTAGTGTTTTGTGGTATGCATCCAGTGCATTTTGTGAGTTCCAACAACTTCCCATCATGGAACAGTTTCAAAATAGGTCATGTGAAATAAGACGTAAATCACTGCTCACCAAATATATTTGACTGTATAATTATTAAATGTAGTAAAGAAAACAGATTCTGCACTGGAGTACAAGTTTCAATTAGTATTTATTCATATATAATCTTATTAAAACATCATAAATATCACACCTTGTATAATTATAACATTCAGTATCTGCGTAATATCTAGGATGAGTAAGGTTGGATCATTAACTCTTATTAAATCAAGTCATGATCCATATCTGACAAACATCACAATTAAAATGGAATTAGGTACCAATACATTAATAAGTAGGACAGAGCATGTGTGTAGACTTAATGGCAGTTTAGGCAATTAAACGTTCCTCTTGCCTAGGTGGTATAGTCTAAAAGCACCACTTGGTAACAATTTATTAAAAGTGTTGTTTTCAGGATTTCCTCATAAGCACATGGAAAAATAAACAGTCAATATATTACCTCCAGGTATAGGCTCTATTGAGCAACCGTATCCAGGTAAAAGTAGTATCCAACCTCTACGGCTATTGAGGGGCGTCCCCCTAAAGCAAATCAAAGTAACTTGATAATGGGTCCGGCCTGACTCACCCTTCGCTAGTTAAAGATGACCAGCGGGAGAAGCTAAGATCGCGGAGCCGCAATTCAATCCAGTCTATTAGCCGGAGCGCTGGCAGCTGCTGCTTCGTCAGGGGGAGTGGTTACGATGGTCACGGACTTCTGACTGCTGTAAGCCGTTCAGGTGGGAGGATACCGCACAAATGAAATTCAATTCAACAGGAACAACTATGCGTTTCAGTCACTTCTGTGACCTTTTTCAAGTTGTATAATTATTAAATGTACTGTCACTTGTATGCATTATATATTGTGTGCAATTTACATTCTCCTAAAGTTTACCTGGGGATGTGATGTGAATGGCCTAATATTCTCCATTAGGCACTGCAGAATATGCCTGTGTTATAAATAACTAATAATAAAATCTATTTTTTTTTGTAGCTTCAATAACCATTTTACCTGCTTAATTAAACTCATTTATACAGTTCAGGAAACCTCTTCAAGTCAAGAGTACCATACGCAGCAATGTATTTATGTGTGATAGCATACTGGTTAATTATGTATTATATTAAGGGCTTGCTAATTTCCTAAAAAGCACTGATAATCAATTTGAAGCTGGCTGCTTCATCACTTGGAGTGTGCCGAGTATACGTATTAGGTTAATATAATAGTGTGTTTATAGGTAAATAGGCATTAACAGTTACAGCAAGGAAGCCTTGTACTTTTTACTTTATTGTATTGTTAATGTATGTATTTACCTTTATTGTCAAACTTACAATAAGGCAGCCTATTTAAATGTATTTAACAAGGATAAATACATACTTTTTTGTATATATTTATTTTTTGGTTCTTTGTTGTTTAGTGGCGGGGGAAACTGCTTTGAAGGGCTGAGCATTGCTGAGAATTACTATCCCACTGTGAAGTCTTTTCTCACTTCTTAAGAGAAGACCACTCACAGAGCCAGATGGTTCCTGTCTGCTGGCTTTATTCAATGCACTTCCTCCAACAGAGGGGAGGGGTATGGGGTTCTTTTGCCCTCTATTCCCCTCCCCACCTAGCCACCTCTGGACCTTTCTGTTCTGAGGTTAGACATAATCTTTTATTGCCTAGTTGTTCGGAAGTGACCTTTTGGCCTTGATTAGATAGCACCAGGCTCTATCACTGGATTGCTTTGGAGCTGGCAGTTGCTTCTTTATGTGTTTGCTGATCCGGTGTCAGAACAATGCAAGGCTTTGCAAAATTTTAGTACAGCAAAGGCCTCCTATGGGATAGCAGGGGGCAGGGAGAATATCTGTTATATAAGACTGGAGAGTTTTTTTCAAAATACTTTTTCCTTTTCAGCACTCCTAGTTAAATATTGGAAGTAGAAAAATACTGCATGGAGCCAAATGATTTTTTTTCTATTCAGCCATCTGTAAACTGTTTCTTTTTGTCTAATGTATTTTTCATTTCTATTACAGCGCAGCTGGTATTTTATTATTAGAGGGTTTTTTTTTCTCAGAGTTGTAGTATGTAAAGTATTTAACAATATTTATTTCACCCAAGGCTGAGAAATGGCAATGGCGAAAGCTACTATAATATAAAACATGTCTTAATGACTGTAAATTCATCTATAAGCTAATTAAGCAAACTTTTTTCATTTTCTATATACAATCCTATATATTTTCCCTGTGTCATTTAATTGTGCTAAATGTTGTTTTTTGATCACCAGGCTCGTCATTTATATTCCTTGTTTAAGGCATATTTTGGAAATCCTGACCATTGTGTTAAGGCTCCATACATCTAGGACAGTTTGGAGCAATTCCCCGTTCTGCTGACGGTGGGGTCAAGGAATTGGGAATATTCAACATGTTGAAAGATCTCGAGTGTAAATCATTTATTATTTAGCCTGGTGATTATATTTATAGCTCTTTTAGCTTTGCTAAAATCAGCATTATTTATATTTGTAACACAAAAAGACAGAAGAAGAGCCAGATATAGAGATCACCCACTTCTAGAATACAAGTAAGAACAAATAAGTGATATTAAGGGGGAAATTCAATTAATCTCAGGGGTATTCAATTAGCTCCGAAGCACGGGCACCTGCAGCACTTATTGGGGTGTTTTTTTCGGGAGGCAATCGGGAAGCCGACTGCCTAAATACCGGCAGCCGGCTTCCCGACTGTCTTATCCCGGCAAGGGTGAAATGCCCGCATTTCCCCGACGCCGGGAGACCGGCGCCCGGCATCACGATCGTAGTGATGCCGGGCGCAGCGAGCGGACAGCCGCGGGGGGGAGGGTTAGGTTTAGGGCTCCCGGGGGGGACTTAGGGTTAGGCACCCCCCCGGGAGTGTTAGGGTTAGGCTAGGGGGAGGGAGGGTTAGGGTTAGGCACCCCCGGGGGGGGACTTAGGGTTAGGCACCCCCCTGGGGGACTTAGGTTTAGGCAGCGGGGAAGGGGGTGGTTAGGGTTAGGCACTTAGAGGGGGGATTAGGGTTAGGCACTTGGGGGGGAAGTTAGGGTTAGGCACCCCTAAGGAGGGTTAGGGTTAGGGGGGTTAGGTTAGGTTAGTGGATACTTACCTATCCACGATCGGGATTTCCAGCGCTGTCGGGCTTCCGCTGCGTCGCACTTTGCTTCTGTCGGGCTGCCGCTGATGGGAATCGAACCGCCGGCCATGCGGCCGACGGTATTTCATACCAATTCCGTTTTTTTCGGGTCCTTAGCAGGCTCTGAAAAAAAATCCCCAAAACTTATACAATTTTCGTGGATTGGGCAGTGAAAACACATAGGTCCGTTAACTTATCATGGATTTTCGTCCGAAAACAGATAATTCCCATTTTTTGCAGTCCCCCTTAATTCTGGTCAGTACAATCAGGTCAACAGATAGTTCACAGCTGAATATTTGAATAGATGAGTGCGCTGATATTCTGGGAGGTCCTCTTGTGGGACATGGCCAGGGTCATGATTTGAGGAGGGGACAGCGGGTATCCGTAAGCCTCATGTGGAACATTTGGTATTGGAAAAAGCAAGATCACCAAGCAGCACAGAGCATAAAGGTGAGACTTCAGACCTCAGTGAAACATATAAAATTAAATTGTGGTATCAAAAGCACCCCTAGATGAACCAAAGTTCATACACTCAACTTGATTGTGTGTTTTTTTTTTTTTTTAGAAATACATGGCGTACTGTATGTGGGTTTAACAGGTCTTCCACACTGAATTATTTTAAACCCTCCTTCCCACCATTAGTATTTGCTAGGACTCAATTCCCTGTGATTAATACAATTTGGTAATGTCATCATGGAAATGACAATTAGTAGGTGCCCAAGACTATATTTATTTCACTGTAGCTGGATGTTGCATAACCACTTACACTTATACACAGGGCCATAGCAGGGCGATAATGCTTGCACACCCATAGTTATATAAGTGAGGGGCCTAGACTGCACACCCTGCACACCCTGACTACAATTAATGAGAGGTGCTACCATACTGAGACTTTTTGTACATGCACAGAGAAATAGGAGGTAGGTGCACTATACAAACATTGCTATACAAAATTATAATATATTTTGCATCAAATAAAAGAGTTTGTTTGCAGAATTTTGGCCAAAGTTATCGGCTTACCCACCACGTCCAGGGAACCTCATCATCGTGTAAGTCCATAACTTTCAAGGGGTCCAAGTCTAGGGCGTGGGACACCCACAAGCCAACCCAACCAAACCACCCCAAGGCACCACACTAGAGAAACAAAGGAAGCAAAGTGGTTAAGTGTATAAGATAAGTGAGAGCAGCTACTTTGTGTTAGGAGTGTTACACCCCTAGTTATGGCTTATACAGAATTGAGTTGCAATGCAGTTGTAAAAAAATCTGTTGGGAGTCAAACACAATATTTTTGGGACATGGCCCTTCCTCAGAGTTTTTTTCACCTGAGGAATGGGCCATGTTCTCAAATATACTGTCTTTAAACACATTCTTTGACTCACACATCAGTGTTATGCTTCCACCATTCTGTGTAAGGGCAGCATTTGGATCTGTGGTAGTGGTTTATCCTGAAATTTTGGGAGTAAATTTTACCTTGAGAGCAATTTAAACTTTTTGATTTGCAAAACTAATGGCACCCTAAGTCCTATATATAAATGTGAGTCATTGGACTATGAGAGCACAATATCTAGCATGGTAAGGCATTATATGTGACATATCATTTACACCTGAGAAACTGAGGTGACAAGCAAACGCTGATTAACTATATGTGTTGACGAGTTTAAGTGTTAGCTATGAAGGGTTAAAGAAGTCCTATAATTTCACTGCATGTAGCAGGCATACTGAAAAATAACCTTGTGTGGAATTCTATTCTTTACATTCCTGGCATTAACCACAATGGATACCTGATACTTCCTAATGTCAGATTCAAGACTCCCAGATTTGTATTAGCTAAGTTTGACCTTGAAATGCTACTCAACACCCTCAGAGGTTATGTGAATACATGAGATTGTTGAATTACAAAACTAGAATGACCAGTATTATTCAGATTACTGGCAGCTATGTGTTGTATGCACTGGATGTCTTACAAAGTCCATATATCTGAAAAAAACAAAACTCAAAAGAAAAAACATGAAAGGGAATTATAAAAATAAAACTACAACATAATAATCAAATAATAACTCAACTTATTTTAGTAAGAGTTTTTAAATGTAATTTCCTCAGAATGTTTGCTTGTTTTAGAGTATGACTTGTGTTGAGCAAATTAAAAATGGACTATGTACATTATTAAGGTTACATTGTGCTCCATTAATGTGTTAAACCCAGCTGTACATGGACACTGGTCTGTGCTGTTTTGGTCTTTTTCCTTCATCACAAAATGGTTTAATTATCTGTTACTGGATGGAAAACAGTCCATAAGTACACTACACAGACCTGAGTCCATGAGCAATGGGGGGGTCAAAGGACTGGATTAATAATGGATAGTGAAGGAGTGCAATGAGTCCTAATGTGCAACTCAATCTTAAACAAGTTGAATGTATGAATGTTGTTTTAGAAATAGCCATGTTACACATGTACCTTGAAAGATAATGAATTTAAGCTAGCACTGCCGAGTCTTCATTGATTGGAGTTGCTCTTGGTGCATTCATCTGGAGTAATTGAATTGAATGAAGCCTTCTGAGACTTCCCCTGGACTGCCAGGAGAGTAAAGCTGGGTGCACACTGCACAGATATATCTGCAGATCAAGTGATTCGCAGATATATCTGCAGATGATGGTCGTTCACACTGAACGACCATCATCTGTCTCTGGCACGGGTCCCACTGGCCGAGGGGCATGTCCCGCCCCCCTCCCCATGGCTTCTGCTGCAAGTGTACACACTGCCCAATGAACAGATATATCTGCAGATATATCTGTCATCAGCTGTGCAGCAGAGCCAACGTGATATGTCTGTGAACTACATCATTCACAGACATATCGCTGGTACACACTGGCCAACGGGCACCCGATATATTGGCCGATCAATTGATTGGTCAATATATCTGTCAGTGTATATCCAGCATTAACCATCCTCCCATATTTCCTACATGTAACAGTGAGCTCTACTTGCTATCCTTCATTAAACCAATACCACTGGCTAAGTAACTTTGCTGTTCATAGTTTGAATCATCCGCTGGGGTGTGCCTATATAACTCTGCAATATCAACACCTGCACACACATACTTTCCAACAGGTTATGGGCCCAGGCACACAGGTGTAGAGCACCCAGACATTCAAGCTATTAGAGTTGCCAAGGGCAGCACACAGACACCATCTTAGGCACATGTGTAGCGCAAACTGCATAAGAACACAGTGAGACAGCAGAGAGTGTTTCCAGTGTAGTATAGCAGCAGTGAAGCCGATTAAAGTACAGAAGCTGCACAGTTATGTCTGTAAGAAGCATAAATATAGGAGCTACACCCATAATAGATGTATCAAGCTAAAAGGTGCAGAAAATTATACAACCTGAAAGTTTGCTATGGAATTGCAATTAAAGCATGAAATGTTGTGAAGGTCTCTTTAAAAACAATTAAAGTCTTACAATTGTCATGAGGTAGGTCACAAAGCAATTGAGTTCAAGCAAAAGAATGTGAATCAGGGCAGAGGTGAATCAGTCCTGAGTGTTACAGATATCCCCAGAAAGGATTACTAGTAAATCGATTCAGGCGTTACAAGGCATCTCAGCTGCAATGAGGAATGGTTCACCAAGTTAACCAAATGTTACCCCAACACTATCAAAGGAATTGGGAATCAAGTCCTTACAGCTACTTAAGTTGGGGCAATTAAATCTTGCTTAAAAATTGGGACAAAGTCTCTGAGATCTAAGATATTTTTTATGTACCAGAATTGGGAATAAATCATAGTGCCATCAGTGTGCTAGAACAGAGAGGACAATGAGTTAACTTCACTAAAGGAAAGTGCATTGTGAGAAACATAAAAGGCACCATCATAGTTACAGACACAATATGTCAGCAATTGTATATCCGGAATACACAGCACTGTTACGTGATTATGACAACTGAGTCACAGTCACTGGAACTCTGGCATAGAAGATTTGGTCACCTTGGATATGATAGTGTTCAGAATCTGCAGATGGGATCATCACCGGAACGTTGGTGGCTAATGCCTATATGTGAACTGTATTGTGGATAAAAAAAGTCATCAGCCATTTCCAAGATCAACTAACAGAACTACAAAACCTCTTGAAATGGTACCTTTAGATGTGTGTGGTCCAATGGAATTAAAGTATGTGAGTGGATAGAAATACTTCATGACGTTTATTTATAGATGACTTCACAAGGATGACACATGTGTACTTCATCAGAGAGAAATCTGAAGTGGCAAAAAAGATTGATTTTCTACAAGTGTCTTGTAATCTGCAAACAGGTTACAGACTCAAGACCCTGAGATCTGATAATGGTGGAGAATATCTCATCAGAGAGGTAAAACTATTTTTTAAGAATATATGGAATAGAGCATCAATTGACCATTGACTATGCTCCTGAGCAATAATAAATAATAGAATAGTACTGACATGCTATCAATCAAGCAGCTGGTAAAGGGATCGTCAGTCCCCACAGAAATAGTGAGAAAATATATGGAGTAAAAGAACCAGCACTCAAAGCTCACAAGAATCACAATAATAAAATAAACTAATATAATGGAGTAGAATAGATGGTTAACAATTAAAAATCCAGATACATTTAATTCAATAAACAGAAAATATAAGCAAGTAATACACTAAGAACATTACAGAAGAACCAGTTGAAATGCTGATCTTGCAAATACTAGCAATTCCCAAATTATATGTACTGGGATTTTACTCCATCCTTAGTGTCCAAAGGGTAGTAATAAGCAGCATTAGAGATTACCAGTCTGTGGAATGTGCTCCAAAAGTTCCTTTTGGCATCCTTGGTGCCATTCATAGGGTGTAGTATGTAATTCATATTTTATATCCCACGAATGGACTTTCATCTGACTCTAAATGGGGCCAATATTTGATATCTCTATTCTAGTGAGAACTATCTTATTACAAGTTTGGGTAAATTAATTGGTTAAAACTAATTATATCTTCCCATCTACCCCTTTTCCATTTGATATAATTAATCTGTTTGACTTCTTGTTTGTAATGTCAGATCTCACTTAAACAAGTCTTTTCTTTGAATTATCTGGTATTTCTGGAACGTTCGAGTCATTGCATTTTAATGTTCATATATTTTCATGCCGTCCTCTTTATTCCTTGTGACTCTTATCGTGTATCATATTGCTGATCTGTATGACAATGTGCTATTTCATTACATGTTGATAATAATAATAATAATAATAATGTTATTTATATAGCATTATTCTCCCAGTAGTACTCTAAGGGGGAGATTTATCAAAGCTAGGAGAGAGATAAAGTGAACCAATCAGCTCCTAACTGTAATTTTACAGGCTTTATTTGAAAAATGACAGGAGCTGATTAGTTGGCACTTTATCTCAAGCTTTGATAAATCTCCTCCTAAGTGAATTACATTTAAAACAACACAAGATACAAAATAAACATAAATATTAATAGCATAAAAAAAAAGGCAACCTAATTATATAAAGGTCACAACAAACACAATCTGTTATTTTTTGCATATGATGGGCTTATAAAACCTAAACAAAATATTTACCTGAAGAAAGCAAGATATGTCCTGAAAAAGAAAACTACAGTATTACCGTACTTTAGAAAAATAAAGTTATTACCCCTAAAACTGATGGTTCAAAGCTTAGTGAAAATTGTCTTGTTCATGAAGTGGTGAAAACCTTGTAACGTGGTGACTAAGTACATATGATCGATTTAATAAGATTCTTAAAGATATCATCCACTGCATGTATGCAAAGCGATAGTTACAGCTAGTCTGTTAGAATGATCTGATATACATTTTTTAAACAAAAAAAAACCCCCAAAACATTTTTTTATTGCATTAGATTTTTTTTGTAAACTATGTTGATTGTGCAAATGTGAGTTATTGTAATTCATTCTCCTCAAAGGATATTTTTTTAGGAAAGACACTGCATTCATTTTCTGATATAATGCAGCACGTTATCAACTGCAAAACAGCTCAGCATGGAATGAAGCAATTTTTAGTCATCCAGAGATGTCAGGGGAAATGCTCTATACATAGAACCATTGTCCCCACATTAGCATTTCCTTTGGAGATGTTAGGATTGACTCCCTTTGTCTGAATGACTAGTGACATTTCAAACCTTCATTTCCCTTTTATGCTCCTACAGAAGGTCAGTGCTCTTTGGCTCGGAACAATTACAGCTACCATACTCCTCAGACCTGTTACTTTAACCCATTTAGCCCTCTGGCTGCTGGAGGTGTGATGTTTTGCTCTCTTTTTTTTCTTCACAGTGCAAGGTTAAAGCTGATCACTCCAAGTAGATTAGTGATACTAGGCTAAAAATGATCAACCCCTTGTTGTGTTTTTCCAATAGGCCATTCAGTCATTTTTCAGCCACCATATTTTGCTTGTTTTGATCATACTTTATAGATATATATGGACCCAAGCTATGTCCGTGAATCAGCTTTGCAACTTATCACTTAGTAATAGTGTATTTAATTATAATTACCTGCTTGTGTGAAAATAACAGGATAATATTGTTAAAAATCTAAGAAGCAGAAACATAATAGTAGAACACTTATACTGATATATGCGAAATTTTGGGCATCTCTTGTCAAATGGCATGATTCACTATACTTGCCGACTTCTTGGCAGGGGACTCCAATGGCGGAGCCAGCCATGATGTGGCGAGCCACGATTAGCACACCGCGGCTGCTTTCTATTATCTGTCTTATCTCGAACGAAAACACTCTGATCAGATTAAGAGTTTTTCCTCCTTTCATAAATAGGCCCACATGTCTGAAATCTGGAAAACAATACATATATTATTATTATCCTTTATTTATATGGCCCCACAATGGTTCGCAGTGCCTCACAAAGTACATAAACAAACAAGAAAACAGCGACTTACAGTACAAAATAATGCAGGACAAGGACATAGTTTATAGATATTGCTGCAATAGTGATCATAACACTCAAATAAGTGGCAGGGTGTCAGCAACCAAGTGTTAGGTGCCCTGAGGGAAGGAGAAGCACATGTGGGAAGAGGGCCCTGCTTGTGAGAGTTTACATTCTAAAGGGGAGAGGCAGACAGACAGGGGTGACACAGATGGGGTAGATAGTGAGAAAGAAACATGGAGCACCGGGTTAGGATGAGAGCTGGAAGGCTTTGAGAGCCCGTTTGAAGATTTGTAGAGAGGTTGAGAGTCTGATAGGGAGAGAGAGAGAGTTCCAGAGGTAGGGAGCAGCACGGACAAAATCATGGAGGCAGGAGTGGGAGGAAATTACCAGTTGGCAAGAGAGGTGGCATGCATTTGTTGAGTGAAGTGGGCGGGCAGGAATGTGAAGTGAGATGAGATCGAGATGTAAGCGGGAGAGGATTGGGTGAGGGCTTTGTAAGTGAGTGAACTTTGAATTGAGTTCTGAAGGGGAGCCAGTGTAGAGCTTGTAGGAGAGGGGAGGCAGATGTAGAACATTTGGAGAGAAAGATGAGCTGAGCAGCAGCATGAAGGAGAGATTGAAGTGGAGAGAGGTGGGAGTCTGGGAGGCCAGATAACAGGAGCTTCCAGTAGTCCATTCTGAAGATGACCAGTGAGTGGATAAGGGTCTTAGCTGCCTCCAGGATGAGAAAGAGTCTGATCCTATAAACATTTTTGAGATGGAAGTGGCAGGACTGTGAGAGGTACTGGATGTGTGGTTTGAGAAAGTAGTCAAGGGTTACTCCAAGACAGTGCACTTGGGGGCTAGAGAAGATAGTTGTGCCAGTAATAGATAATGAAATTGTGTTAAGTGAGGTTATGCGGGAGGGTGGGAAGATGAGCTCAGTCTCAAACATGTTTTGTTTAAGAAAGCGCTGAGACATTAAGGAAGAGATAGCAGAGAGACAGTTGGAGATATGAGTGAGGATAGAGGGGGAGAGGTCAGGTAGAGGACATCCAGGAGAGGGCAATATCATGTAGACCAGAGACAGTGTGGGCCACATTAAAAAATTAAACGAAGCACCTAGGCCACTAAGCTATGCTGTGGTATTTAGACTGCCCCCTCCTACACAATTATGTCCCATATCTTCCCTCTCCTACAATTTTAATTAGGTCCCAGAACGGCCCCCCTCCTTCCACAATTATAATTATGCCCCATAACTGTCCCTCCTCCTCCATTATTTATGTCAGATAGTTGCCCCCATCCTCAAACATATATGTCCTATAACTGCCCCCCTCTGCAGTGCCCCTTATACAGTGCCCCCAGTAGTGGTCCCCCCTATGTAGTGGCCCCAGTAGTGATCCCCATTATGCAGTGCCCCCTGTAGTGGCCCACATTATGTAGTGCTCTCTACATATACACAGACAACAACAAAAAACAATACTTATCTGAATCCCCACTCCTGCTCCTGCGCCTGCAACTGTCCGCTCCTCGGCCCGCTCGGCACTATGGGAGAGACATCACCCAGGCAAAATGTGCACCTAACACGAAATCAGCTTCCTATTAGCCATAAAAAAATATTTGAAAACTTGATTTCTCCCAAAGGAGGCGTTACTAATTTGTAATTACTGACAGACAAGATGTCAACACTTTAGTACATGTCAAATTGATTGTTTATTATTTTCAATCTTGTTAAAATCATGAAATAAATAGTACTTATGCATTAAAATATGCAGAAATATATAATGTATAAGATTGTATATAGCAGAGATAGTGTTAACTTCTTAATTTATAGATTCAGTGAATCATATAATATGGCCAACAGTTGCCACATGTACAGGCTAATACAATATTAAAATTTGTTTAGTTATTAGTACATATTTACGTACACATTAATTTTACAAAGACATAATAATAGGTAACTATTGTAAAGGTTTTAGTGACTTGTACTTTGTCCCAACTCAAATGTTAAAAACTCATTGTTTAATTACTTATAAGAAGTATTCAAATAGCCGCGGGCTATTCCTCCCACAGCTTTAATGACTTGCACCAATTTTCATTACATCTAAAATGCCTTGTGGCATGTATAAGCTGTCCTTACAGTGGCTATCTGCTACATTTAAAGCTGACTCATTCCAGCTGTCACGATTAGGTGCCACTTAATACACTTGGTCTGCAAAATGAGGCCTTATGTTCTAACTTGAGACATTTAAAACATCTATACTTTTCCTGGCATGGTAAAACCTCTGGTAATACACAGGAACCGACTGATTCCGTGGAATCTAATGGGTTTCCTTGTGCATTAATTACCAGAGGTGCATTTTTACACTGACTTTTCCTCGTAGTTCCTGAGGCTGCTAGGAAAAGTGCACCCTCTGGTAATTAACGCGAGAGGTATTGGACACTGATTGAAATGGTCAGCACTGATAGTTAACTGTGGGGTAAACCTTGCAGCTAATTGTAGACAGTAGAACAGAATTTTCAGTGTTTGTTTCTGTAGGTATGCGCTTTTGAAAGTGCAATAATTTAGCACATGCAGTCTTTGTGGTTAGCATCATAGTACTAGACTCTAGACTCTAATGCCACTACCAGGAAGTCATACTCTTATGCAAAGTTTTGCAGTATCACTATTGCAACCTCTTCGTCATCTATTATGACGCCCACTGAAGTCAATTGCTGAGAGATGGATAACATCAACTGTCAATATACTCATTAATTTTCTTGCAAGCAATTTTTTTTTCATATAATGTGCGCCTCAAGTTAATTCTTCTCTTATCTTCTTAAGCCATCGGCAGAGTTACCCACATATCTTGTGTGGTTGCTTTACCATGGATAATGGAATATACGTATGATTTCACAGCTAGACTTATTGTCCCCATAGCTTTATCTATGTCTTCTGAGCTTGGATTATCTCTGGGATTGCTGATAACTTTCCATAGCTTTATCCGCTTTAACTGCAACTCCATGGCAAACTCCCATTTAGCATAATTTTCTGCATCTGTCAGCTTCTCAAAACTCATGCTGATCCGTGCAGTGTACACTCTTTATATAGGTGGATAAGGGTCTGTCTGTACTTACTCAGATCATCTTTTTATTCAGTGTCATTACATCCTGCTGATATTGGTATCGGCTTGTTTCGCACAAAGGTTTTTGGACTTTTGGCAGCTGAAATCGCTCACGGTAGCAGACTTGGTTCAGATCCCACTTTTGCTTGGCCAATATTATGGTTTGGCTCGTAATCTGTGCAGATCAGTGTACTGGGCCCATAACCTATTAGCATAGTATAGCGGTATATGGATATGAGGCAGCGCAGATTGCGCCTCATCCAACAGAAATAGCAGCAACGGAACACCAAATCGACTATCCCCCAATTTCACCCCTAAATCTCAGATTTTTGTTTACAGCCCCACAGGGCTACCACAAAAATATGCAATCTCAGGGAATATGCATACATTTACTCGGAGGCATTGCAGGCATAGCCCGCAAATGATACCTTTTTTATATTGTATGTTAAAGTGCATTTTTATATACATAGATGATGTAATAAAATACTAAACTGTGCAAATTTAACACATGCAATAAAGACAGTTCCCATGTTCTCCTACTCTGATTTTAAGAAAAAAAATGGAAACGTTAATGAATGGGATAATTAATGAGAGGGGTGTAAACAAATGAAAGTAGCAGGTCTTTGAACTGATGTTTTCCAAGTTGCTGGCATGAGCATCTCCATCTGAGACACAGATAGAGGTCCATTCATCATGTTAATTACCGTGGGTCGGATGGCCCCTGATAATTAAGTATCTAACTCGGTACGAGAAGCAGGGGTGGATACAAATTCACCGGAGCAATTCAACACTGCACTGGTGCAGAGACAGCTGATCCAAAAATCAGCTGTCTCCGGGATCCCCTTCTTTCGTAACAGTGAAATTTAGCACTGCTGAGTCTGACTCGGCAGTGCTAGTGCACCTTCGTGAACTGTGCTTTACGTGGGCACACAAAGCTCTGGCATGCTGCGGAAGGAGCCAGACAGGGACGGAAGGGATCCGAAAGGTTCCCTCTTTGCATCCCAGGACTCTTCTCACAGGGAAGAAGCGGGGGTGCGGGAGTAAATACCATCTGAAGATGGCGAATGCTCCCACAGTTAAGCTCAGTAAATATATTTTCAGAGCTTTATGAATTTAGGTTCCTGTACTAGTGTATGAGGACAGCGGGACAGACTGGGCAGAAAGTAAGCAGCAGATATCAGTGATATCTCCTCCTTTACCTTTACCATCATTATAATGAATGGCCTCCGTCCTTATTTTTTACAAAAGTAGGTGAAAACGTTAATTTTCACCTGCTTTTGTAGAAATTAGGTGATGAATGGACCCCATAGTTTTACAGAAGCGGATTGTGGGTTTACTCCTATGTATGCTCACAGTGAACAAATAGGCGCAGGAAAATGTACAGCTTATCTGCATAGCAACCAATCAGCAATTAGCTTTTATCTGTCTAGTGCACATTAGACGTTGAAAGCAAATGTTTAATAAGTTGCTATGGTTTTAGTGCAGATTTGCACCTATGAACAATTTTCTTAAATAACTCTCACCGAAATTCTGTGGATGACCGAGACCTGACCTCTGCTTAAACAAAGCTCTGTAGACAAATGGGTGAAAATCTCAACAAATAAGCAAATGATGAAACAAATGATACAAAGCATACCGGAAAAGAGATGTTTTATGACCCAATGTGTTCTCCCGCCTTTGGCCAAATAAAATAATCTTGAGCAATCACCCCACACTTACTAATGATGTCTTTGCTTTGTGTGACTGTTAAGTTTTATGTTGCTAACTGGCTGACAAGAAAGGGTATACAGAGATGTAGTAATTGCCTGTGTACACCTTCCTGTATAGAGTGGACTGCAAGTTATTCACTGTAGCAAATGAATATAGACAATTTAAATAGGTGCAAATGGCAGGAAATCCACATGCTTATTGCCATTGAAAGACAATGCTAAAATAAATCTGTTTTGCCAATCACTGGGAATGTTGACAGCTCCCTATTACAAGAAGCACTTGGGTATTAGGTGAAACGTTACAAGTAATGTCATTTGCTACATGGAAATCATATTAATTCAATGGAAAATATTCCCTGAAACATTTATTTTCCATTATGTAGACAGGAAAACACATGTGCATAATTTACTGTGGATTGAACATGTCATATATGATATTTAGACCCTGCCAGATTATTGTCTCATTAAATATACCTTATGGTTATCATTACTGCCTTACAGCCTTGAGGTCATGAGTTCAATTCCTGACAAAGGCACTATCTGTGTGGAGTTTGTATATTCTTTCCAGTTTTGTGTGGGTTTAAGCCGCATGCTTCGGTTTCCTCCCACAATCCACGTACATAGTAGTAGGTTAATTGGCTTTTCTGACAAAAATAATCCTAGTGTGTTTTTGTGTCCATGTTATAAGGAATATAAATCGTAAACTCCACTGGGGAAGGACAGATGTGAGTGACGGAAATATTCTCTATAAAGCACTGCGTAAAATGTGTGTATGTGCTATATAAATAGCTACTAAATAAAATAATATATAAAATAAATACAAATAAAAGAATCCACAGTTTCACCAACAAAATGTAATCTATGGTTCCTGTATAAAAAAATATGTTTTAAATTGCTAGTTGAAATATTTTTTAGTTTGGTATGATTCACTTCAAGGATAATTATCATGCCCTTATAGGTATGGGGTACCCCAAAGAGGCCCCAAGAAGTCCAAATGAAAAACAAAGGGGGGTATACCCTATGTACTGTACGTGGTGCTTACTCTGCTGAGACCTGAGGTTGAAAGTGTGTGAAAAAACCTCACTTCTCTAATATCATAGATAATGAAACAGATTTATTTTCAAGGATAGAAACATGTGACATTAGTTTTGACACTATGTAAAAGACAATTCATGAACAGGATAAAAACATTTCATAAACAATAAAAAATAATTTCATAGACCGTAAAAGATATTCTCAGTGCACTATGCTGTGGCGGTGATAGCATGACGTCACATATGCAGTGCCGCTAAAGGAGCCGCCAGGGCTCAGGCCCATACATGGAGCTGGAAACCGAGGTGGGGGAGGTGGCCACCACCAGACAGAGTTGTCCTCTGTCTGCTGGACCTTTGTTCAGGGACGTGGCCGAGGCAGAACTAGTTCCGCCTACCATTAAAGGTGTCAGAACACAGTTCCGACCCACTTTAACCCCTGGTACTCAGTATGATATACTTTAGAGATTGTTCTGTTTATCAACACTATAGCCTGGTGCTGGATCACATTATGCCTCCATATTTTGCTTTCAGTCTATTCTCCCCTTGTCATATAACCCCCCCCTGCACATACACTCTCTCCTTGTCCCATATACTCAAGCACTATCACAGGTGCTTCAGTAACCGCCCCACCACCCAGTTCCTACCTGATGCCTTGTCCAGTGGAGGACAGCTTAGTCTTCTTCACAGCTGCTGCTCTATGTGGGAAGTAAAGCTGGGTACACACCTAACAGATATATCTGCAGACCGACTGATGATGGTTGTTCATACACACTGAACAACCATCATCTTTCATCTGGCCACGGGTCACGCTGTGACCCCCTCCCCACGGTCTCCGCTGCAAGTGTACGGGCAGTCAGCTGATCGCTGATACACACAGCATGATATATCTGTCATCGGCTGTGCAGTACAGCCGTCACGATATGTCTGTGAACTGGTACACACTGGCAGATGGGCACACAATATATTGGCCGATCAATTGATCCGCCAATATATCTGCCAGTGTGTACCCAGCATTAGTCTGTCATGTTGGCTCACATTAAGCATGTTGCACAAACCACCAACATTATGGGCCAGCAATGAAAGAACTATGACCCCTCCTCCACTGAACACCGCATTAGGGCAAAAACTGATGTAGCGTGCAGCCGATAGGCGAAGATCGGTGACAGACGTTCTCCCATGCACACAAGCTTTATCCCCAGTCCAGTCGGGCTTGGTGTAAAACATCTAAAAAGATTAGACAGGCAGAAGACCCATAGTGTGGGGCTGGAGAAGTGGGCCTGCCTATTGTCCTGGTGTCCAATCCACCCATATTATTATGCACACTCCATACACTCCAGGTGATACGCTCCATCTCTCTATCCTTGTTGGTGGATTTGAATTTGTGGTTATACCATATCATTTTAAATGGTTGTAATCTGTGACAAGGGGAGAATGGACTGCATGCAAATATAAGCGGGCATACAGCAGACAATTACCAGTGGCTCATGCTCTGTATGAGAATTCTTCTTTTTAACATCATTGATGGAACTACTGCGATATGCAAAGAAATTACTGGAATTTTTGTAAATCATTTACCTAATGTATGGATTGAAAGATCTACAGTAAAAAGGTAGACAATGTCTAGATAGACACCAGATGTAAGACAGGCAATAGGTCGACAGGGACAAAAGGTCACCACACTAAAGGTCGACATGTAAGAAAGTCGGCAGGTACAAATGGTCGACCGGGTCAACAGGTCGACATGCATATGGTCGACATGAAAATGTTTTTTTTTTTCTAACCCTAATCTTCACCCTAACCCTAACCTTCCCCTTGGTGTCTAACCCTAACCCTACCTTCTGGTGCCTAACCCTAACCGTCGGGGTAGGTGTCTGACCCTAACCATCCCTTCTAGTGTCTAACCCTAACCCTCCGGTAAGAGCCTAACTCTAACCCTCCCTCCTGGTGCCTAACCCTAACCATTGGGGTAAGTGCCTAACCCTAACTGTCAGGTAAGTGCTTGACCCTAACCCTCCAGTAAGTGCCTAACCCTAACCCCAACCCAGTGGCGTAACTACGGTATTTGGCACTTAGCGCAAATTGAAAAATGGAGCCCCCCCATGTGCGCACGCCGGGCATGGTCACAAGGGGCGTGGTCACTTAAAATTGGGGCGTGTAAACATGACACATATACTCCTTACTCGTCACTCTGAACATTCCTTTCCATTCTATATGCACCTTAACCCCAGTAGTGCCCCTTATACATTCCCCCCTATGCAATGTCCCCAGTAGTGGTAGCTCTTATGCAGGCCCACAGTAGTGCCCCTTGTACAGTACCCCAGTAGTGGTCCCCCTTATGCAGCTCCCCATTAGTTTCGCTTATACAGTGCCCCCAGTAGTGGTCCCCCTTATTCAGGCCCCCTTATTCAGGCCCCCAGTAGTAATCCCCCTTATGCAGTGCCCCAGTAGTGGTCCCCCTTATGCAGGCCCCCAGTAGTGGTCCCCCCTATCCACTTCCCCCTGTAGTGGTCCCCCATATTCAGTGCCCCCAGTAGAGGTACCCCCAGTAGTAAGCCCCTTATATAGTGCCCCCATTAGTAGACCCCCTATGCAGTGCCCCTTATATATTGCCCCCAGTAGCAGTCCCCACCACGCAGTGCCCCTAGTAGTGGTCCCCCCTATGCAGTGCCCTTTATATAGTGCTCCCAGTAGTAGTCCCCCCATGCAGTGCCATTTATATAGTACCCCCACCAGTAACCCCCCCTATGCAGTGCCCTCAGTAGTGGTCCCCGATGGAGTGCCCCCAGTAGTGGTCCCCCCAGTAGTGCCCCCAGGAGAGGTGCCCCCAGTAGAGGTCCCCCCAATTGGTGCCCCCCAGTAGAGGTCCCCCCAGTAGTAGTCTACCCACCCCCCCCCAATGCAGTACTAGGTGCCCCCAGTACTAGCCCCCCCAGTGATGCCCCCAGTAGTAGTAGTCCTCCCCCCAACAAATACACGCTCTGGCTCCAGCCCCCGCCGCCATCCGCACGTCAGTCCTCCCGGGCTGGCGCGCTCTGCATTATGGGAGAGACGTCATGACATCTCTCCCATTACCCACTGCAGGAGCCGGAAGCTCATGAGTGAGCTCCAGCCCGACTCTTGCAGTGGGTGCTGTCTGACTCTCATTGGCTGCTGATTAACACACACATCGCCGCCGCACGGCGGCAATGTGTGTGCAGCAGCAGCCAATGAGAGTATGTCTGACTCTCATTAGCTGCTGGTTAACACACACATCACGACCGCGCTGGCGGCGATATGTGTGTAAAAATGCACAGTCTGAGCCCGCCTCCCACCCTCCTCCTGGCGCTATTGGGTAAGCGCTCAGGGGGAGGGAAAGGGCTCGGCTGTGTAGCACAGGACCGGCGCTGTGCGCAGGGAAGCCTAGTGCCGGTCCTGTGTAAATGTGTAGAGCTGACCGCACTCACTGTGGTCAGCACTACAATGGATAACTAGGAAGCACCCTGTCATGGTTACGCCACTGCCCCAACCCTAAAAAAACTAAAAAAATCATGTGTCGACTATTTTCATGTTGACCATTTGACACTGTTGACCATTTGTACCTGTCGGCCTTCTTACATGTCGACCTTTAGTGTGTTGACCTTTTGTCCCTGTCGACCTTTTGTCCCTGTCGATCTATTACCTGTCTAACATCTGGTGTCTATCAAGACATTGTCTACCTTTTTACTGTAGATATTTAGACCGGATACCATGGCAGCCACTTTTTTCTGAATTTCTCTTAATTACAGGAGGGAGATGTTTGTCTTGGTCTTCTTACATCACTCCATATGCAGAAATAAAATCAGGGACTTCACATATAGATTTGACGCTCACTGGTACTGGCAGCTCATCTTGTCACTTGTTCATACAGAGCCTTAAGCTGCATACACACACAACGATTTTTTTAATGAACGATTTTAGGAAATGATTTTTTCCCTTGAAAAAATTAACTAAAATCGTTTACTAAAGTTGTTCATTTACTAAATGTCATGAACGATTTTTATGAACTACAAACGATTTTTGCATATTCCCTTAATGAAAATCGTTGAGTTGACAAGTCTGACTGAACTACAAACTACAAACGACAAACTACAAACGTGAACGCGCATGAACGATAATCATTCATCTTTTGACTCAGAAAGTGAACGATTTTTGCAAACGATTATCGTTAAACGATATCGTTTAACGATAATCATTAAAAAAATCGTTGTGTGTGTATGCAGCTTTACTATGTAAATCTTTGGAGTTGAGTCAGTAAAAGTGTGTACGGCAGTATCGGGCACAGGCCGCAACCTTTTTACTTATTCTGCTCTTCAATTAATTCAACGCTATCCAGAGTTCTCACTGTGGTGAAGAGACTTTGGTTTGTGTCACAACAGCATGGGCGCTGACACGGGAGGGGGGGGGGAGAGTACTAATTACCCAGACCCAGGCTTCTTGGTGGGTCCAGCGGTCTCCCGGGTCCGACGCCGCCCCTCCCTCCTCCCTCTTCCCTGTCAACAGCCCAGCATACGCTGCAGTGTGCTGGGCTGCAGTGGGAGCAGGGAGACTGCTGTCATTGAGCAGCAGCAGTCTCATCTGTTAGGGAGAGCAATCACACTGATCATGCCCCCCCCCCGGATTTGTGCCAGGCTAAAGGGGCTCACAGCGCCCCTCTCCCAAATAGTTTTTTTTTTTTATTTCTGAGGGGGCATGGCCACGCTCCCTCAATAGTGCTGAGGCCCGGGTCGGCTCAGTACGGCCCTGTGCATCAGGACTGATATGCTGGTTTACATGTTAGTCAACTACTAGTCTCCCAATTATTTCAATGAGGGTGTACCCAAGTGTGCATATGCTAGTATGTGGGTATTTCTTTACTGCCTTCCCCCAATCTGTGGAAAACATAAGGTTGTCTGTCGTAGTGGGTGCTTTTGACAATAACTTCTATAGGGACACAGTTGGAAACAGGGGAACCTTCTCTTTAAAATAAGAGTGACTTATGTCTAGGTGCTAGGATGGGGGAGTTAGTAGAGTTTTAGTTTCCCACCCCTATTGGTTGTGCTACAGACTTTTTTGTTGTGGTGAAGGGTTGCCATTATGGTGTCACAGTGGTGTATTAGTTAAAGGTGACTCTCATGGTAAATGCGTTTTTGAGTTTATCACTTCCATAAATATTATCCTTATGTTGGTACTTTGAAAGCAAATTTTAATATCAATAGTTCTAATAATCATAAGTGCCTGGAAGTCAGACGTTACTTACCGTCATGCAGTGCTGAAGACAAATGGGACTATTTTTCAGCATTTATAAAGTACATTGTGAAGATTAGTCCGACTCGTCCTTAGGAGCTGATTCAGACCTGCTCGCTAAGAAGCGTTCGCTCGTAGCTGCCGATGGTTTGCATTGTGCACATGTGTAGGCATCACAGTTCGCGTGCGCGAACCACTGCGAAATATCGGGAAGCGTTCGCTCGCCTAGCATAGACAGCCCATCTGAGTGAGTGACAGGAGAGGCCGTTTGTGGGTGGTAACAGGGGCAGTCCACTGGAAACGGTGGAGTGGAGGTGCAAACGCAGGCGTGCCTGAGCATCTCAACGCCGTTTCAGAAGTGTGGATAATTAACAGGCAGCGTCATAGTACACGTCACCTGGTTGAATTTCACACTGAAGTGCTTGCGGCAGGGTATGGTCAACCTTAAGCGCTGCGATCGCATCCGATGGTGCTCGATGTACCATTGGTTTCATGGACTTCCTGGAGATGACATCCGCAAGTGGGCATCTAATAACAGGGTGGTGGGCATCTGCATACTCAAAGTGATCGCACGCCAAGACATAGTGGGTGTGCTTATGCCTTGCTGTGCGATCGTTTGCCTTGCTGGGTGTGCGCTGGATTTGCATACGCTGGGCGTGAGTGAACGCATCTAGCGAGCGGATCTGAACGCATCCTTAGCATCAAAAGGGCTAAATAAGTAGAGATTGTATTCATAAATTGAAGAGACTCAAACAAGAGTTAGTAGCAAAGCAAAAACAGCAAGTCATTTTGGGCCTGATTCAGAGGTGGACGCAAATGGCAATGCAGTAGGCAGCGCATTTGCAGAATATGTAAATGTCACAATCTCCTAGCTTTGTATTGAGACACTCACTGACTACTTCTCAAGTCTGCCACTCGCGTATGGGAACACAACCACTGGACGCAATGATCAACCCTATGGTGGAGCAGAATGGCCGTGGGAACTGAGACGCCAGAGCTAGTGTTACTGCGTATGGGATCGCAATTGCAGTCCGCAAATACATAAATGTTTTGGCATGCGTGGTAAATATTGGCTGTTTTTGCATGTAGCCCACAAATGCTGGACAGTTGTATTTTTACACTGCAATTTAGATGTCAGTTTGGACACTCCCCTCCCAAATCTAAATCTCTCAGCACATTTTACATCTTCCCCACCTGCAGTGCAGCATGGTTTTACCAAGATGCACAATTACTTGCTCCTTCTTAAGGTGCCCATCCACTAGAAGACAGGGGCAAAAGACTGCATGATTACGACATTGTAATTGTGCAGTCGTTTGTCAGTCTGTGATGAGCCTGCAATGAACGAGCAGTCGTTCAGTGTAGGCACATCAATCATCTGCTGCCATGCTCAACCTGACGTTATTGTCAGATTGTCCAACATGTTTGCCTGATGATAGATGTCTAAACGACCAGTGGGAGCGCGCATCGCTGGTCGTTTTAGACATTTTTGCAAACGATTTATGAACGATTGAACGATAACAATATTCAATCGCTCAGCTTAATCGTCTAGTGAATGGGCACCTTTACTCAATTTCCAAAGATTAATCAGGACCATTGTCCCATAGGACCTGATTTAGAGGTGCACGCAGTGTCAATATCGGGCGCAATGGAGCGACTTGTGGCTACTGCACATGTGCCATAGCTGCACTGTGCATGTGCGGTGATGGGTTTGAGATAGCGGTCACACCAAGGCTTTTTTCACAAAGTGAGTAACAAGTAGCAAGCGTTTGGGGAAGGTAACGGGGGTGGCTACAAATATGCAGGAAGGAGCCTCTGCAAATTCATACACAGCTGAAGAGGCCCCAACATTTTAGGCATCTGAGACAGCATATGGTTGCTCAGATGTTCGAGTTGTGACCGATTTACCCGATGTTTTGTCTTTTGTATGCAAGCGGCAGATGTGAGAATTTAGCAAAGTCATTGGATTTTTTTTTTCTTTTGTTTGCAAATCTTCAGTATAATACAATGTGAATTCTTGCAGCGGCAGAAATCATTACAGTTTGGCACCATCATTTCTCAGCATGTTATGGTGTAGTGCAGCACCAATAAATAGTTGGGGCCATCGAAGTCAAATTTACAATATTGGAAAGTGGTCTGGGATATACTTGCTCATTGGGTTCTAAAGACCCAGAATTGTAAGGCAGGACCACTAGATATGAATGCTATATCCAAGAGCATTGCATCACCAGAAGGAGGGGAACAATTTGGAATATGTGCTATACTATAATTTCTTTGAAGTTAAATACATTTGTCTGATTTTAGTTGTCAATGTCTTTACATCTTAGAAGGTTTCCAGCCAATAAGAAGTGTTAGCAAACTAAGGAGCTCATTCAGACCTGAACACAAGTTGCGACTGCTCGCTGGCAAAAAGGGGTTGGATATTTAAATGAAGTGCTCGCACTGCGTCATGTAAGGACGCCATCTATGTTTTAGCGAGCTATGGCAAAGTGCGCTTGCAAGTGTATAAAGACACCCCCTTGCTGCTCGCAACACACGTCATCTCCAGGAAATGTAGGATTAATCGGGAACATCGAGAGCCATCTGAGCTGCTCGTAGCCCTTGAGGTTGCCTTAACCCGCCGCAAGCACAGCGATCAGTGCGGGCTGAAATATATGCAGGTGACATGTACAATGATGCTACTTTGCTAATTATGCACACCCTTTAAACAGCATTTTGGCGGTCTGACACGCCTGCGTCCACAACACCACTCCCCCGTTTACAAGCACCTTCACGTTACCACCCACAAACGGCACTGTCACTCAAACTAGCGACCTGATAGTGGCTTACGAGCAACCAAAAACAGATCGTAAAGACTGGCTTGCACACATGCACTGCAAATTATGCGCATGCGCAGAAGGGCGAAAATTCGCTCAGAGTGAGCGAGCGCAACTTAGTGAATGGGTGTGAATCAGGTCCTAAGAGTCCTAACAGATTCTGCTTTTATGATTGTTTCCCTAAATATTCTGGTTCAAGAAAGCATATAAGAATGACATGCATATTTTAGTGTAGTGGTAGCTATTGATTAAGGCCCTCATTCAGAGCCACTCGCTAGCGGCAGTACGCTCATTCCGAGCGATGTTCGCACATCTGCGCATGCGTACGGTTTTTAGTACGCATGCGCGAACCAGTCAGTGCGGCCGAAAATCGTTGGTACGCAATATAGCGAGGGCCTGCTATTTTGAGTGACAGAATGAGGCGTATGTGGGTGGTAACAGGGGAAGGTGCTTGAAAACGGGGAGTGGAGATCCGAACGCAGGCGTGCTTAAAGGTCAAAACGGGCGTTTTAAGGGAGTGCATAATTAATACAGCAGCGTCATTGACCACGTCACTTGGTTTTTTTTAACTCAGAACTGCTCGCAAAATAGCGGTTGAAAACACCAACCACAAGAATAGCGAGCAGTTCATACGCTGTACGATGTACTCGATTAATCTAATAAATAGAGGACATGACGTATGGTGCGTGCGGCCAGGGGGCGTTTTTATCAAATAAACGAGCATATGTTTTGCTCGCTCGTTCAGACTTAGAGGTGGGAACAGACTGCAATTTGCGAACGGATCATTTGAATAGCCACCCCTTGTTTTTGAACGAACGACCACAAATAGCGAACGGCTCTGAATCAGGCCCTAAGCTCTCAATTGAAGTGGGTAGTTACTTGAGGTACAAAGTGATGAGTTAGGTTGTGTTCCTCAATAGCATCTAATTAAATATCCATCTACCCATATAATCAACTGGCACACTTTGTGGGGGTCTCTAGACCACTGCATTGGTTAAGGTTTTTATAGCTATATTCTGTATAGAAAAGGCAGCATTTTGACCTAAGTTAAAGGGGATCTCATAGACCACACACCTGATAAGACCATAGCTTGCAAATGAGAAGCAGCTTAATATTTCAGGGTTGATGCACTGCAGAGATCTAGAACAATGCAAAAAGTTTGATGGGTTTGAAAAGTTCGCTTTTGATATAACACCACAAATAGATGTGAGGCCAACACCATACAATTCAATAAACTACACAAGCTGTCCCTCTCATGCTTCATATAGTTTTGTGTTCTCAAACTGTATGGTTTTCTAGCTATTATATACACCTCAACAGTATGGAGTCTCTTTGCAGTTTCTGCACTTGGAATAATAAAGTGTTTTCGAGTAGAGCAGCAATTTATAAGATGTTATATATGCCAGATAATACGTTCACATCATTGCATATTATTATTATTATTATTATTATTATTATTATTATTATTATTATTATTATTATTATTATTATTATTATTATCATCATCATCCTTTAATTATATGACACCATAAGGGGTCTGCAGTGCCTTACAAAGTACATATAGAAAAACAGTATGAACAAAACAAGAAAAAGGACTTACATTACAAAGCATTGCAGGACATGGACAAGGTTTATGAACACTGCTGCAGCAAGAGTCAAAGGTGTCTATATTTACTAAGCCTTGGATGGAGATAAAGTGAACGGAGATAAAGTCCCAGCCAATCATCTCCTAACTGCCATGTCACAGGCTGTGTTTGAAAAATGACAGTTAGGAGCTGATTGGCTGGGACTTTGGGGGATATTTAATAATGCTTGGAGAGAGATAAAACTGTGAGAGATAACGTACCAACCAATCAGATCCTAACTTTCATTTTTCAAACACAGCCTGTAAAATGACAGTTAGGAGATGATTGGTTGGTGCTTTATCTATCATAATTGTATCTTTCTCCGCGCTTTATTAAATCTCCCCAAAATATCTCTGTTAACTTTATCTCCATCCAAGGCTCAGTAAATAGACCCCATAATACCTAAATGAGGAGTGTGGCGGAGAGACCCAAAGGTTTGTGCTGTTGTTGGCAGTGGAAAGGAGATGATGGTATAAGTGAGGGAAGGAAAAGAATATTAGGGAAGAGGGCCCTGCTCGTGAGAGCTAACAAGAAACTAGTGGGCCTATGTGCAGGAGTAGTGTTTGAACCCCAACGCCCCTACTGATATGCAAACTTCTTAACATTTTTGAATGAAGAATTGGGGCAGAGGGACTGAGTGTGCATACCACTCATGAAAATGGGGTATGGTCATGGTCCCCTTCTGCTCCCTTAAAAATAACCCAATGAGTTAAGAAGGGCCCACTTTTTTCTTGTGGCATAGTATGAAGTGCACACTCTGTATCTATTATTGTTGATGTCAAGTCAGATGGTCGACAGTAACCATGTCGACTTTCATAAAGTCAACACAAAAATGTCACCATTACTATGTTGGCATGGTTCAAGATCGACAGGCACCATGCAACAACCTCAGAATGTCTACATGTTCACAATGTCGACATCTTGCCATGTGAAATGTTGACCATGCTCTGTGAGATGGGCTCTCAGTGTTTAAAGCACATTGAATTGTAACACTACTTGTGTTTCTTCCTATTGTTTATATAATGTAAGGTATAAATGCAACTGTTCTGTAATTTCATGAACCATTTAGAAATAAAAGTAATCTCAGTTGTAGTTTGTAAGCTTGTGAGCAGGACCCTATAACTTCTCTGTCTGTCTGTTATAATTACCCAGTCTTGTTTCACTACTGTGCTCCCAAATATACAGCGATATGGAATTGTCACATGTCACCGCTGTGCCTTGTCTCACAATGGTTCTTCAGGTGGTTTTCTCAGACCCGTTGCTAGGAGACAAGAATCGGTGGCTGCTGCTCCACAAGGTCTTCCTACTTGACTGTTCTGTCTCCACCTCCCTGCGCTGATTGGTTCACCTTCCTTCTTTACCCCTGCTGGTGCTCTATTCTGATGCCGGCGTTTGTTGTGGCTTCTGGTTCCAGTGAGAGATTATCCTTCTGTGTGTTCCAGCTCCTCGTGTTCAGTGTCTGTGATCTCCCTGCAAGTTACATCTAAGCAGTGGCTGCCACCTCCTAGCGTGCGTGTAATTTATCTGCAAGTGACATCAGAGCAGTACCTGCCACACTTTAGTGTCTGTGTGGTTTCAAGCAAGCCATAACTTTTAGATGATGATTGTTCATACTAGGGATGTGCGTTGACCCCCGTATTTTGGTTTTGGATCTGTATCTCTTTCCAGGTTTTGGATCTGGATTTGGTTTTACAAAACCACTCTTGCGTGTTTTGGTTTTGGATCAACATCGGGTGGCATGCCTCAGGTTACCTCAGCCTGCTTTACGCACTGAATGTAACATGTAAATATGTATGTAATGTGACCAATATACACAACTAATTTTTGTATTCAATGTATTTGCACTTTATTGCACACATCCTGGCAGGAAGATGTGCTATGCTGCTGCTCATATTTCTGGTCTCTCTCATGGCACCCACCATCTACAATCTACATTATCCAGTTATTCCGCATAGAGACACCTACATACAAAGGAGGAAGGCGTTTATTGAGCTGAACCTTTATTTATAACAGCCTATCAAATCACCAGGGTTCTGAGGCAACTGGTTTGGGTTGGGAGCAATGAAAAAAACTGGGTAAATTTGAAAATCTACCATGTTTTGCCCACCCAATCAACTTGGGGTTTCAAATTTTTTTTTAAATGAAAGGGGCATATAGGGGATGCTGTCTGTAGCCATAAACAGTTCTGGACATTTTTGGCATTCAACAATCGCATGTAGAAGATTTCAGCGGCTGTGGCTGTTCTGCTTCCAACATGGCACATCAGGAAACAAATGTTTTTATTATTCAAGAGCCCTGAGGGAGTTGGAATATGTATGTAGTTGAAGGCAGCGAAAGGAAGGTTTGATTAATAGTACATTTAATGAAATTTTTTGATTCTGAAGCAAATTTATGAGGGAGGAGGGTAGGCATTTACAAAAAATATTTAAATTATTCACATCAGTCCTTGCCCCAGAATAATCCTTGAGCGCTACACCTGCTGCTGCTGTTGGGAGTGGATCTTCATCCCAGAAGTGGACAAGGAAGACTACTAGTAGTAGTTTAGAAAAAACAATTGACTGTTAAACAATCCTTTGCTAGGGTAGCATGTATGACAGGAGTCACACAGTTGCACAGTGGATCACTGACACCATAACATCTATGCTGGTATTAGATGTGTGTCCAATATCTGCCATTAGTGCAGTGGGTTTTAGACTGCTAATTAAGGTCCTGTGTCCCTGCTACCAAATCCCATCTACATTAAAAAATTCCTAATTAGTGTCCTCCAAAATACCATTGTACCCACTGTCCACTTCCACCAAGCGGAACAGAGCAAATGCAAAATTAACTGTAACAGCCCATTAGGTGGGTGTATTGCCTTCAGATGCATCAACAGCAGCAACAGCATCTAAGAAACAGCAGCTCATTCAGAAGCAGGCTACTCTGTGTATCACCGGTTTTACTAAGAGGCATACCGCTGACAACCTTTTAGAAAAACTCAGGTAAGTCATTGCAAAATGGCTTACCCCACTTGGACTCTCCTCAGGATTTGTGATTTCTGACAATGTCACCAATATTGTGAGAGCATTACAGCTGGGTGAATTCCAACATGTCCTATGTTTTTCTCAAGCAATCAACTTGGTGTTGCAATTTTTTTTTAAATGACTGGGCTGTACAGGAGATGCTCTCTGTGGCCCGAAAAATTTCCAGACATGTTTGCCATTCAGTAGGCACATGTAGAACATTGCAGCACCTGCAAGAAATGTTGATTTTGCTCTGCCACCAGCTGAAGCAAGAGGTAGTTACAAGGTGGAACTCCATCCTTTATATGCTTCAGCAGATGGAGGAACAACAAAAAGCCATCCAAGGCTACACAGCGAACTATGACATAGGAAGAGGAGGGGGAATGCACCTTACTCAAGCTCAATGGAAAATACTTTACATGTTGTGCAAAGTGCTGAAACCCTTCAAAGTGAGTTCATGTTGTGCAAAGTGCTGAAACCCTGTGAAGTGAGTTCAGATACTGCGAGCTTGAGTCAGTAATTCCCCTAATTAGACTGTTGGAAGAGTAACATGAGAAACTGAAGGAGGAGCTGAAATGAAGCGATTCTGCAAAGTACATTGGACTTGTAGATCAAATCCTTTATTCACTTCACCAGGATCCAAGGATTGTCAGGAACTTCCAATCGGATCAAAACATTTTGGCGACCGTACTGGATCCTAGATTTAAGTCATACATCATGTCCTTCTTCCCAATGGACACAGATCTGAGGAGATGCAAAGACCTGTTGGTAAGCAAATTGTCAGCTCAAGTGGCTCGTAATGCAGCGATGGCTCCTCCTTAAGTTTCTCCAGTAAGTGCAGCTGCCAAGGAAAAACTAATCTTTACCAAAAATCCCACTGGTGATGTACATGAGTCAACACAACAAAGTTTTGACATCTGGTTGGGTCTAAAAGAGTTGCCTACAATTATTTTAATGAGACCTCTACCGTGACTCCATCTAATACGATTACCATTCAAAGAATGGTTGAGGACTATTTTTAATCATAGTGCCCAACTAGGCATGTCACACAGTCTGTTTGCCTACTAGCTGGAAAAAAAGCAATGTTGAGGCCCTTGCACAAACTGGCTTTGCTTTACTTGAGCTGCTCACCCTCCAGTGTGTACTCTGAAAGAGTTTTCAGCACAGCCGGGAACCTTGTCAGCGATTGACGTAGGAGGCTACTTCCTCAAAATGTGGAAAAGATGATGTTCATCAAAAGGAACTACAAATTCCATGAGGAAGACCTTTACCGCCAGTTACGTCCAAATATTACAGAGGCATCTGTAATGGTGTATTCCAACGGAGACAGATTATTATTGTGTGAAGAAAGATGATGTAGTCACTGTTAAAGGGAGGAATCGGATGATGATGGTGACAACATCTTGCCAGTTTGTGCATGTAGAAATCATTGCCAGCAATGTCTGCTGCCCATTGGTAGCTTGTCTTCTGGGCCCAAACAAACCAATCCCTTCATTATTGAGAATATTGTTGATGATGTTGGTGGTGAAGATAGCAGGTGCTTGGATCTGGCAGAGAGAAGGGAGCTAGCTGACGCTAGACTGCTTGTTGTTACTTTTTTAGCCAAAGTTTCTGAATTTTACAAAAACTTTTTAGATGGAGGCACTGCAGATGATGTAACAGGGAGGAGGTCCTTACCTCTACTTACTACGGCTTTACAAAAGGTACAGATGGCTTGACAATTGTTGTCCGGATTTGGGTAGAAATGATTCCACATATAAGAAGTAATTTTTTTGGTCTTATGCCCAGACATTACAATGGGCTTTTCCTTATCATGGGCAACAACTGTTTCTTCCATTGGTGCCTGATTTACACAAACAACATCCTTATTAGCGTCAGCTGCACAAATATCCGCCTCATCCTGGTGCACTTCCATAGAAGCATCCTCGATTTCTATGTCAGCATGTTTACTTGTGCTTACATCATCATAAGAGGCAGAATGACCAGTCATACAAATAAAGGCAAAGGCCTTAGCCTTTCCTTGCCACTTCATGTGGTGGAAGGCATATTGCCAATTTTATGTCTTTCTGCAGCTAACTTTTCCTTTGATGTTTTTTTCTTTACCGATGTAAAAGATTGGTTCTTTGATTTTAGATGCCCTGACTTAAGCCCTGTATGCCCTTGGGCATTGGCTTTAGTAGATGACGTAGACGGACTAGTATCATCATGACTGGTGGCATTGGCAGCAGCTACAGCACTAGTATGTGGTTTCTGCTCTCCTCTCAACTGATCGTTCTCCATATCAACAAACACAAATGAATCGGGGTACAGCACATAAGTCTATTTGTACCAATTTTAAATATTACACTGCGGTATCAATGACCTACAGTGTCACAATACATGTTGAATATAACACGCGTTTTCACTTACAGTGTCACAATATTTTTAATAAATAAAACACTGCGCTACCACTTAGTGTCACAATATTTTTATGAATAGAACACTGCGCTACCACTTACAGTGTCACAATACGTGTTGAATATTACACTGCGTTTCCACTTACAGTGTCACAATATTTTTATGAATAAAACACTGAGCTACCACTTAGTGTCACAATACATGTTGAATATTACACTGTTTCCACTTACAGTGTCACAATATTTTTTATGAATAAAACACTGTGCTACCACTTACAGTGTCACAATATTATTTATGAATACACTGCACTACCACCTACAGTGTCACAATACATGTTGAATAGTGTCACAATATGTATATGAATATTACACTGCCCTGGATGAACACAGCAGCCCCTGCCCTGGATGGACACCGCAGCCCCTTGATGGACACAAGAGCCACTGCCCCTGGATGGACTCAGCAACCCCTGATGGACCGAGCAGCCCCTGCCCTGGGCAGACACAGCACCCCTGGACAGACACAGCACGTTTATTCACTTCACTCTCCACAGCCAGAGTGAAATGGCGCCAATGACTGGGTACCTTTATAGTATCCAAAACCAGCAAGAAACCGGCAGCGGGATGATGACGTTTGCCTCATTTTGGAATCCGAGTCAGGCATGAAAACCCGAGCTGGACTCGGATCCCGGCCTGGATCACGAAGTTCTGGTGGGTCCGGTTCTCAGGGAACCGGACCCACTCATCTCTAGTTCATACACACTGAACAATGATCATCTGTCAGCTGGCCATGGGTCTTGCTTGCCGGGGGGTATGTCGTGCCCCCCCTCCCTGTGGCCTCTGTTGATATATCTGCCATCGGCTGTGCAGCACAGCCATTGCGATATGTCTGTGAACGACGTCGTTCACAGACATATCGTTGATACACACTGTCCGATGGGCACATGATATATTGGCCGATCAATTGATCGGCCAATATATCTGCCATTGTGTATCAAGTATAACATATTTTTAAGATCAGTAATCACACAAACAATAATTATAATTGTGTTGCAATAGGAGATTAGTAGCATAACTAATCATTAGGCAGTTTAGTACAAATTTACTTATTTTCAATATTTATAGAAGGAAAATAAATACAATCAGAAATCTGGCATAGTCTTGTACCTTTTCTAACAATGTTCAAAGTTCTTGGGGTATTGCCAGTTTCAAAGACTTGATGATAATGAATAGATTTTGTGGGTTCCAGTGAACAATCCTAGCCAAATATTTAGTGGACCTAGATGAATCGAGTCTGCTGTGCTTGAAAAAAACAGGGCTGAGTATTACATAAAATAAACATGCAATACTTGACAGTTTTTCCAAATTCTTCCTTTCTAGTGTTCTAGAACAGGAGTGATTTCAAACATATGTTGTTATAAACTTATCAGATTTAAAAAAAAAAAAAAAATACTTCCCTAAACTCACACTGGGCCCCTCAGCTGTGTTTTCTTCCATTATTTTTAGACAAATTGAAAACAAATGTGTACAGGATATCGCAAGGAACTGGAACCATCTGTTTGTGAATGGCTCTGTTAATTCTTTATTTTAATAGCTTGCAACATGCTGCACAATAAAAAGCTTTTGTTTAATCCATTTAATTACTTAATTGCAATTCCTTTTATGCCAGAAGGGACCCCGCAACACCGGAGACACTGCTTAAATAGAGTCAGAGAAGTAGAGGCTTTTTATCACGTGTCCTGCTCATATTTATTTATTGTTCCATTTGAAGCATAGTGTTTTTCAACTTTTATCATCTCGATCTCTGATCCCATAGTGAGACTTCTTTCCAAAATTATTCTAGGTTTAGATAATTTGGTTGTGTTATGCTACATGCATTCAAATTAGCCATAGAAGAACTATGAACCACAAAACAAGATCAGCTTTTGATATAGAGCTAACTGACATTCAATATACTGTAGTTAAAATCATATTTATGTCTGATCTTGAGTCACTTATATGAAGGCTTACATGCTCTTATGATTATCAGAATAATTGGTATTAAGATTTATTTTCAAAGTACCAACATAAGGAAAAAAATTATGGCGGTGACAAACTGAAAACAATTGGCAAATGTACAGAAACTAAATGTTGCAGGCAAAGACCTCTTGCAGATTCAGAAGCAGAATTGAGCGGCACGCAATAATATGGTTATGAAGAATACCATGTATGGGACTCTGCAATGGCAATGAGAAACACCAAGGGAACTCCTGTCTTTCATTTTCTACTTTTGGCTAAATATTCTAGATATGTTTAAATTGCTATTATCACTTTTGTTTATAGTATAAGACAAAGTGGTGACATATCTATCGTTAATGAGAAAGAAATATATATTTCCTAAATATGTTTGAAAATTCATGCAAATGTATTATACTGTCACTGTCAGGCCAGTTTTTAGTCAAACTAGTTCTCATTGCAGCCATGTGTAGCAATGACATTAAGATAATATTATGTGGCTTAGTTGTTGGTGTGGCTAGACCAGTGATTGACAACAAGGTCCTCCGTGTCTTGATTTGTGGTCCCTAGTTCCTTCCTGCTTTATTTTCATATTTTTTATAGCTTGTACCATCTGTATAAAATTTTGAAGATTTGTAAGATTTGTAGAGAGGTGGAGAGTCTGATAGGGAGAGGGAGAGTCTGCCTGAAGTAGGGAGGAGCACAGGCAAAATCTTGGAGGCAGGAGTTGTAGGAAGGTAATCAGTAGGCAGAAGAGGCGGCATGCATTTGTTGAGCGAAGTGGGTGGGTGGGAGTGTGAAGGGAAATGAGGTCAGAGATGTAAATGGGAGAGTATTGGGTGATGGCTAAGTGAGTGGTAGAACCTTGAATTGGGTTCTGAAGGGGATGGGGAGCCAGTGAAGGGCTTGTAGGAGAGGGGAGGCAGATGTAGAATGTTTGGAGAGGAAGATGACCCAGACAGCAGCATTAAGGATAGATTGGAGTGGAGAGAGGTGGGAGTCAGGGAGGCCAGATAGGAGGAGGTTACAGTAGCCCAATCTAGAGATGACCAGTGAGTGGAGGAGGGTTTTAGTAGCATCCAGGATGAGAAAGGGTCTGATCCTGGAAATATTTTTGAGATGGAAGCAGCAGGACTGCAAGAGATGCTGAATGTGTGGTTTTAAGGAAAGGGAGGAGTCTAGGATAACTCCAAGACAGCGCACTTTGGAGCTAGAGGAGATAGTTGTGCCCTCAATTGATAAAGAAATTGTGGGAAGTGAAAATATGTGGCAGGGTGGAAAGATGATCAGCTCAGTCTTACACATGTTAAGTGTAACAAAGCACTGGGAAAGCAGAGAGACAGTTGGAGATACAAGTGAGGAGAGAGGTGAGAAAGTCAGGGGAGGAAAAGTAGAACTGAGTATCATCAGCGTAGAGATGATATTGGAGGTCAAAAGAGCTGATGAGTTCACCAAAGAGGACGTACAGAGGGAGAATAGAAGAGGTCCAAAAACAGAACCTTGGGGAACACCTACTGTTAGTGGAAGTGGTGGGGGGAGAGAAATCATTAGAGGAAACAGAACAGGAAAGATCAGAGAGGTACAGTAGGAGGACAGCAGCCAGGAGAGGGAAGTGTCATGTAGACCAAGGTAGTAAAGGATTTGCAGGAGGAGAGGGTGGTCCGCAGTGTCAAAAGAAGCAGAGAGGTCAAGGAGAATGAGTAGACAGAAGTGGCCCTTGGATTTGGCAGCAAGGAGGTTTCAGAGTAGTGGAGAGAACGGAAGCCAGACTGAAACTGGTCGAGAAGGGAGTGGGAAGGCGATAATGTGGTTGTACACAATACACTCAAGGAGATTGGAGGCAAAATGAGGAGTGAGATGGGTCAGTATTTGGAGAGTTAGGATCAAGGGTAGGTTTTTAAAGAATGGGGGAAACAAGGGCATGTTTGAAAGCAGAAGGGGCAGTGCTAGAAGAGAGGGAGAAATTGAGGAGGTGGGCAAGATGAGAACAGGCAGAAGGAGAGAGGTAGAAGAGGAGGCAGGAAGGGATAGGGTTAAGGGGGGAGGTGGAAGGGGTGAAGACCATATTAGGGCTGTGACTTCCTCTCCAGGTATAGGGGAGAAGAATGTCAGAGTTGGTAAGATCAATGAGAGGGGTGGTCTGGGAAAGGAGCGAGTGAAATGCTGATGGTCTGGTGGGATATGATGTCCTGACATATGGAGAAAATTTTTGATGTAAAGTAGGTGGCAATGTCAAGGGCAGAGAGCAAGGAGGGGAGGCGAGGAGGGTGTGGGCAGAGGAGGGAGTTGAAAGTTGCGAAGAGACGCCAGGTGTTTGAGGACTGGGAGGAGAAGAGGTTCTTGAAATATGACTGTCTAGAGAGGGAAAGGGCAGCACTGTAGCATGAGAGCATAAATTTAAAATGGAGGAAGTCTGCCTGAGAGCATGATTTCCTCCACTGTCGCTCGGTGGTTCGTTAACACTTTTGCGGGTATCTGGTGCATTTGGAATACCAATGTTGAGGTGAGGATCTGCGAGGGTGACCACCGGAGCAACACAGTGAAGAGCAGAAGTAAGGGAGGCATTGCATTGGGATGTGACTTGTTCAGAGCAGGAGAGAGAGAGAGATAGAGAGAGAGAGAGAGAGAGAGAGAGAGAGAGGATAGAGGAAGTGTGTCAAGAAGGGTGGAAAAAAACCTGTTGATAGCCTCAATGCTACGTTTAGTGAGGGTAGCCTTAGGAGGTAGAGGAGGGGAAGGAGAGAGGTAAGCAAATGTAGCTATATGAGAATGTAGCTTATGAGAAAATGGGCTGCATTGGAAAGGGGTACACTAGCTTTGGTCACTTGTGTTTATGGTGTTGTGTCCAAGGTAAACATGATAGTACACTTCTTATAATATTAATAATAATAATAATAATAATAATAATAATAATATTGCTCTTTGCTATGTGTATGTATATGACATATGTGTATCCACACAACAGTTTTGTGCTATATTATTTATTATATATTTATGTTATACCCAAAGACAGCAAAAATTAAACGGGTGTGGAATAATATGTTGACAGTCATATTGTCAACATTCATGATGTTGACATGAGAATGTCGACATGGTCATAATGTCGATATTGACCATATTGACATTCATCATGTAGACACTGAATGTGAACATATTGTACCTGGTTGCTCAGAGGTCATGTACCTGCTCCTGATGGCTGCAGTGCCACCTTCGTGGCCTACGGGTCCAGGCGGTCATGTGACCATGACATCCAGATCAGACCTTCAATGCTCCATCGTTCCATTGAGTATTTCTCTCTTATACCTAGCCCTAATCACTAACCCTCCCTCTAATGCCTAACCCTGACCTCCACCCACAGTTTACCCCTAACCCTCCCACCCGCAGCATAACCTTAACCCTCTCATCTGTAGCCTAACCTTAATGTTGCCATTCTGACAATTACTGATGGCTGCAATGGCTCCAGCACAGCTTCCGGTTCTCGGCGCTTATGTGACCGTGACTTCCGGTACAGACCTCTGGTCCTCTAGCCTAACCTTAACCCTCCTGCCCACTGTCTAACCTAATGTCGATATTCTGGCAATGTCGATATTTCACGTGTCGACATTCTGAGATCGTCAACATGATGCCTGTCAACATTTTAACAATGTCAACATTTTAACTCTACATTGTTGTGTTGATATTATGAATGCCGACATTGTAAATGTCTATGGGACTGTGGACCTCATTCAGAGTCGGTCGTTGCGGCCGCACGGTCGTACGCCACCGATGTTCGCTAAACTGCGCATGCGTAAAGTTCGCAATGCGCGTGCGCAAACTAGCTGCTACGATCAGAAATTTCTCTCTCCTTGAACACAGCCAGGTTGGTAGTTTGAGTGACAGAATGAGGCATTTGTGGGTGGTAACAGGGGAAGGTGCTTGAAAACGGGGGAGTGGAGATCCGAATGCAGGCGTGCCTAATTATGCGAACTGCGTTTTATGGGACTGCATAATTAACAAAGTAGTGTCATGGCACACGTGACATGGGTGGTTTGTACACTGACCTGATCGTAGTGCTTAAGAGAGGGTGTGGTCAACCTTAAGCTCTACGACCAGTTCCGATGGTTACCGATGGTCTCGATTAATCCTTATATGGCCGGAGATGACATGTAATGCGTACGAGAAGGGGGCGTATTTTTTGTCTTACGGCCGCATCCTCCCCTTGGTCGGCCAGCTAACGATCCGAACTTAAGGACGCAACTTGCGAGTGCATCATTTGCATATCTGGCCCCTTTTCCTTTACGACCGTGCGGCCGCAACGACCGACTCTGAATGAGGTCCTGTATCCCATTTTATATGTAGAAAACACTCCTGTCTGTTTTTGTTTTCTTAAAAATATACTGTTTCACTTTTTCTAGACGATATTTACTGTACAAAGTAAAACACCAAAGAATGCTTTGAAGTCAGTACTGTATAAAATTAGTTGCAACGTGTTATTATAAACATTTTTAAAGTTTTCTTTTGGACAAGAAGGGAATTATTGTATAGTCATTATTTTCCATTAATCATTGTAACAATTTGCTTTAAAACAATAATAATTTAGTATTTTACAACACAATTAACTAACTGTTTGCAGGGATTTGGTTGTTTTGGATTTTGCTATTTTATTTTTAAACAAATTTTTTACCTAATAAGAAAGCACTGGATATCATATTTGGCTACCTAGTGGTGCTGTTTATTCGGATAATGCATATTTTTAACTGTAACTTCAGTTATTTATATATTCAAAATGTTTTACAATTCTGCAGTTATCACTTTATTTTCCTTTGCTACAGCACAATTCCTTACAGTGCAAGCTGTTATTGTTTTATAGGGTTTTACATGTCTCTGTTACTTTATTTTACATTTCAGCCTGATTGTCTGTACCTCATGGAGCAATACATGAAGATACACTCAGTGTTGGCCATGGATTACTTCACAAATACTTGGAATGTTCTAGTTACTCAATTATATCAGGCTTTTAAAACTTGATAACAGTTTAATGTTTCCTGTACAAAACATCCAATCTTATCACCTTTGTATAGCAAACATTAATATCAATATGTCAACATTTTGTGTCATACTCAACATCCACCTGCTTGATTGACCATTTCTGTTTAACACCTTTCAGAGGATGCCTAAAGTGAGGTTAAATGGGGTCCTTTAAAATAAATGTTAACTTGTTAACTTTGTATATGGAATTACATGTAAGCATTTACACAACGCAGTTAACTTTATAGTGGAGGCAATTTTTAACACAACAGGATACATATAAAAACATATGCTACTTTTCACAACACAAACTTGGTTTCCTTACCTGAGACATGGCAAATGACACCAACACATGGATTTGAAATCGTTAAAGAAGCTTTAATACATCATTGGCATAAGTTGTGTTTGCACAAAATGTTTTACATGTGCCTTATGCAAAGTTACCCATTTATTTGGTATCACAGGACATAATGAAAGTAGACAAAAATTAGATTTTGCACTGTCCACGTAAGCCTGAACTTTGCTCATATTTAAATTAGGGATGTGCAGGCTCGGATAGGTTCGAGTTTGCACGGTGAGTTCGGATTTTTCCCTCCAAAAAAACAGAACAAAAATCCGAACTCGGCGTGCAAACTCGAACCTATCCGAGCCTGCACATCCCTAATTTAAAGACTTGGAGTAACAATTGTCCAAAGAAATAAATTAAATGGTGGCATAAGTTATTCAGTAACAAAACGTTTTGCAGCAGATTCAATTAGCTGTGGTGTTTACAGCTGGGGTAACGCTCTAGATTTAACGCCTGGAGCTATTTTTATGCATTTTCTCCATGCGGCAGAGCCAAGGGAATAAGTCACAGGAAGCCGGGGTTATATACTAAAGTCAACAGCTGAAACTGGAATATTGGTTTAAGATACAAAACTCAATAAACTGGTAACCTGCTGGTGACCGATCACCATGTTTTTAGAGAGTAATGGTCACTTCCACTTCATATAAGCTGGCTCATCGCAGAGGTGTGGAAAGTACTTCATACTCACCTCTCTTGGCTTGCATGCATCCTGTTTTGCATGCTACAGTTGATGGCAGAATTCTTCCAGGTTACATCCCCGCCATCACTTTCATCTACAGATGCTCCTGTGGGGGTGAAGGACTGATGCTCTATGATGACCTTCACCACCAAGCATGTGTTATAGGATCTAGCAGATCTTCACTCCCATCCACATTTTGATATTTAGACCCTCTGTAAGAGGGCCAGAGGGGTCCCACATGGATACTCAGCTATATTTCAGTCAATGATGCTCCAGAGGACGGGTTCCAAGTTCGACTTACCTGGAACGATGAGGCACAGGATACAATCAAAGAGGTCTAGAAGGAAGAACAATGTGTAAGTACCGTCATACCTCTAAATTGACTGCCAATCCCTACCTGTCCAATACTCTACAAACTATGAATTATGGGATTAAATAATCACTGGCACTTTTGGACTCAGACCCCAAGTTGGGGGTACCAGTGGAAGACCACAACCCTACAAAACACAAAGGTCCTCACCAAGGTTACTCTTGTCACTTTGAACCGCTCTCTCTCTCTCATAGATCCCTGTAAGGAGACAACACTGCCGTGCAGGGCCTTAACCTAAACTAAAGTTTGTCACATGACTACAACAAACAGGGTCCGCAACTCACAGACCTAATGTTACAAATGCACAGCCAATAAACATGTTGGGTTTAACCCTATCTGACTGTTAACTCTAATCATATTGATCTGCAGATGCAGCATCAAAGGAAAACTTTAACACACTGTGCGCAAGAGTGACCACAGAACAAAATCAAGGTACTGTCCCTCTAAAATATCCCTGCCTACACAGAGCTGGCCAAATTGGTCCTGTATCTTTACAGCACATAGATTTGGGTAATTTAATAGATATTAAGGTATTGGCGGGAAAACAGGTGGGGGCCATAAAGCCCTCCATGCCCTACAAGGGGGATCCAGTGGCCAGAGGCATAATTCCTTAAATAAAGGGAGCACATTGTCACTGGGTCCTAATGACCTGGGGAAGACTTAATAAATAACCTGGCAGGATGCCCAGGTTGACCAGTGGGGTGATGTTTAAATGACCTGGGCGTAATGCCCAGGCTCACTAATTGAGCGCTGTTTATGCAGCCTGGGCCTACTGCTCAGGTTTATTAATGGGGCTCAGGCCTCATGCCTGCCTTAATGATAACAGAGTGACCTAAGCCTAATGCCCAGAATCACTTTTAGGGGCTCTGGCATTGTGTCTGCCAAACTGCCACCACAGGTCTCAGGCCTAAAAATTCCCATGGGCCTAGTGCCCGACAGCCCTGGTGGTCTATGGGATTATATGTAAGTGCTGGTGGCCCAAGGCCACCTACCGGTATTAGAGGAAGGGGCTGCAAGACTGTAGAGCTATGTATAGCCCTTTTCTTCCTACCACTGCAGGCCTTTCTTGTCCTCAGCTCCCTCTGACTGCCATCATCCTCAAGGCTCTGCCACTACCTGGATTTTCAATGAACACGCCATTTTCTGGTCTCTGCTGCAGCTGCCGGAGCTCTTCTTCTGAAAACCTACTGTCAGGAAACGGGGTTCCCCTCGGGGGTGTGCTGCTCTGTGCTGGTGGGGGCCCCGGCCTGGGGGTTCCTAGAGTGTATTGTGAGCAAGATCCCAGCTTAGTGGTGATCCCAGTGTCCCTGAGCTCCGGGGCGTTCCCTCCGGCTCCGGACACTGGGTGCGGCCATGGCGGTTCCTGGTCAGCCAAGTGCGTTGCTCATGGGTTCTCAGTGTGGTGGTAGTCTCAGGGGTTTCTGGGCTCTGGCAGCATTCCCGCCATCCCCGGACCTGGGCGCCTCCATGTTGGTCCTCGTCAGTTGACCACTAAGTCTTCAGTGATAGCCAGGCAGTCTGAGCTTGGTTGCTTATACTTGTCCTTGGCTCCAGCTCCTCTGCTAATGGTCTTAGAAATTATGACGAATCTAACTCAAACTGCAGTGTGTATTCCATGTCTGGCCCCACTCTGGCTCTAGTCTATGGGCTTGATTCACTATGGATCGCTATTGCGATCGCGGCTGCGATTATGCACGCAGTTCTGCTGTGAAAATATGCTAATGAATGCAATCGCAATGCCATTTTATAGCCAGTATAGAGACGCCCACTACTGCTATCTCACATCCGTAATACCTTGAAGCCCTGCGTATGCATCGGGAACATCGAGTAACATCGGCCCCTCAAACACAATTACAGCAGGTCTGACCTTACCCAGAAATTGCTAACCTCGTTGCACGCAGTAAATACTCAATGTGCCGTCATAGTGGCTAATTTATACAGGTCCATGAAATGGCATTTAAACAAACAGGCACGCCTGCGTTTCTCTGACCACTCCCGTCACCACCCCCAAATGCTGACCTCCCATCACTCACTCTGCGATGGCTGTGTGTGAGCTGTGTGATCTATAAGGAAGAGTTACATACGACCATCTTTACTGAAAACCTCCCAAACTATCAGTGAGCTGGTATCCAGCTCTCTTCTGGGCAAACCAGAGTCCCCAGCCCTGACACCTTCTTCCTCACTCTCCTACCGATACACCAAGACACTCCACTCTGTATTTTCTAATATAAGACACATCCAGTGGGCAGAGCTGTGAATGCAGCTCGTCATGACCACTCCTGATTGGCCTCTGGTCATTGCGATTGGCTCATGGACGGTGCCAAATTCAAAATGCTGCAAACCCATTGAACAAGCCTGAATTCTTGCAGATTCAGGCTCATCCATATCAGCACACAGAAAATGGCGCCTGCCTCAGCACCACAGAAAATGGCATCCCCCACTCAGGGGTGCCGAGAGGGAGGGAGCAGGTACCTTGCTGGAGGGGCCCGGCACGCCCCCCCTTCCACTTGCCTCACACTAGCCCAACACATGCTGATGTGTGCTGGGCTGCAGTGGGTGACTGTTGAGCAGCCGCAGCAGTCTCCTATGCCTGTGGGTCAGCTCCTGGCGTGAGACAGACCCGGGGAGGGCAGGAAAGCGTGGGTGCTTACAGAACTGAGTGGGAGCCCCTGGAGCTATTCAATTCAGTGCGCTGTTAGGTTGGATGCAGACGGCAATTAATGTGGACGGATCTGGTTTTTGTGGAGGAGAACTGATGTCAGGAGAACCTGTTGCTGCAGCCGGGGAGGCACTCTTGATATACACACTCATAAGAACTGTCCATTGCCAGTTCTCTCTTATAGCCGACAATTGGCCATTATACTAACCGCTCATGGATACAGTCTAAAATGTGGATGTCTGTTATTTTATTTGTTTGTGATATTTTATTTGTTTTTATACTGTAATTAAATGTGTTTTGTACCATACAATATTATATTATGTATCAATTCTTTTTCCTTTTTTTTTTGGTTGTGACCTACTGAGGGGTAATATATAGCTTCCCTTTGAAGTGGAGAATAATATATGAAACTAAAGAAATTACAGCATCTACTGTGATTTTCCAAGCGCTGGTGGAGCGATATTCTTTGATTTGTATATGCATTATTTGTGGTGGAGGTGGGAAGAACCTGTGTAAGGAATTTGCTGCACTGCTAGCTGCTGATTCAGAGACGGAGGAGCGGAGGAGCGCTGAAAGAGCGCTCGCTCTGAATCAGGGCGTTTTTGTTTTTGTGTGCCCTCCTGGGCGCTCGCATAGCTGTGGGTGACCACCCACAGCAATTGCGAGCGGCCAGGACGATTAGAGCCAGAAGCTCTCTTGGGCTTGCAGCCACGAGACCCTATTTATTTATTTATTTATTACCAGTTATTTATATAGCGCACACATATTCCGCAGCGCTTTACAGAGAGAATATTTGGCCATTCACATCTGTCCCTGCCCCAGTGGAGCTTACAATCTATATTCCCTAACACATGCTCACACACATACACACTTATGGTCAATTTTGAGGGGAGCCAATTAACCTACCAGTATATTTTTGGAGTGTGGGAGGAAACCGGAGTACCCGGAGGAAACCCACGCAAGCACAGGGAGAATATACAAACTCCACACAGTTAGGGCCATGGTGGGAATTGAACCCATGACCTCATTGCTGTGAGGCAGTAACGCTAACCATTACACCGTCTGTGCTGCCTACCACAAGGGTCTCGCCACAAGTCCGATGGTCGCGATGGTCTTGACCATCGCGACCATCGCGAGACCCTTGTGCTAGGGTCTTGTGGCCGGAAGCCCAAGAGAGCTTCTGGCTCTAATAGAGCCGGAAACTCTCCCACTGACATCGCTGTTGATGTCAGTGGGGCTGCCCACAAATGGCAGGCGTTCGCATGGGAACGCCTCCTTTTGTGAAGCCACCCCCATGCCACGCCTACAAACCTGTTCTTCAATGCTGAGTTTCTCATTTCTCCAAAATAATGTTAGCAGGACAGTGCTCCTGGATGGCATTGCTGAAACACAAAGTACAGTGGTGTATATATTATGAAGCCAGTTAACCCTAAAATAATGCAGGGACAGCTGTTATCGCTACAGATTTGGTAATTGTGTGGGGGTAATCATGTAAAAAAATTATTATCCCCTCTGTGATGTATGATGTAAAAATTTGTGGCACTTTGATTTTTAGTACATATGCTTTGAAGTCACCTGGAATGAGGAGAGAGCTTCAGAGATTCATTGCTTCTCCCTGGTGACAACAAACTGACCAGCATAAATCCTGAACCTCAAGTCAGTTCTGCATCTATGCTTCCTCTAATTGCCTGTGCTTACCCATTTGCTGTTTTAATAGAGATCTTTTCAACCAAGCTGGGTAAAGACAATTACAATTATGTACAAATGGTTATTTTAAAAAGTTTATTCCTTTAAAGTCCAGAGAATAATTATCCTACACATAAGTCCGTAATGTAAAATCAATAGATTATTGTTTCCTATTGTGTTCTTCTGTTTGTTGATATATTCTCCAGATAAATGACTTCCCTTTCCTAGGTTATCTTATTTAATGCACACTTGCTGCTCAAATAAGGGAGGTTCCTTGGAAATAACTGAGTACATATTTATGGTAATGGGCCTTGACCATTTCTGTTATTTATTCAACTGTTCAAGAATAATATAAATCCCTGTCAACAGCTCATTAAATGTAAATTATATTTATTTCCATGAACTTTAGTAATTTTGTATATAAATGTCAGTTTTGCATAACGTCCTGTAATTGTTTTTCTTTACATTGCAGAATATTCACGTTTTATTTCATGAGTTTTCATTATATCTTACATATTAAAGACTGTGGAAATATCTTCAAGTGTTTACAAAGAATTCCCCATTTTGACAAACATGTATTAATAAAAAAAATATCTAAAAATTTTTGTAGGAGAAACCACTGAGGACGCGACACAAATGTCTGTGGACTACCTCACGGCTTGTGTTTATTATTACTTTATCTACAATTATACAGTACTGTACATGTTTTTCTATTTGCTTGTTTTGTTAGTTCTTGTCAGATGTGGAACTATCAGAGGTGCCCGTCGCAATGAAGTTGCCGGCAATATCAGCCTTATTAATATTAATAATGAGTCAGACTAACTTATTATAGTATGCTGTGGCCGGCCGCCTGCCATAACGAAGATGGAGGAAATTAGCTGGCCCTATTGGGCTCCTACTAATGAATGGGCCCATTACATAAAATATGCAGAAACTAGTGTTTCTGCATATGTAATGGTAATGATGAACAGGCCTCCATGCACATATACTGCAGTGGTGGCAGTGTATTACATATTAAATATATATTTTGGTGGTGATAAAGTGGAATATGTGGGGCAGGATGCATGACGCATCGCAGTTTGCATGTGATATATCCTGCCACTCATCACATGCATGCCGTTAATTACCCCGGTATGCATGAAGAAATACACAAAGGAGCTGTCCTTTGCGAGAGAGGGGCTTCTGGTTCTATGACACAGAAGGACTCACGCCGCAGAGGGCGCTGGGAATGATCCGATTGGATCCCAGGGGGGAGCTGCGAATAGAAGCCCATAGGCTTCTTTCGGGCAATGCCATCTAAAGATGGTGTTGCCCGCCACATCCAAGCCCCTGAATGTATTGCATTCCGGGGCTTGGTGCATATGAGAAATGTGGCCAAACCCCTGAAAACTGCATTTTCGCAGGTTTGACCACATTTCTGACATTGGTGCATCCCGCCCATGGTCTTTTAGGCTGTTGTATACTGCCTCCTTTATGGAGAAGAACTCAGGGGCACGTCCAATGCTGTGGTCAGAGAGAAGAAGACGTGTGGTGCAGCCATGCATTGGCAAATGGCTAGGTTAGTGGTCAAGCCCCCGGCAAGTAACCGCCTTCCAGTTTCCGCTGGGCGGCTTCGGCAACACGCCTATACCCAGTGCTATTTTTCATCAGGAACAAGCAGGAACTCAGGGCCTGATTCAGAACCGGACACTCTGACCAGAGCGCTCGCTCTGAATCAGGGCCCTCCTACCTGAAAATGGAGCGGCCTCCCGGCCGCTCGCATAGCTGTGGGTGACCACCCACAGCTTATGCGAGCGGCCAAAAAGATGGTCGCGATGGTCATGACCATCGCGACCATCGGGCTTGCGACAAGACCCTGCGGTAGGGTCTCGCTGCCGCAAGCCCAGGAGTGCTCTTGGCTCAATCAGAGCCAAAAGCACTTCCACTCACTAGTGATGTCAGTGGGGCTGCCCCAGATGGTAGACATTCCCATGGGAACGCCTCCGTCTGGGCAGCAACGCCCCCGGCACGCCCACCAAAGGGGGTGTGCTGTCACTCACCATCGACAGCACGCCCCCTTTGGGGCATGACCCATAGCGACAGCTTGGCTGTCGCTATGCGGGTTTCGCGCATGCGCACGACGGAGCTCCATCGACCTGCTTGCATAAGGGGCACTGCTACCGTGGCCATTGCATAAGGGGTACTACTACTGTGGGCATTGTGTGTAAGGGGCACTACTACTGTGGGCATTGCGTTTAAGGGGCACTACTACTGTGGGTATTGTGTGTAAGGGGCACTACTATTGTGGGCATTGCATAAGGGACACTACTACTGTGGGCATTGCATGTAAGGGGCACTACTATGGGCATTGTGTATAAGGGTCACTACTGGTTGTTGCAACGTGAATAAGGGACACTACTATTGTATGTGGTGTAATGTAAACCAGGGGCACTATGGGTCTGATTCACTACAGATTGCTATTGCAGCTGCAATTACGCACAGAGGTCTGCCACGAAAATATGCAAATGAATGCAATCACAAAGCTGTTGCACAGTCAGCATAGAGACGCACACTACCGACCACTACCGATATCTCACATCCATAATACCTTGTAGTTTTGCGTATACATCGGTAAAATCAAGTAACATTGGACCCTCATGCACATTTACAGAAGGTCTCACCATACTCAGAAATTGCTAACCTCGTCGCTCGCAGTGAGTACTCAAGCTGCGTATGCCGTCACAGTGACTAATTTATGCACGCCCATGCAAAGGAGTTCAAACGGACAGGCACGCCTTAGTTTCCTCCACCACTTCCCCATCACCACCCCCAAATGCTGAAGTCCCGTCACTCACTCTGCGATGGCTTTCTTTCTGCATGATAGCAATGTTAACTTACGCAAGTGCACTGCGCTGCATACGCATACACAGTACGCACCATCGACCGATCTGCGTATGCTGTTGCAGTTGCGATCCGTGATGACTCAGGCCCTATGTGTGGTGTAATGTGAATAAGATTGTGCTACTGTGTAGAATAATTTGAATTGGGGGTATTATCATGTGTCCACGCCCCTTTCTTGTGAGACTACGGTCCTTTTTGGCTATCCCTTTATAAAAAATGGGAGGGAAGGTGCACATTTATAGTTAGCAGGGGCGATGCCCAACACCCTAGCACCGGCCCTGTTCATACATATATTATTTGTAAATACACTTTGTAAGAGTGTACCAAAAAAGGATAACACCACATATACATGGTCTCAGAACAAATAAAGACAATTTCACTTTCTGATACGTTCTATAGCAAATGTCTATATTGTATGGAGTACAGAGGAAATGTGAGAGTAAAGCCCAGTAAGCACAGATACCATAGTGTAGTGTAGAAACTGCAATAGTCATACTGTAAAACGTGATGTGACCATGTACTCTTACCTGTTCTTTCCCTTCCCTCTGTCTCTGGTATTTTCTTCACTTTATCATTGTAGAATGATAATGATTATTTACATGAGAATTGTAGTGATTATCCATAGCAACAACCTACCTCCTCCCTCTTATACCAGACTTATCATTAGCAAACCTCTCATCATGGATTTTCCTATGGTAATCTGACTGATAAAAGCTGTGCTTTGAAGCATCTTATACTTTCATGTGCGAAGATAACTACATAGTAGGAGGATATTGGCAGAGCTGAATATTACCATTATTTAGGAAAAGAAAGGAAAAAGATATGGTGTTAAGCTCAAGGTCCTTATTTGGTATCCGTTCATTATTACCATGTGAATAATGTATTATACATATAAGTACATGATCCAGGATTACATAATAAGTCTGTGTACTTAGGTGCCCCTGCAGTGTGCATCCATGTATGGATTTTATCCTGGTATAAAAGGAAACTGCCACACATATAACAGGAAAATGTACACATTATTTTACATGTTCAGTGCACAAAACAGATTCTTCTGAACTATTCTGCAAATAAATCTCTTATCTACCAGTGAGTGCTTGCTACAGTATATAATCTCTGTAGCTAGTGTATAGTGTATTCAGCACACTCCTGACATCCACACTCCCGGCCGTCTGGAAAAGCAGGCAAGTATCACCCGCCCCTAGCCACCTACTTACCGGGTAAAGTAGGTGGGTCCGGCGGGAGATGGCGCGATTCACACTGAAACAATTCACAATGATTGGCCAGCGGGCCGTGTTAAAAAACAGATGATTCCGATCATCTGTCACTTCGCGTAGTGTAAGTATATGCAACAGCATATACTTACACTTGTTCGGATTGGTTCGGGTAAGTCGTTTTTTTGTTTTGCAAAGACCCTGGATGCTATGTAGAGCAGCGCCAGGATGGAGGTGAGTATACAATCTTTTTTGCAGGCCATTTCCCACAGATTCTACAGAAGAGGACAGAAACATCTGGTAGAAAGTAAATATGTGTGATAGATGGATGTGTGTAATACATCTTTACTATTCACGGTGTGCGTGTTATGTCTTTTTTTAACTATTTATTTTACAGTGGGGGTACGGGTGCCAGCCACCTGCTGGCACTTGTAGTTCCACAACTGCCAAAGGGCAGGCATGTTGGCACCTGTTGTCCCACTGTAAAATACAATAGTTTACATCTATTCAGCACTTTATTACCCCCGTACCCACAGCCCAGGGGTGCGGGGAACAACCCCGGGCTTCAGACCAATCCTGGGGTTCGGGAGAGGGGGGCCCCCTTTTTTGGGGGTCCCCACTTCCCCTGAGATCCCCAGCTTGGCCTGAGTACCTTGGGCTGATAATGCTTTGGCCACGGAGCTCTGGTAATAGGGTCTCTGGGCTGTGGCATTGCAGCCCGGTCGTTTTGGGTCTGGTGCTGGTTTTAACTATACAGGGACCCCAACGCGATTTTTTACCCCCCTATTATTAAAACCAGGACTGGCCCTGCAGCCTGGTGCTGAATTCTAAATTAAGGTGGAACCATACTAATTTTGTTCCCCGTAATTTTAGAAACCAGGACTGGCTGGCAAATTTGGGGCTGGTTAAGCTTTTGGGGGGAGACCCTAGGTCATTTTTTTTTTACATTAAACTCATTTTTAACCTATTTACAGACAGAAACAAACATGGATCACAGTGATCTGTATATGTTTCTGCCAAACTGGCAGATCATATGCAGTTGAATTTAATTCACGAGTTTTTAGAGTGTTGTCCCTTCTCATGAGAGTTTAGGAACTCTCTGCTTAGTAAATTCCCAAATCCTATCTTCACTAGTGAAAAGGTTCTCGAGTTTATCGGATTGTGAATTGAAGAGAGTTTGCTAACTCTGCAGTATTTTCCCCGTAGCAAAGGAGATCTCTCTCCCGAGTTTACATTAGTAAATTTGCGAGTGGGAAAAAAAAACTCTCCAGAGTTTGTAAACTCACCCAAACTCAATTCTTAGTAAATTTACCCCTAAGTGTGTCCACGAGTGCTATGTGTGAGCCTGACCTTTCAGAGAAGCCGCCTTCCACAGTTTCTGCTTCCTCTGTATTTGTGGGGATGAGCTGCAAAAGTATTGCTGATGACATAGAAATTGAGGATGCCAACGTGGAATTGCAAGAGGATGAGGGGAATATTTCTGTAGCTGACGATGGCACTAATGAGGATATTGAGGATGTTGTTTGTGTAAGTCAGACACCAGTGGGAGCAGCTCTTGGCCATGATAAGAAGAAGGACATTGTCATGCCTGGGCATAGAACCAACAAATCTACCTCTTATTTCTGGAATTATTTTTACCTAACTCCTAACAACATTTGTCAAGCCATTTGTAGCCGTTGTGGAACCACAGTAAGTAGAGGTAAGGACGTTAAGCATCTAGAAACCTCCACGCTATTACATCATCTGCAGCAAACTCATGACAAGTATTTTATAACATCAGAAACTGGGGCTAAAAAAATAACAACAAGCAGTCCAGTATCAGCTAGCTCCCTTCTCTATACTAGATCCCAGCATCTGCAATCTCCACCGCCAACACCTTCATCCTCAATATCCTCAGTAATGATCAAAGGTAGTCCGGCATCCAATTTGCTAGATGACTCATCCCCTTTCCAGGACTCCTCAGAAGAATCCTTGAGCTCTAGACCTGCTGCTGTTGCGGGGCGTGGATCTTCATCCCAGAAGTAGACCAAGAAGACTACTAGTAGTAGTTTAACAAAACAATTTACTGTTAAAGAATCTCTTGCAAGGGGAAGCACGTATGACAGCTCTCACCCAGTCGCACAGCGGATCACTGACACTATGACAGCTATGCTAGTATTAGATCTGCGTCCAATATCTGCAATTAATGCAGTGGGTTTTACAAAGTTAATTGAGGTCCTGTGTCCCTGGTATCAAATTCCATCTCGGTTTCATTTTACCCGAAAAGCCATTCCTCGGCTGTACCAGGACGTTAAAAAGTACCTAATTATTGCCCTACAAAATGCCATTGTAACAATTGTCCACTTAACCACAGATATGTGGACAAGTGGTACTGGGCAAACTAAAGATTACATGACTGTGACAGCCCACTGGGTGGGTGAATCACCTTCAGCAGCAGCAGAAGCAGTATTTAAAAAACAACGCCAGCTCATTCAGAGGCTGGCTACTCTGTGTATCACCAGATTCAATAAGAGGCATACCACTGACAACCTCTTAGAAAAACTAAGAGATGTCATAGCAAAATGGCTTACCCCACTTGGGCTCTCCTCAGGATTTGTGAATGCCACAAATATTGTAAAAGCATTACAGCTGGGTGAATTTCAACACATCCCTTGTTTTGCTCACACAATCAACTTAGTGGTGCAGGGTCTTACAGGAGATGTTGTCTGTGGCCCGAAAAATTTCAGGAAATTTTCGACATTCAGCAACAGCATGCAGGAGATTGCAGCACCTGCAAGAGCAGTTTCATTTGCCCTGCCATCAACTGAAGCAAGAGGTGGTAACAAGGTGGAACTCCACCCTTTATATGCTTCAGCGGATGGAGGAACAGCAAAAAGCCATCCATAGCTATACAACAAGCCATGACATTGGGAGAGGAGTGGGAATGTACCTTAGCCCAACACAGTGGAGAGTACTTTCTGTCTTGTGCAAGGTGCTCAAACCATTTGAAGTAGCCACATGTGAAGTGAGTGCTGACACTGCTAGCTTTAGTAAGGTGATTCCCCTAATTAGGCTTTTGGAAAATCAGCTGGAGAAATTGAAGGAGGAGATTATTTACTTATTTATTAACAGTTTCTTATATAGCGCAGCATATTCCGTTACTCTTTAATTTAATTGGGAGAGGAAACAAATCTTTGTTTAAAAGATTAAACAAAGCGAATCCGCAAAAGATGCCGGACTTGTAGATCAAGTCCTTTATTCGCTTCGCCGGGATCCACGGGTGGCCATGATCTTGAAATCTGGTCACTACATTTTAGCAACCATGCTTGATTCCCGGTCGTATGCTGTGTCTTTCTTTCCAACTGACCCGGATCTTAAAAGATGCAAAGAGCTACTGGTGAGCAAGTTGCCAAGTATTACAAGCACTGCGATGTCTTCTCCTTCAATTTCTTCAGCAGCAGCCAGAAAAAAAATCAGCTTTCCCAAAAGACCCAGTGGGGTTGCAGATAAGTCAATCCAACATTTTGACATCTGGTCAGGTCTAAAAGAATTGACCAACATTAGTGACACCTCTACCGTAACTCCATCTGATACGAATACCATCCAAAGAATGGTGGAGGATTATTTTCATGACACCATACAAATAGACAGAGGGCCTGATTGCGCATGCGTGAGACCCGGATAGTAACGGGCAAGCCATCGCTATGGGTCTCGCTGCAAAGGGGGCGTGCTATCGATGGTGAGTGGCAGCACGCACCCTTTGGTGGGCATGCCGGGGGAGTGGCTGGCCAGACAGAGGCGTTCCCATGGGAACGCCTACCGTCTGGGGCCGGCCCCACTGACATCACAAGTGATGTCAGTGGGAGTGCTTTTGGCTCTGATAGAGCCAAAAGCACTCCAGGGCTTGCGGCAGATGAGCCCCTACCACAGGGGTCTCATCGCAAGCCCGATGGTCGCGATGGTCTTGACCATCGCGACCATCTTTTTGGCCGCTCGCTATAGCTGTGGGTGGTCACCCACAGCTATGTGAGTGGCCAGGAGGCCACTCTAAAATCAGGAAGGACGGCCCTGATTCAGAGCGAGCGCTCTGTCAGAGCGTCCAGCTCTGAATCAGGGCCTGAGTCCCTTCGAGTACTGGAAGGAAAAAAAGGCAATTTGGAGGCCTTTGTATGAACTGGCTTTGCATTACTTAAGCGTCCCTCCCTCCAGTGTGTACTCAGAGAGAGTTTTCAGCACAGCTGGGAATCTTGCGAGCGAACGGCTTAGGTGGCTACTTCCTCAAGATATGGAAAAGATGATGTTCATCAAAATGAACTGGAAATTCCATGAGGAAAACGTTTCCCGGCAACTACATCACAGTACAGAGGGCCTGATTCAGACTCGCTCGCTAGTTGTGGCCGCTTGCTCCCTGCGTATGTAAATCTTGCAAATTGACATCAAGGCAGCTGCTCGCTCAGCAAGGCATAAGCACACTCACTATGTCTTGGCGAGCAATCACTTTGTGTTTACAGATGCCCACCAGCCTGTCTTTAGCTGCCCACTAGCGTACGTCATCTCCAGGAAGTATATACAACCATCGGTACATCGGGTTCCATCGGTACTGACCACAGTGCTTGCAGTTGACTGTACCCTACCGCAAGCACTGTGAGCACTTCAGTGTATTATTCAACCAGGATGTTAATTACGCACGCCCCAGAAACGGCATAAACGGCATTAAAACACTCTGGTACACCTGCGTCCACAACTACACTCCCCAGTTACTACTGCCCTGACCCTGTTACCACCCACAAATGGCCTCTCCTGTCACTCATTCCACTGGGCTGTCTTTGCAGGGTGAGCGAGCAAAATCCGATCCCTCGTACTAGTTTTCGCACGCGCACTGCGAACTACATGCTTGCACACATTAGCGATCATCATCTGCAATGAGTGGCCGCTTGCTAGCGAGCGGGTCTGAATCAGGTCCACAGTCTTCTGTAATGGTGAATTCCAGCGAGGATGAATTAATATTGTGTGAGGATGATGTACACACTGATGCGGGTAAGGATGGCAATGACAGTGACATCTTGCCTTAAGCTGATTGGTAGCTTGTTTTGTGGGGGCCCAAACAAACCAAGCACTTCATCCACAAAAGTGGCAGTCCCTGTTGCTGAAATGCTTGCTTTGTTAAAGTGTGCATGTCCTTTTTAATATCCAACATAAGGGTGGGTCGGAGGGCAAGTTCCATCTTGCACTGCCTTTCATTTCTGCCACTGCGGTGTGGCAATGTTTCATAAATGTGCTTTAAACTGTGGTGTCTGTGCCGCTGCTCTGTCGCTTAGTAACCAGCAAGCTCACTGCAGCCTTTGGCCAATAATGGTGAAAACAATATTGTAAGCTGTGAGGTGGTCTAAATTGACTGTAAATTACTGGAAATTAATGTTTATTGAGGTTAATAATACTCTAGGAACAAAAAAAGCCCAAATTATGTGATTTTAGCTTTTTTTTGGCAAATTTTGTAAAACATCCAAATCCAAATCAAGTCACAGCAGGTTTGGCAAATCCAAATCCAAAGTCAGATGACGAATAAGAGCCAAATCCAAATCCAGCAAAAATGATCCTGCGCACATCTCTCACCGGGTTACTAACTCCCATTTAACTAGGTGGTCTAATGTGCTCCCCCATCTATCCACTAAGTGGTACATATAATGTTAACAGTGCCTCCACCAAAGTATAAGTATATAGTGTGGACCTACTTGGGAAAACTCAAATTGGGGATTAGTTTATATACTTGTGTTATTCTTATTCTCCTAATTACAGGAGGTTAGGTTTACCAACATTTTAGCACCATAATAACAAGTCACCAAAACATATGGTACAGTTGTAAATCCTTGTGTTTATGAAGTTGTAAGATAAGTATTATCAGAGTTGGCCCTAGGCATAGGCATTATAGGCAAACGCTTAGGGCATCTGGTATGCCCTAGGGGCATCCCAATTCTCAAACCTAGAGGCCAGCGGTGTAGTGACGGTGGCAGCTACCAGCTACCACAATTGGAGCTCAGCTGTCCTGTGCAGAAGCTCACTCGGCTACAAGTATAATGGCCATGGGAGAGCTGCTGTTCGTGCCCAGCCGCAGCCACTCTTACCATGGGCGGCCTTTGTGGAGCTTGTGAGTCACAGCTCATGCTCTGCGAATCAGCTGCCCAGTGCCCACCAAGTCCAAGGACAGTTCAGGAGCTTAAAAAAACAAGCAGGGATGGCCATGACTGGCTGGTGATTTAAGAGTCTAAAAAAGAAAATCAGCTCTTAGCTGGGAGAGTGGTGCTGGATGATTAAAGGGTGTTGTGTGCTGACTGTGCTTGAAAAGGGGTTGATAATGAGGCCAGCCTAGCCAGGGGTGCTATGCTGGACAAGGGGTGCTGTGCTATGAAGGGGTGCATAATGAGGCCAGGGGTGCTGTACTGGATGAGGGGTGCTGTGCTGGGAAAGGGGTGCATAATGAGACCAGGAGTGCTGTGCTGGATGAGGGGTGCTGTGCTGGGAGAGGAGTGCATAATGAGACCAGGGGTGCTGTACTGGATGAGAGGTGCTGTGCTGAGAGAGGAGTGCTGGATGAGGAGTGCTGTGCTGGGAAAGGGGTGCATAATGAGACCAGGAGTGCTGTGCTGGATGAGGGGTGCTGTGCTGGGAGAGGAGTGCATAATGAGACCAGGGGTGCTGTACTGGATGAGAGGTGCTGTGCTGAGAGAGGGGTGCTGGATGAGGGGTGCTGTGTGCGGGAAGCAATCGGGAAGCCGACTGCCTAAATACCGGCAGCCGGCTTCCCGACTGTCATATCCCGGCAAGGGTGAAATGCCGGGCGTCTAGATGTAGACGCCCGCATTTCCCCGATGCCGGGAGACCAGCGCCCGGCATCCCGTTCGTAGTGATGCCGGGCGCCGCGAGCGGACAGCCGCGGGGGGGGAGGGTTAGGTTTAGGGCTCCCGGGGGGGATTTAGGGTTAGGCACCCCCCCGGGAGGGTTAGGGTTAGGCTAGGGGGAGGGAGGGTTAGGGTTAGGCACCCCCGGGGGGGACTCAGGGTTAGGCACCCCCCCGGGGGACTTAGGCTTAGGCAGCGGGGAAGGGGGTGGTTAGGGTTAGGCACTTAGAGGGGGGATTAGGGTTAGGCACTTGGGGGGAAGTTAGGGTTAGGCACCCCTAAGGAGGGTTAGGGTTAGGGGGGTTAGCTTAGGTTAGTAGATACTTACCTATCCACGATCGGGATTTCCAGCGCTGTCGGGCTTCCGCTGCTTCTAACTCTGCTCTTGTCGGGCTGCCGCTGACGGGAATCATACCCATTCCCTGTGTGCGCGTATAAATGATAAGCTTGGTGGTGGGATTATCTACTAGGGGGCACCAGCCATAATTTTGCCTATGGAAGCAAATTGGTTAGAGCCGGCTCTGAGTATTATGTACATTCCATACCATGAACATAACATTACATCACCTGCTATATTTATAGAAAATACATAGGTTCATATAACATAGTACATATCATAGTATATAACATAACATTACATGTCATTACATAAAACAACATACCAGTATGAATAACTACTTCACTATCTCTGGAAAAGCTGTTATTCAAAGGCATTGTTGGCACATTCCTGTTACATGTATTTCATATGTATGCCGTAAATTACATGTATATTTCTATATGTTACCTTAATGGTAACTTCTATACCTATTAATACCGCTCTAGTCTTATACTGTATGCAGTCTCTCTGTATGTATCTTCATACAAATCCTTTCAACTGACATCAAATTAAAAAAAATACAATTGCTGAATTATATATATATCATTCGTCCTGGCTGGATTTGTCAATCTGGTTCGGCAAACACCATCTATACTTCAAAGTCTGCAGAATCCTGGTTGATGCTACATCCTTTTATTTAATAGGTGATACACTGAGAAAACGAAATAAATGTTGATTACAAATTTTTTCACCACATGCACTAGTTATTGTCTTTTCTCAGTTCTAACTATTCGCTTTCAGTTTCAATGTGTTACACTTCTATATTTCCAATTTGTAGGATGACATAAAATGGAAATGTTCCCATAGGACAAATATTGCCCTATAACTCAGTGTAAATAGCAGTGCTGTATATGCGGTGGGTTAACCCTTAGTTATCCTGCTGTGACAGAATGCAGTGTAAGCTGACCACTGGTGGGAGCTGCTGCCACTACCGTGTCACAACACAGGTGCACCCCAAGCAACTACTTCAGACCCTCCAACATGACCCGTTCCATCAGGTACAAAATGCACTACTCCTGGATTTCCTTCTTAATTTATGATTGCAGCCACTTGTGTTGAACCAACTGCCTCATCAATTACCTAGTTCAACACAGGTGACAGCAGTCATACATTAGGTGGGAAGTCCAGGAACAGAGCATTTTGTACCAGATGGAAGGGGTCATGTTGGAGGGTCTGCTACTTTACTCCCTTGAGAAAATCAGCCCCCCTGCTATGACCACTATGACACTCCTCTTTGTGCTGGCCAATGAGCAGTCCTGCTATAATACTTGTGGGATACTTGCTGCTCCTGAACTGTAACCAGCTGACACTACCACTCCCCTGCTCTGACTGACTTCTGCTTGTATGAAGTGTAAAGGTGCATATACAAGTAACGATTTTTTGAACGATTTAACTATAACTACGTCGCTATCGTTCAATCGTTGAAAAACTTGTTCAGTTTCTGAGTTATAACGGTGAACGATTATCGTTCATGCGCGTTTCCATTTGTAGTTCATTCTGACTGACCAACTGAACGATTTTCATTAAGGGAAGTTACAAAAATCGTTTGTAGTTCAAAAAATCGTTCATTACACTTTAAAAATCTGACAGAAAATCGTTCATAAAATCGTTCATAAAATCGTTGGTAACAAAATCGTTGTGTGTGTATGCAGCTTTAGGGACTATTGTACTTCCAACTGCTATCACTTCCAAATTGTAGTCTTTAACCAGGCAGCCACTGCAGGGATTAGCTCATATAACAGTTTGTATGCTTACGGCATGCTGCCGAGCCCCTCCTCTACTGCTACATAAGGCTCCACTGATGCTGCACTGCCCCATTGCTGCTCCCTGTCAGCTTACCACCAACCTCCGGCGGACTCTTCCTCTCTCCTGTTCTCTGTCTCCTCACATAGCCTGGCGTGTCCCCTCTCCACCAACCCAGCTCCATAGCTGTGCTGATTGGTGGCAGCTGGCCTATTGATGCAGCCGCTACTGCTCCACATCCATGCTTGCAGACACGCCCCTCTTCGGGACCACAGCTCCTCAACAGCAGGGGTGTGTCGCAACAGCAGGGGTGTGTCACAACAGCAGGGGTGTATCACACAGCCTATCAACAGCAGGGGTGTGTCACAACAGCAGGGGTGTATCACACAGCCTATCAACAGCAGGGGTGTGTCGAAGCCGGCCGCCGCCAGTCCCTCCTCGCGGCTCTGCTGACGGGACCGCCCTGCAGCTCCACTGCCGAGACCTTCACCCTCCTGTCAGCGGTAAGCTTGACCGCCACCGCTGATGCCTCCTCTCTGGCTCCAACCCATGTGCCCAGCAGCCTACTACGGCAACGCTGCCCAGGCCACAGGGAGGCGGGCACCCGAGGAAGGGAACTCCAGACCTCCCTCTAACCGGACCCTCTTTTCCTGACAGGAACCAATTCACTCCTACATGTATCACTTCACCTATGTTAAACATAGGCTACCTGACTGCAGCTCCTGCCTGCCAGTTCTGGCACTTTCTCGTATAGTGCACACTACTTAAACATATATATAAATATGTACAGTATGAATTTAATGTACCTTGACATCTCCACATATATATACCTTATTTATTTAAGCAATGAATTACTTAAATTACCTCAGAATGCTATGAAATGTATATGTCAAATGTATAAATTAAAATTATTTTTATTTAACCCTAAACCAGGGTTACACGATTAATTGGTTAAACAAAATAGCTAAGTTTTTCTTTCAGTGGTGCGCGTGGTGTTGGACTGATGGTGGGTTGTCAAGAATCACCAGTAGTGTTACAGAATCCAGAGGCACTGAAAGTCTCTGGACTCCCCACGCTAGTACGCGAGGGGAAGGCTGAAACTAGCATTTGCAGATTATCGCCGCCACTACTCTGTAAACATACACATCAGCAGCCACAACTGTGTGCATCTCTGAATCAAGCCCACAATTTGCAATATTAAAGCATAATATATTGTCATTGTTTTACTCTTTTCCCTCTCCTTGGTGTTTTATTCTTCTTACCCCTGATTTACTTAATTTGTTTTTATTGTTATTATTATATTTTATTTATACGGCACCACACAGGCTCCGCAGAACCACACATAGGGGTAAAACATACAGGGGTCTATTTACTGAACAGTGTTAGGAGACAAAGTGAAAGGAGAAAAGGTACCAGCCAATCAGTTCCCAACTGTCATTTTTCAAACACAGCCTGTGACATTCAGTTAGGAGCTAATTGGCTGGTACCTTATCTCCTTTCACTTTGTCTCCTAACACTGCTTAGTAAATAGACCACATAATATTATACAGGCAAAAACATAACTTTACATATATTCATAATCATAGGCAAAACTAGAGATCTGGCAATGGGTGGTCCCAGTTTTAGTATATTATGTATATATAATCTAGGGTTGCAAGCGGCAGGGTGCCTGTTAGAGAAAGCGCTCCCCCAAAAAAGGGTCCTCAAATATGGGGCATGGTTTTGAGACACACACCCACCCATTTCATATTCCACAGCGCTTTACTTAGCCATTCGCCTCAGTCCCTGCCCCAGTGGAGCTTACCATCTACAGTATATTCCCTACCGCATGTACACGCACACACATAAACACTAGGGTTAATTTTTGATGGGAGCAAATTAACCTACCAGTATATTTTTGGAGTGTGGGAGGAAACTGGAGCACCTGGAGGAATCCCACGCAAGCACAGGGAGAAGATACAAACTCCACACCTTAAAGGCCTTAGTGGGAATCGAACCCACAACCTTAGTGTTGTGAAGCAGTATGTATATATGTGACATAGCCAGATCCACATAAAATACATATAAAAAGCCAGAGCCACATAAAGTACCACCATAACACTTGTGAAGCTTTCACTGGCGAAAACCTGGCAAATTTTAATGCCATCAGGGTTTTCACCAGCGGAAAAAAGTATTTAAGTCAGAAGATTGTGCTAACCTGCCATGCTCAGATTTCTCCAGGTTGCTTCTGATTGTCGGCCAGCAGGACTCCATGGCCTTCAGCAGAAGAGGAGGAGGTTGGTAAGGGATAAATAAAGGAGAAGTGGAAGATGAAATGGGGTGGCGGGATGAGGTGCAGGGCAAGAGGAACAGTGGTTTTTGAGGGGCACAGGGGAAAGGTGAGTGGTGGGGGAAATATTTTTGAGACTAGTGATGTCTGGATATGGGAGGGCTGCAACTAGAAGGTCACAGGACATCAAAAACAGGACCTGGAGTATGCAGGGCAGTGAGGGCTGGACCAAGGGGAGATGCATGACAGGGAGGGATGAACCGGGGGCGGGGAGGGTGCGGGATAGGGAGGGCTAGACTAAGGGGTAGTGCAGGACAGGAAACACTACCTATTGGGGACACAGGGATGGCTAGACATAGTGTGTGTGTGTGGGGGGTGGCACAGGGCAAGGATGGCTGGATCTTAATGGAGGGGCACAGGGCTGAGAAGGCTGGAGCTTAATGGGAGGCACAGGGAAGAGAGGGCTAGACTAAGGGGTTTTGCAAGACAGGGAGGGCTGGATCTAATGGGGGCACAGGGATAGCTAGACATGGTAGGGGAGTAGCACAGGGCAAGAAAGGCTGAACCTGGGGGGGCACATAGCTTGGGGGAACACAGGGCAAGGAAGGCTGGACCTGGGGCAGCACAGGGTCAGAAAAAGGCTGGGCTATGATGGGGGCCGCAGGGCAAGTTGGCTGGCTGGCTGACTGGACAGGGGGGTGCACAGGAGGCAGGGTAATAACCAATGTACCTGCTGCAGTGCAGAAAGCCGGGCATGGTGAAACAGCAGCAGCACCGGAGGCATTTCAAACATGGCTCTGGCTGCAAGACAATCAGGAGCGGTGATTGGCTCGCAGGTGGCGCCATGTTTGAAATGCTAATGGTGCTGTTTCACCATGCCTGGCAGCAATGGGCGGCCCAGCTAAAATAGGCACTCCTGCCTTCATGTAATATGGCGGAACTACGTTAATAAGTGGTTTGGTGCACCCCCGGACCACCCTCCAGTTTATGTTCATGATTACATAATTGTGCTTACATAATTACAGAGAGAGAACGGAGAGAAGTGGGTCCTGTTTATGAGAGGCTATAATCTAATGACTCTTGTTGCTAGACTGGCTAAAATGAATCCAAGTTTCAGCAAGAAATAATCAAATTAAACTCTGACACATTCAATGATTAAACCCCACTTCACAAAAAGCACCCACCTCACCCAGCTTTGGCCTTACCGTGGCTTGATACCTTATCCCGGTGTTGCCTATTTTTCCATAATCCACTCTTTGTGTTTTGAGACCCCACCCCCTGTTTGAAGCACCACCAATATTGCAATTTAATGCCTAAACCGTCTTTTTATCCAAAGGGCAAAAGTTCAATTTACCTTATATAAAATAATAAAAGTAGCTTTTATTAGTATTATTGTCCCAAGTATAATGCTGCTCTTTATACCACCAGACAAGGACACAGCCTGCTGTTACATTGAGTAGTTCACTAATTACAACGAGGTGACATACAGTGCAGTAATTACACTTTAATTCACTTTTGTGCTGAGCTCATACCTGTCATCATGCAATGGTAGCATTATGGAGTGGACCCAGTTACCAAGAGAAAAGTGCATATGTAGACAACTTTTGCTTGGAATTAGGATCCAGTCCTTATATTATCACATGTGGATTCAGTGTGAGAACAAATCACAGAGTCTTGGTTATCTTTCTTTTAGATATGAGAAACATTCTTTCACCCCAGTCTTGTTTAGAGCAATGGAGCATTGGCTATAATTTAATTGCATTACACGACATCCCTCATCCAGGACACATTCTTCCAAAAAGAAACATATCTACAATTTTCATTATAATGAACCAATGATGATACCCACTTTTGAATGAAACACATCTCTTTGGATTTTAATTAAGCATTGAGTTTTACAAGTGTTTTTTTTACCTGAAACACTCAGGGGTCTATGTATCAATTGATACATTTTTGCCCCATTAAGTATCATCCATTATTGCTGCCAGCCATAGTTTTCGGTGCAATTGAACAATAAATGTCTGCTCAAACATATTAGCAGAGTGAAGGGTGACAGCAGATAGTAATAGCAGAGTGTACGGTCACAAATATCCATAGCGGATTGTGCTTGGTGCAGTAGTCCTTCAGATCATCACATGCATGCCGGCATGAATAATGATAGTATGCATGGCAACCTGACTTCTCCCCGGGGCTCCACCTACTTACCTTTAAAAACTGGTTGACTAATGTCCGTTTTAGAATGGGCCAGATGGTTTGTTCGTCAGGGGTGCGTCCTTTCGCAGAAATACCTCCAAGTATGACATTTAATTACCTCCTTGTGCAAGCTTTCTGATCTCACTAGGACCCCCACTTTATTTAAATTGCCTCCTTAATTCACAAAAGTATGGGAAAAAGAACTTCAAGATACAGTTCAGGACATTGACTGGGAGATTGTTTTTAATTAACCTTTGCTAGTTCATCTTGTATAGCTACTCTCGAAACTCTATAAAAGTTTTTTCCCGCTGGAATAGATACCCTGTACTTCTAAATAAAATGTTTCCACAGGTTACAAAGAATTGCTGGAGATGTAATTCTGCTCCGGGTAGCCTTCTACATATATGGTGGGATTATCCTTCCCTAGTCCCAGTTTGGTTGAATGTGTTTGAATGTTCTAAATCAATTCTTGGAGGGGAGGTCCCCAGAGACCCTGGATTCTGGCTTTTGAACATAACCTCATCTTCCACGGCTTCCTATAAAAATTCCCTTCTAAGGCATCTAAACAGTGCGTCTAAAGCCATCATTCCTGTTTTATGGAAATCTACCTCTCCCCCCTCCATTAAAGACTGGTTTAAGAGGATAGATTAATATATGGATATGGAAGACATTGTATCTTTCTCTAAAGGTAGGCCCATTGACTTTACTGCCATTTGGCTCCCTTGGTTGGTGTTCAAAAACTCCACACTATACAATAATTTTAATGGTGTACTTACTGCATCCGTATCTGCTGCTTTCTGACTCCAATTTGTTTAATTGTGGGGCTCCTAACAAGTGTATACATTAATTCTTTATGGAACGATGATAAATGGTCCCCTCTAATTACTTTTTTTGTCTCCTGCTCAATTTCCCTTACTTTTTCTTGTTTATTCTTTTTATTTTTGCAGTAGCGCATGTCAGAGGTTGGACTCTTCCTGACTGAGCTGTGTCAAGTCCTAGTGACGGCCATCTCATTCCACCTACAGGATGCTGGAGGGAAGCAGCGCAGGAGCGCACTCCTTTTAACAAAACAGAACTTCCGGTCTGTCCGAAATCTCTTTACTTCCATGTTCTAATCCACCATACTGTATACGCAGCACATGCACTCCATTAGTTTGCACAAATGCAGCAACAATAACCGGGATTGGAGTAGCATGGAATCTGCTGGGGAGGGCTCAAAAGATCACTCTCCTATGATGCTCTACTCATAGGATAGAATGGCTAAGGCCATCTCCAGATGGCATTAGTTACCGGGGTCAAGCTCTATAAAGCTAAGCAAAACTTTTCAGAGTTCTGTCAGGCCTGAGATGTGAATTTGGCAGGAAGATCTGAGCCAAAACCGAACAGCTCCTCTCTAGTTACTTCTCTTTGATATCTCCTGCATTCACATTATATTATATCGCCCATATACTAAAATAGTGCCTTAATCATGCAGAAACAGCCAATTCCACATCACTTTGATTTGATCAATATGCCCCCCAGACTTGCATAAAAGTACGGGTTTTCATGCAGCACACCATATGTGATACCCCCACAGGTATTGTACAAGTGTGGTGTGATGTGTTTCAATCTTACCAGGTTAGGATAGATTTCTTGGTTTCGAGGTAAGGAGGGATGTACAGGCATATAAGTTACTAATTTTGCTTCAAATTAGTGCTTCAGTTTATTACAGAATAAATAGTGAAGATTTCATTCACAACAATCTATAATCCTAGCAGTTACGCATTAACAAATAAATTACCTGTCCAACAAAATGGATATTTTATTGTACTGGACACTGGAATGACTGAGTACTCTTTGCATCTAGATGAAGCAGCAAACTAATATGTTATTGCAAAAAACATGCATATTGTAGCAAATTGATATGCAACTGTTTACATTAAATATGGTGTTACCCATCATACCCCAATACGAACAAGACTAAAACAACAATTTACCTAAGTAAAGTTACTACAGGCATGTAAATGACTGTTAGTAATAAAGTTCAGCGCTCTCTGTAGAGTGAGTGCACTTTCCGTTGCCCGGGTTAGTTTAATTGACAGATAACTATTCCTTTATGGCAATTGTTATTCATGCAATCTGATGCACAATTTTAGTATATTTGTGTCCTGCCTGCAAGGTTGTAGAGAAGGTTGAATAGTTTTAATGTGACTGGTACATACAGAGGCAATTTCATACTGGGATTTCCCTGTGAAGATAGCAGGGGTATGAAGGTGTGTGTCCTACCCAGCTGGTCGAGTCTCTCAATTACCAGTTCCTACTGTAAGTATTATATGCAGTTCTGCAGCTGCCTTGGAAGGGGAAAGAATGGAGATATGCAGCCTGACCGGGGAGCATTAATGCAGCCTGGCACAATGTCCTGTCAGAAGTGATGGCTGAGCAGTGGGGATAGCAGGTGAGGTTGTGTTTGCAGGTATTTCACAGACCTTGCTCCTGGCAGCTGCTCCAGACTTCCATAAGGGAGTTGTAATGACGCTGTTTGTCTGTCCGTCTAGCTACTCATGGCTATCAGTCACCGGGAAGAACCGCTGAGAATCAGGTAATACACACTCACACCGTGCAGCTCTGCTCCCACTGGTCGTTACCTCACCTTAGTGCAGCCACCAACTGTCATTTTCTCTAGTTCAATCCTTGAGCCTGCCACAGTACTCACTGTCCCCTAATGTCCACCGCCGCTGAGAGAGCCAGTGCAAAGAGTCCCTGAACCTCAATGAAAACAGTTATATAATGGCCTGCATTAGACAGTGACAGGAAGCAGATTATTACTTAACATTTGTGTAGGGTGTTGATTTGGTGCCACACATATAATAGGTCTGATTCATTACCGATCGCAACTGTGATTACGCACACAGATGGCCAATTGTTGCCTTCTGCGCATGCATATGCATCACAGTGCGCGTGTGCGAAGGGCTCACTGCGATTGGACTGCGATCGCAGACACTACGCAGACCCATCGCAGAGTGATTGACAGGAAATACCGTTTGGAGGTGGTGACTGGGGGTGGTCGCGAAGCGCAGGCGTGCCAGTGTGTTTGAACACCGTTACAGGGGCGTGCATAAATTAGCCACTATGATGCCAATCACAGCTTGGGCTTTCACTGCGTGCGATGAGGTTAGCAATTTCTGAGAAAGGTCTGATCTTGTGCAAGTGTGCATGAGGCTCCGATGGTACTCGATGTTATGGATGATTTTGCAGACTTGCAAAGTATTATGGATGTGAGTAAGGGGAAGTGGATGTCCTTATGTTAGGCTGCGATGGCATTGCAAACATTAGCATATTTTCGCAGTGTGACTGTGTGCGTAATCAGGCCCTCAGTACGGATTGCAACTGCAAATGCAATAGCGATTACGCATGCAGTCTCACTGTGAAGATATGCTAATCCTCTGTGATTGCTATGCCATTGCAGCACTACATAAGGACGCCTACCTTACCTTACACACATTCGTAATGCTTAGCAAGACTACAAAACCATCGGTAACATCGAGTACCATCGCAGCCTCACGCACACTTGCACAAGCTCTGACCTTACTCAGGAATGACTTCGTCGCACGCAGTGAGTACACAAGCTGCTTATGGCATCGCAGTGTATAATTTATGCACACTCATGCAACGGCATTCAGATGCACTGGCAAGCCTGCGTTTCTCCGACTACCCCCCTGTCACCACCACCAAACGGTACTTCCTGTCAATCACTCTGCGATGGGTCTACGTAGTGACTGCGATCGCAGTCCAGATTGCAGTGGAGTGTTCGGGCACGCACACCTCAATGCATACGCGTGCACAGAATGCAACAATCATCCGATTGCGTGCATATTCGCAATTGCGATCCTTGCTGAATCAGGCCCAAAGTACATAAACAATTGAGCAGAACAAGAGAACAGCAACTTACAGTACAAAACAATGCACGACATGTACATCTCTATGTATTAGTGATGTTCGCTGAACCCCATGTTTTGGTTTTAAATCTGTATTAACTTTGTGTTTTTATTTTGGTTTTGCCAAAACTGCCCTCGTGTGTTTTTGTTTTGGATCTGTATTTTTTTAAATGATAAAAACAGCTACAATCACATAATTTGGGCCTATTTTTGTTCCTACAGTATTGTTACCTCAAAAACATTCATTACTATTCATTGCCATTCAACCACCTCATAGCTCATCCAGTTTAGGCCAAATGGTTGCACTCAGCTAGCTGGCTGACTAAGCTAAGTGACAGCAGTTGGTGGCACAAACGTGACAGTTCAACTGCCTACATGGCACATATAGGATACAGAGTGGCACTGCAGTGGCTGACAGGATAGCAGTTTAATAAACTATAAAAATGTTTGTCGTCTACTCTACACAAAAAAAACAGTCAGCAATGCCCCAAACAGCGCATGATGCAAAGAAAAGAGGTGCAAGATGGCATTGTCCTTGCCCCCCCCCCACATTTATGTTATATATATTAAACAGGACATGCAGAGTTTAACAAACCAATCACTTAAGCGACAGGGACTGCTACTTGTGACTGAAGTGATTGATTTGTTTGGGCCCGCACAAAACAATGGGCAGCTGACATTGCTGGCAATGATCTCTATGTACAAACTGCCACTCTACAGGGGCAAGATGTCATTGCCATTATCATCCTCCCGCTCATCTTCACACTCTGGACTTTGATGTAATTGCCAGTAAAGGTCTTCTTCATGGAATTTGTAGTTCATTTTGCTGAACATTATCTTATCCACATTTTGAGGAAGTAGCCTCCTACGACAATAGTTGACAAGGTTACCAGTTGTGCTGAAAACTCTTTCTGAGTACACACTGGAGGGTGGGCAGCTTAAATGAAGCAAAGCCAGTTTGTGCAAGTGCCTCCAAATTGCCTTCTTTTTTCTGCCAGTAGTCAGACTGTCTGACATGCCTATTTGGATGCTATGATTAAAATAATTTTTAACCATTCTTTGAATAGTGACCATATCAGATGGATTCGCAGTGAATCCACTAGTTTTTGGCAATTCTTTTAGACCCAACTAGATATCAAACTGTTGTGTTGACTCATCTGCATCTGCAGGGAATCTCTTTGGAAAGCCGAGTTTTTTTCTGGCAGCCACAGTTACCAGAAAACCTGGAGAAAGGGAGGAGATGTCTCCGTGTCACATGCCACCTGAGCTGACAATTTGCTCACCAACAGCTCTTTGTATCTCTTCAGATCTGTCCATTAGAAAAAAAGACACGATGTACAACTTAAACCTAGTATCAAGCATGGTCGCCAAAATGTATTGATCTGAATTTAGGATGCTGACAACCCTTGGATCCTGGCAAAGTGAATAAAGGACTTGATCTACAAGTCCGACATACTTAGCAGAATCGCTTCTTTTCAGCTCCTCCTTCAGTTTCTCGAGCTGCTTTTCTAAAAGTCTAATTAGGGAAATTACCTGACTCAAGCTGGCAGTGTCTGCACTCAATTCATAGGTGACAACTTCAATGGTTTCAGCAACTTGCACAACACAGAAAGTATTCTCCACTGCACTGGAGTAAGGTAAATTTTCCCTATGTCATGGTTTGTTGTGTAGCTTTGGATGGCTTTTTGCTTTTCCTCCATCCGCTGCAGCATATAAAGGGTGAAATTCCACCTTGTTACTACCTCTTGCTTCAGCTGGTGGCAGGGCAAATTAAACTGTTCTTGCAGGTGCTGCAATCTTCTACATGCAGCTGCTAAATCCCAAAAATGTCCCAACATATTTCGTACCACAAACAGCATCTTCTGCACGGCCCTGTAATTTAAAAAAAAATCTGCATCACCAAATTGATTGTGTAAGCAAAACATGGGACATGTTCGAAATCACCCAACTGTAATGCTCTCACAATATTTGGGGAATTGTCAAAAATTCAAAACTCGAGGAGAGTCCAAGTGGGGTAAGCTATTTTGCAATGACTTCCGTGAGTTTTCTAAGAGGTTTAAAACAATATGCTTCTTAGTGAAGCCAATGATACACAGAGTAGCCTGCCTCTGAAGGAGCTGGTGTTTGTTAGATTCTGCTGGTGCTGTTAGTGCTGCTGAAGGCAATACACATACCCAATGGGCTGTCACAGTCGTGTAATCTTTAGTTTGCAATGTTCTGTTTGTCTACATATCTGTGGTTAAGTGGACAGTGGGTATAACGGCATTTCGGATTTTTTTTTTATGTCCATGTACAGGCGGGGAATTGCTTTTCTAGTGAAGTGGAATTTAGATGGGATTTGGTAGCGGGGACATAGGACCTCAATTGTGCAACTGGATGACAGGTGCCATACTTGCTTCCTCTATCAAAGGTTTGTTGTACAGTCAATAATTTTTTTAAACTATTGGTCCCCTTCTGGTATGAAGATCCAACCCTAGCTGCAGCAGGCCTAGTGCTCAAAGATTCTTCTGAGGAATCCTGGATAGGGGAAGACTCACTTAGCCTTATTAAATTGGATGCAGGACTAGTTCCGATCATGATTGAGGATATTGATGATTTAGGTGTTGGTGGTGTAGATTACAGGTTCTTGGATCTAGCAGAGAGAAGGGAGCTAGCTGACACTGGACTGCTTGTTGTTACTTTTTTAGCAAAAGTTTCTGTTTTTGCCAAAAACTTTTCATGCACTGCAAATGACTTAACAGGGAGGAGGTTCCTAGATGGTTAAAGTCCTTACCTCAACTTACTGTGAGGTAGGGACTTTAACTGTGGCTTTACAAATGCTACAGATGGCAAGACAATTGTTGTCCGGATTTGGGTAAAAATAATTCCACCCATAAAATGTGGATATCTTTATCTTATCCCCAGGCATGACAATGGCCTTCTTCTTATGATGGGCAAGAACTGCTTCCACTGGTCCTTCACTTACACAAAGAACATCCTCATCATCAACATCCTCATCATCAATATCCTTATTAGCACATGCGTCAGCTACACAAATATCCCCCTCACCTTGTTGTACTTCTTCTGTAGCATCCTTAATGTCTAAGTCAGCAACTTCTTGACTTGTGCTGCTCATCCCCACATTGGCAGAGGGGGCTGAAATTGAGGAAGGATGCTTCTCTATGACTTCAGAAAGGTCAGGCTTACACATAGCACTCGCGGACACACTTATACTCTCCTCAGTGATTTGTGACATTTCTGTTTCTGAACACACAGTTTGTTCTACTGCCTTAGTGGTTTTAATTTTTTTGACAACTCTTCTAGGCTCAGAATGAAATGGTCTTGCATTGTCATTAGTGGCAGAAGAAGATGCATCACTAACAGTTGCAGAACCACCACTCATAAATACAGGCAAAGGTCTGAGCCTTTCCTTGCCACTGCATGTGGTGAAAGGCATGTTGGCAATTTTATGTTTTTCTGCATTAAACTTTGCCTTTAATAGAGGTGTTTTTTCTTTACCACTGTAAAATATATATATTTTTTATTTTAGATGCCCTGACTGAAAGCCTTTATACCTTGCACATTGGTATTAGTAGATGACATTTAAGCGGTATTGTCAACATGACTGATGGTGGCAGCAGCTGCAGAGCTAGTGCTTGGTTGCTGCTTCTGCTGTACTGTTGATTGATCGTCATGTTCCATATCAATGCCTGAATTTTTTTTCACAAAAAAATATAAAAAACAAACAAAAAAAACATGCCCTACTGCGACACACTTCGCGGTGACTCTTGACCTACTGAACGTTAGTGACTGTTATATCTCACAGACACAGTATCACGGCCTGAGTTTATTTTTATCACAAACAAAACAATGTATTTTTTTTTTCTACAAAAAAAAACGTGCCTACCTAACTGATATATCTCACAGACACAGTATCACGGCCTCAATTTTTTAATACAAACAAAACAATACATATTTAAAAAAAAAAAAAAAAACGTGCCCACCGACTGTGACACACTGCGCAGAGACCCTTGACCTATTGACTGTTACTGACTGATATATCAGACACAGTATCACAGCCTGAAGTTACAGCACCAAATTAAAAAATATAGTTTTTTAAGCCACACCTATAACAATATTAATTATTATATTAAATGATGTTCCTGCGCTATAAAAAACAAACAAACAAACAATGATTTGCTAACTGCCTATCCACAAAACTAGCTTGGCCAGTATTACCTAGGGGACTGTCACTGTAGGTGGTACTGCCCATCAAGGACAGCGTCACTAAACCTGACTCTCACTGTCACTACTAGACTAGCTAAGCTAAGCTAACTTAGCCTACCCTTCCCTCCTTCCACTCCTACGGTCCTGTGACAATTGACACTGAATCACTGAGGGAAGGACTTACATCGAATCCAAAACATGTGAGATCTGATGCCGGGAAGATGACGTTGCACCTCGTTTTCGGATCCGAAAATGGCGCGGAGATCAGAGCACTGGCTCTGGATTTCCTCAGTTCAGGCAAGTTCGGACGGGTTTCATTTCCAGCAAAACGAACCCGCTCATCTGTAATATATATAAAAGAAGACGTTTGTTTGTTGGCGAATATCTTCCACAGCTCTCAATTTAGTTGTTTAGTATCAAAAAAGTAAGCTATTAGACCAAATAGCGTCAACACGACAATTCTTAAAAAAAAAAAATCATTGGTCTGTTTGTCTGTCCGGTTATGCATTTGGACATCTCTGCAGCGATTGAAATGAAACCAATGCGAGGTGATCCAGTTGGATCCTGGTCAGGTTTTAGGAGAGTTGGGTCCTCGGTCGGACCTCCCGTTGGTGTACTGTCCTGAGCCTTCCACTGGATGGAGTTGGACGAAAACTTCACAGAGTGGTAACATTGGATTCCAGAAGACATACAAGGGGGTTGAGGTACCAGTCGGACCTCCCCTTGGTGTATGCTGGGCAGAACTTTAACCAGCGGACGCTGGGTAGAATTTTGGATCTGGATTTGGGCCAACTAATGATGTGGTCAGTCACACTTGGCTTGGTATGGAGCCGAAATGCGTCTGTGTGACTGAAGGGACCGCTGCTGTGGGGCTATCTTGCCATACTGAAGGTACCATTAGGAGGTGACTCAAACCCAGGTAGTTCATCACAATTCTTTGTGTATTTCCTTGCCTTGGTTGGAAGGCCCCCTTTGGTACACGGCCATTTTTATTATTTTGCTATTGTGTCAATAAATGTTATCAGTATTACACTATGGTTTTTTTCCCCGATATTCTTCTTCTTTGAGGGTCTCATGATTTGTTGAAGAGATCCATTATCTATTAAAGAAATTCATATTGCTACTGAGGGAAACTGAAGGAGAGGGAAGCCCCTATTCCTGGTGAGAAGACTCAGTATCTGAATCCTACATGTAAGTAGGAGTAGGAACTTTGATTATACATATAATTACCACTATTCCTGCAATATTTTCCTTCATTTGAGGAATCACTGGAACAAGTATTGAAAGAAAGAAAGAACTCCCATTTGAAGATTCATCTTGAACCTTTATTTACATCTTTATATACATCCCAGAAAGAGGAGCGCTTGGTTTATCTTAACTTTTAATTGTCATATATTGTGTGGTGGGTACCATACTAAGATCATGCAGCACTTTTGTTTGTGTGAGCGCAGGATTCATATATAATTTTTTGCCTAATAATGTGACTGGGGTACTGGTCGGACCTCATGACAGAGTGCAGCCGGGCAGAACTATGACCCAGGGAGCCTGTTCAGACCCGGGTAGCCTGCTCTGAGTCTTCCACTGGATGGATTTGGACGAAAACTTCACAGAGTGGTAACATTGGATCCTGGAAGACATACTAGGGAGTTTAGGTCCCCGTCGGACCACACAGTGGACTGCACTGGGCAGAATTTTGACCCGAGGAGCCTGTTCTGGGCCTTCCACTGGATGGATTTGGATGACATCACATAATGAAACTTGAAGATTTAAACACGAGTAACACTGGGTACATCAACTAGTAGTACATAAACATTACTGCAACAGTGGTCATAGGGCCGATTCAGCACGGATCGCAATTCCAACTGATTGAGCAATTGTTAGCCATTGCGCATGCATATAAGCTGTACTGCGCATGCTCAGCGATCACGCAGCGATCGCACTGTGATTACATATGCACATAAGAATCCATCACAGAGTGAGTGACAGGCTGTGATCATTTGGTGGTGGTGACGGGGGAGTAGTTAGAGAAATGCGGGCTTGTCTGTCTTTTTGAACACTGTTTTATGGGTGTGCATAAATTAGCCCCTGCAATTGCATACGCAGCTTGAGTACTCACTGCGTGCGATGAGACTTGCAAATTCTGCGACGGGGCAGACCTGCTGTAATTGTGCGTGACAGGCCAATGTATTTCGATGTTACCGATGTATATTCAGGACTGCGAGGTATTACGGATGTGAGAAATCAGTAGTGGGCGTCTCTATGCTGGCTGAGCTGTGGCAGGCATTAGCATATTTTCGTAGCTGTGATATCATTTACGATCCATGCTGAATCAGGCCCATAACAGTAAAATAAGTAGTACGGTGGCAAAAGTCAAGGGTTAGGTTTATAAGTAATAGTAAGGAAAGGAAAACCACATGAGGGAAGAGGCCCTGCTTGTGAGAGCATACATTCTAAAGGGTAGGGGTAGACAGACAGGGGTGACACATATGGGGTAGATAGTGAGCATAGGACAGAGTGTTAGGAAGAGAGATAGATGGCTTTGATGAAGAAATGGGTCTTGAGTGCCCATTTGAAGTTTTCCAGAGAAGCGGAGAGTCTGATAGGAAAAGGTAGTGAATTCCAGAGGTAGGGAGAAGCATGTGCAAAATCTTAGAGGTGTTCATGGCAAGAAATAATCAGTTGGCAGGAGAGGCAGAATTCATTAGCAGAGTGAAAGGGTGGACAGCAGTGTGAAGGGAGGTAAGCTCAAAGATGTAACTGGGAGAGAAAAGGGTGAGATGCTTGAATTGGGTTCTGAAAGGGAGGGAAGCCAGTGTATGCCTTGTAGGAGAGGGGAGACAGATGTAGTACGTTTGGAGAGGAAGATGAGCTGGACAGCAGCATTGAGGACAGATTGAGTGGAGAGATTTGGGAGTCAGGGAGGCCAGATAGGAGAAGGTTACAGTAGTCCAATCTGGAGTTTAAGAAAGTGCTGGGACATCCAGGAAAGATGGCAGAGAGAAAGTTAGAGATTCAAGTGCGGGGAGAGGAGGAGAAGTCAGGGGAGGAAAGGTAAATCTGAGTATTATCAGCATACAGATGATATTGGAGGCCAAAAGAGCTGATGAGCTCACGTATAGGACATATAGAGGACATATAGAGAGAGAATAGAGGTCCAAGATCAGAACCTTGGGGGACACCTACTGTTAGTGGAAGTGCGGGGCAGAGGAAACAGAAAAGGATCAGTTAGAGAGGTAGGAAGACAGCCAGGAGAGGGCAGTATCACGTAGACCAAGGGAATAAAGGATTTGCAGGAGGAGAGAGTGGTCCAAGGTGTCAAAAGCAGCAGAGAGGTCAAGAAGAATGAGCAGAGAGTAGTGGCTTTTGGACTTGGCAGCAAGGAGGTCATTGCTGATTTTTGTCAGGGCAGTTTCAGTGGAGTGGAGAGTACAGAAGCTAGACTGAAATGGGGCACCAGGGAGTGGGAGGAAAGAAAGGCAAGAATGCAGTTGTAAACAATATGCTCAAGGAGTTTGGAGGCAAAAGGGAGGAGAGAGATGGGTTGGTAGTTGGAGAGAGTGTAAAAATAGTGTAAATTGTACTAATAGTGTAAAGCTGGCTGCGCAATATTGGACCGATCTGCCAATAATCGGGTGATCAGCCTCATTTATTGTATAGTGTGTATGAACGATCATTTCAGCTGTAGTGAACTGCCTGAACCAGCTCCTGGAACACCTTTAACAACAGGACTTGAAGTGGAATCAGCTAACACTGGATGCAGCAATAATGAAGGCAATAGTGACCAGTGAACTATAGAGGAGGCTTTCAGGTACACACCTTTCAAGCAAGCTGTACCTCACACGGGTCACTATGTTTGGAATCAACTGAGTTCCAAGCGCTGCAGCCAGACGTACAGCACAGTTTGCTACCGTTGGACATATGACTCTACTGGGGATCAACAGAGAAAAAGTAACAAAAAACCTCTCTTTATTGGTATAGCGCCACTTGGTGGTCACACGTATTATATTGGATCATTTCAGCGGTTTACAGATAAAACTGTTAGAAATCATCCACAAACGTATACGTTCGATTCTCCGATCTATCGATCAAGACTGAAAATCTGGGCCTCAATTTCCCGATATCGAGCAGTGTGTGCATTCTCGAAAATCTGTCCATATTTTCTATGCTTTTTTTCTGATTACATCATCATCCTTGTGGGCATACATATGCAAATTCACTGTGAAATTCTGCAGATATTTAATTTAAATTGTATAGTGTGTAGCACAGATATTGGGACTGTGATTTTACCCAAAAATGTACCCAATTATTGGTTTGATCAAAAAATGTACATGTCTAAAGCAAATGGACCCGTACACACAGACTTTCTAACAAGTGTTAGCTTTGCACTGCCTGCTTACCGGTGTTTAGAAGCATTAATGATCTGTAAAATATAACTCAGTTCTAGGGGATAGCTCAGTGATTAAATAGAACACTATGCTGCTGCAAAGCTTTGAGATCCATTAATGAATGCCTTTTAAACGTGCTGTTAGGACAAAGTACAAGGATTTGTTTACTTTTTATTTAAACTAGTGTTGGTTCTCCACATCCATGTGTAGGAGCCCTAAAGGCAGTGGCGTAACTAGGGCAGGGCGAGCGGGGTGCTTGCCCTGGGCGCCGTGGGACCGGTCCGCCACGGTCCGGCCCACCCTAGTTAGCCACCAGTGTAGCGCCGACCGCAATGAGTGCGGTCAGCGCTACACATTTACACAGGACCGGCACTAGGCTTCCAGCGCCAGTCCTGTGCTGCACACCTGAGCCCGTTCCCTCCCCCTGAGCGCTTGCCCAATAGTGCCAGGAGGCAGGCTCAGGCTGTGCATAACATACGCATCACCGCCAGCACTGGCGGTGATGCGTGTGTTAAACAGCAGCCAATGAGAGTCAGATAGACTCTCATTGACTGCTGCAGCACCCACTGCAGGAGCCGGACTTCCGTCCGGCTCCTGCAGTGGGTAATGGGACAGACGTCATGACGTCTGTCCCATTATGCTGAGCGCACCAGCCCGGGAGGACTGGCGGGCGGCGGCGGCGGGAGCGGCGTCACGGACTGGAGGAGCAGCAGCAGCAGCGTGGTTCAGGTAAGTATGTTTTTATATATATATTTTTAAAAACCTGTCAGCACTACTGGGGGCACCTCTACTGGGGGTGGCTACCACTGGGGGGACCTCTACTGGGATAGGGGCACAACGGGGGGGGTTGGCTACTACTGGGGGCACCATTATTAGGAGTATCTCTACTGGGGGGGGGCTATTACTGGGGGCACCATTATTGGGAGGACCTCTACTGGGGGTGGCTATTACTGGGGGCACCATTATTAGGAGGACCTCTACTGGGGGGGCTATTACTGGGGGCACTTAATCGGGAGGGGGAACCTCAACTGGGGACCACTACTTGGGGGGAGGGAACTACTACTGGGGGGACCACAACTGGGGGCAATAACAGGAAGGACCACTACAGGGACCACTGGATAGGGGGGGTCACTCCTGGGAGCCTGCATCAGGGGGACCACTACTGGGGGCACTGCATGGGAGGGGGGGGACTACTGCTGGGGGCACTATATAAGGGGCTTACTGCTAGGGGCACTGCGGGGACCACTACAGGGGGCACTAGATAGGGAGGATCACTACTGGGTGCCTGCATAAGGGGGACCACTATTGGGAAACCTGCATGGGGGGACTACTGCTGGGGGCACTATATAAAGGGCACTACTACTGGGGGCACTATATAAAGGGCACTGCATAAGGGGATACCACTACTGGGTGCACTGCATTGTGGGGACTGCTACTGGGGGCACTGCATAAGGGGGAACACTACATAGGGCACTGCATTTGGGGGGACCACTACTGGGGGCACTGAGTAAGGGGAACTAATTGGGGGCTGTATAAGGGGGACCACTACTGGGGATACTGTATAAGGGGCACTACTATGGGCCTGCATAAGAGGGACCACAACTGCATACTGGGGGTACTGTATAAGGGGTACTACTGGGGTTAAGGTGGATATGGATAGAAATGTTCAGCGTCAAAATAAAGGGGTGTGTCATGTTGACACGCCCCATTTTTAAGTGACCACGCCCATTTTTTTTTCAAATTTGCCCTGGGCTCCAAATACCCTAGTTACGCCACTGCCTAAAGGAGAACTTAGCACCCTTGCCATATTTGAGAATCCCATCGCTAGTAAAAGCTCACACTGTAGAGAGGGGATGTAGTTATGCGCCGGTCTCAATCCTGATGGCAGAATCCCGGCAAAGGATTTAACATAGGCGTCAAAATACCAACGGCTATGTTAATCCCAACGCTGGAACGCCGAGGACGCCAGCCCAAACAAAGGTAAGATCGGGCTGCTCTTAGCGTTAGCCGCAGGGGGGGGGGGTTAGGATTAGGGAGTCTAGCGGGGATAGGGTTAGGTTTTTTTTTGGGGGGGGGGAGATTAGGATCAGGCATCCCTAGGGGTGAGGGTTAGGGTTAGGCATCCCCAGGAGGGTTAGGTGGAGGGAGCGGTGAGAGCGTGTTAGGGTTAAGCACCCCCGTGGAGAGGTTAGGGTTAGGCACTAGGGGGGAAGGTTAGTGTTAGACACCACTAAGGGAGGGTTAGGGTTAAGGGGGGTTCAGGGGAGGGTTAGGGTATTTACATGCCCCAGTCGGGATCTTCATCTGTCGGGCATCCGCTGCCGGTTTTTCAATCCCTTTCCGTAGAGAGCACTTAATAAAGAATGCTCACTATTTGCTACTGTATATGCACTTATTCTCTATGCTTTATGTTTTGGCCCCACAGGCTTCCACCATACCACGCAGAAGGAGGGCTGTGATCAGGATAACCACAATATTTTAAGATATAAGATTAGACTTAAATTTGGCGCACCTAAATTGCAGAATGTTGCCCCTTTAGGGACAGCTGGAGTAACTTGCCACACCAACTACCTGATGACTTAGATCAGTAGGCCTGAGGGGAATTTACTTTTGCTGATATGGCTTCCTTATGCGGATATCACTGCTCTCTCCCAGTCTCCTCACTCACTGACACAACACTGACACAGCGCTACCGTGCATGCAGCTAATAACGCGTCCCTGTACAGACAGGTTATCCAGCCAATGCCGGGATAGGAGGAGGATAGTTACTAGTGTGTGCTGCCGGGATATGTATTTTGGCGTAGGCTTAGGAACTTATCGTTACGGTGCACTGAGCCTCGCTCTAGGACTACACAGACCATCATGCAAACCGAAGCCGGCTGCTCTGAGGTGCTCCCTTGCCCCCTACCTCCCCGCACCCCCTGTTCCAGCGCCTATGACTGTGATGTATAGCAAAAATTGGACTAGTTATGCTCACAACACAAAACCAAAGCCATGTCATATTCCTTAAGGTGGGTACACACTATAGCAATATATTTGCAGATCGAGTGATCTGCAGATATATCTGCAGATGATGGTCGTTCATACACACTGAACGACCATCATCTGCATGCTGCAGCGGGTCGGGCCGGCCTGGGGGTGGGTAGGGGCGTGGCCTAATCTAAGAAGGTGTGGCAACGCCCCGTTCGATAAAAAATAAATAAAAATAATTTGTGTTGCGACGCTGCGCGCTGGGGAGGGGGCACTGTGTGCCCCTCAGCCCGGCACACAGCCAATGGGGGGCGCGCACAGTGTGATCGCCCCCCCCTTTGGCATAGGAGACTACTCGGCTGCTCCTTTAGCAGCCTCGGACAGTCTCCCAGTGCAGCCCAGCACACAGCAGCATGTGCTGGGCTGCTGCGACCTAAGAGGGAGGGGGAGCGGTGCCGGACCCGGGTAGTTAGTACCCCCCCATCTCGGCGCCCCTGTGTATGGGCGATTGGCTGACTGCCCGTACACACTTGCCGATGGACAGATATGTCTGCAGACATATCTGTTCATTGGCTGTGCAGCACAGCCAATGCAATATGTCTGTGAACAACGTCGTTCACAGACATATCGTCTGTACACACTGGCCTACGGGGGCACGATATATTGGCTGATCAATTGATCTGCCAATATATCGGCCAGTGTGTACCCAGCATAACACTCAGCCAGGGCCTCTGTAATAAGCGAATGACAGGTCACAGCATATTACACTCTTGGTGTAATCTTATTTTACATTTTTTTTTAGAATTGCTTTGAAAGATGCTTTGCAGAAAAGGTCCCACTATATACTCTGTAGTTTATATTCCCCACAAGCGCCTCCTGTTTTGTCCCCTCAAACAAAAAGTCTGTTAATCAGCTCTGAGAATGGTTTCCAGTGACAGAGGGTAAAGAAGGCCAAGTAAGGTGTTGCTGAGAGCATAGCTTCATTTGCATGTCAATTTGTCTGCTTGTTGATTCAATGTCTGGCATTTCAGAAGCACCCAGCAGAAACTGCATTTGTTGTTTTTAACTATGGTCAAGCCTACTTGCCACAACAGGAGAGTCAAGTCCATTTAATTTAGCTAGCCAGGCAGAACATGCTGTAGGAAGGAAGGATTCTCTCTTCAGGCATTGTCTGGCCAGTAGCATTTAACCCATTGCTGGATCCACATGAATATGTTTGTTGTGGAATAAATCTTGTTAGTGTTAGTCCACCTGCAAACTATTCTATATTCTCTACTAAACAGACAGAACAAGTATTTAATCTATAACCTTTGAGTGTCTATCCTGTTATCATTACAGTAGTAATTTTAAGGAATATATGCCTTGTTTGTTGGCCACGATTATAAATGATTATAAATGAGCATTAAAATATATTGTCCTAGCTTATTTTGTACAGAGGTCTGCCGTAATTGCACTTTCATTGTGTGTCCGGAACGAAAGTAGTAGTTTCACCTGTATGCAGAATTGTATGCATCTATGCGACAACTTTCTTCCTGGCAACTTCTGTTCCTCAATGTCAGTGATTATTATTATTATTACATTTTATTTATAGGGAGCCGCAAGTGGCCACAGCGTCATTCACACAGCAACAGTACAGGGTACACAAAACATAATAAAACATTATATTACATTACATTACATTACAGTAACCAAAACATAAACAGAGCACAAGTAACAATTAGCACCACAATTCCAATACAACATATCAGGTGGAAAGCAAGGTGAGCGAAGTAGTAATAGGCTAAAGGTGGAACCTGTCTCCAAAAGTGATGGCACAACTAACAGGAGTAGAGCCATTGGAATGAGACAAACTGATATGAGGGGCAGATGTACTAAGATCTAGAAAGTGAGAAACTGGAGAGTGATAAACAATCAGCCAATCAGCTCCTAACTGTCATTTTTCAAACACAGCCTGTCACATGACAGGAGCTGAGTGGCTGGTAGTTTATCACTTTCCAGAACTTAGTACATCTCCCCCTGAGTGAGAGGAATTCTGGGCTAAATGGCCACTGAGTAGGTGAAAGTTACCATTGAAGTGCTAGAGATGAGGGCTGTGAGAACAAGGAGCCCTCCTCCTAGGAGCTTACAGTCTAGGGGAGAGGGGAGACAGACAGATGACATGAGGCATGTCCTGAGAGCAGGAAGTTGGTGAGGTATAGATGACTGAGGTAGGAGGGTTGGATGAGTGACCTGATGATATGGTTATATGGTGGAAGGGTATTCTTTCATGAACAGGTGGGTTTTCAGTGCACGTTTGAAGCTTTGTAAGGTTAGGGAGAGCCTGAGAGAGTAAGGGAACTCATTCCAGTGAAGGGGGATGCACGGGCAAAATCTTGGATACGAGCGCGAGATGCAGTATCCATGGTAGATGAGACGAGACTGTAATTGGCCGACCGGAGAGGGTGGGAAGGAGTATGTAAGGAAATGAGATGGGAGAAGTAGGGAGCAGTGGAGTTAGAGAGAGCCTTCTATGTGAAGGTGAGGAGTTTGAAGAGGAATCTGTAGGTAAATGGGAGCCAGTGCAGGTTTTCACAGCGGGAGTGGCAGATGTGGAACGGCGGCAGAGGAAGATAAGTCTAGCTGCAGCATTGAGAACAGATTGGAGTGAAGCGAGATGGTAATGTGGGAGGCCAGTGAGGAGAAGGTTGCAGTAGTCGAGGCGGGAAATGATTAGTGCATGGATAACCCCTTTGGCAGCATTCAGGGAGAGGTTGCATGCTGATGCATCGATGTTGCATAGCTGGAACCGTCAGGATTGAGCCAGAGATTGAATGTGGGAAGCGAAGGAGAGGGTGGAGTCAAGAGTAACACCCAAGCTTCAAAGTTGGAGAACAGGGAAGATGATGGTATTGTCAACAGTGATAGATTAGTGGGGAGGGGGGTGGAGACTCTCATAGGCGGGAAGATGATGAGTTTGGTTTTGTCCATGTTGAGCTTTAGAGACTGCTCAGGCATCCAGGAGGAGATGGCGGAGAGGCAGCTGGATACCGGAGAGAGGACGAAAGGAGAGAGGTCAGGAGAGGAGAGATATAGAGATATAGTTGCGTGTCATCTGCATAGAGGTGGTATTGGAGGCCAAAAGAACTGATGAGTTTTCCCAGGGAAGAGGTGTACAAGGAGAAGACAAGGACAGAACACTGCAGGATGCCAACGGGAGGAATGGAAGCGGTGAGGTTGAGCCAGAAGCAGACACAGGGAAGGAGCTGTTGGTGAGGTAAGAGGTGAACTAGACATTAGCGGTGCTAGAGAGGACAAATGGTTGGTAGGGTGTGGAGGATGAGAGGATGATCCACAGTGTTGAAGGTCTCAGAGAGGTTTAGGAGGATGAAGAGATAGAAGTGGCTCCTGGATTTAACCAAAAGTGGGTCATTGGTGACTTTAATAGGCTGGGAGTGTAACACTGTGCTGTGAAGTCACATCTCAGCACCACACTTCCAGACTGATAGACAGGAGCAGACCGAATTAAGACTTAATAGGGCCCTAGTCATCCTGCTGGTTTGTGCACCTTTTTCATCTCTGTTTGTCAATAACAAAACCACATAAAAACAGATTAGATTAATGTGGGCCCCTACTTGATTACTCCACAACTCGTTGGGTATGGGATGCTGTCAGTCGGGATCCTGGCTGTCAGCATCCCGACCCAGGCATCCCGACAGAGCTAGCATACAATCACTTGTTCGGTATGCTAACCCTCCCCTCTCCCTACTCTAACCCACCCTCTTTGGTGCCTAACCCTAACCTCCCCCCCAGTGCCTGAACCTAACCTCCCCCTCCACACACTCTAAACCTAACCCTCCCCCCTTAGTGCCTAAACCTAACCCTCTCCCTAGTGCCTAACACCTAAAACATAACCCTAACCCTCCCTCCCACCCCGCTACTTACCTTCGGTAGCCTGGCGGTTGGGACGCCAGCGTCAGTATTGTGAGAGGCGCCTGGATTCTATCGCTGGTAATATCAGCACTGGCATCGCAGCCGCTGGGATACTGACTGTATCCCCTCCACAACATGTCCTGGGAGATTTAAGAGTAAATCGCCTGAGTGGGACACATAATGGGATGAACACCTAGTGCACCCAGAGCACATGCCTAGGGGCACCTGGCATTTGGATGCTTGTTTTAGTACTGTTGATCTGAAATTTACTACTAACTACAAAATATTTCCACTCTATGTACCATATGTCATCTTGAATGGAGTATAAATGGATAGGACATGTACGGACTGTCCCTGTAAGATGTCCAACTTAGTAAATATGTATACATAATTAAAAATAAAACATGTAATTGTTCTTGGCTTATTATTATTATTATTAGCAATCAACAAATGAGGACTTCTAACCAGACAATGAAAATAATAGTAAAATTGGGCAAAAGGCATTACTGTTGTCAAACTGCGACCACCACTGCACACTCAGGGGGTCATTCAGACCCACTCGCGAGTGGCAGTACGCTCGCAAGTGGGTCGATGTTCCCCACTGCGCATGCGCACGACGGAGGGAGCTCCGTCGTGCGCATGCGCGAGACCCGGCGAGCGACGGGCTTCCCATCGCTCCGAGTCTCGCACCAAAGGGGGCGTGCTGTCGATGTTGATTGACAGCACGCCCCCTTTGGTGGGCGTGCCAGGGGCGTGCCTGCCAGACGGAGGCGTTCCCATGGGAACGCCTACCGTCTGAAGCCGGCCCCACTGACATCACTAGTGATGTCAGTGGGAGTGATTTTGGCTCTGATAGAGCCAAAATCACTCCTGGGCTTGCGGCAGCGAGACCCTACCGCAGGGTCTCCATCGCAAGTCCGATGGTCGCGATGGTCAAGACCATCGTGACCATCTTTTTGGCCGCTCGCATATGCTGTGGGTGGTCACCCACAGCTATGCGAGCGGCCAGGAGGCCGCTCCATTTTCATGGAGGAGGGCCCTGATTCAGAGCGAGCGCTCTGGTCAGAGCGTCCGGCTCTGAATCAGGCCCTCAGTTTTCTCCACTTGTATTACTGGTCATTTGGGGGCTCCATCCTAGCACCACAGGCATGCTGCAGGGCAAGAAACTCCAACAATAGCCACACAAGGCAGACTAACAGGATAAGAGGCAACATTTTGCCTCCACATCAACCAAGAGCCCAGGACTGGTGTCTGAACAAAACAGGCCATATTGTAACTCAGGCTGACTCTTTTCTAACCTAACAATAGTAAAGCCAATTTCTACGAGAGTTAGCGAATGCTACCATGTTTGCATCATGGTCACAAACTTATACAAGTAGTCACATTCATGTTCAATTTTCCATATAGCAAAACCCTTATCAAAATCCTTTATATCACACATATAAGATTCACAGTTTTTTGTTTATCTTAAAAACAAAAACAAATCACTAGTGAAAATGTCCATAGGAAAAAGCTGTATCATTCACGTACATTCAGACATTGTAATGTATATAAATATATGGAGACTGAAGCAATTATTCTGGTACATAATTATACTGTAGCTTATTTTCTGTAAATAATGTAATCCTAGCATCACAAGACCCTTTCATGACATGTAGTTAAGTATAGTTTCCATAAATTACTGTTCTAAGGATAACATGCAGCAGACCTTAGTAATCTGTGTATAAATGTACACATTCAACCCTTTCATTGCCAAGTGCTCAGAAAATGGCTCCTACATGTCCAGCAGAAACTCATCTTAATTTAAATATGAGGGGTATATTTACTGAAGTGGAGATGTTGCCCATAGCAACCAATTAGATTCTAGCTATTATATTCTAGAAGATGCTATTTAACCACTTGCCTGGCACGGTCGTATCAGATACGACCGCACCAGGCTGGGCTTTCCCTGACATGGTCGTATCTGATACGACCAGTCAGAAATGCCCTCTAGGCGGCTGTGGGAAGCTAATCTTCCTGCAGCCGCCTACATCAGAGGGACCTTCTGGTCCCTCTGCAAGCATGACTGCCTCTCGAGCATTACCCGATCACTGCTGGCCATAGTGATCGGGCACCGTCGGCAACCCCATCCCGGTGCACTGCCATTGAAGCAATAGCCACGGCTCATGTAGCCGCAGCTGTTGCTGTCACTGTGGCCAGCAGTGATCGGGCATCCGGCTCCAGCAGCCGCGGCTTTGGTAGCCGCCGCTGCTGCTCTGTACCAGGGCCGCCAGCGGGAAACCCTCCTGCTGCGGCTCCGGCACTACAGTGATCACTAGGTGATCACTGTGTAATGGAGCAGCAGCAGCGGCTCTGGTAGCCGCTGCTGCTGCTCTGTATCCGGGCCGCCAGCGGGATACACTCCCGCTGTGGCTCCGGAACTACAATGTACAGGAAGCAGCAGCCGAGACTCTGGCTGCTGCTTCTATGTACCCAGGTAGCCCAGCAGCCCCCCACACACTCTCACCCCGGCCTCAGCTCCTCCTCCTCGTCCCCCATGAGTTTTTGATAAGGTCCACAATAGCGTGCATGTATATATGTATATATATATATATGCATATATATATCTATATATCTATAGATATATATACGCATAAATATATATATATATATACATATATATATTTTCATATATATATATATATATATATATATATGCATATACGCATATATATATATATATATATGCATATACGCATATAAATACATTTATGCATATATATATATATATATATACACATGCATACATATATATGTATATATATATATATGTGTATATGTATATGTGTGTATATATATATATATGCATATATATATATGCGTAATATATATATATATGCATATGTATATATATATATATATATATATATATTAATATATGCATATATGTATATATATATATATATATATGCATGTGTATATATATATATATATATATATGCATGTATGTATATATATGTATGTGTATGTATATATTTATGTGTGTATATATATATATATCGCAAAGCCTCTGATTAGGGATGGCAACCGACCATCGATGGTTTGCAAACCATCGATGGTCTGACTAAAAACAAGTGGTTTGCCATTGCTGGTGGCCATCAATGTTGCACCACCGATGGCAACCCTCAATCGAAGTTTAGGAAACATCGGCAGATGTGGTCTACACAGATCTCCTTGACCAATTGGTAAACAATTGATGGCTTCTAACGATGGTTGAACCATCGATGGTACAGTTGTCAATGGCCATCACTACAGTATAACATAAAAGTCACTATTTTTATGGTATACTGTGTTTTAAAAAAAATTTTTTGCAAATAAAATAGTGATGGATAAGTTTAAAATTATGTTCTTGACGTAATTAAATCATAAAAGAAACCGACAATTTTGGAGCGGTTTTTGGAAAAAGAATTCGTCAGTTAAGTGGTTAAATGTTAAGTAGAATCTGATTGGTTTCCATGGGCAATATCTCCATTTCTAAAAACTCTCACTTTAGTAAATAGTCTGAGTCCTGCAATTGAGAACTGTCATAAGGACATGCATAAGTCCAGATTCTACCAAGACAATTTGGGCACATTTTTTCACAAAATGCAAACTGTAAATTTGGATTAATAGAATGAAGGCAAATTCTTCTCTGTAAGAGTAATTTACAAATGTGCAGTCAGAGGCCTAACCGGTATGGTGACACCCAGTCTGGCACATACCTACCTCTCTAGCACGCTGAAAGGGTGCGTGGCTTCGTACTATGATGTTTGCCATTTTGGGAGTGTTACCGCATGTCACACACCTGTGTTTGACCTGCTGGGGGCTTGCCTATCGCTCCGGGAGCTGCTGGGAAGCCCCCTGTCTCTCCCAGCACAGTGTGGATGCAGTGTCAGACTGAGGCATGAAAGGCCCACCAGGGAAGGCACTGGTAGGGGCCTATGCTTAAAGGGTGTGGTCAGCCACCACAGAGGCAGCGGGGCACACTGGGGATTTCCCCTGTACCCCTGTGGGCCAGTCCAACCCTGTGTGGATGATGTCAGCATGCAGTGCTGTTCAGTGACACCTGCTAGGAAATAGCAGAGCAGCCACACACCCCCCTATAGTAAAGCCACTGTGCAACATGCAAAAGCAGAGTGCAAATGCCTTTTCTGGTCCTTGTGCTACAGATGTGGACAGATCCTTCTTATTCACCGCTTTATGAATTTATGAATACAGTACTAGACTAGTCATTCTGTAGGTGCCAGGAAATCAATCTTGTTTCCTTACTTTTAATTGTCGCTATTTGCAAAACACCTTTTTTAAAAACAAAACAAAACAAAAAACAGAGTTCTGTGCAGTTTTCTAATAAAAAATAGTTGACAAATAAGTCACCATGAACAGAGAGGAAGGTGCATAGTGCTGAAGTGCTGCTTCTTGACCCTATGGTTGTGACAACGTTTGGGACAGATCGCTGGAAATCTTTATGTAATTTGCTGCCTTTAACAATCAAAGAAAAATGACAGTTAGGAGCTGATTGGTTGGTAGTTTATCACACTCCAATTTATCACTTTCCAGAGCTTAGTACATCACCCCCAAATAGTGAAATTTATTACAGTTTATTTACATATAATAATAAAAATGTAAGCTCCTAGGAGCAGGGTCCTCCTCCCCACTGTCTCACAGCCTTTTTCTCTAGCACTTCTATGACAGCCTTCACCTTCCCAGCTGTATTGTGTATGGAGAATTGTGTTGCTAATTGTTACTTGTGCTCTGTTTATAATTTGGTTACTGTATTGTAATGTAATGTTCTGTGTACCCTTTACTGTATGTACCGCCTGTGAACCACTTGTAGCGCCCTATAAATAAAATGTAATAATAATAATAATAATAATAATAATAAAATACTCTTGTTACATTTCTTACAGAAAGCTTCTTCACATGCTCAGCTTCTTTGTACATTACCCTTACTTCTGTTGCATGTAGAACCTTACTATACTAAAATATACTTACTTTAAGGTTGTGCATGAAGCAATAAAATGTTGTGGAATGTTGTAGAAACGCAGTTACTCATAGCAACCAATTGGACATTTACTGAAATTGTACAAACTTGTATGTAACCAATGAAAGTTTAGTATGGATAGCTGTGGGTTGCTGTACTTTTGCACAATGTAATGGTAGTCAGCATATGGTTTGTAGAAATGTTTTGGGTGAGGAAACCAAAGAACACCTATTTTATCATGATTCAATGTCATATTTATTATATTAACATGTGGTCTCTGCCGCCCTTACTGGAACGTTAAACAAGCTTGAGGGAAGCTTTTTTATGTTAATTGAAATTAATAAATAATAAATACTCACTGTCATTTGCAGAAATGGAGGAAGACCATGAACACTGTCTCATCTTCGGCATATCTGTTTTACAGCAAATATGATCTTCATATAGCGCGAGTGGTGTAGAACACTGGTCCTAAGCCTCACACCTGAACACATTGTTCATGTGCAGGTAGCTGCTGTACTACAGCTCACAGAATTCAGATCTTCCAACCCTATTTAGCTCCTGTTCTCCTCTGTGGAATGAGACTGGACAACCGATACCTGGCTGCGCACATATCGGCCATATATACGTATGGTAGGAAACGGCACATTGCGAACGTCGTGATGAATTGGTTTCCCCACAATGAGTCCTCATGTACTGTAATAAGCTGCTTATACATAAACAGCACTGTCTGTTATTTGAAAACATACAGATTCTGTATAAAGGACACCCAAATCACTACATTGAGGGGGGCAGCAAATTCAAAAAGTGACAACCTTTCTATAGAACAATGGCCCTCATTCAGAGCCGTACGCTCTGAGCAGAGCGCACGCTCTGAATGAGGGCTGGGCTCCATTTTCATGGAGCGTCCTCCTGGACGCTCGTATAGCTGTGGGTCACCACCCACAGGCTATACGAGCGTGCATTGTGATGGTCGCGATGGTCGAGACCATCGCGACCATCGAATTTGCGAGCCGGAGCCTGCGGTTGAGGTTTTCAACCGCAAGCTCCGGAGTGATTTTGGCTCTATCAGAGCCAAAATCACTCCCACTGACATCACTAGTGATGTCAGTGGGCCGGCTTCTGACGGGAGGCGTTCCCGTGGGAACGCCCCCGTCAGGGAGGCACGCCCCCGGCACGCCCACCAAAGGGGGCGTGCTGTCAATCAACATTGACAGCACGCCCCCTTTGATCGGACACAACGAGCGAAGGACTTTCCTTCGCTCGTCGCGTCTGGCGCATGCGCACGACGGAGCTCCCTCCGTCGTGCGCATGCTCAGTCCATAACATCGACCCACTTGCGAGCGGACAGCCGCTCGCGAGTGGGTCTGAATCAGGCCCAATATCTATCAGAAAATCCACATAAAGTTCAGTTGTTACTGTGAATGCATCTCCTTCATATACTGTGTATTTAGCTTTATAAAAGTAGGAAAAATATTTATTATGATAGAAAGCATCATAAAATGTCATATTTCTTATCAAAGTCTCCAAGCGCTGTGTGGTTACCAGAATATTATACATTATCCTGATAAATGCTAACAAATTCTTTAATTGCATTCTTTTCTTCTGAAATCATCAACTATTTCAGGATGCTTTACTGAATTCACCATGTGTCTTTATAGTGATCTAATATAATTTCTTATAGCATGATGCTATTCAGTGGCTTACAGGTTGCTGAAAAAAATTGTTTGCAACACACGCCATTGCTACAGTCTTAGACAGTCAGCCCTCAAGGCAGAACACCCCCACCCACCTTCTATGGCTTAGCTACCAAGCAACACAGCTCTACTTGCCAAATGCTCCCATTTCCTTTTCATCATATTCAGGCTCAGGACTAACATTTAGTGCAGAGAAATTGCTGCTATTATGTGAACAAACTTCCTCTAGAAGTAACTTATTAACCTTAGTTATGTTACTTTCTGATTACAATTACTAAATGCCACAGGCATGGAAAGCATTCAACTTCTAAAAAGCATAATGCATGCACAGTAATTGCTGCAATTTTGTGCCTTGCCAAACGTGATTGTCTATCCGGTTGTTGCTTTACCCAAAGAGTTCACACCCAGTGACAGCAGTGTACAATGAATGTCAGTGCTGAGAAAAGGACAGCTACGTACAGTATAATGTATAAATATGTTTAGAACTATTCAATACACAGTGTATGTTTAATATATTTTTTGTTATCTTGTCTTTGTGTAATGTGATTTTTGCAGCATATAAAACACGACATACTGAGTTGTACACAATCAAATATATAAGCACACAATTATTAGAATGGTTAGCATGTGTTTTACATTCTGTTAATGCCTAAAGCTATATATCTGCAGATGATGGTTGTTCATACACACTAGTCTGAGCAACTATCATCTGCCCGGGTGTCCTGTTTGCCGGTGGCGTGTCGCGTCCTTTCCCCGCGACCTCTGCTGCAAGTCTACGGGTGGTTTGCTGCAGATATACGGGCGGGTTGGTACTTTATCTCTCTCCATTTTAGCTCTCGGCAAGGCTTAGTACATCTCCCCCTCAGCCTGTTAAGTGATAGTTACAAGCTGATTGGTAGGTACTTTATCTCTGTCCACTTTATCTATTAGGCTTAGTAGATAGACACCAGTCACCAAAGGGGAGGTTATGTATGACCTAAGCTGTCGGAGTTATTGTTTGACCTCTTTTTAACATTAATGCTTTACATCCTGCTTTCCACATTATGGTTTCTAGATCTCCTGTTTCTATTCCATCTGGTTTAGGATTTCTGCTGATAATGGTGGTCCATATACATAGTTTCCATTTGTTTGCTAAAAGGAGGATGTCCTTCTGCTGTTTCAAATTTGTGTACTCTTCGCACCCTTGTGTATTATATTCATAAAACTACGTATGCTACAATAAATCTATTTTCCAGAAATACTTGTTTGAATATCACTCTAACCCATATTTTAATTTTCAGCATCAGCTTTAACAGTGCCAGTCAGAAAAAAATAGCTCTCAGCCATTTAAAGAACTTCCATTACCAGCTACAGTATGTCAGTTTTTCCCAACTCCAGTCTTCAGAGATCCCTAACAGTGCATGCTTTACAGATCTCAATAACACTAGTGAATTAGCTCCACCTGTGGATTTTTTATAATGTCAGCCAGTAATGAATACACATATGCACCATTTAGGAAATCTGTAAAACATGCACTGTCAAGGGTCCCTGAAGACTGGAAACACTGATCTACAATACTAAGGCTGGCTACACACTTGGCCGATATTGACACGATTTGCTGCATCCGCCGACCAATCGTGCATATCGGCTAGTGTGTATGCATTATTGCGCGCTCCCGCAGGTTGTATGTGATGTCTTCCGGTCGGCTGTGCTGCACGCCCAACCGGAAGATTTTGCATGTGATTAGGTGTCAATTATGTAGCGTGTACGGCCAACTGGATGACCAGACGATATATATTGGCCGAATTGGCCAATTTTGACGTCATATGATGTCAGTGATCATTGTAGTGTGTACGGGAGCAGCGATAAATCATATACGATCAAATGATACAATATATAGTTTGGTTGTATATGCAATATTGTGCAGTGTGTATGCTCAATATCGTATGTTCTGGCCTCAAGGGAAATTGGATGTAAAATCGGTCCAATTACAAGTCGTTCAGGTGTGTACCCACCCTTAGTTGTGTGCAGAAGTCAGAACTGCTTGAATGAACAGTGGACATGCAGTGGTCAGTGTTGGGATTTGGGTGGGTTATATGTGCTATGAAATATGCCTGTTGATATGACAATGCATACTTTCCAATATTCTTGCTTGGGAAATCTCCAAATTAGGCCACTACCTGATCCACAATGACTCAAACACACCCTGATCTGATAAAGGCACAAGAACCTTAGGTGAAGCTGGTCATGGTCCAGGATTGTTGACATAGAAACACAGAGTTTGACGGCAAATAAGAACCATTTGGCCCACTTAGACTTTGGATTAGGAGTTTGGTTAGAGTATTAATGTTACAATTTTAGGGTCAGGGTTTGGGTTAAGGGTAAGAGTTGGGGTGTTAGGGTAGTAGGATTACATACAGTATGAGACACATGGGTGCCCTTTAAAGCTCATTTAAAATTGAATATTACATTTATTGTTAATTGAAATAACATTTATAATTTTCAATGCATGTAAAATAATTGAATATCAGTTACTTAAATATTTATTATGGTGTAAAAGAATGCATGTCCTTAGTGGAGTGCCCTATTAGTGACACATGTTCTTAACGCTTGGAATAATATTCTTTTAGCCTATTAAGATTAAGAGTAGTAAAGGAAGGGCAACTAGTTGCTTTAACAATTGAGTACATATGGAAGCTTAATTAACACTTTAAGTGCAGGAAAAACTCTCCATACAAATAAGGGATTAAAAGATCACCCTGGGGTGAAAGGGTTAGGCATGTCTGGAATACTAAACAGCACAAAAAGATTTGTAGTAGGAAGTTCAGTGATCATTAAAAACCTTCTGACATTCCTAGAGAAAAGTCCCTTATGAATCAGTTGATGATTCCAAAGCCAGCTGTCTTCTCCCCCAGCACATTCCTCCTCTATATCCTCCTCCACCTTCAGTGCTGGCATTCCAGTACTTGCATTTAGTACTTCCTCCTCTGGATCACCTGTGTTGCAGCATAAATAAAACATTGTTTTTTCAGCTGTCTAACCTTTGGTTCCATCTGCCTTCTGCTGACCCTTTGTTTGGATAGTGAGAGGCAGCATTCAGCACCCACTTCTGCAAATGGATAGATCATCCCACAATAGAAACAAGAAAAATAGGACTAATGTTGAGTCATGTTTGCTTTCTAGGAAAACAGTATTTCATGCAGCACATATGAGCCAGCGTAATCCATTTTACCCAATACACAGTGGTATGTTCTGTTTCCCCCAATTTATTTATCCATAAAGACAACCCAGGCTGAATTATATACAACAACATAAAAAAAATAATTAAATCTATTCTGGGTTCATTTAAATAGAAGTGGTCGCAAAGCAGTGTAACCAAGGGTATCATGTTATTAGGTACATATATAACACCAGCATATTTACAATTGATATAGATTAAAGGTGGGTACACATCAGACAACCCATGATGCAATGGACGACCCAGACAACCCACGATACGACGGATGACATATCGTGTGGTCCGTACACACTGCATGATCTGGTGACCGACTGCACGATATGTTGTTCACCTGCCGCATCCAAATGCATGGGGTAATTTATCCCATTGACAGTTCATCCTTGCCTCTCTTCAAAGGCCTGCGATTTGCAACATTATGCCGCGAGGAGGTGAGGCCTAATGACACAAAGTGTCTGCCCACATCAGCGATCATCTCCTTCTTCCCTCCATGGAAAAGTAGGAAAGTATGATATAATCATTCATATCAGCTGATTAAAGGCTGCTCTGATTGATTATCATTCAGTGTATGTAGATAAATGATTATCGATCAAAAAATGGAAAACCCCCACTAAAAACCGTCTTGGAAGTTTGTGTTGGTATTCCAATTTATTTGATTTGCCAGACCTCCAACCAGCAGATATCACTCAAGTGTATGGGGATTGAACAACTTTTGTAAATGACGCGATAAAACACATCACAATCTTAGGCAGACATATGCTAAATTTCCATCTACCAGTGGCATAGAGATTTTTAATAAATAAATAAACAAAATCAAAAATGTGTGAGGAGCCCCCTAAATTCTTAACCAGCACCTAGCACTTTTGGTCTAGTGCATGTTACCACAAAATCAGGGGGAAAACAGAGTAGGGTGCCCACTGATTTTGCTTAACTAATACAATGTTTTTCCAGGTTGGGCTGGTGGAACCAACAGTATGGGGTCCCCCAAAACCAGCCCCAGGCCAGTTGGCACCACACTGAGTTACACAGGAGAGTCAGGCATGAAAAAAACATGTGTGTCCCCCACCTAGGTGTACCCTGCCTTAGTGTCAACAGCACTATGACTCACCCAGCACCTGTGTAATGTTGGGTGCTGGGTAATAGGTGTAAAAAAATAAATTTTAAATACTTTTCCTTGGTGCACTACAGATACCAGCATGGCTGACTGCCAAAAGCCGACACCAGGGAAAATTGCCTACTACTTTCTTTTGGGTGAAAATGCAATATTCAATTAGCGACAATGTGCGTTAATCCAGCATCACAGATTTTCCTATCCACCTCTTTAGGAATGTGAGGAAACAATCTGCGTACTTGATAGTTGCGAGGTGCCAGAGAAATGGTCGGTATGCTGGCACCTAGCAACCATCACCACTAATTAAACACTCCTGTAAGTCATTTGTGATGCTGAAAAAATGTGGGATGTATCACACATGACATATTGTGGGGGCATATGCCTATTTTTCAGTTAGAGCAGGACTCTTACCTCAAAAGAAGATAGATTAGTGTTCCAAGATGTTAGAGATTGTATACACATACATACATATATATATATATACACACACACACACACATATATACACATATACATATGTCACACATACAGGGGCAGAACTATGGGAGACAATGGAGGCGCCTGCCGCCGGGCTCCAGCACTGAAGGGGCACCTCCTCCATTGCCCACAATGTATTCACCCCACTTAGGGCTGTAGTGTACCATTACAGCTGCCTTATACATGGCACCTCTTCCTGGCAACTGAGAAGCCACTATACACTAGTAGAAAGCTCCGTGTCAGACCATCAGCTGCCGCCTCCATCTATCTATAGCCTGTCCCTACTCATTGGTGTTGCTGCTCCTCAACAGCTTCTTTGTCAGTGTAAGATGTCCGGCGCCCCCCTCACTCCTCCATACAGTGTCAGTGGCTGTGATGGAGGGCACCAAATAAGAACTTGCCTCCGGGCGTCTGGGATGAACTTACGCCACTGCACACATACCTTACACACACACACACACATATATATATATACACACACATAAGTCACATATACATTACAAACAAACTTACCTTGCAGCAGATCTGATTGGTACAGGACCTAGCATGCTGGCACCATGTAATTAGGCCCATGTAACCAGTAGAGCACGCAGGGGGGGTTTCTGTGTCCCATAAACCCCCCTGTGTGCTCTACTGGTTACATGGGCATGCATAAATTAGCCATTGCGATCTCCTATACAGCATGAGAGCTCTCAACGTGTCAGGATAGTTGCTGTATTTGAGACACGTCAGACCTACCGCAAGGGCTGCATGGCTGGTCGATGTGCATCAATGTTACCGATATTTATGCTGGTACGTAACGTCAGACGCAGATGAGTAGGCAGCAGTGGGCATCCCTATACTCGGGTAAGCTTTGGAACTGTTAGCATATTTTCGCAGCTGCTATCCGTGCAAAATCACAACTGCGACCGCTTTCGCGTCCATCTCTGAATCTGAGTCCGCAAAGTCACATGGGTCACTGCAGCCACCCTGATACAATTTAGCGCATGGAGGGCTGTGTGTATGAGCTGACAGAGTGGTCTCGGAAGAGAGGTACCTGAAACCTCGAAAACGCAAGGCTGAAGCTGCTTGTGTTGGGTGTCGGGCAAGGCCGGCACCAGGGGCTGACTGAAATGGGGCGTGACCTAATTACCACAGGCCACACCCCCTAAATGCAGTTATTTGGGGCCTGCCAGTATGATGCCTTCCGGTAATGTCTGGCTGGGGGCGAGCCCAGCACTACATCAGTAGCTGGGTTGCCCCCAGCCCTCTTCCTGCACTGAATAGATACATCCATTCCTCTTCTCCGGGGCAGGCACCAGAGCAGGTGGAGGTGCCCAACCTTCCGACCGCCTGCGGGACACTTCGTACCACGGGTGGAACAGTGGGCGGTGCCTGAAAAACGGGACTGTCCCGCTGAAATCGGGAATGGCTGGGAGGGGTGCGCCCTCTATGGGGTGGCTCCCCTGTTTGACTGCACTGGTTGAACATGCCTCGACCCGGCACTGGTGGCGGGTTTAGATGGAGGTAATCTCTGCAGGTTGTGTTAGAGTTTCTGTGGTGTGTGTGCCGGCAGAGTACACCACTGGCAACGTGGTGACTTTGTAAACTCCCTTATTAATTTATGATAATTATTTAGTTGTTTTTTCGCCTTGGGCCATGATTACAGATCATGAAGTTGTTTTAATTAATGTATAATTCCAGATTTGAGGCACAGGTTTCTTGGGCCATTCTCATGCTGGGGAATTGGGACCACTAGCTTTGATATGTTTGTTTCTTGTCACATGATCCATGTACAGACACAAATTTAATGTATACCTTTAACGTTAAGTTTAATTTACTTGAAGTAGGGTGAGTGCCCCAGCCAAGACAGTACTTTGTTTCTTCCTTAATAAATCAGTCATTTAAAGTGCTTTGGTAGAAAGGTTCTATATAAATATAGAATAATTATTAGTATTATTATTATTATATAACCATGTGCAAAAAGAAAGTTTGATTCTTGACAATGTAATTACATGAATGTAAGGGACTGGAGTTATTTCCAGGGCATTTTATCATCCTAAAATGACCTGATTAGTACAAAACCTTGAAGACGACGGTGACCATGAATAACAGCCTGTATTTTCAATGAGACCCTTTCTGTACCAGCCAAATACTTTCTAGGTGCATTATAAATGCATTTAAAGGCACAATTTCTACTCTACTTAAAACATTTAAATGTAAAAATTAAACACATGAAATTAAGAAAGTTCTGATATAATCTTTCTCCCATGACTTAAGAGATGATGAGAAATATTTTAAATGTTTAATTAATAAATGGTGGTCCTAAAGTGAAAGCAATCAATGGGAACACGAAGTAGAATATGTTTACCTTATCTGGCATGCCCATTCTCATCTGTGCCCAACCTACACATCACAACCCATAACACTTTCACAGGTGTGCATGCCAAAATATGGAGGGTAGATGAGTACCCAGTTTTACATGATGGAGACAAACAAGTGCACTAGAAGTAAAAGCACATTGGGGGCAATTCAATTGTTTTTTTAAGCCGTGATAATTAATGGGCGCCTAGTGTTGCAAATCAATTGTTCTGGGTGCTCATTAATTATCGCCCTCTTCGCCCTGGGTTTAGCCATGTAAAATGGCTAAACCCATCTAAAGTTCTACTTAGGGCGCGCTAACTGCAGTTAGCGTGCCCTAGCCAGGGGGTTTCTCACACAATTCTGCTCACACCCTCCTGAAGGTGCGAGCAGAAATGCCGGCGCCGGCAGCTATCGCGCCCTTACGGAGCAATTTAATTGCTTCGTCAGGCGTCTTAAAAAAAAAGCAGCCGGCAAAACATTAGAATTGCCCCCTGATTGTCTCTTATTTTGCATTTAAATTATAAATGGGAATAAATGGTACTGACTTAGGGAAACATATTGAAAGACTAGCTTGTAAAGATAGCTTAGCCACATGCATTTATTTATTTATTAACAGTTTCTTATATAGCGCAGCATATTCCATTGCGCTTTACAATTGGAAACATTTATAGAACAAAACAGGGTAATAACAGACAGATATATAGGTAGGAAGGCCCTTCCAACATAACCCATTTCACCTGGGGTATATCTGTTCTCACTTTTACCATCTGATTTCATTAATATGATTTTAGACAATTAAGTGGTGTAAAAAAATTGTCTTGGATGAAATCATTCCTGTTGTCTAGATAATTTGAACAAAACAGCTATATTAGTATATATGTGTGCATCGGGATGCAGTCATGTGACCGGCTGCCTCAAGGCAGCGGGTCACAATCCCGACAGTGTAATCCCGACAAGGGATCTAACATAGGCGTCAAAATACTGACACCTATGTTAATCCCGACGCCGGGACCCTGACAGGATGCTAAACCGATCGTCCAACGCCCGGGGTAAGTATCCAAGTAGCCGAGGATGGGGGGGTTAGGTTTAGGGACCCCCGGGGGGACTTAAGGTTAGGCACCCCCCTAACAGTCGGCAAAGTTTCGCCTGTCCGACTTTCCACCTTATCTGCCTGTTTCATAGGCGAAATCTTTCCGTGGGCGTCTTCTCTTTTCGCCTAGTTCAATTCCAAAACAGGTGAAAATGGAAAACGGCGAATGCGGAACAGGCGGAAAGTGATGAGAGAATTGGGGAAATCAGTCTGTACCCCAAAAAAAGATGCACTAACATAAGAAATCAATATAGATGTGTACTAATAGCCCTAATATCACTATTTTGGGTACTTAAGTTGTGTAAATAGCTTGCTATTAGCGTCTTTGTAAAAGTGGTGAAGAATGGCATAAAGCAATATTTTGGGAGTGAAAATAAGTAGTCCAGTCAAATTTGGGGTACTTGAAAATGGGTGCAAGCATATTTTAATGTCTCTAAAGTGGATTTGAAAAAAACTTAAAAAATCTACCTGCTACATGCACCTGCAATCCCAAAAACACCTGAGCCATTCTTGCAGCCCCTCAATAAGTCTATTTCGCTAGTTTTTATGTTTGTCCTCCCACTTTTTACTTTTTTGCCCCAAAAATGACATGTCTTTTTTGGGGTGTTCTGAGGTCATTTTTTTCATTTTTTTTGACTGATTTGTCCTTTGGGGGCTGTCCCAAGGGTTCTGAGTCTTTTTCCCACATTTGCACCTCAAAATAAAGATTTTGCACTTTTTTTCACCTCCTATTCATTGGAGATACTTTTTCGCCTATTACAATGCATTGAGTTTCCGCCTAGGCGAAATCGTCCTGGAACTGAATATGGAGATACTTTGAAAACAGGCGAAAAGTCCAAATCGGCGAAAACTTTTCTCCAAATGGCACTTTTCGCCTCTAATTGAATCCGGCCTTTAATGTGAAAAGCAAACATACATTGTTATACCCATTGGCGTCACTAGGGGGGTGCGCGCCGCATCGGGTGACACCATCTGAGGGGTTGACGCTGAAATAGCAGAGCAGCTCTGCTATTTTGGTGTCATCCCCTTGGATGGTGTCACCGGGTGGCGCTACATCAGTAGTGATGGATGACGGCCCCAAAATGGCACACACCAAGGGGCGTGGGCACAAGTTCATGCACCCTTTCGTGCGTGCATGTCTTCAGTGCGCATGAGGATTAACTGAGTACCATACCTGGTGTCACCACCCGTAGTGACGCCACTTGTCATGCTTACATAATCTCTGTGAGAATTCATGTACAATGGGCCTGATTCAAAGTTTTATGCTATGCCAATGTTTTTGCAGTTGAGCTATAATTGTCAAACTGCACATGTGTCTAAGTCACACAGCGCATGCATCAAGGTATCTCAGAGATCCGAACCCACCCGAATTTTGCAGTTCCGAGTCGGAACCAAGCCGGCTCGGATTTTCCCGCCTGATCTCAAAGTGAGGCAAAATGTCATCATCCCACTGTCGGATTCTCGTGGGTTTTGGATTCTATAAAAGGTTCCGCCCCGCCGCCGTTTTCATTCCGGCTGTGGAGAGTGAAGAGGAAGCATAGGAGGGGCTGTGCTCTTGTTGTCCATAGCGACTGTGCTGTGCTGACTTGCTGGCATAGGGGCTGGCTGCTGTTATCACTTGTCATAGGGGCTGGCTATTGTCCATAGGGGCTGGATGTATTACATAGGGGCTGGATGGCTGTTGTTCAGGGCTGTGCTGTTGTCCATAAGGGCTGTGTTGCTGTCCACTCTATAGGAGCTGTGCTGCAGACAGAAAAGGGGGGCTTCAGTGGCTTCTGTGTCACTGCAGTCCATAAAGGGGTGCTGCTGTGTTGTCCATGGGGTGCTCTGTCCATCAGGTGTGCTCTACCCCCCAGTGTAAAAAAAATAAAAAATGAATCAAAGTGTTTTTTTTTCTGTGTGTGTGAGTGCGCGTTAGCCGCACTTGTCAACAACGTAGCTGCACAGGGGTGCAGCCTGTGTCGTTTATCAAGGGACTGCTGCCTCATTCAGGGGTGCTTTCCCCCCCAGTGTAAAAAGAAAAAGATTATTTAAAGTGTTTTTTTTTCTGTGTGCGTGTGCGCGTTAGTCGCACTTATTAACAACGCAGCTGTGCAGGGGTGCTGCCTGCAGGGCCGCCATCAGGGGGGACTGTCGGGACTACTGTCCCAGGCCCAGGCACTCCAACAGAGAAGGGGGGCCCGGCCTGCTCCAACCACCCGGCCGCTGCTACTGCAGTGCAAGACAAAGGGGCCTCCTGTTATACGCCCACCCCCCAACCCACCGCTACTGCTTCACTCGATGCCCAGTGTCCACAGTTCCAAGGCACGTGCATGTCACAGGGCGCTCTGCCTCCAACCGCTACATTTTCATGCGGCTCCTTAGAAATGTGTGAATGCTGGCCTCTGAAGTGCGAACACTTCAGAGGTCAGCATTCCCAGTGATGCACTGCGCGGGTGACGTCATGACATCACCCGCGATGCGAGGAGCGAGCCTGCCCTGCGCCACACCATCAGATCCAGTCAGAGCAACTCAGAGGCAGCGGCGGTGTGGCAGCGGGAGCGTGGCGAGGTAAGTACTGGGCTGGGGGCCCTATATAAGCAGTACTACTTTAGGGGGCCCTGCATAAGGGGCACTACTTTATGGGGCTGCATATGGGGCACTACTTTAGGGGGCCCTGCATATGGGGCAAAACTACAAGGGGCAGTGGCATGGGGGGGGGGCTGCAATGACACATGAATGTGGGCTGGAGTGGCAAGGGAGAGGGCTGGAGTGTCACATGGAGGAGCTGAAGTGTGTATTATGTGAATCTTGCTTTTTCAATGTATTTTATGTGGTTCTGGATATCAAAATGTATTTTATGTGGATGTGGTTTTTAAAATATATTTTATGGGGCTCTGGCTTTTTCAATATATTTGATATGGAAGTGGCTTGTTGCAGTGTATTTTATGCTGATGTGACTTTTTTACATGTCTTTTATGTCGATCTGGTTTGTTTCAGTATATTTTATGTCGATCTGGTTTGTTTCAGTATATTTTATGTGGATCTGGCTTGTATTTTCCATGTGCTGGGCTGGCCTCCAGCGTGACTAAAAACGGGGGTGTGACACAAGGTGCACACAAAAATGTGGCTTGGCCTTGTGACAGCTAGGCCATGCTCCATTTTTGATCATGCGCATGATGTTGACTTTAACTGGACAACAGATATTTTTGACTCTTTGCCTCTGACTGGTTAGCCAACCTTGGGTTCAGCAGTCACAGAAGCTGACATTCTGTTGTTCTTTTATTTGAGACCACGCCCCCTTACTGTGAAACCACGCCCTTACAATAAGGCCACTCCCACTTCCCGGAGGGAAACGGCCCTGCCTGTCTGCGTGTACAATAAAGTTTATTATCCGACTCGTCACCAAGCGCCACTGAAGCTGAGAGGAGCCGCAGCGCCTATAGAAGGGAGCAGCGGTTGTTGAACAGCAGCCTGGAACAATGAAAGGTAAAAGATTTATATGCTGCCTGGCAGAGGCAGAAAGGGGCTAGGTGGAACAACACTGGGTGCAGGGCTGCAGAGAGTATCCGGAAAGTATTCACAACGCTTTACTTTTTCAACATTTTATGTTACAGCCTTATTCCAAAATGTAATAAATTAATTTTTGTCCTCAAAATTCTACACACAACACCCCATAATGACAACGTGTAAAAAGTTTTTTTGTGATTTTTGCAAATTTTATAAAAAAAACCCCACTAAGAATCACATGTACGTAAGTATTCACAGCCTTTGCCATAAAGCTCAAAATTGAGCTCAGGTGCATCCTGTTTACATTGATCACCCTTGAGATGTGCCTGCAGCTTAATTGGAGTCCACCTGTGCTACATTCAGATGATTGGACATGATTTTGAAAGGCATACACCTGTCTGTATAAGGTCCCACACTTGACAGTGCATGTCAGAGCACAAACCAAGCATGAAGTACAAGGAATTGTCTGTAGACCTCCGAGACAGGATTGTCTTGAGGCACAAATCTGGGGAAGTGTACAGAAAAATATCTGCTGCTTTGAAGGCCCCAATGAGCCTTTATCATCTGTAAATAGAAGAAGTTCGGACCCACCAGGACTCTTCCTAGAGTTGGCCGTCCGTCTAAACTGAGCGATCGGGAGAGAAGGGCCCTAGTCAGGGAGGTGACCAAAAACCCGATGATCACTCTTTCAGAGATACAGCATTCCTCTGTGGAGAGAGGAGAACCTTCCATAAGGACAACCATCTCTACAGCATGCCACCAATCAGGCCTGTATATTAGTGTGGCCAGATGGAAGCTACTTCTTGGAAAAAATTACATGGCAGCCCACCTGGAGTTTGCCAAAATGCATCTGAAGGACTCTCTGGTCTGATGAGACAAAGATTGAACTCTTTGGCGTGAATGTTTGGAGCAAACCAGGCACCGCTCATCACCAGGCCAATACCATCCCTCCAGTGAAGCATGGTGCTGGCAGCATCATGCTGTGGGGATGTTTTTCAGCAGCAGGAATTGGAGGACTAGTCAGGATAGAGGGAAAGATGAATGCAGCAATGTACACAGACATCCTGGATGAAAACCTGCTCCAGAGCGCTATTGACCTCAGACTGGGGCGACGGTTCATCTTTCAGCAGGGCAACGACCCTAACCACACAGCCAAGATATCAAAGGAGTGGCCTCAGGACAACTCTGTGAATGTCCTTGAGTGGCCCAGCCAGAGCCCAGACTTGAATCCAATTGAATATCTCTGGAGAGATCTTAAAATGTTGAGGTGAGAGAGGTTCTGCAAAGAGGAATGGGCGAAACTGCCCAAAGATAGGTGTGCCAAGCTTGTGGCATCATTTTCAAAAAGACTTGAGGCTGTAATTGCTGCCAAAGGTGCATCAACAAAGTATTGAGCAAAGGTTGTGAATACTTATGTACATGTAATGTACATGTGATTTCTTAGTTTGTTTTTTTTAATTAAATTTGCAAAAATCGTAAAAAAACTTTTTACACATTGTCATTATGGGATATTGTGTGTAGAATTTTGAGGACAAAAATGAATTTATTCCATTTTGGAATAAGCCTGTAACATGACAAAATGTGGAGTATGTGAAGCGTTGTGAATACTTTCCAGATGCACTGTATGTATGTATGTACTTGTATATGTATGTGTGTGTATATATATATATATATATATATATATATGTGTATTTTATATATCTCTTTTTAGGCATATCATTGTCATCTAGCAGCAGCAAACCGGGCACATATGCTGCATATCGATATACAGGGCCATAAGGAAGGGTGTGCGGCCGCACAGGGTGGGATCACCTGGGGGTGGAACTAGCCGTACCTGCCATTGACTGCAGTCGCGCCCTCTGCCGGCTCACAGTTTCTGTACTGTATGGGTAGGGGTCCTGCCTATTTTGTCAGTCCCGGGCCCCACAATTTCTGATGGCAGCCCTGGCTGCCTGTGTCATTTATCAAGGGGCTGCTGCCTAGTTCAGGGGTTCTCTCCCCCAGTGTAATAAAAAAAATGAACTAAACTGTTTTTTTTCTGTGTGTGTGTGTGCGCGTTAGCCGTACTCATCAACAACGTAGCTGCGCAGGGGTGCTGCTTGTGTTGTTTATCAAGGGGCTGCTGCCTCATTCAGGGGTGCTCTCTCCCCCCAGTGTAAAAAAAAAAAGAATCAAAGTTTTTTTTTCTGTGTGTGTGTGTGCGCGTTAGCCACACTTATCGACAACATAGCTGTGCAGGGGTGCTGATTGTGTCATTTAACTAGGGGCTGCTGCCTCGTTCAGGGGTACTCTCCCCTCCAGTGTAAAAAAAACCAAAAAAAAATTAATCAAAGTGCAAAGTGTTTTTTTTCTGTGTGTGTGCATTAGTCGCACTTATCAACAATGTAACTGCGCTGGGGTGCTGCCTGTGTCATTTAACAAGGGGCTGCTGCCTCGTTCAGGGATGCTCTCCCCCCCAGTGTAAAAAAAAAAAAAATTAATCAAAGTTTTTTTTTTCTGTGTGTGTGCGCGTTAGCCGTACTCATCAACAACGTAGCTGCGCAGGGGTGCTGCTTGTGTTGTTTATCAAGGGGCTGCTGCCTCATTCAGGGGTGCTCTCTCCCCCCAGTGTAAAAAAAAAAAAGAATCAAAGTGTTTTTTTTCTGTGTGTGTGTGTGCGCGTTAGCCACACTTATCAACAACATAGCTGTGCAGGGGTGCTGATTGTGTCATTTAACTAGGGGCTGCTGCCTCGTTCAGGGGTACTCTCCCCTCCAGTGTAAAAAAAAAACAAAAAAAAATTAATCAAAGTGCAAAGTGTTTTTTTCTGTGTGTGTGCATTAGTCGCACTTATCAACAATGTAACTGCGCTGGGGTGCTGCCTGTGTCATTTAACAAGGGGCTGCTGCCTCGTTCAGGGATGCTCTCCCCCCCAGTGTAAAAAAAAAGAAAATTAATCAAAGTTTTTTTTTTCTGTGTGTGTGCGCGCGTTAGCTGCACTTATCAACAACGTAGCTGTGCAGGGGTGCTGCCTGTGGCTGCACCAATTTCAAGTATCAACTATTCTTACTTCAGCCCGCGACTGCGCTAACTATCAACTATCAATTCTTACTTCAGCCAGTGGCTGCACTATTTTTCAAGTGTCAACTATTCTTACTTCAGCCAGTGGCTGCGCCAACTATCAACTATCATTTCTTACTTCAGCCAGTGGCTACACCAATTATCAAGTGTCAACTATTCTTACTTCAGCCAGTGGCTGCGCCAACTATCAACTATCAATTTTTACTTCAGCCAGTGGCTGCACCAGTTATCAAGTGTCAACTATTCTGACTTCAGCCAGTGGCTGCACCAACTATCAACTATCAATTCCTCCTTCAGTCAGTGACTGTATCAATGATCAACTATCAATTCTTCAATCCTCAAGGGGTACCCCAACCATCATCTTTGCACAATCCTCAACTATATTTATCACTCAGTTTGGATTCTGCCTAGGAATCGTGACAGCCAGCTAGCTGGATGCAACCTTTTGGCCCTTAACTAGATGAAAAAAAATCAATATTGTGAGCTGTGAGGTGGTCAAAATGACTGGAAACGAGTGGGAATAAATGTTATTGAGGTTAATAATACTGTAGGAACAAAAACAGGCCCATTGTATGTGATTTTAGCTGTCTTTATGATTTTTTTTAGAAAAAATCCAGTTCCGAAACCAAAAACCAAAAACAAAACACGGAAGGGCGGTTTGGTGAAACCAATCCAGATCTAAAACCAGAGGAGATACAGACCCAAAACCAAAACCAAAGCACACATCTCAGGTAGTCACTCGTAATTGCAGTGGGATTGACAGTCAGGCAGCATTTGGAGGAGGCAATGAGGAATGAGGGCTAAGAACGCAGGCATGTCACAACCATTTCGGGGGCATGTCCCACTCTGCATCTGCGATCACATACGCAAGAAATATGGCTCCAGCGTCTCAAGTCCCATGGCCATTCTACGAGACCATAGACTCAGTCAGGACTGCCACAATCGAATGATCTGTGATCAATGCTGCGTCTTTGTATGCAGCTGCTACAACTAATTAGGCAGATGCTTGGCTTGGGGGGCGGCTCAATACATTTCCCGATGGCTACGACAGTTGTAGATTTTCTCATAGCATCTGCACATTCGCAACAGCGGTGGTAGCACAATTCTGAATGAAGTCCAATGTTCCACCAAGCCTGTCCAGGACTGCAGCTACCAGGGCTCCAAATTATTGCAGCACAATGTGTAAAGGACTCTGATTTGCAGGTATGTATATTCTGTATTAGGCAGATAACTGTGCATGTTTGGGCCCCTGGAGAAGGAGACTCACAATTTAGATACACTGAAATACAAAGTGCAGCTGACGAACAGATATACAATTGGGTTTAAACTGGCAATATAGATACTGTATGGATTACAATTGCAGAATAGACACCATACAGTATTTGCACATTTAACAAAAAAAGTCGGAAAAAAGTGGATTTCTTTCCTTACAGTTAGCTGTATAGGTTGCTATGTACTTGTCTATATACACCCATTGAGAGATGGGATAACTGTATCTTTAGTTAATTTTTTTTTTGCAAGCAGCAGATATCACATTATTTTAAATTTTGAGATAACCTATTTTCTCAAACTACATTGGGCATTGAAAAAATACATAACCAATGTAAGATATATTATTTCACTTATGTATGTCTTTAAAATGAAACTTTGGTTTTATTTAAACACATTTTATACAGCAAGTTGCTATCTACTGACTATAAAACAATAACCACATTCCACTGGTTACTGGGAAAACTGGTATGAAACTCTTAAATAATGAAGTTGCAGTTAAAGTATTTTGCTCCGGCAATGACATTCCTCGATGTGGACAATCTGCTGTAATATAACTGAGCAAACTAGAGACAGACGTGCCAAAAGATCTCATTTTTATAAACAACACAGGCAGTAGGAAATAATACTAGTCATGGCTTGTTTTCCTGGCCTGGGGCCTCATTCCAGCCTGCTGCAGCAGCCAGCGATAGAGAGTCTATAGGGACACCCCTGTGCAAGAGGCCCCACAGAGGAAAGAAACCTTTACATTTTGTTTAACTGGGATACCTGCCAGTGGTGAAGTTCAAAGTGCAGTTTCCAGTAATTTGCTATTACTACTCTGTGTGTTTGATAGGCCAGGACAGAAGCATGCAACCTGAAGTAATATTTCCTGATTCCTGTCATATTTTGAGACGTGAATGAAGATTGCTATGAGACCTTGCTGTGAAGAAATACTCCTGAATCTACTGTCTATCTTTCCTGCTTTCACTTGTTTTACTTCCCTTACCTATTTAAGCCTTCACTTGATCAGTGTAATCTATTGTTTTCATTTCAGGATTCTTATTGTATTTAATCTATAAACATCTAATACCATCCAGAAACTCATAGTAAAACTTCTGAAGATCACTACTTCACTTCATATTATAGATGCGCTCCAGTAATACAATGTAACTGCCATTTAAAATTCTTCAATTATTTAGTTACTTTTTACATTCCTACAGGTGTGTATTATGTTGTTGTTGGCATGCTATAATCAATCCTGCGCAAACTGGAATATGTAACATACAGCAATCATTTCAGGCTAGGAACAAATAATAATTTGGCATTACATATTGAAAGTAGGGATGTGCAGGCTCGGATTAGTTTGGATTTTCTCCCCAAATTCGTATTTTTCCCGCCAAAAAACGGGTCTCAGAAAGAGGCAAAACATCATCTTTCATGGACAAACATCATCGTTCATGGACACTTGTCCAGGAATGATGATATTTGTCCATGAAAGATGACATTTTGCCTCTTTCTGAGACCCGATATTTGGTGGGAAAAATCTGAATTTGGCGGGAAAATCCGAACTAATCTGAGCCTGCACATCCCTAATTGAAAGCTGCAGGTCCCCGCCAGTGGGACTAACACTTTAATATGTTTGTGTGGCATAATCAGCAACAAAAAGCTATCAACAACTATTTTATGGAGCATTCCAAGCTGCTGTATTGGACCCAGTTGTATACTGGATAAATGTTTTTCAAATCCTGTCCCCTGGAAACTGGAAAACATTATTACAGCGCATGTTTGAAAATCCACCTGTGGATCTTTTGAAATGTCTTACAGGAAGCTGTATGAAACCTTCAAGAGAGATAAAGTGGAAAAGTCCATAGCAACCAATCATCTCCTAGCCATCATTTATCTAGTACAATCTATAAAATGACAGTTAAAAGCTGATTGGTTACTATGGACAATGGCTCCATTTTATTTGTCTTGTGGGTTCAATACAACTCCTCCCTAGTCACCTGTGTTCCAGCTAGATGATATGGAAAACATGTACTGTTAGGGTTCATGAGGACTGGATTCTAGAAACACTGTTAAAGATAATTACAAATCATTGTGGCTTATTTTCCACTCTGTTCGATGCAATGTATGTAGTATATACCTTTGTGTATACACTCTATGTAAAGCATGCACCGTAGGGGTTCTCTGATGTTTTTGCACATACACAGTTGCAAATAATCACTCAACTCTGTACACCTCTGAATCAGAGCAGGAGTCTGTTCTTTCATGTGGTAGGTATCAGTACAGGTTGAGTCTCCCATATCCAAATATTCAGAAATACGGAATATTCCAAAATACGGAATTTTTTTGGCATGACTGAGATAATAAAACCTTTGATTTTTGATGGTTCAATGTACACAAACTTTGTCTAAGGCATAAAATTATTAAAAATATTGTATAAAATTACCTTCAGGCTGTGCTTATAAGGTGTATATGAGACATAAATGAATTTCATTTCTGTACGCAAACTTTATTTGAGCCACAAAATGATTGAATATATTGTATAAAATGACCTGCAGGCTGTGTGTATAAGGTGTATATAACACATAAATGCATTCTGTGTGTATATTTGGATCCTATTCCCAAGATATTTCATTATGGTATGCAATTATTCCAAAATACGGAATATTCCTTTATCCAAAATACCCCTGGTCCCAAGCATTTTGGATATGGGAGACTCAACCTGTATGACTATCGCAATTGACAGCAGCACAGTATATTTGCCTTTTTGATATTTTGCTTTACCAGTTAATTTTCTTGAGCTCCACCAAAGCATCTGGCTAATCAACATTTGCTTTGCAGCTCCAGTAGCCAATAACTGGTGGGACTGCTGTATATGTTTCTTAAGCTAGCTACACACTATACAATTGTTGGGCCGATTTACCAATAATCGGGTGATCGGCCTGATTTATTGTATAGTGGGCCTGATTCAGACCCGCTCGCAAGCGCATTGCGCTCACAAGCGGGTCGATGGTGTCCCAGTGCGCACGCGTGAACCCCGGAGTGAGCGCAAAAAGCGCTCCCTCCAGGACTCGCTACAAAAGTGGCGGCTGTCGATGTTGATCGACAGCTCGCCCCATTTTGTAGGCGTGGTGGGGGGGTGGCTTCACAAACGGAGGTGTTCCCATGCGAACGCCTGCCGTTTGTGGGCGGCCCCACTGACATCACCAGTGATGTCAGTGAGAGAGCTTCCAGCTCTATCTGAGCCAGAAGCTCTCTGGGGCTTGCGGCCACGAGACCCTACCACAAGGGTCTCGTCGCAAGCCCGATGGTTGCGATGGTCAGGCCCTGTGTGTATGAACGATCGTTTTAGTGTTTCACAAATAAAATGGTTAAAAAACGCCCACAAACGCATTCTATAGATTATCCGATTGATCCTTCAAGAACGAAAATCTCGGCCTAATTTTTCCAATAACGAGAAGTGTGTGAACGATTTCGATATCTGCTCATATTTCCTTTGTGTTCCTGTCACTTTGTCATCTTCCTTGTGGGCGTACATATGTAAAATGAGTGTGGTGTGGTGGAAAATCGGTAACTTCTAATAAAAACTTACATAATGTGTAGCACAGATATGGGGGCTGGCAATATGCTGAAAAATCGCCCCCTTTCTCGCCCCGATCAAACAAATCTGACAGTGTGTAGCTAGCTATATTCTGCATGTTTGTGTAGATACCAGTCCCTACTCAATCTAACAGGACACTTTGTTTTCTTTAAAATGTTTTTGTTTGACTGTTTGTTGGTTTGTTTGTTGGGGCTTGAGAGGGGGAAAATTATCTCTCCCTCCATCTTTTCCTTTTTCTCTCTTTTTTCTCTTTTTCTATGTCTCATTTTTCTTGTTTTCTCTTCCTTTCACTTCTTTACACTCCTCTCTTCATTTCTCTGTTTCTAAGGCCTTCATACAGAGGCGGCCATACGGTCTACGACCGCACGGCTGCCTTGATGTTTGTCAAGTGCGCATGCGCACGAGGGAGCCGGCTCCTTCGTGCGCATGCGTGAGACCCGCTACGACCGACAGCGCCGGTCGTAGCGGGTCTCTTTCCAAAGGGGGCGAGCTGTCGATGTTGATTGACAGCTCGCCCCGTTTGGAAGGCGTGCCGGGTGGGTGGCAGCCCAAACGGAGGCGTTCCCATGGGAACGCCTACCATTTGGGGGAGGCCCCACTGACATCACTAGTGATGTCAGTGGAGTGCTTCCGGCTCTGACAGAGCCAGAAACTCTCTGGGGCTTACGACAAGTGAGACCCTACCCTAGGGTCTCGTCGTAAGCCCCGATGGTCGCGATGGTCTCTGACCATCGCGACCATCACCCTAGCGGTTGTTAGAGCTGTGGGTGTAAACCCACAGCCTAGCGACCGAAACAGAGGCGGGCGGTCAGGATGCAAGCGGCCGCCCTTCTGAGCGACCGCTTGCATCCTCCGACCGCCTCTGAATGAGGCCCTAAATCCACTGACTCCCCTCAGTAGCAGTTAGTGGGGTTCTTACTAAGTTTATACACACACATGAAAAACACAAGCATAAAATGTGTTAACTATAACAACGCAATTGAATGGTTATGAAAAGTTAGACAAATGGTAAGGTGCATGCAGCTCTGCACCAGTAGTATATGTATGCATTCAGCTTGGACCGGTAGTATATGTATGCATGCAGGTATGCACTGGTAGTATATGTATGCATGCAGGTCTGCACTGGTAGTATATGTATGCATAGAGCTTGCACCAGTAGTATATGTATGCATAATGCAGCTCTGCACCAGTAGTATATATATTAGGGGTGAGCGGGTTCGGATTTCTGAAATCCGAACCCCCCCGAGCCCCCCCGATCCGAGTCCGATCCGAGTCAGGCTCGACTTTTCCCGCCTGACTCGGATTCTGAAATCGAGGCAAAACGTCATCTTCCCGCCTTCCGAGTCTCGCGGGTTTTGGATCCTATATAAGGTACCCACGTCGGCGCCATTTTCTCACTCGGCTGTGGACAGTGAAGAGGGAGGGTGGGAGTTAGGGCTGTGTAGTGTAGTGTAGTGTAGTGCTGCTGTTGTCCACTACTTCAAAGTCCATAGGGGCTGGCTGTGTTGTGCTGTGCTGCTGTTGTTAATAGGGGCTGTGTCCACTACTTCAAAGTCCATAGAGGCTGGCTGGACTGTGTTGTGCAGTCAGTTCTCCATAGGGGCTATGTCCACTCCAAAGTCCTGTGCAGTGTCCCAGTCCTAAAGAGGTGCTGTAGTGTTGTCCAGGGGGTGCTCTGTCCATCAGGGGTGCTCCCCCCAAGTGCTAAAAATATAATATATTTTCTGTGTTTGTGAATTGTGTGCGCAGTAGCCGCACGTGCATCAACAAAGTAGTGCCAAGCGTGCGCCTGTGTCATAAGTAAAGGGCCGGCTGGCTTGACCGTTAAAGGGTGCTGTAACCCCCGAAAGTACACTCCAGTCCAAACCAAAAAAAAATTATTTTCTGTGTTTGTGAATTGTGTGCGCAGTAGCCGCACGTGCATCAACAAAGTAGTGCCAAGCGTGCGCCTGTGTCATAAGTAAAGGGCCGGCTGGCTTGACCGTTAAGGGTGCTGTAACCCCCGAAAGTACACTCCAGTCCAAACCAAAAAAAAAATTATTTTCTGTGTTTGTGAATTGTGTGCGCAGTAGCCGCACGTGCATCAACAAAGTAGTGCCAAGCGTGCGCCTGTGTCATAAGTAAAGGGCCGGCTGGCTTGACCGTTAAGGGTGCTGTAACCCCCGAAAGTACACTCCAGTCCAAACCAAAAAAAAAATTATTTTCTGTGTTTGTGAATTGTGTGCGCAGTAGCCGCACGTGCATCAACAAAGTAGTGCCAAGCGTGCGCCTGTGTCATAAGTAAAGGGCCGGCTGGCTTGACCGTTAAGGGTGCTGTAACCCCCGAAAGTACACTCCAGTCCAAACCAAAAAAAAAATTATTTTCTGTATTTGTGAATTGTGTGCGCAGTAGCCGCACGTGCATCAACAAAGTAGTGCCAAGCGTGCGCCTGTGTCATAAGTAAAGGGCCGGCTGGCTTGACCGTTAAGGGTGCTGTAACCCCCGAAAGTACACTCCAGTCCAAACCAAAAAAAAAATTATTTTCTGTGTTTGTGAATTGTGTGCGCAGTAGCCGCACGTGCATCAACAAAGTAGTGCCAAGCGTGCGCCTGTGTCATAAGTAAAGGGCCGGCTGGCTTGACCGTTAAGGGTGCTGTAACCCCCGAAAGTACACTCCAGTCCAAACCAAAAAAAAAATTATTTTCTGTGTTTGTGAATTGTGTGCGCAGTAGCCGCACGTGCATCAACAAAGTAGTGCCAAGCGTGCGCCTGTGTCATAAGTAAAGGGCCGGCTGGCTTGACCGTTAAAGGGTGCTGTAACCCCCAAAGTACACTCCAGTCCAAACCAAAAAAAAATTTATTTTCTGTGTTTGTGAATTGTGTGCGCAGTAGCCGCACGTGCATCAACAAAGTAGTGCCAAGCGTGCGCCTGTGTCATAAGTAAAGGGCCGGCTGGCTTGACCGTTAAAGGGTGCTGTAACCCCCGAAAGTACACTCCAGTCCAAACCAAAAAAAAAATTATTTTCTGTGTTTGTGAATTGTGTGCGCAGTAGCCGCACGTGCATCAACAAAGTAGTGCCAAGCGTGCGCCTGTGTCATAAGTAAAGGGCCGGCTGGCTTGACCGTTAAAGGGTGCTGTAACCCCCAAAGTACACTCCAAACCAAAAAAATATATATTTTCTGTGTTTGTGACTTGTGTGCACTGTGGCTGCACGTGCATCAACAAAGGAGCAGCGCCAAGTGTGCGCCTGTGTCCCATAAGTAAAGAGCCGGCTGGCTCATTTCTTAAAGGGTGGTGTAACCCACAAAGTGCACTACTCTCCAGCAAAAATAAAAAAATATTTTCTGTGTTTGTGTGCGCTTTAGCCGCACGTATATATATCAATATAACATAAATGGAGGACCAAACTTTCTCTGATAAAAATAAAATAGGGAAAGATCAAGAACCACTTCCTACTAGTGCTGTTGCTGCTGCTGGGAGTTGTTCATCATCCCAGAGAGGAAGTAGGAACATCACTACTTTTACTAAACAATTGACCCTCCAACAGTCCCTAGCGATGAGGATGAAGTACGACAGCAGTCATCCTGAAGCAAAACGTATAACTGAGGCCTTGACTGCTATGTTGGTGTTAGACGTGCGTCCGGTATCCGACATTAGTGCAGTGGGATTTAGACAATTGATGGAGGTAGTGTGTCCTCGGTTCCAAATCCCGTCTAGATTCCACCTGCATCCTCAAAGCAGCAGCGACAAGCGTGCGTCTGTCTGTTAAAGGGTGGTGACACCCTCAAAGTGTGCTACACAAACAATTAAAATATTGTTCTTTTTTTTTCTGTCTTTGTGAAATGTGTGGGCTGTAGCCGCACCTGCATCCTTAAAGCAGCAGCGACAAGCGTGCGTCTGTCTGTTAAAGGGTGGTGACACCCTCAAAGTGTGCTACACAAACAATTAAAATATTGTTCTTTTTTTTTCTGTCTTTGTGAGTTGTGTGGGCTGTAGCCGCACTTGCATCCTCAAAGCAGCAGCGACAAGCGTGCGTCTGTCTGTTAAAGGGTGGTGACACCCTCAAAGTGTGCTACACAAACAATAAAAATATTCTTCTTTTTTCTGTCTTTGTGAATTGTGTGGGCTGTAGCTGCACCTGCATCCTTAAAGCAGCAGCGACAAGCGTGCGTCTGTCTGTTAAAGGGTGGTGACACCCTCTAAGTGTGCTACACAAACAATTAAAATATTGTTCTTTTTTTTTCAGTCTTTGTGAAATGTGTGGGCTGTAGCCGCACCTGCATCCTTAAAGCAGCAGCGACAAGCGTGCGTCTGTCTGTTAAAGGGTGGTGACACCCTCAAAGTGTGCTACACAAAGAATAAAAATATTCTTCTTCTTTTTTCTGTCATTGTGAATTGTGTGGGCTGTAGCCGCACTTGCATCCTCAAAGCAGCAGCGACAAGCGTGCGTCTGTCTGTTAGAGGGTGGTGTAACCCTCAAAGTGTGCTCCACAAACAATAAAAATATTCTTTTTTTTTTTCTGTCTTTGTGAATTGTGTGGGCTGTAGCCACACTTGAATCCTCAAAGCAGCAGCGACAAGCGTGCGTCTGTCTGTTAAAGGATTACATCGGTGACAGCATCCAAGTAGGCATGTCAGACAGTCCGTACCTGTACTGGCAGGAAAAAGAAGCAATTTGGAGGTCCCTGTACAAACTGGCTCTATTTTACCTGAGTTGCCCCCCCTCCAGTGTGTACTCCGAAAGAGTGTTTAGTGCAGCCGGGAACCTTGTTAGCGAAAGGCGTAGGAGGTTGCTTCCACAAAATGTGGAGAAGATGATGTTCATAAAATGAATGATCAACTCTTCCAGGGAGACCAGCCTCCAGAACGTACAGAGGGACCTGTGGTTCCAGCAGGGACGAATTAATACTCTGTGAGGATGAGGATGTACATAACACTGAAGAGGGTGAGGAATCTGTGGATGAGGAGGATGAGGACGACTTCTTGCCTCCGTAGAGCCAGTTTGTGCAGGGACAGATTAATTGCCAGCTTGTTTTGTGGGGGCCCAAACGAACCAATCATTTCAGCCACAGTTGTGTGGCAGACCCTGGCGCTGAAATGATTGGTTTGTTAAAGTGTGCATGTCCTGTTTATACAACATAAGGGTGGGTGGGAGGGCCCAAGGACAATTCCATCTTGCACCTCTTTTTTTTCTTTGCATTATGTACAGTTTGGGGCCTAGTTTTTCAATGCCATCCTGTCTGCCACTGCAGTTTCACGCCTAGATGGGTCACGTGTTTGTGCCGCCCACTCGAGTCGCTTAGCATAGTCATCCAGCTACCTCGGTGCAACCTTTTGGACATAAAAACACTATTGTGAGGTGTGAGGTATTCAGAATAGACTGGAAATGAGTGGAAATTAAGGTTATTGAGGTTAATAATAGCATAGGAGCAGAAAAACCTACAAATTCTGTGATTTTAGCTGTTTTTATGCTTTTTTTCAAAAAAATACAGATCCAAAACACAAAACCCAGAACCCAAAACACGGAAGGGTGGTTTTGGCAAAACCAATCCAGATCCAAAACACGAAGAAAGATCCAGATCCAAAACCAAAACACAAAACACGAAAAGTGGCCGGTGCACACCCCTAATATATATATATATATATATATATATATATATATATGCATGCAGCTCTGCACCAGTATTATATGCATGCAGCTCTGCACCAGTAGTATATGCATGCAGTTCTGCACCAGTAGTATATGTATGCATGCAGCTCTGCATCAATAGTATATATTAGGGGTGTGCACCGGCCACTTTTAGTGTTTTGGATCTGGATCTTTCTTCGTGTGTTGGATCTGGATTGGTTTTGCCAAAACCACCCTTCCGTGTTTTGGGTTCTGGATTTTGTGTTTTGGATCTGTATTTTTTTTTTAAAAAAAGCATAAAAACAGCTAAAATCACAGAATTTGTGGGTTTTTCTGCTCCTATGCTATTATTAACCTCAATAACCTTAATTTCCACTCATTTCCAGTCTATTCTGAACACCTCACACCTCGCAATAGTGTTTTTATGTCCAAAAGGTTGCACCGAGGTAGCTGGATGACTATGCTAAGTGACACGAGTGGGCGGCACAAACACGTGGCCCATCTAGGAGTGACACTGCAGTGGCAGACAGGATGGCAGTTTGAAAAACTAGGCCCCAAACAATATATAATGCAAAGAAAAAAAAGAGGTGCAAGATGGAATTGTCCTTGGGCCCTCCCACCCACCCTTATGTTGTATAAACAGGACATGCACACTTTAACAAACCAATCATTTCAGCGCCAGGGTCTGCCACACGACTGTGGCTGAAATGATTGGTTCATTTGGGCCCTCACAAAACAAGCTGGCAATTAATCTGTCCCTGCACAAACTGGCTGTACGGAGGCAAGATGTCGTCCTCATGCTCCTCATCCACCGATTCCTCACCCTCTTCAGTGTTGTGTACATCCTCATCCTCACAGAGTATTAATTAGTCCCCGCTGGAATCCACCACCACAGGTCCCTCTGTACGTTCTGGAGGCTGGTCTCCCTGGAAGAGTTGATATTCATTTTTATGAATATCATCTTCTCCACATTTTGTGGAAGCAACCTCCTATGCCTTTCGCTGACAAGGTTCCCGGCTGCACTAAACACTCTTTCGGAGTACACACTGGAGGGAGGCAACTCATGTAAAATAGAGCCAGTTTGTACAGGGGCCTCCAAATTGCCTCTTTTTCCTGCCAGTACAGGTACGGACTGTCTGACATGCCTACTTGGATGCTGTCACCGATGTAATCCTCACCATTCTGTCAATGGTGACAGTATCATATGCAGTGACAGTAGACATGTCAGAAATTGTTGCCAGGTCCTTCAGTCCGGACCAGATGTCCAAACTTGGTCCTGCCTGCCCTGCATCACCGCCAGCGGGTTGCTTAGGATACCTAAGTTTTTTTCTGGCAGCCCCAGTTGCGGGAGAAAATGAAGAAGGAGCTGTTGATGTGTCATGTTCCGCTTCAGCTGACAGTGTTTTCACCAGCAGGTCTTTGCACCTCTGCAGGCTTGTGTCGGCTGGAAAGAGAGACACCACATAGGCTTTTAACCTAGGATTGAGCATGATGGCCAAAATGTAGTGGTCTGATTTAACAGATTGACCACCCTGGAATCCTGGCAAAGCGAATGAAGGGCTTCATCCACAAGTCCCACATGCCAAACGGAATCGCTCCATCTTAGCTCCTCCTTCACTTTCTCCAGCTGCTTCTGCAAAAGCCTGATGAGGGGAATGACCTGACTCAAGCTGGCAGTGTCTGAACTGACTTCACGTGTGGCAAGTTCGAAGGGCTGGAGAACCTTGCACAACATGGAAATCATTCTCCACTGTGCTTGAGTCAGGTGCATACCCCCTCCTTTGCCTATGTCATAGGTGGATGTATAGGCTTGAATGGCCTTTTGCTCCTCCTCCATCCTCTGAAGCATATAGAGGGTTGAGTTCCACCGCGTCACAACCTCTTGCTTCAGGTGATGGCGGGGCAGGTTCAAGAGTGTTTGCTGGCGCTCCAGTCTTCGGCATGCAGTTGCTGAATGGCGAAAGTGGGCAGAAATTTTTCGGGCCACCCAAAGCATCTCCTGCACTCCCCTGTCGCTTTTCAGAAAATTCTGCACCACCAAATTTATTGTGTGAGCAAAACATGGGACGTGCTGGAATTTGCCCAGATGTAATGCTCGCACAATATTGGTGGCGTTGTCAGATATCACAAATCCCCAGGAGAGTCTAAGTGGGGTAAGCCACTGGGCGATGATAACCCTCAGTTTCTCTAAGAGGTTGTTGGCGGTGTGCCTCTTACTTAAACCGATGATACACAGCGTAGCCTGCCTTGGAACAAGCTGGCGTTTCTGAGATGCTGCTACTGGTGATGCTACTGTTGTTGCTGCATAAGGTGATACTTCTACCCAGTGGGCTGTCACAGTCATATAGTCCTTAGTCTGCCCTGTTCCACTTGTCCACATGTCCGTGGTTAAGTGGACATTGGGTACAACCGCATTTTTCAGGACACTGAGGACACTTTTTCTGACGTTTCTGTACAGTCTCGGTATCGCCTGCCTAGTGAAGTGGAATCTAGACGGGATTTGGAACTGGGGACACACTATCTCCATCAATTGTCTAAATCCCACTGCACTAATGGCGGATACCGGACGCACGTCTAACACCAACATAGCAGTCAAGGCCTCAGTTATACGTTTTGCTTCAGGATGACTGCTGTTGTACTTCATCCTCCTCGCTAAGGACTGTTGGAGGGTCAATTGTTTAGTAAAAGTAGTGGTGTTCCTACTTCCTCTCTGGGAGGATGAACGACTCCCAGCAGCAACAGCAGCAGCGGCAGCAGTAGGCGTAGCAATGCAGGATCCTCTGGAGGAATCCCGGATAGGACAGTCAGTCATGCCAGTGACATGTCCTGCAGGATTACTTCTGATCCTGACTAAGGAGGAAATTGACGAGGAGGGAGTTGACGGTGTAGTTTGCAGGCACTTGGCTACAACAGGACGAAGGGATTGAGGTGTCCCTGGACTGCTTACGGTCTTAGCCAAAGTTTCTGAACTTGACAGTAACTTTTTAGGAACGCGCTGCAGGTGACTTATAAGGGAGGATGTATCTAGGTGATAACGTCCCTACCCCTACTTATTCCACCTTTACATAAGGTACATATGGCAAGACAGTTGTTGTTCGGATTTGGATAGAAATATTGCCAGACCAAAGAGGTGGAATGTTTGGTCTTCTGCCCAGGCATGACCGTGATGGGCTTTTTCATCCCACGGACAGCAACTGTCTCCCCCGGAGCCTGATTTAAACAAACCACATCACCATCAGAATCCTCCTCGCCAACTTCCTCCTCAGCACCAGCTACATCAGTATCCTCATCCTATTGTACTTCAACAGTGACATCTTCAATTTGCATATCAGCAAGTGGACTGTGGGTGCTCCTTTCAGCACTTGCAGATGGCGTGCAAATGGTGGAAAGAGCCACCTCTTCCCGTCCAGTGCTGGGAAGGTCAGGCTTCGCAACCGCCACCACACTTGGACTCTCCTTGGGGATTTGTGATATCTTCTTAGAACGCACAGTTCTTCGCTGTGCTTTTGCCAGCTTAACTAATTTGATTTTTTTATCAGGATGAGGGCTTCCATCGTCATGTGAAGCTGAACCACTAGTCATGAACATAGGTAAAGACCTTAGCCGTTCCTTGCCACTCTGTGTCGTAAATGGCATATTGGCAAGTTTGAACTTTGTCATTTGGGATTGTATGTGCCCTCTACTATGACATTGGGCATCGGCCTTGGCAGACGACGTTGATGGCATGTTATCGTCTATGTCATGACTAGTGGCAGCAGCTTCAGCACTAGGAGGAAGTAGTTGTTGATCTTTCCCTATTTTATTTTTATCGGAGAAAGTTTGGTCCTCCATTTATGTTATATTGATATATACGTGCGGCTAAGGCGCACACAAACACTGAAAATAATTTTTTATTTTTGTTGGAGACTAGTGCACTTTGGGGGTCATTCAGACCCACTCGCGAGCGGCAGTACGCTCGCAAGTGGGTCGATGTTCCCCACTGTGCATGCGCACGACGGTGGGAGCTCTGTCATGCGCATGCGCGAGACCCGACGAGCGAAGGACTTTCCTTCGCTCGGAGTGTCTCATCAAAGGGGGCATGCTGTCGATGGTGACTGACAGCACGCCCCCTTTGGTGGGCATGCCGGGGGCGTGCCTGCCAGACGGAGGCGGCCCCACTGATAGAGGCCAAATCACTCCTGGCCTTGCGGTTGAGAAACCCAACCGCAGGCTTTTACTCGCAGTTCCGATGGTCACGATGGTCAAGACCATCGCGACCATCATTTTGCACGCTCGTATATGCTGTGGGTGGTGACCCACAGCTATACGAGTGTCCAGGAGGACGCTCCATATTAATGGAGGTGGGCCCTGATTCAGAGCGAGCGCTCTAGTCAGAGCGTCCGGCTCTGAATCAGGGCCTTTGTAGGTTACACCACCCTTTAAGAAACGAGTTCTTTACTTATGGGACACAGGCGCACGCTTGGCGCTGCTCCTTTGTTGATGCACGTGCAGCTACAGTGCACACAGGGCCTGATTCAGAGCCGCTCGTTCGCTCCGAGCGATGTTCGCACAACTGCGCATGCGTATGGGTTGTAATGCGCATGCGCCAACCAGTCAATCGAGTGCTCGCAAAACAGCGAGTGCCTGCTAATTTCAGTGACAGGATGAGGCGTTTGTGGGTGGTAACAGGGGAAGGTGCTTGAAAACGGGGAGTGGAGATCCGAACGCAGGCGTGCCAAACGGTCAAAACGGGCATTTTAAGGGTGTGCATAATTAACAAAGCAGCGTCATCGACCACGTCACTTGCTTGTTTCTTAGCCTGAACTGTTCGCATGATTGCGGTAGGAAAATCCTACCACAAGCACTGCGAGCAGTTCAGACGCCTTTCGATGTACTCGATTAATCAAATAAATAGCGGAGATGACGTAGGATGCGAGCGGCCAGGGGGCATCTTTACAAAATAGCGAGCGCATGTTTCGTTCACTCGCTCAGACATAGAGGCGTCAACAGACCGCAAAGAGCAAGCGCTCAATTTAAATATCCGTCCCCTTTTTCTGAACGAGCGAGCGCAAATAGCGTCCGGCTCTGAATCAGGCCCACAATTCACAAAGACAGAAAAAAAAGAAGAAATTTTTATTTTTTGTGGAGCGCACTTTGAGGGTTGCACCACCCTTTAACAGACAGACACACGCTTGGCGCTGCTGCTTTGAGGATGCACGTACAGTGCAGACAATTCCCAAACACAGAAGAAAATGTTTTTTTTTTGTTGGAGTGCACTTTGGGGGTTACACCACCCATTAACAGACAAGCCAGCTGGCCTTTTACTTATGACACAGTCGCACACTTGGCGCTACTTTGTTGATGCACGTGCGGCCACAGTGCACTCAATTCACAAACACAGAAAATATCTTTTTATTTTGTTTGGAGTGCACTTTGGGGGTTACAGCACCCTTTAATGGTCAAGCCAGCCAACCCTTTACTTATGACACAGGCGCACGCTTGTCGCTACTTTGTTGATGCACGTGCGGCCACAGTGCACACAATTCACAAACACAAAAAATAATTTTTTATTTTGTTTGGAGTGCACTTTGGGGGTTACAGCACCCTTTAACGGTCAAGCCAGCCGGCCCTTTTCTTATGACACAGGTGCACGCTTGACGCTACTTTTGCTGATGCATGTGCGGCTACTGTGCACACAATTCACAAACACAAAAAAAAATATTTTTTTATTTTGTTTGGAGTGCACTTTGGGGGTCACAGCACCCTTTAACGGTCAAGCCAGCCGGCCCTTTACTTATGACACAGGCGCACGCTTGGCGCTACTTTGTTGATGCACGTGCGGCCACAGTGCACACAATTCACAAACACAGAAAAATATGTATTTTTTATTTTGTTTGGAGTGCACTTTGGGGGTTTCAGCGCCCTTTACTTATGACACAGGTGCACGCTTGACGCTACTTTGTTGATGCACGTGCGGCTACTGTGCACACAATTCACAAACACAAAAAAATATATATTTTTTATTTTGTTTGGAGTGCACATTGGGGGTTACAGCACCCTTTAACGGTCAAGCCAGCCGGCCCTTTACTTATGACACAGGCGCACGCTTGGCGCTACTTTGTTGATGCACGTGCGGCCATAGTGCACACAATTCACAAACACAGAAAATAATTTTTTATTTTGTTTGGAGTGCACTTTGGGGGTTACAGTACCCTTTAATGGTCAAGCCAGCCGGCCCTTTACTTATGACACAGGCGCACGCTTGGCGCTACTTTGTTGATGCACGTGCGGCCACAGTGCACACAATTCACAAACACAGAAAATTATTTTTTATTTTGTTTGGAGTGCACTTTGGGGGTTACAGCACCCTTTAACGGTCAAGCCAGCCGGCCCTTTACTGATGACACAGGTGCACGCTTGGCGTTACTTTGTTGATGCACGTGCGGCTACTGTGCACACAATTCACAAACACAAAAAAAATATTTTTTTATTTTTTTGGAGTGCACTTTGGGGTTACAGCACCCTTTAATGGACAAGCCAGCCGGCCCTTGATTTATGACACAGGCGCACGCTTGGCGCTACTTTGTTGATGCATGTGCGGCCAGTGGCGGAACTCCCGGAGACAATGGAGTCATTAGCCGCCGGGCGTCAGCCCTGAAGGGGGCACCTGGCTCCATTGTCCCCGGGAGCTGCATGGAGAAGGAGCGCCGCTGATCGGCGCTCCACCTCCATTGGCGTAACTACGGAGGGTGCAAGGGTTGCGGTCGCACCCCCTGCACCCTCCATTTGCCGGGCGCCCACTGAGTGTGTTACCAGCGGGCACCTGGCTCCTATTCAAACCCCCGGTGGCAGCCAGAGGATGGAGCTCCCTCCGTCTTCCGGGTCCCGCAGGGCACTATGGGAGTGATGTCATAACGTCACTCCCATAGTGCCGAGGAGTGGACGCCGGAAACGGAGCTCAGGAGTGAGCTCCGTCTTCCGGGTCCCGCAGTGCACTATGGGAGTGACGTAATGACGTCACTCCCATAGTGCCAAGGAGCGGACGCCGGGGATGGACGGCAGCAGCACTGGAGCGGGGATAAAGGTAAGTGTTTCTTTGTTTTTTTTGTGTGTGTGCGCGCGGTGGGGGCCATCACTACTGGGGGCAACTACAGGGGCTCACTACTGGGGGTAACTACAGGGGCCTACTACTGGGGGTAACTACAGGGGCCTACTACTGGGGGCAACTACAGGGGCCTCACTACTGGGGGTAACTACAGGGGCCTACTACTGGGGGCAACTACAGGGGCTCACTACTGAGGGCAACTACAGGGGCTCATTACTGGGGGCAACTACAGGGTGCTCACTACAGGGGGCAACTACAGGGGTATCACTACTGGGGGCAACTACAGGGGGCTCACTACTGGGGGCAACTACAGGGGGCTCACTACTGGGGGCAACTACAGGGGCTCACTACTGGGGGCAACTACAGGGGCTCACTACTGGGGGCAACTACAGGGGCCTTACTACTGGGGGCAACTACAGGGGGCTCACTACAGGGGCTCACTACTGGGGGCAACTACCGGGGGCTCACTACTGGAGGAACTGCGTAGGGGGGCCATTACTGGGGAGCACTACATAGACGGGCACTGCATAGGGGGACCATTACTGGGGGCATTATATAAAAGGAACTGCATAAGGGGGGCAGCGGCAGCTGGGGCTGGCATAGGTGCTGGGGGGTGGTACATTTTAGTTTGGTGGGGGGCACCAACATTTATCTTGCCTCCGGGCACCTGGGATGAAGTTACGCCACTGAGTGCGGCTACTGCGCACACAATTCACAAACACAGAGAGTGCACTTTGGGGGAGCACCCCTGATTCACAGATCACCCCCTGGACAACACTACAGCACCCCTCTAGGACTACAGCCTTTATGGGACACTGCACAACACAGTCCAGCCAGCCCCAATAGATTTTGGACAACTGACTGCACAACACAGCCCAGCCAGCCCCTATGACAGCAGCACAACACAGCCCAGCCAGCCCCTATGGACAACAGCAGCACAACACAGGCCAGCCAGCCCTAGCTCCCACCCTCCCTCTTCACTGTCCACAGCCAGAGACGCGGGGACCTTTTATAGAATCCAAAACCCGCAAGATCCGGAAGGTGGAATGATGATGACATTTTGCCTCGATTTCAGATCCGAGTCAGGCGAGAAAAGTCGAGCCTGACTCGGATATGACTCGAATCGGGGGGGGGGCTCGGGGGGTTCGGATTTCAGAAATCCGAACCCGCTCATCCCTAGTATATATATATATATATATATATATATATATATATATGCATGCAGCTCTGCACCAGTATTATATGCATGCAAGTCTGCACCAATAGTATATGTATGCATGCAGCTCTACACCAATAGTATATATATGCACGCAGCTCTGCACCAGTATTATATGAATGCAGCTCTGCACCAGTAGTATATGCTTGCAGCTCTGCACCAGTAGTATATGTATGCATGGAGCTCTGCACCAGTAATATATGTATGCCTGGAGCTCTGTACCAGTAGTATATGTATGCTTGCAGCTCTGCACCAGTAGTATCATAGTTGCTGACTTTCTGGCTCCTTCTTCCGGGAGGGAGCAGCAAGATTGGCAGGGGGTCGTGGCCAGCCAAAGAGGGCATGGCCAATGACTGCCATTTGTGGGTGTGATGGGGCGGGGTCACATTGTATCATTTCGTGTCACCGCCCCCCGCTGTGTGGGGGGGGTTCGGGGGTAGCTGCACCCGATTATCGGGATGCTCCTGGCCAAATCAGGAGGGTAGGCAACCCTGAGTAGTATATGTATGCATGGAGCTCTGCACCAGTTGTATATGTATGCATGCAGCTCTGCACCGGTAGTATATGTATGCATAGAGCTCTGCACCAGTAGTATGTGTATGCATAGAGCTGCTCTGCACCGGTAGTATATGTATGCATGCAGCTCTGCACCAGTAGTGTATGTATGCAAGCAGCTCTGCACCGGTGGTATATGTATGCATGCAGCTCTGCACCAGTAGTGTATGTGTATGTATGCATGGAACGCTGCACCAGTAGTATATGTATGCATGCAGCTCTGTACCAGTAGTGTATGTATGCCTGCAGCTCTGTACCAGTAGTGTATGTATGCCTTCAGCTCTGTACCAGTAGTGTATGTATGTTTGCAGCTCTGTACCAATAGTGTATGTATACTTGCAGTTCTGCACCAGTAGTGGATGTATACTTGCAGCTCTGTACCAGTAGTGGATGTATACTTGCAGCTCTGTACCAGTAGTGTATGTATACTTGCAGCTCTGTACCAGTAGTGTATGTTTGCTTGCAGCTCTGTACCAGTAGTGTATGTATACTTGCAGTTCTGCACCAGTAGTATATATATATATGCATGGAACTCTGCACCAGTAGTGTATGTATACTTGCAGCTCTGCACCAGTAGTGTATGTATACTTGCAGCTCTGTACCAATAGTGTATGTATACTTGCAGCTCTGTACCAGTAGTGTATGTATACTTGCAGCTCTGCACCAGTAGTGTATGTATACTTGCAGCTCTGTACCAGTAGTGTATGTATACTTGCAGCTCTGTACCAGTAGTGTATGTATACTTGCAGCTCTGTACCAGTAGTGTATGTATGCTTGCAGCTCTGTACCAGTAGTGTATGTATGCTTGCAGCTCTGTACCAGTAGTGTTTGTATGCTTGCAGCTCTGTACCAGTAGTAGCGTTCCCGCTAGGCTGTTTTAGCGGGGCGCGGCGCCCTGCCCTCCTTCTGGAGGGCAAAAAGCACCCTGCCCTCCAGGAGGAGGGCAAAAAGCGCCCTGCCCTAACAGCCTGCGGGAGCCGTTCTCACCCGCGGGACGCAGTGTCCCGCGGGTGGACAAACATGCGGTGACCCGGTCACCGCCGGAGAATAGACGCCGGGCTCATGCGCCCGGCATCTATTCTCCCTTTCTGCTGCGCTTGGGGGCTGCCCGGCATGTCCGTAAGTGCAGGGCACGCCCCCAAGTATGACGAAAAGGGGATGCGTCTTATAGACATGCCCCCTTTTCATAACCATGCCCCCTATTCGGCCGCGCACGCGCACAAGATTGCCCTCTCTAGCTCCGGTGCCCTGCCTGCCGCCGGAGCTAGAGGGAACACTACAGTAGTGTATGTATACTTGCAGCTCTGTACCAGTAGTGTATGTATACTTGCAGCTCTGTACCAGTAGTGTATGTATGCTTGCAGCTCTGTACCAGTAGTGTATGTATACTTGCAGTTCTGCACCAGTAGTGTATGTATACTTGCAGCTCTGTACCAGTAGTGTATGTATACTTGCAGCTCTGCACCAGTAGTGTATGTATACTTGTAGCTCTGCACCAGTAGTGTATGTATACTTGCAGCTCTGTACCAGTAGTGTATGTATACTTGCAGCTCTGCACCAGTAGTGTATGTATACTTGCAGTTCTGCACCAGTAGTGTATGTATGCATGTAACTCTGCACCAGTAGTGTATGTATACTTGCAGCTCTGCACCAGTAGTGTATGTATGCTCACAGCTCTGTACCAGTAGTGTATGTATACTTGCAGCTCTGCACCAGTAGTGTATGTATGCTCACAGCTCTGTACCAGTAGTGTATGTATGCATGGAACTCTGCACCAGTAGTGTATGTATACTTGCAGCTCTGCACCAGTAGTGTATGTATGCTCACAGGTCTGTACCAGTAGTGTATGTATACTTGCAGCTCTGCACCAGTAGTGTATGTATGCTCACAGCTCTGTACCAGTAGTGTATGTATGCATGGAACTCTGCACCAGTAGTGTATGTATACTTGCAGCTCTGCACCAGTAGTGTATGTATGCTCACAGCTCTGTACCAGTAGTGTATTTATACTTGCAGTTCTGCACCAGTAGTGTATGTATGCATGGAACTCTGCACCAGTAGTGTACAGTATGTGCCAGGTTTGCGTCAGCTATATTTACACCCAATTTTTCAAATTTTTGTTTTGAAAGTGAAAAATGCGTTATTTAAATAAAATATGATACAGTGGCATGGTCAATGAAAATATCACCTACCAGCTTCAGTGTTGAGTCCGCAATTGTTACTAGTGCTGGCAATAGCCATCGTAAACATGTATTGGCACCTACTCCCAGGCACTCACAATTGAAATGGCATTTACATATGTATATGTGTCTCTGAGTCTGTATGGGTCTGTATAAGTTTGCAATTACGCAATAATGTCTGGTACTGATCTCGACTGTCTTGATATTACAGAATGTGTACGGAGCTATAGGGCTCATTTAACTAACAATGTTTCTTGTCTGAGCAGCATTCTGTAGAACAGTCAGAATGTTAGATGGTGCTTTAAAGATAAGAATCATTAATTCCTGTGAAGAGCACCAAGGCCATTCCCATGGACGTTCAAGACAATGCAGGGATAATGGGTTGGGTACGGTATACCGGCATTCGGGATGCAGACAGCAGCATCCTGACAGTCAGAATCCTGACGCCCAAAAGTACCGCTACACTAACCCGTAACTCTCCCCTAACCTTAACCCACCTTTCCCGCAGCCTAACCCTAATTCCCTAATTCTCCCCCCCCACAGCCTAACCCTCCCCCTAGTGCCTAACCCAAACCCTCATACAGTACTTACCCGCTGGGGTCATTTCTTTATATTGATTCTCATTGACCTATGAAACAGTCCTCATTTTCCTACTGGTTTTGTATTCCACCAAATTACTAAACTGAAAACCACAATTTAGAACAAAAAATGCCAACTCTATTTTTAACCATTAAAAGAATATAAAGAACCAAATGTATCAAGTGGCGGTTTGGAAAATATGTTTTAATATCAGAAAATATTTTTTGTTACTGGTGAACTACATGCCTCATAAATCACTGGTATGCCTAATTTTAATAACTTCCAGATCCATATGGCAGCTGGAGAACCAGAATGAAGAATAAGTATGACTTGCATCCATGGCCTGCTGTGGCTTTCTATGCTCCTGTAAAGAATAAAAAAAAAAAAAAAAATAGAGACATGACAGGACATGCATGCCAATTGTAATTTATTGAAAATAAAAAACTCCCCTAGACATCCCTCTTTTACCCAGTTTCTACTCACATAAAGCCACAGGGTTGGGCCTCAGTGATCCCTCTAATATCCATGTCCTGTCTTGGCAACTGCACCCCCCCCCCACAACAACAAAACTCAACACATCTCTAAGAGTCCGTGAAGCGAATGCCATTGAAATAAATTACTAAGTTCTGATTGGTCCGATTGTAAGAACAGCTGTTTTGATTGGTTTTTCCCAATGCTATAGTGGGTGCCAGTCCTGGCTGGTAAAGTCTAATGCTGGCAGTGGCGTAACTAGGGCAGGGCGAGCAGGGTGCATGCCCTGGGCGCGGTTGGACCGGCGGCGGGGGGGGCGCCGCCGGCCACGGTACCGGCCCGCCCTAGTTAGCCAGTGTAGCGCCGACCGCAATGAGTGCGGTCAGCGCTACACATTTACACAGGACCGGCGCTAGGCTTCTAGCGCCGGTCCTGTGCTGCACACCTGAGCCCGTTCCCTCCCCCTGAGCGCTTGCCCAATAGCGCTAGGAGGTGGGCTCAGGCTGTGCATAACACACACATCGCCGCCAGCGCTGCCAGCGATGCGTGTGTTAAACAGCAGCCAATGAGAGTCAGATAGACTCTCATTGACTGCTGCAGCACCCACTGCAAGAGCCGGACTTCCGTCCGGCTCCTGCAGTGGGTAATGGGACAGACGTCATGACGTCTGTCCCATAATGCTGAGTGCACCAGCCCGGGAGGACTGGCGGGTGGCGGCGGCGGGAGCGGCGGCGCGGACTGGAGCAGCAGCAGCGTGGATTCAGGTAAGTATATTTTTATATATATATTTTTTAACCTATCTGCACTACTGGGGGCACAACGGGGGAGAGGGTGGCTACTACTGGGGGGACCTCTACTGGGGGTGGGGGCACAACGGGGGAGGGGTGGCTACTATTGGGGGCACCATTGTTGGGAGGACCTCTACTAGGGGGGGCTACTACTAGGGGCACTTAATCGGGAGGGGGAACCTCTACCGGGGACTACTACTTGGGGGGGAACTACCACTGGGGGCATTATAAAATGGGCCTAGTACTAGAGGCACTGCATTCGGGGGACCACTACTGGGGGCAATAATAGGAAGGGCCACTACAGGGGGCAGTGTATAGGGGGGATCACTACTGGGTGCCTGCATAAGGGGACCACTACTGGGAAAACTGCATGGGGGGGACTACTGCTGGGGGCACTATATAAAGGACACTGCATAGGCCCCATTTTTAAGTGACCACGCCCATTTTTGGCCGCGCGCACCTTTGGCGGGCGCACATTGGTGGGGGGGGCTCCCTTTTCAAATTTGCCTTGGGCTCCAAATACCCTAGTTACACCACTGAATGCTGGTAGTGAAAAATTTGTAGGGATCACATGTTCGTTGTCCCCCCTGGCTGCCAGGCTAGGCTGAAGCGCCAGTGCTTGATACACTTCGTTGGGGGGGGATCCCACACTTTTTTTTTTTAAAATGTTTATTTTTTTTTCCTTGATGGCAACTTTCCAGCTGGATTGGCCATTTGGCAGCCCATTGGGATCGACAACATGTTCAGTTTAGAAGGTAAAAACATCCTTTAGCAAATACAGTGATTTTGAGATGAAACCCGCCACCGATCTGTGGCGGATACCAGTGGTTTTCAAGTGCCGACATAGCTGCGGCTTGTTTAGTACTTGTAAATAAAGTGGAGGCTGGAGGCAAATCACCTTAGTCCTATTAAAAAAATAAACCACCTGGCGGCATACATTGAACAGAACAGGAGTCAGTATAAAGGGTAAATAAAAACCACTTATTTCTGAATTCTCAAACCTTTAAATGTAATGACAACGATTGTGTAAACTAAGGTAAAGAAGCTGAATGTAGAAAGGTAATTAGAGCCAAGCAGATTCTGCTTCCTAGTGCTTGTGCTTCAAAGGAAACAAGTTTAATCAAGAAACTTGTCCATGCCCTCAGGAAGAAATACACTCAAATAAAAAATATATTCTATATGATGCATGCACAAACTCTTATAGTTTGATATGAGGGATGATGGATATTATGATTTTACCTAATAAAAGCTTGCTAGAGGCCAATATCAATATTCACCTTACTTTCTGCACTTACAAAGTACCTTATTTGAGCAACACTTGAAGGCCAAAGCCACGCATCAAAATTCAAATTATGTTTTGGCATACTAAAATATTTTTATCATACAGTTTGGTGAATTCAGAAAGTCTATTCTTTGTAATGTGTAGGCTTTTCTAAGCGGATACATTGCTGGAGGTGATAATAAAACATACCTTTGCAGGCAAGCTATGTATTTTCCCCATTGATGACCATCACCTTTTCACAATTCCACCCAGTGAACATCTCACTGTATGCACTGTATCTCACTGTATGCACAGTACTCAAATATTTTTAACAGTACATATTGTATTGTGATAATGTAGACAAGTTTTTAGCTGCGGTAGGACAAAAGGCCAGATTGGCAAGAAATAGGCTTAGGGGTGCAACCATCATGAGTATTTACCTCAGAAGGTATCATGAGTACAGATTATGGGGGCAGCAGATACAGAAACTCCTACATGCTTATCTTGACTGTCTTGAAGATGCCCAACCTGCTATGACGTCATGCACACAGGGGGCAGAGACTACACAGGGCACTGTTAAGCACTGTCATGCTGCCCATCCATTTAGCGATGCGGGGGACGATGGCACGTTTACGACGCCATCTCCCGCGGGGTGAACTGCATAAACTGAACGTTCAGACATTCAGTGTATGCAGATCAATCATCCCCAAACATGGAAACCTGACGGCGTTCGTCAGGTTGACCGTCATGTTCGGGCGATGATTGATGTTAAAAACGACCAGCGGGCGCGCGCATCGCTGGTCGTTTTAAACCTTTTACTGCCCGATTTGCGGGCGATTACCAAGCGATGGAGCAATAACGACCGTCGTTATCGCTCCATCGCTAGGTATAATTGCCTAATGGATGGGCAGCATTACGGTCCTGTTGTATGCATTGTAGATTGTTTGCTAAATGTAACCCTGGTTAGGGTTACGGAGATATATTACATATAAATATAATTCATATATACAATTGAAACAGGTATATATTTTCATTCAACTATTTACAGCAAAATCCCATTTATGAGGTAAATGTTAAATATACTGTAGGGATATATGTGATGTGATGTAAATATAAGTAAATATGTGTAAATGTATGTACCCTGTGCATGTTAGATATCTATGATGTCAGTGGACTTTAGTGCTTCATGCTGCAGATATACATTTCACAGACATTGGTGATAGTTGCAGAAGGGGGCGGAGTAATATAGATGGGAGTGAATCGGTTCCTGTCAGGAAAATAGGATCCGGTGAGAGGGAGGATATATAACAGCTGTTAGCAGCAGTTCAGAGGCAGTCTGCTGATCCCTCCCTCCAGTGCCTGCCCTCCTGTGACCTGGGCAGCCGGTGAGCAGCGATGAGCTGCCAGGCGCAGGGGGGCAGAGCCGGAGAGGGAGCCCAGCTGGAGCTGGGGAAGCAGGTGGGCAGCAGTACTCACTCTGCTTTATTGGTGAAGCGAAAGACGCTCACCGCTGACAAAAAGCAGTGGAAAAGCAGGTGTGGTCCCGGCAGCAGAGCAGCAGTTACCAGAGGCTTTTCCTGTGGGAGGAGGTAACTGCAGGGGCTCGTCAGTGGTTCCAGCTTGACAGCTGATCGGCTGTCAGAAGGAGGGGACAGACGCCCAGCACCACTACCTGTGAGGCGATGCTGGCATATAAAGTCAGCTGTACAGAGGGACCGGCTTCAAGGAGGTGGTGAGAAATCTTTTAATGGAGCACACTTACACTAATGGTGGGCACACACTACACGATATGCTCCCTGAGCGATATCGTGTAGTGTTGTCCCCGGCAGGCTGTGCTCAATGTCGTTCATGACATTGAGCACAGACGCTGAACGATATCATTAACGATATCGTTCAGCGCCGGGCTCTCTCCCCCATTCCCTGACATGCAGCAACCTGACGAGATCGTCAAGTTGGCCTGCATGTCAGCCCGATGAACGATGATGATGAACGACATGCGGGAACGCACGTCGTCGTCATCGTTCATCGTTTTGATGTTAAAAATGGACGATAAAGTGGATGACTGAACGATAACGATATCGTTATCGTTCAGTCGTCAACTTTATCGCCCAGTGTGTACGCACCATTAGTAGCCACAGTTACACTGTAGTAACTGTGTAGAGAGGCTGTATAATGGGACCAGCAACCTCCTGGCTGCCCCACAGCTAACAGGCTGTGATAAGGGGATGTGCAGCTGATAAGGAGAGAGGGATGACCTTGGCCAGTGTGAGGATATCAGTGTGGAATTCCTGAGGCAGCGTGGAGTATTCTGACAGCAGTGAGTAACTAACCCACTCTGTAGCACCACACAATGACTGGCCAGCTACTACAGGACAGAGAAAACAGGAGGGCACATAGAGCTCTAAGGTATAAAATACCCCTGCATTACAATGTACTGTCATCAGGATACAGCTATAATTGAAGCTTGGGGGAGCAAGTTCTATATGTTTTGTACTAACAGAGGAGCAAAAGCTAAAAAGTGACTTATTTCAGCTGCAGCCAGATAGGGAATATTCTATGCTATGTCAAAGTTTACAGCCTTATACTCTGGCTTCTGCGTGGCTGAACATATGAGGTATCGTTAGCGTCCAGCTCTTAGGCTATTAATCCTTTATGAACTTTTAGCTACATAAGTGGAAACCTATATGAGAGGGATACTTTGAGTGTTCACCTTGGATACTATTCAAACAGGAGATACAGCGAATTGACTACTTGGACCAAATGTATTTAAGTTGTTAGGAGTGGTATATTCCAGCACAGGTGAAGGCATATTTACCACCATATAGTATAACGGAAAAGGAACATTTTATTCTTCCGGATTCCAAGCATAACTTAATTTATGGCGATAAACTGTACATCTGCTTAAAACTGTACAATTTGCTACAATGTTCAGTTAATATTTATGTATACCTATATGTATATGAAACTGTGTATGATTTCATCTCTGAGTGTAAAGGAAGTATTTATTGCCATATTATATTGTTGACACATAAAGATGTTAAAGCTATAATTATAGTGAATTTTTTTCCTGGAGGAGTCTGTCAGTGCTTGGGTCTACATGAACGAAGAAGAACAGGTCATATATATAGATATGTATGTGATGTTACACTGTAATATTATATGTAATTTCAATATTCATACACAACCATCACATTACACTATCAGGACCTTATTAATATTATAGTGTATCACATGGCTTACCCAGGCAAGCCTTATTTAATTAGCTTGGGTGGAGGCACTGGATTAATGATAATATAAAAGGTACACCACCTAGACAGGTTAAGGGTGGGTGCATTATACAACATGGGAGTAACAAAGGTGGTAGTAACCTGGTGACCCTTTAGCGGTAAAAAGGGGGGTTACATAAACACTATGCAAAACATTTTGGGACTTTAACCTGTAGAATAGAACATATGGCATAAGAGATACCTGAGCTTAGTGACATCTTTAGGTAAGAGTGAAATCAGGGCCCATAACACATACTTTCTTCTGGGTATTTGACACTATTTATGTTAAAAAGGTAAGTATAATATATGGTCCTTGCCAACCTGTCCATACTGTTGTGTATATATGTAACAGCTACTTTGTACTCAATTGCCCTGGCTAATAGCTTACACAGTTTGTTGCCTCATTGGATATATCTATTTGGACATTTCAAACTCTGTCTTGTCATTTTATAACATTTGCAGGGCTTCTTTGGGGTTGACCAATTATATAAAGGTTTCCATTGAGAGAGGATTTATTGTTAATCTCATGAGCATTGAGTTTTAGAAGTGGAGACTGTTTATACTCCCTTTTTGCTCAAGTAAATACACTTGCCCCTATATATGCATTTATAAGAATTCCATTTTGTATCTTTGAAGAAATCAGCAACGTTATTGAGAGCAATGTAATGGCGTTCTCAATTTGGGACTTGCGACATATATGTGGTAGCTGAAGGTCACATAAGGCGCTACAACCACATGGGGATGTAGTCAGGATCCCAGGGGTGACCATCCCGATGGTCACAATACCTGCAGCAGTATCCTGACTATAAAAGTACAGACAAATCCATGGTGAGTGTTAGGGCACTGGGGTGAGGATTAGAGGGTTAGAATTAGGCTGTGCTAGGAGTCAGTTAGAGGGTATACATTCAGGAAGCCGGCGGACGCAATGCCGACCACCGGCTTTCCGACTACTTATTCCCAGCGAGGGTTAAATGACAGACATCTAAATCTAGACACCTGTAATTTACCGACGCCGGTAGACCGGGTGCCAAGTGCGGACAGCCGGGGGGGGGGGGGGGGGGTTAGGTTTGGGGCTCCCGGGGGGGACATACGGTTAGGCGCCTTAGGGTACTTAGGTTACTTAGGTTTAGGCGGCGGGGAAGGGGGGGTTAGGTTTAGGCACTTAGGGGGGGGACTAGGGATTAGGGTTAGGCACGGGGGGGAGGTTAGGGTTAGGCACCCTAAAGGAGGGTTAGGGTTAGGGGGTAGAATTAGGTTAGTTTATACTTACCTTTAGGACGATCGGGATTTCCTCCTCTGTCGGCCGGCGGTAAATCATACTGAATGCTAGATTACCTAGTTTAATATATACTGGGTGTGAAAAAAAGGATTAGCCTCCCTTCCCGGGTTGGAATAGTTTCCTGAAGTCAACCATCAATAGCCGTGGTACATGTGTTTTATCTTGTGATGTTACTGGACAAATGTTTTTAGGTTAGTAATAAAGGAAGCAAAAGCTGGCCACACATTACCTGATAATTATTTCAACCAGGCAACTAGTTGGCTGGTTGGAAATACATAAAAATGTTGGTTGCTGACTTGCAGTGATAATTGTCAAACCAACCAATAGAGTGTTTACTTCAACCTGTGAGAATGTGACTGTAACAAAATGTAATACGTTATATATAGCTGCCAAAGTCACAGCGTAACCCTAGTTCACTGTCATTGTGTTCTATAGCCGGAGTTACATTTACAATTACACACATTAAACAGACTTTAAGTGCAGTTCATCTAATCCCAAAAATATGTCCTCACAAATTGTATATAACACAAATCTATACCTATGCAGAGATCTCATTAACGGGGTCTCTGCAGTGTAAAATAAAAACCTATCATTGTCTTTATGTACAACATATTTCTCTCTCCTTTGCTACAGTAACATGGGACAACTTTCTTTTTTAGCTTTGTTTACCTGTACCGGCACTTGCTTTGGCAACTATGGTTCCTTCTCCATCGAAAAAAAAGGAGCAGTTTTCCAGCCACCAACTGATTTTTCTACCCTTAATTGATATTAAATGGATGGAAGCCTTTCAACATAAGTCTTATAAGCTTCCACTTTTTCCTCCATTAAACAGGAAACATAATTTAAGCATTCAAAAAAGTATAAAGAAATCATGTGCAACAACACCAGTATATTTAAAATGGGGATAGTTCACTCACATTCTAAAAAATATAAATAGCATATAACATAGTGTTCACTCTCATATTCCCATTTAAAAAAAAAAACCTCATACCAGATCTTGAATGAAAATGGGAAAGTCACAAAAGATGTTATAATCAGTCCAAGCTATGACACACTTAATTTTGGTCCTGTGCAGTCTTCTGGTTTCTGCTGAAAAGCCTCACGGTCCATATATTAAAATTGTCCCTTGGTGAATACAACTCAACATTACCGGCTAAGTAGCATGGCGTGTTTCCCATACTATTGCAACCTAAGTAAATTCTTATCATTGTTCCATCTGAGTGTACATAAAAGTACAGAAAAGAATGTGGAAAAATATGAGATATGGTAAGAACTTACCTTTGTTATCTCTATTTCTACGAAGTCCATAGGGTTCCACAGGATACTTTGGGGTATAGGTGATGACGTCAGGCATCGGGAACCATAGAGTTAAGTTTTCAGCCTCCCAGGATGCACTAGGGTCCCCCTCCTATACCCCGCCCCCGAGCCAAGGCATCTCAGTTACGTACCAAGCCATAGGCCGGAGGAGGAGAAGGAAGAGAGAGAGAGGAAAGATCTGGACACACAAAAGAATCACATTCTCACCAGAGGGAGATGGAAAAACCGGTGACCAGAGTAAAGCCCATCTGCAGCACAGGTGCGACATGGCGGGAGTCCCTATGGACTTCATAGAAATAGAGATAACAAAGGTAAGTTCTTACCATATCTCATATTTTCTACATCAGGGTCCATAGGGTATCCACAGGATACCTTGGGGATGTCCCAAAGCAGTATCCTTCAAGAGTGGGGATGCTCCTGTGCTGAAAGGAGAATCCACCGCCTGAAGGAAGCATCCTGAGAGGCAAATACCTCACAAAGGTATGGACAGAGGACCACGTGGCAGCCTTGCAGATCTGGACTGCAGAGGCACCACGTTGAGCTGCCCACGAAGGACCAACAGACCTAGTGGAGTGAGCCCTCACAGAGGATGGAACCGGAAGGCCTTCATGAAGATAAGCTTCTGAAATTGCCATACGAATCCAATCTGCCAAAGTTTGCTTTGAAGCAGGCCAACCCTTTTTACGGAAGCCATAGAGGACAAACAAGGCATCCGACTTTCTAAACGAAGAAGTGCGGTCAACATAAATCTTTAAGGCCCGCACAACGTCCAAAGTGGCCTCACCCACTGAAAGATCAGGTGAGTTAAAAGCCGGCACAATGATTTCCTCATTGATATGGAAACGTGAAACAACTTTGGGAAGAAATTCAGGATGAGTGCGCAGCACTGCCCTGTTCCCATGAAAAATCAGGAAAGGGGGTCTACAGGAGAGAGCCCCTAAGTCAGAAACACGTCTGGCCGAAGCGATGGCCAGAAGGAAAATTGTTTTGGCTGTCAGCCATTTAAGGTCCACTGAGCCCAGTGGTTCAAACGGCGGTCCCTGGAGAGCCCTCAGGACCACAGCTAAATCCCAAGGCACCACCGGTGGAACAAAGGGCGGCTGAATTCGAAGAACACCTTGCATAAAGGTGCGCACATCAGGGATTGTTGCAATCCTATGATGGAACCAGACGGACAGGGCAGACACCTGCACCTTCATAGAAGCAAGGCGTAGCCCATGGTCTAGTCCTGCCTGTAGGAAAGCTAACACTCTAGCTAACACCCATAACCTCTTGGTCGACACCACTGGAAGAACGTATGCCACACACGATGGCATATCCTTGCAGAAGATGGTTTCCGAGCTCTTAGCATAGTTCGTACTACAGAGCTGGAAAACCCCCTGGACCTTAACATGGCCGTCTCAACAGCCACGCCATCAAAGACAGCCGAGTCAGGTCCAGGTGAAGACAAGGACCCTGTGACAGTAGGTCCGGTCGCAGTGGCAAACGCAGAGGAATGTCCACGGACAGACCCTGAAGGTCTGAGAACCAGTGCCGCCTGGGCCACGCAGGAGCTATCAACAGGAGCGTCCCTCCATCCTGTTTGAATTTCTGGATTACCCGTGGAAGAAGGGAAAACGGAGGAAAGAGATAAGCAAACCGGAACGTCCACTGGACGGACAGAGCATCCACCAGAGACGCCTTTTCGTCTCTTGTTCGAGACCCGTACACCGGCAACTTGTTGTTGTGCCGTGACGCCATGAGGTCGATCTCTGGAAGACCCCACCTGGCCAACAGAAGTTGAAAGATGTCCTGGTGCAGAGACCACTCCCCCGGATGAACGTCCTGGTGACTGAGAAAGTCCGCCTCCCAGTTGAGGACTCCCGGGATGAATACGGCTGATATGGCCGGGAGATTGTGCTCTGCCCAGACCAGGATGCGGGACACCTCTACAAGTGCCGTCTGACTTTGGGTTCCTCCTTGCCGATTTATGTAGGCCACGGTTGTGGCGCTGTCCGACTGGACCTGCACGGGGTGACCTTGGAGAACCCGATGTGCCTGCTGGAGAGCATTGAAAACCGCGCAGAGTTCCAAGATGTTTATTGGAAGCTCCTTTTCCGCCTGAGTCCATCTGCCCTGGAACAAGTATGGACCCATGACCGCTCCCCAGCCCAGAAGGCTGGCGTCCATTGTCAACAGGACCCAGTTTGGCACCCAAAATGGACGACCCTTGTTGAGATGGGTCGTCTGCAACCACCAGGCTAGAGACAGGCAAACCTCCGGAGTGAGCACCATCGTCTGTGACTTTAGACTCTGAGGCAGTCCATTCCATTTGGACAGGATCAATTGCAGCAGAGGTCTGGAGTGAAACTGGGCATATTCCACCATGTCGAATACTGACACCATGGAGCCCAGTAACCTCATCGCCGAGTGCAGGGACACACGGCGACTCTGCAGACAACTGCACACCCTCAACTGTAAGGCAGAGATCTTATCCCCCATCACAAAGATCCTCTGCTGTCTGGAGTCCAATAAGGCTCTGAGGTGCAGAATCCTCTGAGACGGGATCAGGGTGGACTTTTGCCAGTTTATTAACCAGCCATGCCGTTGCAGTACCGCAGTCGTCAGATCCAAGTGGCGTAGAAGGAGCTCTGGAGATCCAGCTACCAACAGAAGGTCATCTAGGTACAGCAACATGTGGACTCCCTGCAGCCGCAGGAAAGCCGCCATGATCGCCATAACCCACAGAATCCTCTGCAGCTAAACTCCTTACCCTCACCTCTTCATTTAGTCTCGCCCAATGGACCTCATCACCCTCCCATGTGAGTGGGCACTCACTTGACCTGGTCTTTACTCACCGTTGTGATATTTCTGATTACTCCAATTGCCCGTTCCCCCTCTCTGACCATCACCTTCTCTCTTTTAACCTATCCCTCTCTCCTTCCCCTCCTTTAACTCCTAAGGCTACCATTACTAAGCGTAATACTGAGGCTATTGACACTGTTGCTTTTTCCTCCCTGCTGGACTCTCTTCTCTCCCCTATCATTTCTCTCTCCTGTCCTGAACAAGCTACTTCCCTGTACAATCCCTCCCTTACTTCTGCTCTTGATTCTATTGCTCCAGCAATAACTACTCAGCCTCGCAGATCCACACCACAACCCTGTCTCCTCTCCCACCTGTCTCCTTCTGCCTGTTCCCATCTGGCTCACCTCCTTAATCTCTCCCTATCATCTGGCACTGTCCCTTCTGCATTCAAACATGCTCTTGTCTCCCCCATTCTTGAAAAACCTACCCTTGATCCTAACATACTTTCCAACTACCGACCCATCTCTCTTCTCCCTTTTGCTTCCAAACTCCTTGAGCGTATTGTCTACAACCGCCTTACCACCTTTCTTTCCTCCCTCTCCCTCCTTGACTCATTTCAATCTGGCTTCCGATCTCTTCACTCCACTGAAACTGCCCTCACGAAAGTCAGCAACGACCTCCTTGCTGCCAAATCCAAGGGCCACTACTCTCTGCTCATTCTCCTTGACCTCTCTGCTGCATTTGACACTGTAGACCACCCTCTCCTCCTGCAAATCCTTTACTCTCTCGGTTTACATGGCACTGCCCTCTCCTGGCTTTCCTCCTACCTCTCTGATTGGTCCTTCGCTGTGTCCTCTCATGACTCCTCTTCCCCTCCACTTCCAAAACAGTAGGAGTTCCCCAAGGTTCTGTTCTTGGACCTCTCCTTTTCTCCCTATATACATCCTCTTTAGGTGAACTCATTAACTCCTTTGACCTCCAATATAATCTCTATGCAGATGATACTCAAATTTACCTTTCCACCCCTGAGCTCTCCCCCTCGCTCCTTACCCGTATCTCCAACTGTCTCTCTGCTGTCTCTTCGTAGATGTCCCAGCGCTTTCTTAAACTTAACATGTCTAAGACTGAGCTGATCATCTTCCCACCCTCTTCCACTACATCACTTCCCACAATTTCATTATCTATTGATGGCACCACTATCTCCTCTAGCCCTGTCTTGAAGTTATCCTAGACTCCTCCCTCTCCTTTAAACTGCACATTCAGCACCTTTCGCAGTCCTGCCGTTTTCACCTAAAAAATATCTCCAGGATTAGACCCTTCCTCACCCAGGATGCCACTAAAACCCTCATCCACTCACTGGTCATATCCAGATTGGACTACTGTAACCTTCTCCTAGCTGGCCTCCCAGTCTCTCACCTCTCTCCACTACAATCGGTTCTCAATGCTGCTGCTTGGCTCATCTTCCTCTCCAGACATTCTACATCTGCTTCCCCTCTCCTTCAAGCCCTACACTGGCTCCCCTTCCCCTTCAGATGCCAATTCAAGGTTCTTACATTTGCCTACAAGGCCCTCAGCAAATCCTCTTCCGCATACATTTCTGACCTTTTCTGCCTTCACATTCCCATCCATCCATTTCGCTCAACTAATGCATGCCGCCTCTCTTGACAACTGATTAATTCCTCCCACTCCCGCATCCGAGATTTTGCCCGTGCTGCTCCCTACCTTTGGAATGCTCTCCCTCTCCCTATCAGACTCTCCACCTCTCTACAAATCTTCAAACGGGCTCTCAAGACTCACTACTTCATCAAGGCCTTTCAGCACTCATTCTAACCCACCTATCTTCCCCTTCTATGTCACACCTGTCTGTCTGTCCCTCCCCTTAGAATGTAAGCTCTCATGAACAGGGACCTCTTCCCTCATGTGTTTCTCTTTACATTTTCTTCTACTCTCTACTCCCCATTAGGGCACCTAACACGGGACTGCCAACTCCCGGCAGCTTATTGTGAGTGCTTTAATCACTATTTCAGCAATGTATATTAGTCGTGTCCTTGTCCTGCACTGTAATGTACTGTAAGTTACTTGTTTCTTGTTCACCTATTAGTTCTATGTACTATATAAGGCGCTGCGGAACATTTGTGGCGCCATATAATTAAAGGATAATAATAATAACCTTGGTGAACACTCGTGGTGCTGTCGCCAGGCCAAAGGGTAAAGCCCGGAACTGAAAGTCATTGTTGCGGATTGCAAACCTGAGGAACTGTGGATGGCGTAAAAGAATAGGGTCATGCAGGTAAGCGTCCTGTATGTCCAACGACACCATGTAATTCCCAGGTTCCAGCGCCAGAATGATGGACTGTAGGTTCTCCATCTGAAACCATGGCACCTGCAAGGACTTGTTGAGGGCTTTGAGGTTGAGAATCGGACAGTACAACCCATTGGGTTTCTGCACCAAAAATAGATTGGACTAGAAACCCTTGCCCCTCTGGGAGAATGGAACAGGCACTATAACTCCAGCCTGGAGCATAGTGTGCAAAACTTTCCGCAGTTCCCTGGCTTTGTTCCGGTCTAAGGGAAGACCCGTGGTGAAGAATCGGGATGGGGGCCTGTGACGAAAGGAGAGGGCATACCCGTGAGAAACCACCTCGTGAACCCAATTGTCTGTTGTGGTTACCGACCAACACTGGGCGAACTGCAGCAGGCAGCCTCCCACTTTGGGATCCCCCAAAGGGAGGCCCGGACCGTCAGGCCGCAGGTTTGTCATCAGACTTAGGGCCGGACGTCTGGTACTCCAGGCCTGTTTCCTGGGCTTGGCCGATTTCTTGGGGCCAGCCTGTCAGGGAAAAGACTGTGCTTTAGTCCTACCCTGGGCCCTGTAAGGCCGAAAGGACGACGCACCCGAACTGGAAGGGACCGCAGCAGACGGGAGACATGCAGACTTGGCTGCCGCCAGCGTGGCCACAATTTTGTCCAGTTCCGGACCAAATAGGACTTCTCCATTAAATGGTAAAGCTTCCAAGATCTTTTTGAAATCAGCGTCCGCCTTCCAGGATCGCAACCATCAGGTGCGACGAGCAGCAACAGCTGCTGAAGAAATCCAAGATGTGAGGGTACTGATCCAAGGCCGCTTCATTGATGTAAGTGGCCAAATCCCAGAGATTGCCTACCAACTCAGCCTGTTCAGCTGAACAGTCGGAATCCAAAGACGCCTCCAAACTATCAGCCCAGCGCTCCATAGCTCTGGCTACCCAACATATGGCCATAGCCGGTCTGGATGCACCCCCCCTGCTAGGGAATAAATGGACTTTAGGCAGATCTCCACCTTACGGTCCGTAGCATCCTTCAAGGAGGACATGGAGGGAATGGGCAGTGTGGCACTTTGGACTAGGCAAGTCACATGAGAATCCACCTGTGGAGGGGATTCCCACTTAGAAAAATAATTGTCCGCAAATGGGTAAGCCACCACTAAGCGTTTTTGAGGCTGATACCGTTTACCAGGGTTTTTCCACACCTCCTCTAAATGGTCTACTAACTGACCTGAAAGAGGAAACACTGTGGCGTCACCCTTAATATCCTTAAAAAAGGCATATTTGGACTTGGACACCGGAGGATTGTCATCCTCAATAACTAAAGCTGTACCGAATAAGACCAGGAATATAAACCTTGGACATCGGTCATCACGTCGTCATCCTCATAAGGAGCGGACAGAGACACCACCAGCCGCTTTTGTGGCCACAACACAGACTCCCCTTGTAACACGTCTGACAAATGCTGTACAGAACTTGTCAGTGTATTAACCCACGCAGGTTCCTGAGAGACCTGGAGAGGGGAAATAGGGAGACTGTGGGGTACCATCAGTTGTCTCGGGAAACCCTGCATCGGTGACGACACCACTGACTGCTGGGTCAATTCCATCTGTGAAAACGCAGGTGGCGGAGCTAACTGGCCCACTAGGGTTGTAAGTGCTTTGGCGAAACAAGCCCAGGGCGGTTCCTGTACCGGAGCCGTGACAGTAATTGGCCTCGCCAATAAATAACACTGCCGACATAGCCCCTCCGCTTTACCCTCCCCCTCCACTATTGGTACTTTGCACGTAGTACACAGAAGCTGGAGAGGAAATTCACTCTCAGACATGATGGTAAGTATGTTACCCCTCTCACTAATACTTGTTAGTGTAGTGGGAGAACCACCCTGCAATCACTGCACCGCAAGGGCTTTAGCAGAAGAAGAGCAGGGACAGTGAAATGGCTGACAGTAGAAAGTGAAAGTACAGGCAGCAGACGCTAGCAGAAGTCACATACAATGCAAAGAAATTAATCCCTGCATTATCAGCGCTGTTCCTCAACTATGCAGACACAGAGCCTGGTAGGACACAGTGCTGCATACACAGATCTGTTTCAACGGAGGAGAGGTATGCTGGGGGACCCAGGTCGCGATGCCACCTGATCAACAGCTTCAAGCAGTGTTCACCATGCTTCTTGAAAGATGGCCACCGAGGAGCAGAGAGGAGGCCGGCCTGGGGGAGGAGCGCTGCCACAGGGCCAATCGGCAGGTGCAGAGAGGGCTGTGTGTAGCCTGGGAGGCGCCGGCTGTGTACAGGGAAGGCGCACTCCCCTGGCATGCAATTAACCCCTGGGACGCCGCAGCGCTACCGCACAGCTGCGGTCCGCTGTCCCAGGGGGGTAGTGGAAGCGCAGGTTGGTTACCTGGCTCCATGCTGCAGCCAGCCCCAGGGAGCCCCCTGCCTGGGGACTCTGGACCATGTATCAGCAGACACCCACCGCGGGACCCCGCTGCTTACCGCTAGCTGTGACCCCAGATGCTTACCAGCATCCCCGGATCAGTACCGGCGTTCTGGTACCGGCGGGGGTGTAGGGAAGACAGCATGGACATCAGTAGTGACTGTCCATGCTGTATTTCCAGATGTGCAGCCACAGCTGCCATGAAGAAAACTTCAGGGGCTATCCTTAGCCCCCCTCTAAACAGGTGCTCCGACTCCGAGCCGTGCACCAATGAAACTGGGATGCCTTGGCTCGGGGGCGGGGAATAGGAGGGGGACCCTAGTGCATCCTGGGAGGCTGAAAACTTAACTCTAACTTGCCTGATGCCTGACGTCATCACCTATACCCCAAGGTATCCTGTGGATACCCTATGGACCCTGATGTAGAAGGAGAGTTTGTCATTTGGATCAATGATAGATCAGTCTACTTAATTATTTATTTATGTTTGCTTTTCTTGTGGTGAATATACTACTGGCAATTGCATATCCAGTATAATAAAGCTACTGTTACTATCCGCTGCCGGGATTTCTGACTAACTTGCAGTTTCCTGTCCTGACTGTTGCTCTGGCAGCACGGAAGCTGTCAGTATGTGGAAGTTTCAGCTGCAGCCAGCCTGTAATCAAGCTCTCTCTGTGTGTGCAGCTCAACTGCAAATTCATCTCTAATTAAGGAAGCTGGCTTTGCATTGGTTGTGCCTCCAGTCAGTCCCAGCATTCCCTGCCAGAGATAGTTTTTTTCCTAGTGTCCAGTCTGTTTTGGATCCAGACTGCTCCCGGTCTCCTGTCTCGTCAGAGCCATTTACCTGCGCTTATTCATCTGTTTTCCTGGTAACTCCCAGTCTGCTGTGATCATGTTTCCAGCCTGCGGCCGAGCCACGTTAGCAGCCTGCAGTTCAGTCATGTTACCAGCCTGCGGCCTAACCACATTATCAGCCTGCGGTCCAGCCGTGTTACCAGCCTGCGGCCTAGCCACATTATCTATCATCCACATCAGTCTACAGTACAGCTGCACTATCTGTAGCCAGCCGCTGTTCCTTTCTGCGGCCCAGTTGTGTATAAGTCAGCAGTTTCCATTCATACCTGCGACTCTTACCATCAAGTGCTGCCCTACCGCAGCATATCTCCATCGCTACCCGCGGTCTACTCACACTCCACTGTGCGATCATATCTGCAGAACTACCATCTCTGCTGGCAACAGGGAACTGCCTTGCCTATTATCCACCTGCTGGCATATCAGTCCTGCCAAGTGCATCGCTGGGTATTCTCATTCAACCTCCACCCAGATCAAGATTGCCAGCTCAGGTACATCCCAACTGTGTACCATCTCTGACCTTCAGGTGTCAGTAAGATAAGCCCACACTGTGCTGAGAGTAAGTCCTGGCACCAGCCTAAGTACCCGTGTGCATTTCCAGTTACTAAGGGAACAACGGGTTGGTGTTATAGGCGGTTATAAGATATCACTTAGTGACTCTGTGGGTTTATCTTGCATTACACTGTAACATCATAACAGCTACTTAGTTGAGATGAGATTACAGTAATTAGAGAATAAATTCAAGAAACTAAGCAGATCATAAAGTACTAGGTGAGACAATATACAGTATACTTTAACTAAGGAAACAAATTAGCAACTCCAATTTATTTTGCCATCTATTTTCAAATATGACTATATTTTCAAATGGTTTATTGCAGTGCTTCCCAAACTGGATGCTGTGGCATCCTGGAGTGCCATTGCAGGTTTGCCATGGTTTGGTGGTCCAGGACCAAATTAAATTATTTATGGTCAATGTGATTGGCAAAATCAGTGCTGGTGGCTGACAATCATAAAATACCTGGACAAACAGAAACACATCCCTGTCCACCACCACATACCTGACCCTAAGCATGACAGGTAAGCACAATTTACTGCCATGACAAAAATCTGATACTCTAGGGCACCGTTATTTAAGTAAGTTTGGGAACCACTGGTTTACTACATATTTATAGAAAGTCTCTGGTGAACAGTTCAGCAATTAATTTTAACAATTACGGTCCGCCGACCTTATAACTACATCCCTGCAGAACAGCATCTTTAAACCAACATCACATTTGAAGTGGGTGGGGTACAGCAGCAGAACAGGGCTGCCATCAGAAATTGTGGGGCCCGGGACTGACAAAATTGGTAGGGCTCCCATTCCCCCAGTACCTTATTCCTACAAAAAAAATGTGGATCAAAAATATCAAGCCAGCCCTCTTATGTGCGTCCAGCTAACCCCACCTTATGTGCGTCCAGCCAGCCCCCCTTTCTGTGCGTCCAGCCAGCCCCCTTTATGGTCAATTAATCTGATGGAGACGTGCTGCTGCTCTCCATAGAAAAAAATAATGCTAGAAACGACAGGAGGGGTGGAGCGGGCCCCCCCATTTCTGCCAAGTGTCCGGGCCCGGGACTCCAGTCGGCCCTGCAGCAGAAGACCAGTTTCTACTATCGTGAAATAAGAACAGGAAACTAATGCAACAATAGGATGAGGCTCAGCAAAACTGTATAGTTGAAAATTGGAAAAATGTTACCTGGTGTGCTGAATCTCGATTAGGGTAGAGTCAAAATTTAGTTTAAACAGTTCATTTGGAGAGGAAGATGAGCTGATCAGCAGGATTTAGGACAGATTGAAATGGAGAGAGGCAAAAGTCAGGGAGGCCAGATAGAAGGAGGTTATATTAGTCCATTCTAGAGATGATCAGTGAGTGGATGAGGTTCTTTGCTGTCTCCACGGTGAGAAAGGGCCTAATCCTAGAGATATTTTGAAGGTGGAAGCAAAAGACCGGAAAAGGGACTAAATGCAGGGTTTGAAGGAGTGGCTGGAGTCGAGGATAACACCAGGGCAGTGGACTTGTGGGAAAGAAGAGATGGTGAGGTTGTGGATGGATAGTGAAATCAAAGGTGAGGGGACTAGGGAGGATGGATAAATGATCAGCTCATGTTAAATTTAAGAAAGCGCTGGGATATCCAGGGGGAAGTATTGACGGAGAACACAAGGGAAGCAAGAACAGAACATTGGAAGACTGGTAGTGGAAAAAAAAAGTGGAGCCATGAAAAGAGACAAGAAGAGGTGTTAGAGCCATTAAAGGTAGGAGGACAGCCAGGAGAGAGCAAAGTCATGCAGACCAAGGGAGCAAAAGATTTACAGGAGTAAAGGATGTTCCACGATTTTCAAAAGGAGCAGAGAAGTCAAGGGAAATGAGCAGAGAATAACGGCCCTTGTCAGCAAGAAGCTCATTACTGTCTTTTGTAAGAGCAGTTCAAGGAACTCCTACAGCCACACCAGTCAGCAGATCTCAGTCCAATAGAGCACCTTTGAGATATGGTGTAACTGGAGATTTGCAGCATGAATGTACAAATGCCAATCTGCAGTAACTGTGTGATGCTATCATGACATCATGGACCATAATCTTTAAAGAATATTTTCAGCACCTTGTTGAATCCATACCATGAAGAATTCCTGTTGATCTGTGGGCAAAGTTGGATCGTGATTAGTACTAGAAAGGTTAACCTATTAATGTTGCCACTGAGTGCAATTAAGTGAGATCAAATTTTGTTTTTGAAATGTAATAATCAGGGCCGTAACTAAGGTAGTGCGACCAGTGCCATGGCACAGGGCATCGCAGGGCAGGGGGCGCTGTTTGGGCCTGTCAGTTTTCCTGTTTATTATCATTCTCACTTGTAGCTTCCTCTTCTTTTATCCCCAGCATCTCCTGGCCTCTCCTGTCTCTTCCCTGACCCTTCCCTATGAGGCATGGCCCTTTTTTGGGAGCGTTATGCCCCTATGTGAAATATAGGGGGGTGCCAATGCTCTCTCTGGTACAGGGCACCAAAAAGTCTAGTTACGGCTCTGGTAATAGCAAGATTCTTTTCCCCCTCCCCACCCACCGTTGGTTCCCCATAATCTCTGCAAACATCATGAAATGAGAAATGATTACATTCTTTTGGTTTTGCTATAAAATAAAAACATTGTTTTGATCAGACAAACAGCCATGCTTAATTTTGGAAGTTTCCATGAGCCAAGGCAAATCTGGTCATCGCTAGGAAGATGTAGTACATGTTTCACAAAAAGACTGATCAAAGATCAAGTTCTTCTTGGGGAAATCATCCAACTTGTCAGAGCTGGGTGATTATAGTCTTAAATTATTGAGAACTTATTTTTCTTAAACTAAAATAAATAATCTGTTCAATGACTTTGTAATATATGCAAAGTGAGTCTGACAATGGTGCGACCATCACAGTTTTCTAAAACCAAAGCATAAGAACAATGATGCACCTCATATTATGAAGTCTGTAGAATGTCGAATTTATTGTAAAATTGTAATTTAAAGTGAAACTAAACATACTGTTTCATAGAACTAAGGCCCTCATTCAGAGCCGTACGCTCTGAGCAGAGCGCACGCTCTGAATGAGGGCCGTCCTCCATAATTATGGAGCGTCCTCCTGGATGCTCGTATAGCTGTGGGTCACCACCCACAGCCTATACGAGCGTGCAGGTTGATGGCCGCGATGGTCTTGACCATCGCGACCATCGCCACTGTGAGCCGGAGCCTGCGGTTGAGTTTTTCAACAGCAAGGCCCGGAGTGATTTTGGCTCTATCAGAGCCAAAATCACTCCCACTGACATCACTAGTGATGTCAGTGGGCCGGCTTCTGACGGTAGGCGTTCCTTTGGGAACGCCCCCATCAGGGAGGCACGCCCCCGACACGCCCACCAAAGAGGGTGTGCTGTCAATCAACATCGACAGCACGCCCCCTTTGATCAGACACAACGAGCGAAGGAAAGTCCTTCGCTCGTCGCGTCTGGCGCATGCGCACGATGGAGCTCCCGCCGTCGTGCGCATGCGCAGTGCACAACATCGACCCACTTGCGAGCGGACAGCCACTTGCGAGTGGGTCTGAATCAGGCCCTAAGTTAGCTCAATTGTATTGCCTTCTCTTGAATGTAAATACTGCTTAAGATATTGTTTACTAAACAATAATAATAACTATATGGTCATGTAACAATAAAATATATTTTCAAGTAATTACAGGAGACAATGGGAGTCCCAGGAGTCAAAGGCAGACACTCTGGAATCTCAAAGCTGTAGAAGCAGCGGCAGTGGGGACGTAGTCCTGGAATCCGGCTGGCGTCATTCTGGAGCTGACCAGCTTGGAGCCTGCTAGACCTCGGCTGGAGCAGAGACACTTACATTTAGTTTGCTTGGGAGTTTTAATGTTTAGATTGAGACATTATTTGACTATCTCCACGTTTGCCCAGTCACTTCATTTTTATTTTATTTAAATATCAGAAGGAATCATCCACCATATTGGTTATGGAATGATGCACAATTCCAGTCAAGTAACAAATGAAAATGTAAAGATACCTGAAAGCCCCTCTTAACGTTCAGAAATGCCCCTCTTAACTTTCATTTTTAACATGATGATAAACATCTTAGCCACGCGCCTGGTTTCAGACACACACATCCAATTGCAGTAACACCAACGCTAGCAATGATGGCTTTTACTTACAAATGGCTGTATACTGTGCTTTGTATATTACCGCAACAATGGGCAAGATTTGCAACAATGATATTGTTGCAAAGTGGGCCAATAATGTGTTTAACAAAACAATACAAATATATTAGTTATTTGCAGAATCATTTATAACTGTATGGAATTTATTCCTGTTAAATACAACAGCTGGACAAACCATTTTCCCTTTTGTACATGTGCCTCACATGCTGAAAACATGATCACATAACATTAAGAAGTTGAGAGATTTCCCTGATGTTCAATAAAGGTTTGGGTAAACATTGGCTGAATCATTAACAGCCTAAAGCATTGAGCTGACATCTGTGGCATTGGACCGGAATTTGAGCAATAAACTAACTGAAAAATCATGGTCTGTTTTTAATCCCTCTAATGAAAACTTGGGACAGATATATGTCAAACTATTATCACTGGAATATTACCACCATTACATTTAACCTTAAAAAGGGTTGTAATAAAATAATACTGATAAATGTAAAATATATATTTTAAGGTTTGATTTGTCAGTGTACACCACCCAGGATACAGGCCTAGCCGCCTCAGTAGGTTTATGTTACGATGGGTTTGTTAGTAGTTTAGGATTTGCTTAGGCCTCAGATGGATTTGTACTAGTATACATACTGATTAACGCAAAGCCACAGGCAGCTGGTACATATATGTTATGTCTAATGCTTAATCTACACATCCGGCATGGAATGGACTCAGGTCCTAGACATAAATCTGCACTTGCAGCTAGGTGGATACTGTAAGTTTACCAGAGGATGCTGGTGAATGCTGAGGACTGGAGCCAAGGCCCTCCCATGATGAGTCTGTCACAGCTTAGAATGGTAAACATACATACTGTAGCTGTAATAAGCTGATCCCTAGGATGTGGAATAAGGAAGAAGAGCACCCCAGGACTAGTATGGATTCTAATTTTAGCTTTGGAGAATTGACAGAATGCATCCGGCTTAGATAGCTGGCAGGACACATCCCCTTCTAAGATTTGAAATTTTGACACAACTGGAAAAATGAAAGTGAACTCTTTTTGTGAAAAAAAACAAAATAATTTTGTATTCAGGACTAAAAAAGCTGAGGTGCCTAATCTGGTGTATCTATAATGGGTGTAGGTGTGTAGTGCAGAAGGGCCTCTGAATCATGGAGGCCCACACTGCACACCCTGTAACCAATGAATCTAGAGGATTGCACATGGGCACTCTACTCTGATAAAATGCCTCTGGGTACCCATGTGTGTTAGTCAATCCAAAATATAGATACTGTATGCAGTTATTCAAATAATGTATATTTCATATGTAACTACTCACACTGGCCTAATTTTGTATGTTCTGAGATTCACAGGAGATTAGAGTTCTGTGCTGAGTGGAGTAAAGTTCTGATGTACTGTATCTGCACTCTGATGTACTGTGTCTGCACTCTGATGTACTGTATCTGCACTCTGATGTACTGTTTCTGCACTCTGATGTACTGTGTCTGCACTCTGATGTACTGTGTCTGCACTCTGATGTACTGTATCTGCACTCTGATTTACTGTGCCTGCACTCTGATGTACTGTATCTGCACTCTGATGTACTATGTCTGCTGTACTGTATCTGCACTCTGATGTACTGTGTCTGCACTCTGATGTACTTTATCTGCACTCTGATGTACTGTGTCTGCACTCTGATGTACTGTATCTGCACTCTGATGTACTGTGTCTGCACTCTGATGTACTGTGTCTGCACTCGTACTGTACCTGCACTCTGATGTACTGTATCTGCACTCGTACTGTATCTGCACTCTGATGTACTGTGTCTGCACTCTGATGTACTGTATCTGCACTCTGATGTACTATGTCTGCACTCTGATGTACTGTGTCTGCACTCGTACTGTATCTGCACTCTGATGTACTGTGTCTGCACTCTGATGTACTGCATTTGCACTCTGATGTACTGTGTCTGCACTCGTACTGTATCTGCACTCTGATGTACTGTATCTACACTCTGATGTACTCTGTCTGCACTCTGATGTACTGTGTCTGCACTCTGAGGTAGCGAGATTGAAAAAGCAGAGTTGCTGCTCCCATAACCTGCTTTTCTGATACATCTGCCCCAGAGGAAATAGATATAATATTCTCTTGGTGTCAACCAGCGGTGGATTTACTGGACAGGCTGCCCCTTGGGCACAACGTTATTGCCCTCACCCCCCCTAAAAAAAATTATAATTAATAATTTTGTGTTGCCTCCAGTAATATAACAAGATCATTTAAGTGTATGGCCTGCTACTTAAATAGATACTTTATAAATGCAATATTTAAATTCCAATAAGGGTAAATTCTAATCAGGGATGCCAGTGCCACCAGACAAGGACCCATGCTTCAGGATCACTTGTGGCCAATGCCTTCACCTGAGACTCACATACCAACTATTCGGCACTACAGTTCAGCATAGAAGCAGAGCCGCCCAGCAGAAGCAGGCATCAGAAGGCTGTGCTGCCTCTGTCTGTGACAACAACATGAATCTGTTACTGCGGCAACAGGCTCCGTCCGCTTCAAGGCAGGATCGGAGCCAGTCGTTACGAATCAGATGCCTCCAGAGAGACCGGATAAGCGGTCAGCTATGAGGTAGGCGCCAGCTCCAACCTTACCCTCATCTCCAACACTGCAAATCTCTGCCTGCGCCCCCCTCCCGTGGTACTGTATCGTCCCCAGCAAGTGGCGCCACCACCCACTGGTGACAACAAGGTATATTATCATACATTAATTGATCTTAGCACTATTTTATATGGGTTTTTTTTATATTGTTTCTCTATTTGTTGGCTTTTGTAAAGTAGCATGCTAACATGAATAGTTTTGTCTTCTGTGAGCATGAAATAAACAAAGGTGAAAGGTGAGGTAAAGGTTAGTATAATGAACTATGGTGTGGCCCAATAGACTTGTCAGTATCTGAAGTTAGGCATACCTTTCCATTCTTAGGTCTGCCCTTTAATCTAGCAGGATTACATATTTTCTGGGGCATTACCCACAGTTTTTAATGTATTGCATTTAAACACATACACACAGCTCCATTGATTCTAATATTGCTATATCCACTCTTGTTTTCACTTAAATTGCATTTATTGGATTTTTTTTGTATTTTATTGCTTCAGTGGGTAGACACATTGGGGGTGCCTATATTGATCTTTTTAATATTAATAAAACAATTTTAACATCATGGTATGCAGTAAGGGAGGAAAAATTATGTGATTAAGGTGAGTTTTGCAAAATTAACATTATTGCAATATGACCACTGAATCATTTTTTAACCCCATTCTATGTGTCCATACCTATTTGTGTTCATACTTGTGACTGCATGTATTCGTGTTTTGCAAGATATTTATTTGGATGCTGCTTGTTCCCCGGAAGAATAACAATAGCTATAAGATGGGCACTGAATGGGAAGCTTGACTTTCAAGGGAAATGCCAGCTTTAAACACAAACTGATCTGTGAGATAACCACAGTAGTGTCTGGGCAGCACAAATGTGTCAACCTTCCTGGCCAATAAATCCATGGTGCAGATTATCTAATATTTTTTTTTACTCACATGGATTAAAAGCAGTTGAATACAAATTAAGGATATTAATGTGTTTTACAAGAAGGTCCTTTACAATTAAAATTAATTACATTTTCCATTGATTACAAGAACAATTTAATTGGATTACAAATCCCCTTGGATTATAAAAATAAGACCACCTTGGAATAGAAGAATTATTTTTGTTGCAAATTAATTGGCATACAATGGTTTGTTGAGTTTTTTTTATAAAAATGAATTTAGCATTCACTACTTTAGTGTAAAGGAATGTGGTTTATGGGCCCCTTACCATTGCAGTGAGACCACTGAGATGCCATTCATGTGGTCCCACTGTTCCTCGTTACTCTAATAAACAGGCAAGCAATTTTTGTGCTCCCTCCCTATGGAGGATTCAACTTAGTAATAGAGAAAAACAGACAATGCTGTTTAAGGGGGTCCCTGTTCTCATTGTCCTCAATCTTTTTTTAAGAATCAACCCAGGTATATTAGTGCTGCAGGAGGTTTGGGAGGGGGTCTGGAGAAAGGGGGGGAGGAGAGAGTAATATAGGGCTCAGGTATAGCATTGAAGGGTGTGGTTACACCAGAGGCAACCAAGGCCTGAGGCCAAACCTGCTGGTAGCAGACTGGAGTCCAGTGAGACTGTGTGAGGCCAAAGACCAGACCTGCAGGAAGCAGGCTGGAGACCATAAACTATATGAAGCCATTGAGCTGCCAGAGAGAACTAACAGGCCTGCAATAAGCAGGCAACCCGATCAAGGACCAGTTTAGAGATGAGCATATGGTCTGTCCCAAAAAGACTGGATTCCTGAAAGAGACTGTGTGTAAGTTGTTGAGCAGACTAGCTGCCTATAATAGAGAGGCATAACCAGTGATTTAGTGCCCTGAATAGGGGCTTGGCTGTTTTTTTCTGCTTCTGCTAACATTAAAAGTGTCATATGTATTTACCTCAAAGAGCTGCGTGGAGATGTTTCCTTGAGCACCCAAAAACAGTGCACCGCTGACCATACTACCAGAGCAAAATACTCCGGATCTTACAATACTCATTGTGATACTGACAAGATGATGCTCACACTGTAAGTTTGGTATGGTAGTCTGCTCTGTAGTCTGCTTTGATTTGTCTGGAACTCAGACAACACAAATAAGATAACACAGTCCAACTGACAATCAGATTGACCAGCTTGTCCGGCGTTGATTGCAATGCTCACCAGCAAATTTTTAAATACTAAAATTCATTAAAGCTCTATCCTAATTGGCTGACATTAAACGCATGTCTTTATTTTTTTTCCCTGAGGCTAACAGTTCCCTGCTTCCTTATATAAAGCTGATTAACCCAGCTGCTCTATTTGGCTTGCCTGACTGCAGCTCCACCCTGGTCTAGCTGCAGTGAAAGCTGAAATCTTTCCAAAGGCATGTGTTAAATTATTCACTTTACAACATATTCCTTCCCCTAATGTCACCTTATCAGATGGCAAGGGAGCTGCAATAGCAAAACTTTCTTGTTTGTCTTTTGTATATAATAAATAGAGATGTGCGGGTTCGGTTTTACTCAGATATGTTCGGATCTCAAAAACTGCATTATAATGGCTATTGGCTATCACGTGTTTTGGATAGCCAATAAAATAAATCTGAACTAATCCGAACTTGCGCTAATTCTGGCGCAAAGAACCGAGTAAATCCGAGTAAAACGGAACTCGCACATCTCTAATAATAAACCCAGCATATGCTCATGAATAGATGATAATACAGCTCCACTTTAGCATACTATACTCCCACTTTATTGCTTTGACTTAGAGAAAAGCTGGGCTCATTGAGAATCTCTGGTTCTACCATGCCTCCAACCCTAGTGCTACTGGAATTTTCTCTAGCCAGAGCTTCAGGTGACTATTATGACACATATGCCACTTATACTGGTTGACAGAGCCTAGTTTCGCCTGGAACTACAGACTATTACCTCATCAGGCCCTTGCAACTGAGCAAAAGGCTTGTATTTTTTTGTGGGAACCAATAGAAACACTGTATCCCCTGGTTTAGATGACCGGACTACCACTGTGCCAAAAGGGACCTCAACACTATGTGTTTGTATTAAGGGGGCCGGGCCGTGCAAATAGGTCTAGGGTAGGATTTACTACAGACCAGACAAAAAAGGCAACATCTTTTGACTGAGTTCAGGACAGTTAAGCCTATGCAAATCCTATTCACACGTTTTGTTCTCTCCAAGATGCCTCCCACATAAATGATAATGTGCCATATCTAGTACCATTAGAACATGCATCTGTGGAATTACTATCTGTTCTATTCTGTCCCCTTGAAGGGTACTAACTTGATACAACAAGACATATTTACCTATAAAAAAAACTGTATTTCTAGCAGACTGGAATATCTTTTCTGCCACATTAACTCTTGTCCCTGGTTAAATGCATTTGGTAAGGTAGCAACATTATGCTGGTCCCATGCAAAATCCTGTAAGAGGAACTGTCCCAGTATTACATCCACGGTTTCTACAACAAGACAGCACTGCTTCTCTCTCTCAAATGCCTCACCTCACTAACCTAGACCCATGAGATGTGTCCATCACATTGTCCACTTTATTGTAGTGCAAGGGCAGCTCGCTCAAACTAGCATCCTTCTTTCTGACTTGCTCATGGTGGATTTTGTCAAAGTGAGGAAAGTCTCACCTTAAGATGAGGGAATATTTTAGCCTTTGGACCATGGTGATTACTACCGTGACTGTTTATAGTTTAACCGTAACCAATAAGTGGGTTCTGTAAACACACCTCATCGGTTTTGTGTTTGTAATGAACTTGAACCTTAGAAAACTGTACAGTAGCTGACTCAGGTAGCACCATGCTGGAAACTATGGTGCGTTTACTTCCAGAGCACACTAAGGTCAATTCTACTTTTGTGTCCAGCTTCACAGCCACCTGAAACAACCAGAGATTATCAGCTATGAATGCAATAGGCAGGATAAACTGGACTAACAGGAATAATGCAGGCTCCTGCAGCAGGCTACATGGGTCTGCAAGTGACCTGCATTTTAGCATTTCAAATTTTTTGGCCCAGTTTCTTTTTTTCTTCTATTATTTGGTCCTTTTCCATCATAGCAAGACCCTATTTAAGAAAAACACTCATTGTTTTTTGTTACGACAAAGCAATATACATAAATATCTGTGGCTTAGGGGCCTATTCATCATATGAAAAATGGCCTGTCAACCATATTTAAGTTACCGGGCCATTCATCATCAGGAGCACTACCTCTGATGAAACTGCCAGATGACAATAGGCAGAGAAACGCGTTAGAACAACTTACTTCTTTACACCTTACGGACACTTTGCTGCACGAGACAACACAGACTAAAACCAGTTGTCTCACTGTAGGCTTCCACATATCCCGACCCAGCGGGATCAGAGTGGTAGCGGACTGGCCTCCCCAGCCCTGTCTGACCATGCACAGAGTGGAGACAGAGGAGAGCATTTACAGCCAAGACCGGGTTATCAGTTTTCCTATATACGGCCACCCTTCAGAGCGGCAATCCGGACACTGCCCTCTGCACGCTGTGGGACGAGACCGGGAGGACCATCGTTTAGGCATATACTGATGGGAAAATCACACTGAAAATCAGTTAAGTACTATTGATTTTACAAAGTGACGGTCACCATTCTACTATTGGCCAACACCCTTTTCAACCACTGGTTCTTTCTGAACTATTTATCACCGAAGTGCAGGGAATCACTAAAGAATGCACTGGTTTATGGATTGAACATTTATCTTACCGTGTCTGGCTTGATATTATGCCATTTGAGAACTGCATTATCCCCCTTTTTAAGTGATCAATCACTACATTCATTTTTGGGATATTAATTACATTGTATTTTATTGCACTATTGCCACTTATCATGTTTGCACAACAATATGTATCTTTGAGGTTAATGTTATATTTTTACCTTTACTACTGTGCATTTTATCTCTATTGTATTTCAGTTCAATTTTAAACTTTATTTTATCTAATTCAATTTCTTATTAAATGTTTAAGAATTCTATTTGCGCTCCCATCCTTGTATTTCTCAGGACCAGCTGATATTCAGCAAACTGATTGTGCAGAAGCCGTGCGCGGGGACAGGTAAGTAATGCAGCTACTTCTGTAGCTGCTCTACTAATGGAGGGGACACTGCTTTTCCGAGCAGCTGTCCCCACATTGGGCAGCACAGATGGTGTAATGGTAGCATTACTGCCTCATAGCACTGAGGTCGTTGGTTCGATACCCACTATGGCCCTAACTGTGTGGAATTTGTATATTCTCCCTGTGCTTGCGTGGGTTTCCTCCGGGTACTCCGGTTTCCTCCCACACTCCCAAAATATACTGGTAGATTAATTGGCTCCTAACAAAATTACCCCTAGTGTGTGTATGTGCGTGTGCATGTGGTAGGGAATATAGATTGTAAGCTCCACTGGGGCAGGGACTGATGTGAATGGCCGAATATTCTCTGTAAAAGCGCTGCGGAATATGTGTGCGCTATATAAATAACTGGTAATAAATAAAAATAAATACATAAATGATGAATTGGTGTTAAGTATCTCCTGTAGCGAGGGAGATACTAAAGTATGCCCTGTGGCGAGGTGAATACTTATAAATAGGCCCCTTAGACATGTGCTGCATAACCTAAAATGTATTTACAGCTGTAGTGAGTTCCTTGTACATTTGTGAATCATTTTGCAGGACCACCCTCTGAAGACTGCGGTCCAGACCTTGGAGGAGATGTATGAACCACCGAAATGGCATCAGCGCACGTTATGTGCGCTGATACCGCTTCTCCCTCGTATGATTGCTATGCGCCCCTGTCATTATAGGTGCTGCTATCTACAAGATAGTGTGATAGGCAGGGCTATGTATAAACGGTCAGTTCACCTTGCCGTTCTGCCCGCTGCAGCTGTTGCTTTCGACAGCTGCAGCCTGAAAATACCCTATCCCCACAGCAGGAACAGCGTTGTCCCTGCTGCTGCGGCTGCTGGCTCCAGGGCTGCATGCGGATCTCGTGATGCTTGTGAGATCCTGCATATGCTCAGTGGAGCCGGCCGGGACTGAGACACAGCGCATCAGCACTAAGCTGATGCACTGTGAGCTCTAGCAGAGATCGCCAGAGGGGGGAGTTTTCACTCCTCTGCTCCGGCCGATGAAATGTTAATACATCTTATTGTTAGTGCTTCCTGCTTCGCAGGTGCAGGTAACCCTCAGTGACACTAGCCAGGTGGTGCACTGTAGCATTAAGTGCAGCACTCGGCTCCTCTCACAGTGAGGGAGTCGGCACTGCCCGCACTTCCGACACCCCCACCAACCCAGTGATAACCACTGGCCGGTGTTCAGGCAGCGAGTCCACTCCCCCTTCCCCAAGACCACGCCCCTTCCATGAGAACATGCCCCTTTTTCGGCGGCACACTGCGGTACCGCGCACGTGGCATCCCTCCCCGCACCGGATGCCACTGCGGGTAGGTACGTCACTGGCTGTAATACATTTTCCCCCTTGTGTGAAGTGATCTACCACCAGAATATCTATGATTTGCATTGATGAATTAGTCTCTGGTCAAAGCTATTTCTTAAGACTTTCTTAAGCTCTCCTACAAGTCTTGACTCCAATGTGAGACAAAATTTCTCGCTTTATGTATTATATTTCATCTAGATCCATGTAGGCTTCTTGAGCTTAACTGCACAAATATGGTACTAACATTTTGGCCTAAATCTACACCGGCCATTTAGCATGTTTTGTGTTTCTTTCAAGTGCCACCAGATGCACCTCAACATTGGGCGTGATTCAGCAAGGAACGCAAGTGAGAGAACACACGCACTCGGCCGATGTTGGCGAAGTACACATGCGTATGCATCGCAAGGCACGTGTGTGCGAACTATCAACTGCGATGGGAACTGTGTTAGCAGAGGCTACGCAGACCCAAGACAGAGTGATTGACAGAAAGTGTCATTTGTGGGTGGTGACAGGAAAGTGGTCGGGCGAATGTAGTACTTCCATTTCAACCACTAGTGTGTGTATGGTTTCGATGGTTGTCGATGCATACACACAATTAAGTAGCCGGTGCTGGCCATTGCATTGAGTGATTGCATACTGCTGTATAGGTGTGTATAGGTGTGTATATTCGCTCAATGCAATTTTGTTTCTGAGGTATGAATGCAATGACATTTCAATTTATGTAGTCTGAATTGTTTATTTAATATGATGTGTTTACATTTAACAAATAAATATTAGTGCCCTAACAGTTTACAGCATGTTCCTTTTATAAAAACATTACAAAATGTGAAATAGAAAACTCAGGAATACTTATTTCTAAAAAATTTTTTTTATTGTTCTCCCCTCCTGCTGCTGTGGAACTGCACATCCCAGCATGCCGTCCATAGTAATTACATGCCTTTATAGCAATACTGTGGCAGCCCATGCTTGGATGTGTATTTCCACAGCAGCTGTAGGGCCCCTCTTAATAAAAACAGTTTTTATTTTTCAAAATAGTTTTTAATGCATATTTAAATGTTTTTCAAATTAAAACTCACAGACTTTTTTTAAATGTTCAAAATGATTTATTCAAAATAATAAACATGCAGAATGTTTGTAGATTATGGGTTTTTTATTACATTTCAAAAATAAGATAATAATACAGTAACAAAAAAATATTTTTTCGGGAATATACATGAGTTTCTGGTCAAATTTGGAAAGGGTACACACTTGTGTGATGTGACTTTTGTGCCATCACCAAATGTCCCTACTTCACCCCCTCCAAAACAAAATTCATCTCCAAATATGTCTGCCACATATGATGGAAAGATACAAGTTCAAAGTATTAGTAAGATGGTTTACAGAAGCACTAACCAGATTTCATATTAGGCCAAAATTCCAAAAGCTCATAGAAAGATCTGGTTAGAAATTTGTAAATAAAATCAATCATGGCAATGACGTTTCGCAGCCGACTCCGGAGATGTAATTACCCGGATCTGGGTGAACTGTTGTGTACCCTGCCCATAGCTAGTTCCTGCCAGAGTAGGGCACTGGTCCACCTCATTCGAACACTCTCTTGGGCCAGGTTGTTGTTGTTTGATCTCCCTGAGATCTTGGTTGATTGCCCTCAGAATGAAGGTTTGCTCCCCCCATGCTGGTTTGGACTGTTTGATGCATGGCCTCAATGGCTGCAGTCTGTCCTTCCACTGCCACCCTAAGGCCATAGATGACTTCGGGCAAGGGTGGCAGTGGTGGATGAGGGCGACACAGATGATGGAGATTGTGGCCCCCCCCATCCGACTGCAGCCTTTCCGCCTCGACATCTCCTTTAAAATACATTTTTAAAAAATTAGTTTTTTGACTTGACACATAAAGAGACAGATACAGAGACAGGTCTATGCAAAAAATTACCAGACACAGCATGTGGGGCATCTTTGGCAGGCAACAACAGATGTAATATGTCTGCATCTGCCAACAACCTGCGAACCAAGGACACCAAAAGTTGGATTTCACGTGGGTTGAATTCCAAGATCTCAGGGAGGGGACCCCCTGGCCCATTTTTGTGTTGTATCCAGGACATTATCTTTTCACCGTAGTCGGCTGCTGAGGTCGCTCCAACTAATAATAATTTAATTTGAGAGCAAAATTAGAAACAAAATCTTGGTATGTAAAAAGTTCTATATATAACATTGAGAAAAACACATGTTTGTTTTTTATATTTAACATTTACTACTAACATTTAAAAAAAAAAAAAAGTAATATCAAATCTTACCTTTTCCTAAGGTAGTGTATGTTATAATTCCCGGAGTGCTCATGATTGATTTTGTTGCAAATTTCAGTCCAGATCTGTCCACGAGCTCTAAGTGGAACTTTGGGCCCGCTATGAAATCTGGTAAGTGCCTCTTGTATAAGTGTATTAGTTACCATCCTACTATTACTTTGATCTTGTGTCTTCCGTTGTGGCAGACATATTTGGAGGTGATGTGTTTGGAGGAGGTGGACGAGGAACATCTGGTGTAGGCACAGCCACAGTTTCACCATCCACATCTGCAAGTGTGTCCACAGGCAGATTTTCATCTGATGCTTCCCTTCCACATTCGACCAAAAAATCGTGTATCTCTGCATAGCAGTCTTCCAAAGAGCAGAACTCTTCCTCCATGACGGCAAAAGTCCAAAAACCAGCTGAGGCTATTTATAGGCATATACATATGCAGGCATAATTGTGCGCCTTCCGAACGCATTCAACATGCGTATATCTGGGATTAACATACGCCTATAAACCATCCTTCAAAGTTAGACCCACTTTCCCTAGGATCTCCGATGTGGTAGGATCTCCACTATGCCGCACATGCATATGCCTGCTCTGGCACTAGGTAAGACACCTGCTGTGTGGTATTTGTAATTACATATGGAGTTTTCAGTAAATAGAATAAATTAATAACTACTGTATTGTAATAAGCAGCCATTTTTTAGGGGACATCCAAACAGATATCACCATAGTTTATGTAAAATATGCACACTGTATTAATCACCATTGCCATCATGAGAGCAGCATCCTTCAGTCGCAGGGAGCTGCGAATCCTTGTCCAAATCATGGACCGGTGCCTGTGGCCCATGGCCCCAGTTATCAGGAATGCCACGAAGGTGCGGGCATACCCGGAGGTGTGGAGACTTCACCGCATAGGCTGTCGCCGCACCATAGTGCAGCTTGAAAGGTGATGGTCCGATCTGAGGCATCGGACCCTAGACCTCCTGGCCCACTTGCAGGCCATTAACGCACAATGTAAGTTTCTTTGTGGCTTGTATGCATGTTAGTGTTGATGTATGTACACATATACATACGCGTAGCTCCTGGGCGTTCTTTAGGTTGCTGATATGTGCTTTTTTGTTTGTTTTGCCATTTTGTTTTTAGATGATTATTATTTTAGTGTGATATTGGGTGTGTGTGTGTGTGTGTCCGTTTATTTTATATTTTGATTTTCCTTGTTATTGCATTCTTCATGTACATATAAAGATGTTTGTATTTTAATAGATTCTTATCTGCCCCTAAAACATCAATCTCTCTCTCTCTCTCTCTCTCTCTCTCTCTCTCTCTCTCTCTCTCTCTCTCTTTCTCTCTCTCTCTCTCTTTCTATATATATATATAGAGAGAGATGTATATACACACACACTTCTTTTAAGGGTACATATTTTTATATTGTATTTTTAAAAAATAATAACCTGTCATTTATACATTATCTCATAGGACAACAGCAATGACAGCGGCAAAGGAGAAGAGGTTGAGGAAACCGACCACCCTTACCCCAAATACCCACCTCCCCTGCACCCTCTCCCAGTCATTCTACCCCTCCCTCCCCTAAGCCCTCTTCCACAACATTCTACCCCTCCCTCCCTTCAACGCACTTAGTCATTCCACCCCTCCCTCCCCGTCAACCCTCTTCCAGTCATTCCACCGCTCCCTCCCCTCATCCCTCATCTCTTCCCCCAATTTCCTCCTGTGACTGCCCCCATTCCCACCACTCCTCCCCTGGTCCAGCTCCATCTTCTGACTCTTCAGGAGGCTCCAACTGGGCTGCTTCTTCCCAGGGAGGACCTGTGGCTGAAGGTACTTGAAAGACTAAAAAACATTGACACACATATCCAAAATCATGATTGTATTTGCAACACTTACATTACACATGTATCAGGAAGGGATACATTTCACACAACAAGCCTGTTTCAGTTAACATTTCAAAAAAGCCAGAGCAGACTACAGGCCACTTTGCAAATGTGATTCTTGCTATCAGGCTAATTTTCCTGAAGATGTCTGAAAACACCTGCTGCATTTGCAAAGGCAGCACTGTCACATAGCTTGCAGTGCTGGGTTTATCATAGCGAACATGGGTGGTTGATGGTTTCAACAGTAATTATTGCGTTTTAAAAATGTTTTTTTTTCCTTTTTTTTGTTTGCATTTCAGATGTGCCGCAAGATCATTTTGGCAGTGTGCTCAGGAGGGAGCTGGATCTCCTGAGCACATCATTTTTGATTAACTTAAATTTTTTTGAATAATATTATTTGACAATAAAAAACAAAAATTATAATAATAAAAACATGTGTTGTGTAATTATTATATGCTAGCATATTAGAATTTGTAAGTGAATATATATATATATTAGGGATGTGCAGGCTCGGATAGGTTCGAGTTTGCACGTGGAGTTCGGATTTTTCCCTCCAAAAAAACGGAACTCAGAACGAGGCAAAACGTCATCTTACATGGACGAACATCATCATTCCTGGTCTTTTGTCCAGGAATGATGATGTTCGTCCATGTAAGATGACGTTTTGCCTCGTTCTGAGTTCCGTTTTTTTGGAGGGAAAAATCCGAACTCCACGTGCAAACTCGAACCTATCCGAGCCTGCACATCCCTAATATATATATATATATATATATACATTGATACATACACTGTAAAAATAACTACCAACAACACATTCATTATAAAACATAGGGGTGTATAAATAAAGCCTGGGAGAGTGATTACATGGATAGAGGTAACCTGCCAAGCAATCAGCTCCTACTGACAATTTTCAAACACAGCCTGTACAGTGACAGTTAGGAGCTGATTATTATAAGGGCACAGTCATGTCCTTATATTAAGGCTGCATCTAGAAAACTGCAATTCTCCCATAGAGAATTCCAGAGGGGGGACATGGTGTTTTAGAGGCTACACCTCAAAGCTATTGGAGGTACCAAGCTGAAATTTGCCAAGGAAGGGTAGAACTGTCGTTCGGTGATGCATGCCAAATTTCAGGGCAAAAACAAAAAAAATGAGGATTTGGGAGTAATCTAAAGTTCCAACTGTCAGTTTTTTCTGACATTCTCAATTAGGACCACTTTTCTGCTGTACTCTATGGGGGATTTTTGAGAAGGCATAACTCAGGGTAGGGGGGCGAATTTAGACTTGTTTTTTGTTTTATTAGGTAGCTATTGTTCCAGTGTATGTGCTTTTGGGGTTCAGGTAAATGAGAAAGTTACAGTTTTTAAACTATTACCTCAAGAATGCACCATTGAAGAGATAGGAAATTTCAACTTGTTGCGCAGCCTCAGTAGGAGCCTCCAGCAGGTGTACTCACTGTGGCTTCACTTGGGTGCACAAAGATGGACGTCATTTGTGGGCTTTAGCGGTGGTGGGCTCGGTGGAAGGAAGCGGGCGTCAGCTGCAGTGGGACCCGGGGAAAAGGTGTGGGGGGTAGCGGGCGTTAGCTGAGGCTGTGACACGGGAAAGATAGCGGGCCTTAGCGGCAGTGGTGCAGGCGGCAGTGGTGCAGGCAGCGGTGGAGCAGGCGTTAGGACCCAGGGAGGTAGCAGCACACAGATGCAGGCTCGGATCTGGAAGATCCGCCAAAATATGGGGACAAATTACGTAGGGGTCCCCTTATTCATTGCAACCAGCACTAGGCTCTGAGCTAGTCCTGGTTTTGGAAATACAGGGGGAAAAATGTACAATAAAACGAAAAAACACACTAAATTAGAGGGCGCAACACCTCACAGCAGCTCTGGTTTTAAAAATTAAACACCACTTTATATACATACATAGATACAACAGAGAAAACCATAAAACAGCGCTTAGAAGTAATTGTCCAAAGGGAGACACAGATCCCAAATATGCAGCTGTAATATTCCAACAAAGCTGTCTTATTTTCTCATAACTCCAACGTGGATTTTCATGATATGAGAAACAAAATACCAAAAATGGATTACATAACTATTAAGATGTAGACAGTTACTGAAGAATGAGTCCACTGATTCCCAAGGATGTGCTCAGTAGTATAATACACCTTTAGTGCACGTAACAGAAGATGCATAAAGTAATGCTTACTATAAGCTTAAATCACCAAGACATATTGCAGACTCATAAAGGTTTCTTTTCTCCGTATATTTTTTTCTCAACTTCCCATTGGTCACATATATGGTCACATACTCGGGTCACATACCCGGGTGCTCTATTTAAATGGTATGAAATACGCTTTGCAGGTACGGAATGTAAATTCACTGTCACTCACAATGCGTTTCAACGCTCGCTGGCGTCTTTATCAAGTGGGGTGACCCTGTTATAGGATCCAGTGCTGGTTTAATCCCATAACAGGGTCACTTCACTTGATAAAGATGCCAGCGAGCGTTGAAACGCGTTCTATGCCATTTGCTCTATACCCGGGTTCTATACTATCTGTAAAGCTCATGGATTAGGCTTGTTACTATCTGGTACGGATGCATTATTGCTTATATATATTTTAAACATTAAAAAGTGATTTTTATCTACATCCTGAGTTTTTCTTCACTTTCATATATGCGACCAATGGGAAGTTGAGGAAAAAATATACGGAGAAAAGAAACCTTTATGAGTCTGCAATATGTCTTGCTGATGTAAGCTTATAGTAAGCATTACTTTATGCATCTTCTGCTACGTGCACTAAAGGTGTATTCTACTACTGAGCACATCCTTAGGAATCAGTGGACTCTTTCTTCAGTAACTGTCTACATCTTAATAGTTATGTAACCCATTTTTTGTATTTTGTTTCTCATATCATGAAAATCCACGTTGGAGTTATGAGAAAATAAGACAGCTTTGTTGGAATATTACAGCTGCATATTTGGGATCTGTGTCTCCCTTTGGACGATTACCTCTAAGCTCTGTTTATGGCTTTCACTGTTGTATCTAGGGGGAAAAATGTGTATGGTCCCCCTGTATTTACCAGAACCAGCACCGGACCCTTTCTAGTGGGGTGGGTGGTTGATGCCACAGCCAGGGGAGCCTCTCACTGGGCCCCCAGCCAAAGCATCACCCCTGACCACTAGTCAGCCTTGGCTGGGGAACCCTGGGGAGCTGGGGACCCCCCAATAAAGGGGTCCCCCTCTCCAGGGCACCCAGGCCCAGACTGATAGCCAGGGGCTATCCCCAGTACTCCTGGGTGGTGGGTGCCAAGTTATAAAGTGTGGTGCATATGAAAATATAAATATTGTCTTTTGCAGTAGTACTACAGGTCCCAGCAGGCATCCCCACAAACTGGTACTTGGAGAACCACCTTTTTACACTTCACCTTTCCTCATTTGAGTGATGCCCTGGGGTGGCCCAGCTGGGCTTGTTTGGGGGTGTCCTGCGCTCTGGATTTCAACCCCAGTATGTTAGGGACCCACCCTCAGAGGTTACCTGGGCGGGGTGGGTAGGCCCATAACCATGGCCATAATTATGCCAAAACCTCTATCTATTTATTGCAAACTTCTATTGCAACATGTATTGTATTACAGGTTGAGTCTCCCATATCCAAAATGCTTGGGACCAGGGGCATTTTGGGTAATGGAATATTCTGTATTTTGGAATATTTGCATATCATAATGAAATATCTTGAGAATGGGACCCCAATATACACACAGAATGCATTTATGTGTTATATACACCTTATACACACAGCCTGCAGGTAATTTTATACAATATTTTCAATAATTTTGTGGCTCAAGCAAAGTTTGTGTACAGAAATGAAAATCATTTATGTTTCATATACACACAGTCTGAAGGTAATTTTATACAATATTTTTAATCATTTGTGCCTTAGACAAAGTTTGTGTACATTGAACCATCAAAAATCAAAGGTTTCATTATCTCGGTCATGCCAAAATAATTCTGTATTTCGGAATTTTCCATATTTCTGAATATTTGGATATGGGAGACTCAACCTGTATATTTAATTAGTAATGTTGGAGTTGTGCACCTGTAACTCTTTTTCAGAGTGCTGAATCTGCAGATAACCACAGGGTTTGATGGCATACCATATCTGTATTGCGCAAGGAACACGTCCATTAAAGCATTGTAATTTCATTGCTTTTTTTAGTTTGAGTGGCACAAATTCAGTAGGTTTTGTGAAATTTCAGATCATGTCTAAGAAGCCTTAATGGGACATGTGAAACCGTAAGGCACAAAAAAATAAAAAAAAAAGCCCATTTAATACATCAACTAATACATAATTAACAAGATCAAATTTGCAATTAACATTCATTGCATATACACAACAAGTAACCAGCAATGGCATAACATCGATTACTGAGATGAGTATAGATTAGCTCTACCAATATCCCAATATGGGTTTGATGGTTCACGAGGGAACCGATGATTCCACTAACTTGCAGACTACGCAGGCTGTACGTAGAGAGAGGTGGCTGGCATTGACTTTTGGTGGGTATATGTAACTTTGTGCTGTGATTGCTGTGCGTATGCATGGATTAGCATATTTTCGCAGAGGTCGAGTGCGTCCAAACGCAGCATTGCGTTCCAACCTGAATCAGGCCCATTGTCCCTCTAACATCATTTTCTGCACAGTATGGTAAACCTCATTAATTTGTTGTGTCTGCATTGATTGGTTCAGTTGCTTGTGCAGCAGCCCAGCAGTCTCCTCCTAAGTTTAGCTCTTTGCAACACATGCACTTGCTGTGGAGAAGTGATTTGAAAAATGCCTTATAGCATTTCTTCTGTATTAGGGAAGAGGAATCTAGCTTCCCTAAGCATCCTACGATTAGTCTAATTGTTGTAGTGTCACCTTCAAAATGGAACACAAGCAAAATATTCTTTCTTGGTCATCCCTAGCAGTAAGCTAACATTGCAACAATCGGATTAGCCAACTGGCCACATGAATCAGTAACTTTTTAAAGGCTAAGCTACACTCAAGCGCTATCCTGATTGCCTGGCATTAAACTTATGTTTGTGTCTTTCCTTGGGGCTAACGCCTAACACTTCCCTGATTCCGTATATAAACTGTTTATCCCAGGTGCTCTGATTAGCTTGTCTGACTGCAGTCCACCCTGCCCTCTGTTAGCACAGTGAAAGCTGACTTCTTATGTTACAATATGTTTGAGATATTCACTTTATAACAGTATATTTTCCATTGTCGTCACTTTGTGGAATAGAAACTTGGAAAGTTGCATAAAGAGTTATGAAAAAGTTTCGTTTTAGTTCATCTTTAAACATATAACCAATTGGACAGGGTAATCTGTATTCACCATCATTGGGAGGTATTAAGTATTTTTTAAATGATACTCTGGGCCTGATTCAGACCCGCTCGCGAGCGCTGAGCGCTCACAAGTGGGTCGATGGTGCCCAAGTGCGCATGCGCACGATGGAGGCGGCTCTGTCGTGCGCATGCGCGAGACCCGAATAATGACGGCCAAGCCGTCGTTATGGGTCTCGCACCAAAGGGGGCGTGCTGTCAATGGTGATTGACAGCATGCCCCCTTTAGTGGGCGTGCCGGGGGCATGGCTGCCTAGACGGAGGCGTTCCCATGGGAACGCCTCCGTCTGGGGCAGGCCCCACTGACATCACTAGTGCATGGTCTCGTCGCAAGCCCGATGGTTGTGATGGTCTTGACCACCGCGACCATCATTTTGGCCGCTCGCTATAGCTGTGGGTGGTCACCCACAGCTATGCGAGCGGCCAGGAGGCCGCTCCAAAAAGGAGCAGGGATGGCCATGATTCAGAGCGAGCACTCTGTCAGAGCGTCCAGCTCTGAATCAGGGCCTCTGCCATTTATCCAAATTTCCTATTGATATTGTTTTAAAAACAGTAGTGAGCAGAGAAATATTATTTACTTCACTCCAGTCTGAACTAGAGATGTGCGGTTCGGTTTCTCTGAAAAACGAACACACTGGAACTTTAGATTTACGAGTCAAACCAAGTCCCAGTTCGGAGATCACTTTTGGGATTCCCGAGTAGACCCGAGTCCTGGCTCGGGTCTGCTGTAGGTTGGGAACTCGGATTTAAAAGCCAAATCTGGGTTTTGGATTGCATGTAAACAGGTCCTAGTCACATAATTTTTGCTTTTTTTTTTTTTGAAATTCAAACCCAAAACCGAATCTGAACCTAAACACTTGTGGGTGATTTTACCAAAACCATAATATTTGAGGGTGGTTTTGCCAAAACGAAAACACGGGGGTTCGCGCACATCTCTAGTCTGAACGTACCACTTCTTGTAATTAATAAACAGCGTAAAGCAAAATAGAGAATGACCACCAGGTGAAACATTTCTGCTTTCTACTAAGAGATGTCATGCTGGACAAAATACTAAACATTTGTATTGTTATTTCAGATTTTTCAAACTTTGATGTATATTGATGTTAATTACTTTACTCTTATGTGCTGCTACTGTATTGTAAAACAATTAGTCACTGTTTTTCCATTGCAAAATAAATTAACAAATAATAAAATACCTTTATAGATAATCTTTAACATTCAACAGCATGCTTGTTACTTATAATGAATGGTTTATGAATATGGAGAATAATTAGTATCAGCCTTGTACATCTCCAGCCCCTCCTGCTGGTTGTGGCACCAGGAGCTGTGACTCACCTCATTCGCTCTCCTCTTCAGGTAGCGGACAGGAAAAGGCAAATAAGTTTATAAGTAATCAGATCAGGGTGATGATGGAATGCTTTTAGACAACATAGATAAATGTGCATAGAATGATCTTACTTTTCCATCTCAACTGTCTTATCTGGAGTGTTTACATCCTGGTTAAACTAAGCTTTATGAGAAAATGTGGGTGTCCTGGACAACATCCCCCATAGACTTTGCACGGGAAGTTAAGAATTAGTGTAGACGGTAACATACTTTACTGCAGAGTAAATTATTCTCTTAGGAAGTAGAGATGAGTGATTTTTAAAACTGTTTTGTGAAATAATCATCACATTCTGCACGGCCATAAAAGTGAGCAAGTTTCACTCACAGAATTTAGCGTTAAGTGTTCTCAGTGTCCCCACAAGCACACCATACAGGTTTAGAAGACCTTTATGGTATCACATAATAATGTATTGTGTGCTAATATTTTACTATATTTCTCTCCTTACTTGGCATATTGTATTGCTATTATGATTTTTAAAACTATATAAAAAAAACATGAATAAATGTTTACCTACAGCTTTTCAGAGTACACATAAAGTGCAGTGTCTGTGCAGTGCAAACCACCTTGGTTCTGCACCAGTGTGCTTGTCCTCCACTCTTGGGAGTCACTCCCCCCAAGTTAGCAATGTACTTAGGCTTACAAAGAAGCAGGAAAATCAGAATTCTACAAAACTGTACAAGCATGGGCGCCGAGAGGGGGCGGGGAGCGGGTACAGTTTACCTGGGCCTGGGCTTGCTAGAGGGGCCTGGCGGGGCCTGGGTCCGGCATCACCCACTCCTCTCACAGCAGCTCAGCACACAGCTTGCGCTGGGCTGCAGTACGAGATTGCTCGCAGCTGCTGCAGCAGCCAAAGCAGTCTCCTATGGCTGTATGGGGGAGCGATCACACTGATCATGCCCCCCCGCTTAGCGTTGGGCTGGGGGGCTTACAGCGCCCCCCTCGGTGCTGCAAAACTGATTTATTAAAAAAATATATTGTCAAAGGGGCGTGGCCATGCCTCCCATGATTAGGCCACGCCCCCTGTACCTGGGCCCGGCCTGGCTCTCTACGGCCCAGTGTACAAGTAAAAGCCCAATCTCCTACATTTTTAGAATCACGATTTTCAGTGAAGAATACAGTACTGTGCAAAAGTTTTAGGCAGGTGTGGAAAAAATGCTGCAAAGTAAGAATGCTTTCAAAAATAGAACTGTTATTAGTTTATTTTTATCAATTAACAAAATGCAAAGTGAATGAACAGAAGAGAATTCTAAATCAAATCAATATTTGGTGTGACCACCCTTTGCCTTCAAAACAGCATAAATTCTTCTAGGTACATTTGCACACAGTTTTTGAAGGAACTTCGCAGGGAGATTGTTCCAAACATTATGGAGAACTAACCACAGATCTTCTGTGGATGTAGGCTTGCTCAAATCCTTCTGTCTCTTCATGTAATCCCAGACAGACTCGATGATGTTGAGATCAGGGCTCTGTGGGGGCCAAATCATCACTCCCAGGGCTCCCTCTTCTTCTTTACATTGAAGATAGTTCTTAATGACATTGGCTGTATGTTTGGGGTCATTGCCCTACTGCAGAATATATTTGGAGCCAATCAGACTCCGTGATGATATTGCATGATGTATAAGTACCTGTCTGTATTTCTCAGCAATGAGGACACCATTAATCCTGACCAAATTCCCATCTCAATTTGCTGAAATGCCGCCCCAAACTTGCAAGGAACTTCCACCATGCTTCAATGTTTCCTGCAGACACTCATTATTGTATCGCTCTCCAGACCATTGGCAAACAAACTGCCTTTTGTTACAGCCAAATATTTCAAATGTTGACTCATCAGTCCAGAGCACCTGCTGACAGTTTTCTGTACCCAGCTCCTATGTATTCGTGCATAGTTGAGTCGCTTGGCCTTGTTTCCATGTTGAAGGTATGGCTTTTTGGCCCCATTTCTTCCATGAAGACAATTTCTGGCCAGACTTCTCCAAACAGTAGATGGGTGTACCTGGGTCCACTGGATTCTGCCAGTTCTGACCTGATGGCACTGCTAGACATCTTCCGATTTCGAAGGGAAGCATGATGTCTTTCATCTGATGCAGTAAGTTTCCTTGGCCGACCACTGCACCTACGGTCCTCAATGTTGCCCGTTTCTTTGTCTTCTTCAAAAGAGCTTGAAAAGCACATCTTGTAACCCCAGTCTGCTTTAAAATCTTTGCCTGGGAGAGCCCTTGCTGATACAGTATAACTACCTTGTGTCTTGTTGCTGTGCTTAGTCTTGTAATGGTGTATGACCTGTAACCTGAAACGGTCTTAAACAACTTCACCTTTGTAGCAGAGTTTGGCTGTTCCTCACCTACTTTTAACCCTCCTACACAGCTGTTTCTGTTTCAGTTAATGACTGTGTTTCAACCTACTTATGAAAGTGATGATCATTATCACTTGTTTGGTATGATTGGTTAATCATACACCTGACTATAATCCTACAAAATCCCTGACTTTGTGCAAGTGTACCTAGAAGAATTAATGCTGTGTTGAAGGTGGAAAGGGTGGTCACACCAAATATTGATTTGATTTAGATTTATCTTCTGTTCATTCACTTTGCATTTTGTGAATAAATACAAATAAAATACTGTATTAATAATTTATTTTTTACAGCATTCTTACTTTACAGCATTTTCCCACACCTGCCCAGAAAATTTTGCACAGTACTGTATATTTCCTTTTTTACCCTAAAATACTGCTTGTTTATTCTAAACTGTTTAGGTTACATTATAAAAAGTTATGAAATTTACTGTAGGTATATTTACTTTGGAATAGGGTGCATGTGGTGACCTTATTAATATATATGAAGAGATAAATATTCAGTTAAGTATAAAGCGCAATAAAATATGCTGGTGCTGTATAAGTAATTGTTAATAATAATAAATAATATGTCTGAAACAAAGATTTTGTACCAAGAGCCATATAGAGGGTAAGATTTCATCAACCGCAATGGAAGAAAGACATATCACATAATATGGGGTTCTCTATGGTAAGGGTAGTTAACTGCTTTCCAAAAATGTTGGTGTTGCTGTATTTATTGTCCCAGGGAAATTACCTTTGCAATTGTTATCTCAGATCTCTCCCCACAGTTTCCAAAGTCATATGGGTTGAAATTTGAGATACTTGTTGCACCTACTGTACATTGCTTCTTTTTTTTATAGCAAAAATATTCTTCTATTGTTTTAATATGTCTATTCTTCTATTGTTTTAATATGTCACCAACTTCTTTCTTTCAAGATAAGCACTGTTATATGATGTCTATGTGCAAGGTGCAAAGACTTTGGGCAGGCTCTGGTGCTGGGTGGCATGGCCCTGTATAGCCGCACAACTATAGGCTCACATATTTCCAGTATACATTACTTTTGAACACTCTGCCACACGTACATCGGGAGGCATGATAGCGGCATCACAGTGCCCCTCCTGTGCCCCTATAGAAGCCTGGGCTTGGGTAAACTGTGCCATGCCCCCCTCAGTGTCACTGTCCATGTATGGGTTGCTTTGGGAAGTGCAAAGTTAAAAGTATATTATATTACAAAAATTTCATAACGAATTTATAATTTTGTAAACCATATTTTTCTTTCCTTATTATACATGGAACTTTGCTTATTGAAATATAAATTGAATTCTCCTTCTCCGATGGAAAGGAGGCCACCAGTTTCCCTCTTGCATGACTGGCCTATCTGCATATTTACTGACTTTATAGACATTTCCTCCGTACAATGAGCAAATGTGGTTGGCATGACAACACTACTCGTGTCATCTTAATCATAATTTGTATCCTAAAGTGGGTAGTGGGAGGGCAACCTACTTGCCTGGGAGTTCAGTAGGTCTCCCAAAATTTAAGAGTCTTTAAGACATTCTGGGCTCTATTTACTACAATCCGCATATTGAATGCAGATTGTAGTGTGATATTAACGACTGAATTCGCATTGCGAATTCAGGCAATATCACATGGATTTACTACAAATCCCTTGCAGGGACAGACCTTGTGATCAAGCTCTGTCCCTGCGAATCCCATCCGCACACTAGTCACGGTATTTTTGGAAAAAATACCGTGACAAAGTGCCCGCGCATGAGACGATTGGCCTCACAAAACATGAAAAAAGATGCTATAGGTGCTGAACTTCAAGGGATTTCTCCATCATGTTCTGCAGTGTGGAAAGGTTTCATTCACATGTTTTCTATAAAGCAGTTCAAAGTTACAGCCTTCAAAGTGTCTGGCTATAACACCCACTTTTGCGAGGAATTACCAAAGATTATTACAAGCAAAGGATTCATCTGTCCGGAATCTCTCTCCCGGAATTCATGGATCGTATTTGGCCTGAATGCAGTGATTCTGTCACTGTGTTCTGTAGCCGACTTTATTCCTACCTGAATCGCAAACTGAAATCCGGAAGCACAGACAAGATGGAGGCCTTTGTTATTCTGCTGCCTGCATGCCAACCAATACCTCCCAGACTATACCCACTGGGGGACCAGGTCTTGATAATGACCATCCCCATCTGTTGCTAGGCCTTCTTGTTCCAAACCATCCATCCTGGACTTCCTGTCCAAAAAGGGTTAGCAGGGTACAGAAAGAGGAGCTAGATGTCCCTGATGACATTTTTTTTTCATCTATAATAGATGATGTGGAGAGATAAGAGCTTCAGATGTTGGAACAAGGGCTCCCACCTATTTGGCTTCTCTCCAGAAAACAGAGTTCTGTTCCTCAGGAAGTGTCTATGCCTGAGCTGATAGGTAGATAGTCTCTGTCTGTTGGTAAACACCCTTCAGGAGATGGCAACCCAAAATAACAACAACTATAATAATGTCTCCACTGATAACCAGCCTGATCCCTTAACAGCAACATACCCCATATGGCCAACTCATAATATGACACCCGGTTTGCAGCCTCCTCTTCCATATGACACTAATCCAGTCACCATGGTTGATCAAGCAGCCATGTGTGGTCCACCCAATTTTTAGCCTTCTACATTCTAACATATTCACATATCTAAGAAGTGGACAGTGGGAACAATGGCAATTTGAAGGCCACTAACTAACTATATTTTTTTAATGTACCTGTACAGGTTGGGAAATTCCGTTACAGAACAGAAGGTTTGCAAATGATTATTTAAGTCAATTGTTTATTTATTTTTGGAAAGCACGCTTCCTGGTCCCCTTCTGGTATGCAAAAAATCCACTCCCAGCAAGCCGGCATGGTGCTCAAGAAAGAATTCCCAGGAAAGACACAACGTAAGACTTAAACCTTAAATCTGAAATGTTGCATTTGCTGCTCTGTTCCGCTTGTTCACATATCTCATATGGTTAAGTGGACGGTGGGAACAACGGCAGTTTGAAGGCCACTAGCTATGTTTTTTTTTAATGTCCCTGTACAGGTTGGAAAATGCCTTTATAGAAGATTTGCAAAGCATTATTTAAGTCAATTGTTTATTTTTTTTTTGGAAAGCACTCTTCCTGGTCCCCTTCTGGGATGAGAAAATCAACTCCCAGCAGCAGCAGCCATGCTCAAGGATTCTTCTGTGGCAAGGACTGATGTAAATGTACTGTATCACATTTTTTTGTAAATTCCTCCTCCCCTCCCCTTCTCCCTCATAAATTTTCTTTTGAATCAAAAAATTAAATTTACTACCAATCCACCCTTCCTGTCCCTGCCCTACCTTCAACTACATACATACTCCAATTCCCTCAGGCCTCTCTTGAATAATAAGTGTTTCCTGATGTGCCATGTTTGAAGTTGAACTGCCATGTGTTTGTGCCGCCCACTGCTGCAGCTTAGCTTAGTCAGCCAGCTAAAATGGTGCAAATTTTGTGCCTAAACAAGATGAACAAATCAATATTGTGAGCTGTGAGGTGGTCAAAATTGACTGGAAACGAGTAGAAATAAAGGTTATTGAGGTTATTAATACTGTAGGAACAAAAAAGGCCCATTTTATGTGATTTTAGCTGTTTTTTTATTTTTTTAAGAAAAAATTCAGATCCAAAACCAAACCACGGAAACAAAACACGGAGGTGAGGTTTTGGCAAAACCAATCCAGATCCAAAATCAGGGGAGATCCAGATCCAAAACCAAAACACGGAGGTTGGCGCACATCTCTAGTATAAATACATAATTTTTTTTGCATGTGGGGTAAATACTGGCTGCTTTTGCATGTAGCCCACAAATACTGCACAGCTTTATTATTACTCTACAATTTAGATGTCAGTTTGGACACATCCCTCCCTAATCTAAATCTCTCTGCACATAGGATAAGGAGCCCCCCCCAATTTTTACATTTTTTAAATTATAATTTCAAATATCAACAAGTTTTATTTCTCCCAATAGCTACTGCATGGTATACAATGTGGATGACGTGGATTGGACACGGTCACTAAACACATGGTGCAAGGACAGATTGGGAAATGCCAGGGCCTCGGTCTGGACTTGTGCCATGTGCTTCTTAGCCTATTCAATCCATCATCTGACACACCGTATACTATACAGCTGCCTAGCTTTTGGTAGAGATAAAACTTGTTGATATAGCAGTTATTTTACATTACTTTAAATATGTCCTGAAAAGGATAAAATAGTTTTCAGAAGGTTTGTTCCTTCAGTATCAACAAGTTTTATCTCTCCCAATAGCTACTGCATGGTATACGGAGTGGATGATGTGGATTGGACAGGGTCACTAAACGCATGGCACAAGGACAGATTGGGGAATGCCGGGGCCTCAATCTGGACTTGCGCCATGTGCTTCTTGGCCTATTCAATCCGTCGTCTGACACACTGTATACCATACAGCTGCCTAGCTACTGGGAGAGAGAAAACTTGTTGATATAGCATTTTGCATACATTTAAAACCATGTTGGTTTTGGTAAACATTAAAAAGCAGCCATGTTGGTTTTGCTTTTAAGTAAAAATATGTTTATTGATATTTACAGCCATATTGGTTGATTTTTTTTTTCCCTCAGTGTGAAAAAAAAAATAAAATATATTTTTCTTTCACCTGAAATAAAAATGTGTAGTATTTTTACTCACCTTAAAGTAGTGCTACTACAGAACATTCACAATGGCTTTGCAGGTGTCCGGGATGATGCGCCCCAAAGCCTGTGGGGAAATGAGGGTTCCAAACTTCAGGTCTTCCTGTAGCCAGGTACCTCAGGGTAGCAATGAGTCTCTCCTCAGCCATAATGGCCCTCCTCATGCCGGTTTCCTGCCTCTGGATGTAGGGGGTAACCAGACGCAGCAACTCCTGGAAGGTGGCATCATCCTTATGCATGTAGTTGTGGTAATCGTCTGGGTTGTTCTCCCTATTCTCCATCAACAGGGGCATATGGGAGAGAGTCTCCCTCCTCATCAGTCATTCCTTGGTCCAGCTAGACCTCATCCTCCTCCTTACCTCAGCTCCATCACCTTTCAGCTTCAGATAGCCATAGGCTAGCAGAAGCTTATAGCGATAGGAATCCATCACCACAGAATGTAGTATAGAACACACTTTGTTAAAGGCAAGCACAAAAGAAAGCAAAACACAATAGCAATGTACAGCATTCAGCAGGGTATAAAACCAAGCCTCACTAGTCACAGAGCAGTGTGCCCAGATCTAAAATGCATGCTGCCTTTTATACCCGCTAGATAAGCCCTCCCCTATTGAGATTCCAGCAGATGCATTGTGACGTTGTTTGCTGCATACGATATATTGTAAACGATTTGCAATCGTTTTTTGACACTCTAATCGTATGCTTGTTTGTAGAATCATACCATTTGTTGGCACAAATCGTAAAGAATTTCAAGGGAAGAATTTTCAAGGGAAATTGTATACGAGATCGCATTGTATACAAATTGCACCGTGTATGGGCACCTTTAGTCCTCCAAAGCCTTAATCCATGGCTATGTTCTCCTCTTTTCAGAGGAGCAGATTGAGGATTCAGTGTTATCACTGGGCTCTTAACCAAAGTTTTTTTATGTGGCCCCTGCACTGCACTCTTCCACCCCTGGGTTCAACAATGTATTTTCTCAATAGGAAGGGGCATATTCAATAGGCTGCGAGAATAGCAAAAATCCCGCACCTGCAAGGTTTTTCCTGCAGGTGTGGAATTTTTGCTATTCTATTAGGTGCGTATTTTTTTAAACATGCGCCAAGAGGTTTTTTTTTCCACACATCTCCTGAGCAAGCATGATTTTTCCTAAAATCGATGATTTTAGGTAAAATCACAGGGACTTGCTCTGACACCCCCGTGGCACCCCCCCCACGTGAGGACTAATTAAGCAATTGGAAGTATCCAATTAGCTTAATTCGTCCTTAATTACTTACCTCCTGCAGTGCTTTCTTCTTCATCCTGTGTCAGGAGCCGGCTCTTCTGCCGCAGAGTTGAGTATGTCAGTGTGACCCTGCAGTGTTTGTGTGGCCCCCTCGGAATGGGCGCTGGGAGAACTACATCTCCAAGCAGCCCGTGCACCTCCTACCAGCCCCTGGAGCCTCCCAGGAGCCCCTGGGACTCCCAGCAGCCCCCTCTCCAGTAAGAAGAGAAAGGGGAGGCCACTGGGAGCCGCAGAGGCCACTGGAGACCCCCAGCCAGGTAAGTGAAAATTTATTTATTTTTTTAAATTACGCGCCGCGGGGTTTTCAGAACTGAAAACCCCGCGACCAGTATTTTTGGAACTGAATACCGCAGGTATCGGGAGCGTGCATACCCGCAGTATTTCTAAATTGGGCGTTAAGGGCGCGAGATTTTTATCTCGCTAAACCTCGCGCCCAATTGTATATGCCCCAAAGTGTTAAAGAGAGCCCTATTTTCATCTTCAGGGTTATTTTATGTTCTTCACATTCTTGTCTTCTGTGTGGTCCCTAAAACACAACAATAAGGGAATAGTGAGGGACACTTGTAAGTCTACAGAATGATTACGGTATTGTGTTTCCTGTAGAATATATACAATTTGTTGTCACCAAAGAAAGCATCACGGTGTGACATATAAGCTGTTACCTTAGAAAAGATTATAGATACAAAATGTCACTTAAAAAGATTAATCACTGTCTTTTCTAATGTCTGGGAGCCATGCGCAATCAAGCTTACAATGATAAATCCATGTATATTTAACATCAAAAGTTATTTTCTCACTTTTCTCGCAAGCTATGAGAGAAGAATGTTCATATAAAAACATTATATATACATGTAAAGGTATTGCTCTTCTAGCATATCATATTTAAAATAGCATCAAATAATTGTCTATCTTGTTCTAAAAGCTTCAAATAATTATTATTAAAATGGAAAAATCTTATATTTTTACTGTTCTGTATATACTTACACACATTTCATACAATAAAATATGATTTTCTAGGATATATACAAGTTTGATTGAGCTAGCTAACAGAGTATTTAATATGTTGATTTTCCTTATTTAGAAGTTATACAAACTACACCAGTCATAAAGGAGAGAGACTAATTACTAATTAGTATCATCTACTTCTGGCAGAACATTTTTAAATGTAGTAAAGTGGGACACAGAGGTTAATGCTGCTGACTCACTGCACTTGGGCCTTCATTTCATTTCATTTAATTTCCTTTTATTAGTACATTGTAATTGTAGTTAGATTTGATTGAATCACTTTGAGATTGATTCAGAATTGTTTGTAAAGTTCAGAGGTTCATTTATAGCAAATTATTTCACAAATGAATCTTGATTCGCTTCACAATTCAGAGAATAATTCATTAATTCACTGAAAAATCAGGCAAACCACAATGCTTGGAACATTAAAAAGCAAAATAATAAGCATCAAGCCAACTAATAAGCATAAAGAAATGCCACCGCTTCATTAATTGAACTTTCAGACACTCATCGTGCCCTTGGATTGTACTAGGGGAAAATGTATGTGGGTGCTCTTGATGACTGTTAGTACCCCAGACTACAGTTTGTTTTCCTACATATCTGTGTATACATGACTGCAACCACCTTCTTGGTTATTTTTCCCCATTCTTACCTACTCTCCCAAAGTTGTAGGAGACTCACCTCATTTATGAAGCATACTGCGGCCTCATTCAGAGTCGTACACAAACATCTGCAACTTCACGAACACGGTAAATTTATCCTAAATGCGAACACCCTGATGACGTCCAGTTACACCCATTTAGCTGCAAGTAGGAACCCGGCTGCCCTCTGTGTGGTTCTGAGTAGCCCATTTATCTGCACAGATACGTACCTACTAATTGGATGCATGCACAGTGCAGGGACCTGCAGGTGTGCCTGCTTTGCGTGCAACCCCGAATCAGGCCCTGGATGTACATTACATGCTGCATTAGTGATCATGACCCATAAATAAGCAGCAGTGTGTCATCAACCGGTGCCATTGTGAGGAGTTAGGAGTAAATGATAGTATGAGTAAGGGTAGAAAAAGCACATGAGGGAAGAGGGCCCTGCTTGTGAGAGCTTACATTCTAAAGGGGAGGGGAGAGCAGACAGGGGTGACACAGATGGGGTAGGCAGTGAGGAAGGATCATGGAGCAGTGGGTTAGGATGAGAGCTGGAAGGCTTTGATGAAAAAGTGGGTCTTGAGAGCCCATTTGTAGGTTAGGTGCTCTGGGAGGATGTTCCCCTAGTCTTTTAGAACATCCTGGCAAATGGTTATAGGGCGATTACTAAGATCCCTGCAATGGTTCCTTGCATCCGCTTGTCGCATTTCAAGTGGATACTCTTTTTCAAAAGCTTTCCAGTCGAAATGCAACAAGCTCCCTGGCCTAGCCTGCCCCTTGATGTAGGCATCCCTTGGAACTAGTGCCACAAATTGACACCCGAGGATGATTTGAGTGTCACCTACAAGGTCTGTAACTCTCCTACTGTGCACACCACTATTACACAGTAAACCCCCAGTTGTCTAGCCCATACACTTGCAGCTGGCACGCTTCACTATAGAAGCATTTTCTGCTAGTTGCATGCAGAACTGTCAGACCTAGGGGGATGAGTTTTCTCTCCCTGAGACAGCCAGTCCGGAATGCCATTAGCAGAAAGCACTTCCAATGGGAAGACACTTCTGTGTTTAGCAGGGCCGCAACTAAGGGGGGCTGGAGGTGCACGTGCACCAGGTGCGCCGCTCTACTCAGTGCCAGTGTCCTCCAGCCCGGCACCGCAGGGAGGCTCCAAGCCAGACGCCCGCTGAGGTTTTATTACCAGAGGGCACCCGGCTCCTTCCCTGCAGCACCGCGGTAACTGGAGGCTGGAGTTCTCTCCTGAACTCCAGCTTCTGGCTCTTCCCCATGACGTCTCTCCCATAGTTTCGAGGAGTAGTATTGCGGACCGAATGGCGGCGGACGCAGGAGCGGGGTTTAAGGTTAGTATTATTTTTTTGTGTGTGTGTAAAAAGCGGCACTACAGGGGCATTACTATAAGGGCACTACAAGGGCACTACAGGAGCATTACTATAAGGGCACTAAAGGGGCATTACTATAAGGGCACTACAGGGGCACTACCATATGGGCACTACAGGGGCATTACTATAAGGGCACTACAGGGGCATTACTATAAGGGCACCACTACAGGGACATTACCTTAGGGGCCATTACTATAGGTGCACTGCTGAAGGGGACATTACTATAGGCGCACTGCTACAGGGGGCATTACTATGGGAGAATTACCAGGAGGGACCCCAAATTAATGTCTTGCCCTGGGTGACAAAAATCCTAGTTTCGGCCCTGTGTTTAGTACACCTGCTGTAGCCAATGTAGTCCCTAGAAGCTGGATTTTGTGCGCTTAGACGTTTTTTCCCTACCTTTCTTGTTACATTGTTTAAATGAATTGCAGCCAGGCAGCATCCCTCTCTCCATAAGGTAGTAGGGCTATTGTTTCATAGGTTCCCTAATCTTTGTCATGAAAAATTGTTACTGTTAGAAAAGCCACATACCTCTCAATAATATCTCCATTTCTGGTTGATCAGTTGGATAGCACTCCAGGGAAATTTAAACATGCTTGAAATCTTTTTATATTCTTGTCTTCATGGTGAAGCTCAAAAAACATTTAGAACAATCGAATGTTGGCACAAATATTCATATACCACATATCTGGTTCTCTCAGTTCCTCCAGTCCACTGCAAATGTAATTCCTGCAGGGATAGTGTCTAGATACTGTAGCTGTTATTCACAACACAAATTTGTGGTAACATCCATAGTGAACATTTGTGATAATCAGTGAAAAAGCCAACAAAAAAGATCTTCTAGTGCCAGTGGCATTCTCAATGAGTCCAAACCATTGTCACAGCTTAACTCACTTCTTTGGCTTGTGCTGTTTAATTAGTCCTCAGTGGTAACAATCAGTAGGACTTCTGTCAGCAACCCTTATGCGTTTTGTCTTGCAATTAAACTTTCTCAGAGAACTTCTTTGAGAAAGTCAAAATTAAAATGTAATTGACATATGAGTATTTTTTATTGTTCAGTTATATGGATTCTCAAATGATTTCCATTCAATCTATGATCAAAGTAAATAAAATGTAAAAAAAAAAGTCAAACACCATAGCTTCTAATAATATTAGATTTTTGTTTTAGCAAGACTCTATTGTCTGCAGTAGATGATGCCAGAAACACAGTATGAAAGGAGTTTCATAGAACTATTCAACAATTATGTAACATAGGATGTTATGTTTGTTTATGTTAATCCCATAAAGTCAACTTATAAAGCATTTGCTTTTGAACATGATGATAAATCTAGTATTCCTATTATTGACTAGCTGATGTGCCCGGTTTCACCCAGGTACACCTTAGATATTTACTATTTTTATTTCCTCTCACCACTAAAGTAACACATTAATCCTTTACCTCTATGGTAATGCATCACTGCTATAGTAAGACATTACCCTTCCTCACCTGTATATTAACACATTCCACTCCCTCACCTATGTAGTAACACATTATCCTCACTCACCTCTGTAGTAACACATTTCTCTACCTCGCCCATGTTGTAACACATTCAACATTCCCTTCCCTCACCTGTGTAGAAATACAATCCTTCCCTCACACCTGTAGTAACACATTACCCTCACTCATCCCTGTAGTAACTTATTCCCCTTCCTCGCCTCTGTAGTAACACATTACCCTCCCTCACCTCTGTAGTAACACATTACCCACACTCACACATGTAGTAACATATTTGACATTCCCCTCCCTCATCTGTGTAGTAACACATTCCCTTCCCATACCTGTGCAGTAACACATTTTCCTGTCTTACCGCTGTAGTAACTCATTACCCTTCCACATCTGAGGCCTAAGAGCTATTGAGGAATCCGTGAAACCACATTTTACCCCTTTGCAGTGCTGTCTGCCTCAAAAGTCACGTCAGGATCATACGGCTATTGGCGGCTTCAGAGGTGTGGCTACAGCACAGTCCAATATTCAAATAGGGGAGCCACACCAACTGCCAGTGATGTTTGGCAGCACTTGGGGTGACAGTTGGTGTTGCTCCCTTATTTGAATATTGAGCTGTGCTTCAGCCGCGATGAGTCAGTCAGTCAGGACATTGTACAGGGGGAGGAAACATTTTAGCTCTTTTCACACCCTTAGGAGTCTAATTTTGAAAAATCCCTGCTTAGTGGATACCTACATCATGGGAGTCATATACTCCCCGAATTACTTGGTCCAGGGGTTTGGGCTGGTCATTGATGAGTCAGTGAGTCAGTCAGTTAGGACATTTGATTTTATATATATATACTATAGATTGGTATGTTATATTGTGGAAGCTCCAAGAGGCAAAAATCTAATGCTGGGTATACACTGGGCAATATATCAGCTGTTTAATCAAAAGAGCTATATATCGCAAATTTGTAGGTGTACCCCCGATATGTCTGTGAATGATGTCATTCACAGACACATGGCATTGGCTTTGCAGCACAACCGATGGCCGATATACCTGTAGATATATTGGTGCATCAGGGACTGACATCACAGCTGGGTGGGCAAATCAAAATGCCCACCCAGCTGTGACATCGGTACATGTCGAGCAGCCGATCAGCAAGTGTGTATACCTACCTGAATCGGCCTCTCAGTCAGCACGATGGCTGGTCGGCGGTCAAGTCGACCTAGTATGTATCCAGCTTTAATACCATTTATTTTTCTATTTGCATTTTTCGCTTTCCACTATTTACAACACTATAAAATAGGTTAAAATGTTCTATATTATATATTAATTTAAGTTGGCTTGTAAGTTATTCCTCCTTAGCTTAGGAAACAGTTTGTGTAGTCACCCACAGTGTCGCCAAAAGACTTCTTCAGTGTTGATGAGCATGTGTCAAATTGCACAAGATAAATCTAAATTACAAAAAAAACCTATAAAACAAAGCAAAGCACTTTATATCATGCTCATATGCCTGTGCATTTCAGGTTCTTTCTTTCTGTGATTTACAATTAGATGTAATTTAATAATTATGTCCTACTTTCAAGGGAAATGTAGCAGACAAAACAGTGTTGTAAGGTCTCAGAAACCTACAAGGAATTCTTGAGCATTTTCCTCATTTAACGTCTCTTTATTCACAGCATTGCTGGCTTTTTAAAACCAGGACTTATTTTACTAACCAAAAAATGGCCCTTTTGTTGCTGTCGTTCCCCTAGTGTCGTCTCTCAGGGTTGCCATGGCACCTAGTGTATGCTTTCAGCACAGGAGGTTATTGGGCCTCCGGAAGGAAGTGCTCCAGTTGCTGGACTGCAATTTTTATAGAACTGTTACATAATACAACCTATGAAAGCTTCCTCTTAGGGTTTTATTGCACAAAAGGGAAATTAAGTTTGATGACTCTAAATGTTTGATGGAGGATGTAAAATGACTTTGGTATTGTGCTCTGCCTGGCTAGTAACAGTGCTTTTCTATTCGAAGAACAAAAATGTGCAGGGAGTTATAGCAATATTTGGTTACATGCAAATAAGCAGAGTGATTGAAATGACCAAAAGCGTTGACTGGAAATTAGATCTTATTTGTAAAATTAAACAGGATTATTATTTTTCTTTTTTCTTTTTGTTAACACTTTAGTGTCCAGACTATTTTTTATTTACAGTATGAGATTCTTCTGTGCCACTATGTCTTTTTTTATAATTTCCCCCAGTAAGTTATTTAATATTTTTTTCCAGTATCGTTATAATGTTTTTCGTTAGCATATCGGAATTATTACTGCTTTTAAATTTGTTCTTTTTGTTTTCTGTGTTGAATAATTTTGTTGTCATGTTTATTAAAAACATTAATCCAATCGGGCCAGTGCCTGTTGGAGGGGCCCACATCCTGCAGCCCCCACCCCACACCGATGGGTACTTCAGCCAGGCAGAGAGAGGACTGACTACTGCTGCAGCAACCTCTCTCCTCAGCCCAGCACACATGTTGCTGTCACGCTATGTGCTCGGCTAGGGAGAAAAGCTGTTCTTGCAGCGGTCAGTCCTCTCTCTTTCTCAGGGCCTGATTCAGAGCCGGACGCTATTTGCGCTCGCTCGTTCAGAAAAATGGGCCGGATATTTAAATAGAGCGCTCGCTCTTTGCGGTCTGTTGACTCCTCTATGTCTGAACGAGCAAACTAAACATGTGCTCGCTATTTTTTAAAAAACGCCCCCTGGCCACTCGCATCCTACGTCATCTCTGCTATTTATTAGATTAATCGAGTACATCAAAAGGCGTCTGAACTGCTCGCAGTGCTTGTGGTAGCATTTTCCTACCGCAATCATGCGAGCAGTTCAGGCTAAGAAACAACCAAGTGACGTGGTTGATGACGCTGCTTTGTTAATTATGCACACCCTTAAAACGCCCGTTTTGACCGTTTGGCACGCCTGCGTTCGGATCTCCACTCCCCGTTTTCAAGCACCTTCCCCTGTTACCACCCACAAACGCCTCATTCTGTCACTCAAATTAGCAGGCATTCGCTATTTTGCGAGCACACAATTTCCGACCGCAATGACTGGTTCACGCATGCGTATTACAACCCATACGCATGCGCAGTTGTGCGAACATCGCTCGGAGCGAACGAGCGGCCGCTTACGAGCGGCTCTGAATAAGGCCCTCAGTCCTCACACTCACCCGCCATGAATATATAGTGTAGTGTTCCTTGCTTTGTGGAAGACTGCGCAGCCACTGACATGCTTCAAAAATGCTTGAATGTTAAAAACTTGGCAAAATGAACTGCAATTCATGAAATTCAGCATGATTCAGGAATTTCACATCTGAATCCAGGTGCATCTGTACAAATGGAATTTTTTGAATTTCATACCTTTATACTTTTGCCTGTAGAAGTGATTGGTTGCAGCATTACTTTGCTACTTCTCATGTTCTAACTCCCCTTAGTCAAAGCAGACATATTTACTGCAAGCACTGAAAGCCACCCTCAGGCTAGCACTAACTCAGAAGCAGCTGCAGAAATCTTAGGTGACCTCACAAAGTTTGGTTCTTTTCGTGTTTCTAAGAAGGTATTGCAAAGGTATTGAACTTGTGGCAACTTAAATGCTTTGCCTATGCCAGTACTTAATGTGCATTAGTATATTGGCATAACCTAAGCAGAATGTACCTTTATTGCCATGTGTCTGTGGGAGGGTTTAAGTATGTCACATGTGGGGATCCGAGTGCCCCTGGCAACATAATGGACTGACGCTCCCCTCCCACTATAATAGTAATAGTCCCCTCTATGCAGTGCCCCCAGTAGTAGTCCCCCCTATGCAGTGCCCCTAGTAGTAGTCCCCTCTATGCAGTGCTCCCAGCAGTAGTCCCCCCTATGCAGTGCCCCCAGTAGTAGTCTCCTCTATGCAGTGCCCCCAGTAGTAGTGCCTATACAGTGCCCCCAGTAGTAGTCAGTAGTAGTCACCCCTATACAGTGCCCCCAGTAGGGCCCCCTCCCATAACATTCCCCCAGTAGCGGCTACCCCCCCATAATGTGCCTCCAGTAACGTCCCCCCATATACAGTGCCCCCAGTAGCGGCCACCCCCTATACAGTGACCCCTAGTAAAACACACACATACACAGAAAAAAAAAAAATCAACCTGATTTTCGCTCCTGCCGTAGTCCACTCCTCCAGGCCCACTCTCGCTCTGCACTATGGGATGGAAAAGACATCATGACGTCTCTCCTATCACCCGCTGCGGGGGAGCTGGAAGGCGGAGCTCATGAGTGAGCTCCAGCCAGCTCCCTCTGTGGACGCAGCAGCCAATGAGAGTCTGTCTGACCCATTGGCTGGTGGCACTGCCGGACGGCACCCCCCCTTTGGCCGGCCCCCCTGGCGAGTGCCATCCTGGCCAATGGGATGGCACTCGCCAGAAGCATTGGTTTGCTTCCCTTCAGTGGGCTGGCTCTTGACCTTATAAAATCCAGAAGGTCCAGTATCCTAAAGAGAAGTGCTGCATGTTGTCTGGAAGACTGTTCTTCTGCTTCAGGTGGTTTGAGAACACTCTTTACAAAATGAGGCATGTGGCAGTGTGAAAGGCTCCACATTTAGTAAAAGGGTTCATTTTACAGAAGGCATTAGGTTGCTTTCACTCACTGGGCAGACTTATGGCCTTGTGCCCTGTTGGTTTGGAGAACAACATCTAAAAAAGGAGGCTGTCGGCAGGGTGAAAGGCTGACACAAGTAAGGAAGGGTATAATTTCTACAGACATTTTGGATACGTCTGCTCCCCACACCAGGCTACCTTATGTCCTGAATAATAATGCCCAGCATTCTCTTTATGAAAAACTTGTGTAGTTTGTAGCCTCACTCTCTGCAAGTGTTAATACTGGGCCTGATTCAGCTTTGATCACAATTGCATTGCATCTACGAATCCTGACGGAATGTAGATGCAGCCACAACCTTATCCGTGCATAGGTACGCCCACTGCTGCCTTCTCTTCTGCGAGCAAACACACGCAGACCAGCGTACACATCGGCCACCATCGACCCCTTGCGGCTAGTCTAACCTGTCTCTAATTCTGCGAGTGTCTGCACATGCAGAGAACTCTTGTGCTGCGGAGATGATCACACTGGCTAAATTATGGACGCCCATCAAACGACGTCCAAACAGTATGACACACCTGCGTTTTTAAGACCACCCCTGTCACCTCCCCCAAATGCTTGCTAGCTGTCAATCATTTCTGTGAGTTTGCTGGCTTGCGGGAGTCATCGCAATGTGATCACAGTGGGATTGCACGCATACGCGCATGCGCACAGAATAAAAATCACGCGACTGCATTGATGTTTGCAATTGCGATCCAAGCTGAATCAGGCCCTCTGTCTTTATTCCATCCATCCTTCACCCTACTCAACCCTGTACCAGTTTATGTTGTTCCTACAGATGGATATAATAAAGCTGTTGTATAACTGTTCACCTGTCCCCAGAGACCTGACCTGCCCTTCTCAGTGCCGTACAACTGTATTGACAGTAGAGAAAAACTCAAATTTCAGTAACAATAGTTTTTCCTCTCAGCATCCTGAGCTCCAGTTTCCTTGCACCATCTGCAGCAACTGTTAAGTTAATTGGCTTCTAAGTAAAATGGCACTAGTCTGTATGCATCTGTATGCCCCTGGCAGGGAAATAAGGGCTCGATTCAGACCCGCGCGCTAGATGCGTTCGCATGCAGCAACTGCCGTGATCGCACAGCAAGGCATTATCACGTCCACTATGTCTTGGCATGCGATCACGGTGAGTATTTAGACGCCCACCAGCCTGTCATAAGACACCCACTGTCCCACGTCATCTCCAGGAAGTGTATGCAACAATCGGTACCATCGAGTACCATCGGAAGTGAACACAGCGCTTGTGACTGATCATACCCTACCGCAAAGCATTGCGAGTGCTTTAGTGTATAAAACAGCCATGTGACGTGTACTGTGACGCTGCGTCTTAATTATGCATGCCTCTGAAACGGCGTTAAGATGCTCAGACATGCCTGCGTTCGTACCACCACACCCCCATTTACATCGACCATTCCCTGACACCACCCATAAACGGCTTGTCCTGTCACTCATTCTAGCGAGCTGTCTATGTGGAGAGAGCATCTGCGCACGTGCATGCATATGCTTGCGCAGATTGCAAACATCGGCAGGCTGCGTGCGAACGCAGCCTAGCGTGCGGGTGTAAATCGGGCCCAAAGTTTGTCAACTCCACTGAGAGAGACACTGATGAGGGAGAATAAATCTTCTCTGGACTGTGCTACTTATATAAATAAAGAGTATTTTTACGAATAAAACTTATCCTGAGTAACTACACAGTATAATGCAAACTTGACACAGAAACAAGCCTTCATTGCCTTTGTATATTTTGGCACTGGAGGTCTGTCACCACCAATTGCTATTAAGTTCGGATGGACCCCCGATGATTAAATATTCAACTCGCGGCGGAGGATACTTATCACTGGAGCAATTCAGCATTGGTCGGTGCGGGGACAGCTGCTCTGAAAATCAGCATAGCATGTCCTGCGATTAGTAACACTGCTACTTCAGTAGCAGCATTACTTACCTTACTTGCTGCCGGCTTCTGTGCATGTGTGACTGGTGGGTGGCAGTGTGGAGGCAGTGGAGGGATCCACTTGGATTCCTTTTCGCAACCCCGGACCTCCTTCCCATAGGAAGGAGTGGGGCTCCCAGTGCCAGCACCATCTAAAGATGGTGTTTGTTCTTGCAAAGCAAACTCCGAAAACTTTCAGTTTCCGGAGTTTGCTGCATATTAGGCGTTCCTATCGGACCCCTAATAATGAATGGCCCGTTACATGTGTAATGGGCCATTTAAGTGATGATAGGGAGTCATCTGATTCTTCCTCTTCTATGAAAAACTCAGCTGTTGTGGGAAGGAAAAGGTTTCATCTTCAGTTTCCCCACTCCATTTCCCATACAATTTATTTCATTATTCAGGGTTAGGTGGTTGGGTAATTTATTTATTGGTGAGTGTGTACTGTGTAGTAAGTTTGGTGGAAGGTGTTCCCTGTTTAGTGGCTGCAGAGTTTTCTCATCCTAAAAAATATGACAAATATTTTAGTAGAAAAAGGAGCGCAAATAATGAAATTCCAATAGTATAATAGTGCAAGAGTTCATTATTACTGTAGTGATGGTTTTACTTTTGCTGCCATGCACATGCCAACGTCGGCAATACTGCAAACAGTCATGCAAACAGGAAATATGTGACAAGAATAAACAGCGCAATATACAAAGCTAGCCGGGGAAACAATACTATGGGTATCCCAATGGTACATAAATTAAAAAATAAAAGAGGTATTGGACTTGGGCACTAAGAATTAAAAAGATATATACAGTACATCCCTAGAGAATGGTCCTCTCCTCACAGAGGCCCTGATTTAGACCCGGACGCAAGTGGCCGTTCATACGTTCGGCGTACGTTCCGAAATATGTTAATTTAAGCGCTCGCACGTAATTTCGAACACAGCTAAACTTCCTCCCCAAAGTCTACCGACCCCTCCTCTAGCTAACGAGCGAGCCAAATAGCGAGCGTACATCCCCAATGTGGCTTTCAGGGAACGCACGCACAAGTACAAACCGGAAGTGGGCCTGTAAGATTCCGATTACCTGCTCGTTCATTCTGCCTACCTCCTTCAATCGTATCATGCCAATCAATATATCAATTAGCTTAATTGCTCTTCACATGTGTAATTTTTTTTTTTTTTGTATTTCAGTAATCTTTACTCTTGTCCGTGTTTGTGTATACGTACGGTTTAAACAATGGTTTTCTTTAGCCAAAATACATGTTTGAGCCAATTATCCATTTGTTTTCCGTGTTTTTACCCACGCATATTTTACTGGGTTCATTTCTTTATTTAAATTAGCTTACGCATGTCACTGCATCAGACCTATCATAACTCACAATAGATTTTTGGGCCTGTCGAACACATGACTCATACACTAACCAATAGAATGGTTCCTGTTAATTTCCCAACTACATTAGCCAATCAAAATTATTTTCTGGTCTTTATTAAAACTGTTTTATTAAAAATACACCATTGCCATCATGAGAGCCTCTGCATTCACCAAGCGAGAGCTTCTGGTTCTTACAGAGGTGATAGACAGGCGTATCACCAGCCAGCCTCCCCCCATCAGCAATCAGGAGAAGCGTGCCGCCTATGCGGAGGTTCGCGGCCGCCTGCGTTCCTTCGGCTCACGCCGACACATCGGCCAGCTGGAGCGCAGGTGGTCCGACCTTCAACGGCGGACGCCCCGCTTGCTGGCATGCTTTCGCATGCGTATAGTGGAAAGTAAGTTATGTTTTTTTTGGTTTTCCTGTTTATCTTTGTGGCCCTATCTGCGTGTGGATGTTTTCTTGTTTGCCCTGTTTCTTGTTTTCACTCCTATCTGCATGTGCATGTTTTCTTGTTTGGCCTGTTTATTATTTGCACTCATATCTGCGTGTGCATGTTTTCTTGTTTGGCCTGTTTCTTGTTTTCACTCCTATCTGCGTGTGCATGTTTTCTTGTTTGGCCTGTTTATTATTTGCACTCATATATGCGTGTGCATGTTTTCCTTTTTTTGGGTTCAACAATTAGCGTTTAGCAAGGTGATGTTCTAAACTCACCTCAATTTGTTTCCCATCATTTAGGGGCCGAGCGCAGACTACGGCGTAATCGCCGGCAAAGACGGTGCTCTCGTCCCCTCTCCCCAACCCCCAGCCAAACCTCCTCTCCCCAAAATTCCCAAAATTCCCCCTCCACCCCAGCCTGCCCAGACCCTGTCGCCCATCCCTCTTGCCAATTTCCCCTCCATCCCAATTCCCCCTCCCCTCAACCCACCCCTCTCTTGACCACCCCATCTCCCGAATCTGTTATAACCCCTCCCACCTCCTTGGGAAATGTGACCACCTCCGAGGAGGACGATGGAGTGGTTTCGGGGCCAGCCGTCATTCACAATGGTATGTTTCCCTTTTATCCTTTTTTGGTAAGAAAATGTGTCTGTGCCTTTTCCTTTTTTTTTATTTTTTAAAGTTTGGTTATATATCTGTATGTATTTACATTTCACAGCTGATTTCCCCATACACATATCCCACATGTCAAAACAGTCAAACTTGTATCTCTGGTTTCCGTTTGATCTTTTTTTATGGTTTTTTGTTTTTTGTTTTTTTTATTGTTCAAGGTTTTTTTTTTAATGTGGTTTTTGCAACACTATTGTCACTTTTTGCTAAGTATATTTTGCTTGAGTATTTTTTTAGATTCATAAATTATGGATTCATTTTAGTAAGCACCACAATTTTCTAACCCACAGAGGACCAGAGGCGTTTGGCGGACCTAGCCGGGTGCGTCCAACTTATGCGGGGGCACGTGATCGGCCTGCTGGTGGTCCTGGATAGGATGGCGGGGATCCTGCGGCCCTAATTTTTTTGTTTTTCCACCAAATTATTTTTCTACAATAAAAAGTTTCATTTTGAATACAGTCTCATTCTTTGTCTCAAAATCTTAGATTGTTTAAACTTACATAAGTAGACTCTTGCAGCAAGTATATGAAACTAATGTCACTAAGATTGTGTTATGATGTTTTTTTAAAGCAGGCACATGAAACAGCTAACACTAACAATAGGTTTTGAGAGTTACCAGATGTTTTTTTGTTGTTTTTTTTAATTTACATGTTCAAATTTTGAGGTAAACCTGCTTAGGCCGAGATTCCAAAGCATACAGATTCTACATAATACCTTTTGGTGTTTGTTTTTACCCACAAAGCATAGTTAAATAATGAGCAAATTGACACATTACAGGATTAGCCATTAAGCAAATTTTCCTTGGGTGAACCTGCTTACACTTGCTTGTAATGTTGAAAAAAATTGTTTGGATTCAAAAAACCAAAAATGTATTCACCACAAAATAAAAACACAAAGTGTTGGTTCACAAACAATACACACAGTGATAACAAAATGTAAAAACCAGCAAACACCATAATAAAAAATAAACTAAAAATCAAGAACTGGTTGACGAATGAGCATGCCAACATGATTCCACAAATGTTGTGTTTCCAAATTGGGTCCAGAATATATATCCAATGTGGCCCCATGAAGTCATTTTTTGGGAGCAGAAAGTAGTCATCATTTCATTCCAAAAGATTATGAAATAAAACACAAGATGGGAAATAAAAAACCGATTAATTTGATGGTAAAAAAAAATCCTTTCGACATTGTGTCAAATAACTTATTTTGTGCCAATAATTACCTAAAGAATCTGGCCACCACATCATCGCGTATGGCCCCCCCATATACTGACCTCCGACTAACCTCAGGGGGGCCATCCTCAGGCAAGGCATCCTCTGGCTGCATTGGGACACCACTCCTTATGGCGATGTTGTGAAATATCCCACACAGGACCACAATTTTCGAAACCATATCCGGCAAATACATGAGTTCGCCACCAGAGCGGTGGAGGCATCTGAATTGGCTTTTTAAAAGGCCGATACAGAGCTCCACCACTTGCCTGGTGGCTGTAAGTGCGGAATTAAAATTACTTTGTGGGCCTGGTGTGGGAGCCAAATAAGGAGTGAGCAGCCAGGGCGTGCAAGGGTAGCCACTGTCTCCTGTGAAAAAGAAGTGACAACATCAGGAACACTGTGTATCAAGCTTTGCATTGGTATGTACTAAAGGTCTCCACTTACCCAGAAGCCACGCATCACCAGCTTGTAGGTTGTATAATTTTTGCCATATCCCTGATTGCCGGACGACGAATGAGTCATGTGCACTCCCGGGTAATTTTGCATTCAGGGACAGGATCTGGAGGGAGGCATCACATACCACCATTACATTCAGTGAGTGATAGTGTTTTCGGTTCCTAAAAATGGCCTCCAGCCGTGCTGGAGGCTGAAGTGGTATGTGAGTACCATCCACAACCCCTATGATGTGTGGGAAGCCAGCTATTTGGTAAAAATTGGCCTTGGCCACACTAAGGGAACCCATATCCAAAGGCATTTTAATAAAATGATGGAGGTGCTTGAAAAGGGCCTCCATCACTGCCCTCAGGATCATTGAGAAGGAGGATTGGGATATTCCCGCAACTATTCCCACCGTGGTTTGAAAGGATCCTGAGGCACAGAAATGTAACACTGCCATAAATTGCGTAAGTGGTGGTATTGCTGTAGGACTGTCAATTTGCCGCTCAAGATCACTCTCTATTAATGAGAGAGTGTCTATGATGATTTGGGGCGGAAGACGGTAGCGCCTTAACACCTCATCATCGGGCATTCCAAAAAGGGTGACATGTGTTCTATATATCTGGGGCCTTGCACGCCTACGATGCCTACGCCTGGGACGAGATTGAGGTTGGTCGGCTTCCGGGAGCATGGCCACAGCAATCCGACCAAGATCAACCTGAAATGGCAAGAAATGAAGTTAAGGTTTGTTTCCCCCAAAAAAGATCGAAAAATACTTATCTTTACGATACAATCCAAAGATGCTTACATGCCGGGGGATTGTCATGATTTCCCAAACCTAAAAATCAAAAGACCAGAACAAGGACAAAATTTGTGCTGTCCATTTAGGATTCTTAATTTTGTAAAAGACAAAACATAAAAGGGGATAAACACACATTTCTCCAAAGAGCAAACCGACATTGCGCCGACTTCCACAATTTGGGCCCCAAACAACAACCAAGATTGTGAATGGTAAATATCGCCCAATTTAACTAGAGAAAATAAGCCCCCAAAAATGCGCTAATTAGTTCGCAATTTAACTAGAGAAAATAAGCCCCCAAAAATGCGCTAATTAGTTCGCAATTTAACTAGAGAAAATAAGCCGCCAAAAATGCGCTAATTAGTTCTCACATTTATGATCCACAAAAATACAGAAAAAAACAGTAATGTCCACAAAAGATGCGTAAAAAAAGACATGAACATTTAACAAACAAGTGAAAAACCAAACTTACCAATACAGGATATAAAAGACACAGAACAAAAAGGTCGTTGGGGCAGAGCCAAAAGAAACCTACAAAAGGAGAAAATAAAAAAATTTTTGGTACCCAAAAAACGAAAAAGGATAGCCAAATTTAACAAAAGGAAGACGGTAAAAAACGTACCAAAAAAATACACCACAACTAAAAGAACCACACCAAAAAAAGTGAACGGAAAGTTAAACACAAAAAAAAACGCACAGAAAAAATCACCAAACATCGCCAAATACAACTCCCGCCAACAATCCACTCCGACCAACGTAACCTCCAACAAACAACACCCGCCACCTAGACTCGAGTCGGCCAAAGCCATAAATAGTGTTTCTTTTCCCGCTCAAATTAAGGACGGATCATAGGAATGCACAATCAATGATGCGGACGAATAATAAGGACGCATGTATAAATACGTCACGACCAAAAAAAAAAGGTCTGGTGTATTTCTTGTTTTGTAATGAAAAATGGCTACAGACCAGCCAAACAATGGCCAAAAGGCGGCCGGTAAGTATTTCTGGCATTTCTAATCAAGGATTATTTTGAGCCAGAATATAGTGAAAGTTGGGCAGCTAAAATTTAACAATTTTATTGAAAATAGGTGTTGAGGATGACATGGAAGAGGCTGCTGGGCCCAGTATTCCGGGCAAAGCTGGGAAAAAGAAAAGGCAGCCACAATTCACAAGAAAGGAGATGGAGGTTTTAGTTCAGAAGTGTGTGGACATCCTGCCACAGGCAGACAGGAATATGGGTGCAAGCCAGAAGTGGAGAATGTGGGAGGAGATAGCCAGTGCTGTCAATAGGGTGGGTGATTATGTCTGTCTAGCCCGGGATGTCAAACGGCGGTAAAAAAAAAAAAAAGGGTCAAATAATGCAGGAATAATGCCTACTTTTTCACACAGAGATGGCAAGACTTCAAATATCGCCTAAAGCAAAAAATGGCTGACAGGGCTAGGCATGCAAGGGGGACAGGTGGGGGTCCCACCCCTGTGTCATTGGAGTTTAATGATTTGGAAGAGCTGGCACAGGGGTGTGTGCAGGATGTGGAGGTGTTTGGCGTGTCCAAAATGGATACGGACATGCCAGACTTTGCGGCTCCTCATGTTGTCCCAGGTAAATGTTGTGATGTAACCAACTCTGAAATGTTAATGTGACAATATGTAGATTGTAATGTTCCTCTTTTCTCTTTTTTCACACAGAGACACAGGCGGATGAGTCTGCTCCAGAGGGGAGCCTTGGCCGCAGAATTTCTGCTGGCTCTGCAGGAGAGGAACCAGTACATCCGGCTGAGGACCCTGCAGAAGCCAGTCCTGGGCAATACCCCTCGCAGGCAGTGGCACTCCTCACAGAACTCAATTTTAAATTGGATTCCCATACGGAGATTCTGCAGAGGATGGACGCCAGTCTGGTACGGGTGGCTGAGGCCCTGGAGCAAAATGCTGCGGCCAACGTGACCATTGGTCATGCCCTGGCTGAAAATACCAGGGCCAACATCCGAATCGCCAATGCCCTGGAGCAGCTCATTCGCCAGCACATGGTGGAGCCGACCTCCCTTCCTGCCGGAACATCAGGATCCTCCACCTCTGGCACAACAACAGCCATTCCTCCAAATGTGCCTAGCCCTGTGCCTAGTCCAGAGGCCACAACATCTGCCTCTGGACAGGCCAGAAAGAGGACATCCCGGAGCCGGTCTGGCGCCCACCCTACCCCAGCAAAACGGGGAAAGAAACGATGACAGCACTGGCTACTTTGCCCACACTCCTTCTGTGCTTGCCCCATATTCCTTTCTGGCCAAAACTTCCCTCTCCTTTCTTGTGAATTGTTTTTTTTATTTTTTTATTTTTTGTACCAAAAATATCATTTTAAAAAAACAAATGTACCAAAGATTAGTGGGTATCAATGACCCCAAAATTGTACGTGAAAATGCACATGATTTATTTTAAAATGTGTTTTGAAAATAAAACCTACAAATGGTTCTCAACTGTATTGTGACATTAATTTCAAATTGGTTTCTAGTTAATCCTGTCCCACAAGGAAAAAACGAAATGTTAGCTTTGGAGTTCCAAAAAATCAAGGGTTAAAACAAAATGTTACTTTAAAGAACACTTTGGTAAAAAAACCACCAAAAACTCAAGCCCAATGCAAAAGGTTACAATACACACAAACATGATGACAATATTGTTACAATATCACAAAACACTAACAAAATTGTAAAATACATTCCTTCAAAAATACGCTAATTGATTGTGTATTCCTGAAATTAGCAGCTGAGATTTTCAGCTGCGTACGGTTTTGTGTTATCCCAAAGAAAAAAAAAAAAACACATTACAAGCTGGTTTGCAATCCAAAGTTGATTGTTTTTCTGACAAGCCGTGATAAATCGATGAAACATCGAGGAGGCCCGGACCAGAGGACAAGGCCATCGCCATTGTAGTCGAGTAATCCAGACCCCAAGCTGTGCGAGCAGTTTGAACGGAAAGAGGATCAGCCAGTGACGTATGACTTGGTACGAACACATTTGACGTTCGCATGAGCTAATTTACGTACGCCCCAAAAACGCCTCGCCACGCCTGCGTTTTCCCATCTCCACCCCCGTCAACGCCCAAAAACGGCCTGTTCTGTCAATCACAGTTCACATGTTACTTCCTGCTCGCAATTTGCCGAACGACTGACAAAAAGCTCGCAATCTGCCGTACGCACATGCGCAGTGTTACACCGACGCATGCGCGGTTTCTCAACATCGGAACGCAACGAGCGTACTGCTGCTAACGAGCGGCTCTGAATGAGGGCCAGAGACAGCAATGGTGTGTGAATCAAATATGTAAAAAATAAGAAGAAAAGCAGAGACCGCAATGGTGCATTACCAATGAAACAGATAAAAAAACTAAATATTTTATTAATAATTATGACATAACCTCATATAGAGCAAAGGTAGAAGAGCATAAAGCTAAAAGATATAGCATTAAAAACAGAATGCAATAGAACAATATGGACCGGTACCAATTGTTCAAATAAAGTCAGCATGGGCGTGCACAAAGAGTACCTCCGGATGGACTCGAAATATCTAACTCATGATTTGGCAGGGATCCAACGGAAGTTAATGCACACAGGCAGAACGCTGTTCTACCTGTATGCATTAACTTTTGTTTAGATTTTACATATATTAAATTATGTGCAAGCAACATACAGATGTGAAAACACAAGACTGCAGATGCATCTTTATTCAAACACAAACAGAAGATCTTTATATTCAACACTAAATCAGATCTATCTATCTTATCTATCTAAAATTGTTTGTTAGTATGTATGTTCGCGATAAGTTCAAGAAATACTGAACCAATTTTGATCAGGTTTTCACTGAAATGTTCCTTGAGATCCTCCAAGTAACACAGGCTGTACACACACACCATTTCTTTCTCCTCATTAGGAAGCCATTACAGAGATAACTTACTGGGCTTTTTCCAGCTAGGGATGGCCGTTGACAATCGATGTTTTCAAAACATCGATGGTTTATGGCCGATGTCGAATAGTTTTATCTTTGATGGCAGAGAACCATGGTTTCTCGCCATCGATGGTATCCATGAGGCCGATGGCGATTTTTTATTTTATAAATCATTAGGCTTGTATAGCTCATTGGGCTTGCTGCTGTCTCCTCCTGTCCTGACTCCTCCTCCTTTCTTCATGTGCATCTCGTTTCCAACTCCTGGCTGGATGTGTGCTGGGATTGGTGGATCATTGGCTTTCCCGCCTCACTGACTGGCTGAGAAGCTTCAGATCAGTTGTTAGTCAGCAGCAGTGAGACTCGTCACAGCCCACTCCAGCCCCGGCCCACGGCTCTCTTAGTCCGTTCGTCTGTGTTCAGTGAAAGAAAGAAGTGCGGTTCCAAGTCTCTGCCCGGGCCAACTCACAGTGACATTAGGAAGGGTCACACACAGTAATAGCACCAGCAGGGACAGGAGGACAGTCCGACAGGTCCATTGACATATGATGTCACACTGACAGACACACAGACTTCACTGCGCTGCTCAGCTGTCAACTGAGGCAGCGGGCAGCCCACTCTAGAGTCCGGCCCCCACCCGCCCCGCCCCTAGTGAATGTTGTGAATGATTCAATCGATCAATCAATCAATGAAATGAAATCCCAAGTTCCGGCCTGGGGCCGGGCCAACTCACACACACTCACAGTATAGTAGTACAATACAATTACAATATGCATGCAGTATACTTCACAACACTGACAGAGACACAGAGACGTCACTACACTGCTCAGATGGTCCATCTGGTCAGACTCCGCCACGTCACTGACTCCCATTGCAATAGTGAGACTACTAACACACAACAACACACTCACTGGCAGGAGCACTACCATAGCCAGCCACCGAGGGAGCCGTGCCGCGCATGCCCAGAGGAAAATTCTGCTGCTGGCTGGCTTTCTCCAGCAAATGCTCTTCTGCTCATGCGTTTATATTCAAACGATCCATCGATGGTAGATGGTAGCATAGTTTCTATCCATCATTGGTTCCAGCTAAAACACCCATCGATGGCAACCATCGATGGGTGTAGTACCGATGGCCATTAGTCATTAGCACTGATTTTGCCTATCACACTGATTAAAAAGTGTTTTATTTGGTACTGGACCACCAAATCGAGGCACCCCTGCAAGTGCCCTGAGGCACCCCAGGGTGCCACGGCACACAGTTAGGGAACCACTGGGCTAAGGGGTAAATTTACTAAAGTGAGAGTTTTTAGAAGTGAGTTTCAAAAGTGATGTTGCCCATAGCAACCAATCAGATATCAGATTCTACTTAACTTTAACTAGCACATTCTAGAAGATAATAGCTAGAATCTGATTGGTTGCTATAGGCAACATCACTTTTAAAACTCACTTCTAAAAACTCTCACTTTAGTAAATTTGCCCCTAAATATTTCAGCAGAACACCTATCCTCAATTGCTTGTGTCCAGGTAGGCATATTAATGCTGGCCACACACATGGCGATCTGCATACGATCAGCCGATGTGTACGATTTGTGTACGATTTCCCTTGAAACTCTCCCCGGCAGCTCTGCACACGATCTCCACACGATCTGCACACAATTTGGTGTCCAATCTTCATACGATCTCTCCTGCATCCAGACTTTCACAATACATCGCCTCCTAGATCGTCAGATAATGCCCTACTGCACGGCAGATCTGACGATGCGATGTGCGACCAGCGGGGACGTGCATCGCATCGTGAGTGGGTACTCACGATTTACTGAGGAGTTGGCCATATTTTACACGATCTGTCGTTCCAATGTGTCGGAATCGGCCAGATCGGGCAAAATATCGCTATGTGTGTGGCCAGCTTAACACTTACATATGTAACCAGGGAAGACGGTTGTTTCAATATTTTAACACATAATGTATCACATTCCGGCTCAAATTCTGCTGTCTCAGAGCATCAAAACCAGTTTCAGGAGACAAACAAATCATCTAATCAGAATTTCTTCACAATCTGTTGTTATATGAACAGGGCCAGCGCTACCATTAGGCAGCATTAGACAGCTGCCTATGGGTGCCGGCCCCTAGAGGGCGCCGCTGAATTAGACTACCATAAACATGAAGGATGTCTCTGATCGAGACATCCTTCATCTACAATCATCATGCTGCCGGAATCTGCAGGTGCAGTCACTGCTCTCACCTGCTCTCTGTCTCAGTCTAGCTAGTCACATAGACTTAAGATGGGTACAGATCTAAAGATTATCTGTCCAACCAACCAACTAGTTGATTGGTTGGAATTAAAATCTGGTAACGTATGGGAGTAACTGATGATCAGCAATTTGCTCCTAAATGCCAGAAAACAGATGAAAATGGTCATTCAGACAAGTTTGTTAAATGTTTGATCTAAATAATTTGTTCAAACAACATTTTTTGTCCATTTTCCGGCGTTTGGGAGCAAATTGCTAATTGTCATTTGTTTTCATACCTTACCAGATTTTCATTCCAACCGATCAACTGGTTGGCTGGTTGGACAGATAATCTTTAGATGTGTGACCAGCTTTAGACTTTTAGCCTGTGCTGTTACTCTTCACACAGACAGCGCTCCTGTCCCCAGCTGATTCCTCGGAATCGGTATGAATTACATCCGGCCGTTCAAATCCCGACAGCGGTTGGCCGATGTGGCTGAAAATCCTGATCGTCCCAAGGTTAGTATTTACCAACCTAACCTCCCCCCCCTAACCCTAACCCTCCTTAGGGGTGCCTAACCCTAACCTTTCCCCCAGTGCCTAACCCTAATCCACCCTCTAAGTGCCTAAACCTAACCCCCCCTTCCCCGCCGCCTAAACCTAAGTCCCCCGGGGGGGTGCCTAACCCTAAGTCCCCCCCGGGGGTGCTTAACCCTAACCCTCCCTCCCCCTAGTCTAACCCTAACCTCCCGGAGGGCTGCCTAACCCTAAGGCCCCCCCCGGAACACCCTAAACCTATCCCTCCCCCCCGTGGCTGTCCGCAGCGGTGCCCGGCGTCACTTCGATCGGGATGCCAGGCGCCGGTCTCCCGGCGTAGGTAAAATGACAGCGTCTAGATTTAGACGCCTGTCATTAAACCCTCGCCAGGATAAAGCAGTCGGGAAGCTGGCTGTCGGGATTACGTCCGCCGGCTTCCCGACTGCATACCGATTCCTCCCCTCCACTTCCTGCTTCCCTTACTCCCAGCCAGGCACAGAGAAGCTCCGCCCCCTAGAAGAGACAGGGATTGAGATGAGGAGCCTGTGCTAGAACGAGCAGGCCCGCCAAGAGCTGCTGCGGGCCCGGGTAACAGGGGGCAAGGCCTAACTGCGGGAGTCGTGGCCACGCCCCATTTGAAAAAAAAAGAAGAAAAAAAAAAGATTTGCAGCGCCGCTTCGGATGGGGGGCGCTCTGAGCCCCCTCAGCCCTGCTCAAAGCCAGGGGGGCGCGATCAGTGTGATTGCTCCCCCCCACAGGCATAGGCGACTGCTGTGGCTGCTGCTCAGCAGCCACGATCAGTCTCCCACTGCAGCTCAGCACACGCTGTGTGCTGGGTTGCTGTGAGGGAGGGGGGGGCGGTGTTGGACCCGGCCCCCCGCCGGGCCCCTCAGGAAGCCCAGGCCCGGGTAATATGTACCCACTCCCCCCCCCCCTCTCTGTGCCCCTGGGGATGAGAGCTGCAGTGCAGATTCATACTGGAGAGTGACAAACTGGTGGTAAGTGCCATGTGCCTGTGTCAGAAATGTAACTGACACCTGTAATTTACTTTTATTTGCTATGATTTGCAAACACATATGTGCCACTTCCTCCCTGCTGTTGCTGGGGGCTCTCTCTCTCTCTCTCTCTCTCTCTCTCTCCATATTCTTTGCAATTTGACTACAATTTTTCACAGATGCAGTCTGTACTATTAGGGAGCTAGAGTAGATATGTATGTGAGGGACTGGCGTAGGGTTTGGGTGAAGCAGGGGCGGCATAGTGAACCTTTGCCTAAGGTGCCTTTAAAACCTTGCACCAGCCCTGTATATGAATATTATTAGCATATGATTTAAATAATTTTGTAATGCTGCATCCCCAACTAGGTCAGAGGCCCGACAGAGTTGGAATATGTTTATGGACTGAAGACAGGGAAAGGACGGAAGGAGTCATAAATACATGGACGATAAACTGTGGCACTGTCACCGAACAATAATAGCGCAGCTAAGTTGCTAACGCACACACGAAAAAAAGAAAGAAAAAAAGCAGTTTTATTTTTTGGGGAAGAGCCCCGCTAATTAACATAGCACCCCCCCTGGACAACACAGCACCCCATTATGGTCTGCAGCCCTTGCCTGATGGACAGGACAACAACACAGCAGCAGTCACAGTTAATTGACAAGACAAGTGACACAGCAGCTGCAGCACACTGAAGGAAGCCCCCCTTTATATACTGCAGCCTAAGCCCCTTTATGGACAACACAGCAGCAGCTTTCAGCCCAAGACCCTGACTGGACACACACACTGAGTGACTGACAGTGACTACACGTCCGCTAGCTTCTCTCTCCACAGCCGGAGTGAAAATGGTGCCTATTGCGGGGACCGCCAGAATCCGACAGCAGGAGGATGACGTTTTGCCTTGTTTTGAGTCAAGAGGGAAAACCCGAGCCGGTCTTGGAACCGATTTGGAATTACAATGTTCGGATGGGTCCGATTCTCTGAGAACCGGACCCGCTCATCTCTAATCAAAATGTATTTTAGGTACATAAATAAAACACTTAAATCTCATATCAGCTGCATAAAGGTTATGTTATTTCATAACCAATAAAAAGGATGTTTATTGTAGGCACAGCGGCAAGGACACATAGACACATAAAGAATTCACAGATCTGTCTGAGTGCAGGAATCCTGGCACTTCTGCTGCCTGTTTGTGTGATCACAGGGATCAGGGAACGAAGAGTGAGACAGTGTCAAGCTGCACAGATCAGAAAATATATGGGGCGCTTCTGCTGTCCGGGATGTGGGTTAGAACCACCCCCGATATTAAAGACATTGTAGGGAGGATTCAGCCCGCAGCCAGATGAGAGAGCACCGTAGAGAAGAATACCTGTAGTGCTGTTGGAACGGAGCAAGCACGCCTGGTCCCTGGTTCAATTGTGGGTGTGGTGTGTCTGTCAGCTGGGTCCCGTGTGTGCACCAAAAAAAGGTTTCTTTTCTTTTCTGCTCTCTTATTGGAACCCCCTGTGAATATTGTTCACAGTTTACCTTGGGGAGCACCGGCAGCATATATAGATCTCACATATATTTAATTCATCCAGTTATTGTTGGTCAACAACATTTTCTGTTTATTCATAGTTTCATACTGTTTTATGCAGAATCACTCCTCCCCCTTATCTATATGTGAGAACTCAAGTTTACAGATATAATTGAGCATATTTAGCACACAATCAATTTGTAAGAAGACATTACAGTTTGTTGCAACTTTAAAACTTCTGTGTTGATAATGTTAACCTGGCACATCTATAAAGAGCAAGGTTGATTGCCATCTACCCATATAGGGGGAGATTTATCAATGTATGGAGAGAGATACAGTAGAGAGAGATAAAGTACCAACCAATCAGCTCCTATCATTTTTCAAATACAGCCTGTAAAATGACAGTTAAGAATTAACAGGTTTGTATTTTATCTCTCTCCAAGCTTTGATAAATTTCCCCTTAGAGAGTCCTTTCTGTACTGAGTTTACACATGAACATCCCTGACTTTATTATTATTATTTATTTATTACCACACATATTCCGCAGCGCATATTACCATTCAAATCCGTCCCTGCCCCAGTGGAGCTTACAATCTATATTCCCTACTACACACATACACACTATGGTCAATTTTGTGGGGAACCAATTAACCTACCAGCATATTTTTGGAGTGTGGGAGGAAACCGGAGCACCCGGAGGAAACCCACGCAAGCACAGGGAGAATATACAAACTCCACACAGTTAGGGCCATAGTGGGAATCAAACCCATGACCTCAGTGTTGTGAGGCAGTAACGCTAACCATTACACCATCTGTGCTTCCTCCACAAGCATGAATAGGAATTAAATAAAAGGTGAATTTATCTCAAATATGGGCGTAAGTTGTGCAAATGAACTGAACACATATTACCTGAATCTTATTTTCCATCAGGGTCATTATGTTAATTTAGCTTGGGAGAAAACAATTCTGTTTGAGCAGCTATCAAATTTGTAATATCTATTTCTACATCTGCTTTTCTTCAGCGCAGCTTTTGTAGATTAATATTTTAATATTTCTAACAGTACAAGTGACAGAACACAAGAAAGACAAGAAACATGCACTTGTTAGGATTAGTCATGGGAAGTATTACATGCATAGGAGAAGCATCCCTGCTATTTCAGAAGTTTATATTCTAGGAAAGAAAATATGATTTGTGTACCCTTCTTCAGCTTTTTAGGAGATTATCTGGAAAATGTCAACTCGACACCTATTAATGCTGAACCAATGATTCAGTGATAGGCTGATAAACGTAGACAGTTTTCCTTGTGGAATAAGTAAAACTATTGTTTCATTTGTAAAAAGACCATCTTCCCAAATTGAATTATTATATGAATAGCTGTACTCACAGTATTAATTGTATAATGTGTGTAATAATGTGTAGATTGAAAGGTGTGTCGTTAGTAATTTGGAAGATACAGTGTAGGGTGAAGGTAATTATTATCTCAATTATGATCCTGCACATAAGGATGTAGCCCAATATACACATTTAGGAGTCTATTTATCATGATTTGATATAACATGATGTTATTTATTTAGTCATACTAATACACACATTAGTGTAAGTTATTACAGTTCAACGTTATGTATTATAAGGCACCAATAAATCTATTGCAATTAACCAACACTATAAATCATCTACATAGAAAATGTAAACCACTAAAATAACCTCACGGACACAGACTGCATTGGTTTGAAGGTCATAGGTATTTTTTAATTTAAAGAAGGACACTGATTTTACTTAAATGGGTGGCAAAGAAGGACGCTACAAAACACTAAGCTCCAGCCATATGATTTTTAATTACCATATATACTCGAGTATAAATCGACCCGAATATAAGCCGAGGTACCTACTTTTACCACAAAAAACTGGAAAAACTTATTGACTCGAGTATAAGCCTAGGGTGGGAAATGGAAGCAGCTGGTAGTGCCCCCAGTAGTAATTCCCCCTGGTTGTGCCCCTAGTAGTAATCCCTCCTGGTAGTGCCCCCAGTGGTAATCCCCCCTTTCAGTGCCTCCAGTAGTAATCCCCCCCTGGTAGTGCCCCCAGTGGTAATCCCCCCTTTCAGTGCCCCCTGTAGTAATCCCCCCTGGTAGTGCCCCCTGTAGTAATCCCCCCCTGGTAGTTCCCCCTGTAGTAATCCCCCCCTGGTAGTTCCCCTGGTGGTAACAACCCCTTTTAGTACCCCCTGTAGTAATCCCCCCCTGGTAGTACCCCCAGTGGTAATCCCCCCTTTTAGTTCCCCCTGTAGTAATCCCTCCCTTGTAGTTCCCCCAGTGGTAATAACCCCTTTTAGTGCCCCCTGTAGTAATTTCCCCCTGGTAGTGCCCCCTGTAGTAATCGCCCCCTGTAGTTCCCCCCCCCCCCCAGTAGAGAGAAAAGTAATAAAAAAAAATAAAAAATCACTTACCTGAAACTCCCGCTCCTGATCCCGCCGCTAACAGCTCCTCCGGCCGCTTTGTATGGGAGAGACATCATTACTCATGACGTCTCTCCCATTACCCACTGCGGGAGCCGGAAGATGGGAGCAGCAGCAGCCGCTGAGAGTCTGACAGACTCTCAGCGGCTGCTGATTACAGCAAACACGCAGCTGCCGGCTCCGGTGGCTGTGTGTTTGTGCTGTGCAGCGCTGACCGAACTCCGTCCGGTCAGCGCTACACTTCACTCGAGTATAAGCCGAGGGGGTACTTTTTCAGCACAAAAAATGTGCTGAAAAAGTCGGCTTATACTCGAGTATATATGGTAACTTAGGGAGTGACTAAAATGCCCCCTCCTCTGTCTAAAATTAAGCTACTCTGTGAAGTCTCACCACCCCTCATTAAGGCATAGTATGAGAGTGTCTGAAGAGACAAACACCCAAAGCACTCCCACAGAGGTAGCCCATAATTGCCATTCTTCAAAGAGTAAGTGCCCCGCACCAGCTTCCTATATCCTACGTGGCTGCTGGTTTATAGTGCCTTCCTGAGAGCGTGTCTGTCTGTCTGTGCTTTATGCACAGCCAGACTTTTGGACCTAGCTCCACCAAATTTGATATGGTGGTATAGTTTGACAAGGATTTGGTTGTTGTCTAAGTTTAAACTTTGCCAGGGCCACACACTGTCACACAATCCCTAAAAATGGGAACACTTTTAAATTACACAGAGTCCAGGCCTGGCTCCAGTGGAAATTGGCAGTCTGCCAAAAACCTAACCTCACAGTCTGAGCAAGTGTCAAACATTATGACTCGTGCAAGTTCATATTACATCCAAAGTTAGTAATTTTTGACCAAATATATTAGTCAGCCCTCTGTGTTTGCATGCAAGAGTGTAACTAGATCTTTGGGGCCACATAGCAGGATCTTAAAAGGCCCCTCAGAGGTAAAAAAAAACACATACATTTGCCCTCACACAAAGCCCATTCATGTTATGCCACACAGGAGTACCCCTTATACACATTATACCACACAGTAGTAATGCCCCTTATACATTATGCCACACAGTAATGCCCTTTACAGATTATGCCAAATAGTAGTAGTGCCCCATATAACACATTATTCCACACAATAGTAGTGCCCCTTACACATTATGCCACAGTAATGCCCTTATAACATTTTGACACACAGTAATGCCCCTTACACATTATGCACCCACCCAGCAACTCGCCTCCCCGTGTCCCTCCAACAGCCTCTCACCTCCCCCTGTGTGCCATCAGCAGCCACAAGGTGTGGATTTGATGCTGCCATAAGGTGTGGATTTGATGCCAGGCCACCAGCTAATCACAGCTGGTGCACTCGCAGGCAGCAGCAGACATGGACAGACAGTGCTGGCCCAAATTACATCTGGCACCAGTAGTGAACCAACCAAAGCTTGCGAACCAGCAGCCAATCTGGACCCTCCACTGCTGCTTGGCTGCTGGTCCCCGAGCTCTGATTGCCTCACGACCAGTGGCACTGTCTCTCCATGTCTGCCTGCCAGTGCGCCAGCTGTAATCAGCTTTTGGGCCGGAACAAAATCAACATCGCTGCCACCCAGGTCCCCTTTCTCGACAGGCCCACCTTGTGTGCGTGACTGCGTATAGGGGGAGTGGTGGGCCACAGAGGCAGCTCAGGCATAATAGCTGCTGCCCCCCTTGTACCCATGGTAGTTACGCCACTGTTTGCATGCATGTTAGCAAACAGTGTGGTCCTTTGCATGATCAGTGGAATTGGGTTATATTGTGTCCAGAGCCAGCCCCAGCAGCCCCCCTTCTATGTCACCATCCAGCCCAAGCAGCCCCCCTTATGTGCCCAGAACCAGCCCTAGCAGTCCCCCTTCTATGTCCCCAGCCAGTCCCAACACCCCCCCTTGTGTCCCCAGCCAGCCCACCTTCTATTTCCCCAGACAGCAACCCACCTTGTGGCCCCAGTAGCCCACTTCTGTGTCCAGAGCCATCCCCAGCAGCCCCCCTTCTATGTCACCAGCCAGCCCCAGCAGATCCTCTTCTGTGTCCAGAGACATCCCTAGCAGCCCTCGTCTATGTCCCCAGCAGCTCCCTTCTATGGCCCCAGCAGCCCCCCTTGTGTCCCCAGCCGCATCAACCCCCCTTCTGAGTCGAGAGTCAGCCCCAGCAGCCCCCTTGGGTCCCCAGCCAGCCCCAGCAGCCCATCTTCTGTATACTCAGCAGCCCACGTTCTGTGCCCTCAGCCAGTCCCCACACTTACAGTACCTTGCTGGCTGCTGCTCATGTGATGACATCAGCCACGCAGAGAGAAAAAAAAAACATAAAAAGAACTGTACTGCACGGCACCCTTCCGGACACACATCATCTGTAGCTGGCTAGCTGCACAGCACGGAGAGGGCTGACCCTCAGCAGCAGCCTCATCCTGGTGGTGGCCATGCACCTACGATAAAAGTAAAAGATTAAAAAATCTCCTAAACGACAGGAGGGGCACGTGCCTGGGTGCCCCTTCCTGAATACACCACTGGACAGCATAGATGAGGACCCTTCCACTAGATACCTCCTAACTAATTAGGGTTGTCATAAAGCTATGAGTTATAAGTAGTCCACTTTTCTATGAGAATTTTGATCTTCCACTCTTTTAAACATTTCAGGATTATATACAATATAATCAGGGGCGTCAAGGATGGTAGAATGTGGGTCACTGATGTTGCTCTCCGCCCTCACTGCATCAGGATTTGTGGATGTGCATGATCGCAGTCCTGAAATTAGTGTTATACAGTAAAGGTCGGTGAAATTACTGCCTCTGGCCATAGTCAGAGTGCCAACATCAGGAATGGGGTTCCTGACATTATTGTTTGGCATCTTGTGGGATAGGATATATTTTTATTTTCTAGAGCAGTTAAGTTTGGACTTAAGAAATTAAACCTGACACTTAGAATCAGTTCAAACTGATTATATGATAAAGACTCAATGCTTATAAATGGTTATTATGCCTATGTGTAAGCCATACCCCTCCCCTTCTCTGTTTTTTTTCTTTTCTATCTTATTATTTGGCAAAGTAACTGCAGAGAGATGGCATCTGCTTACAAGCGATAAGACAAAGAGGTGCTGATTGACCTTTGCAAGCAGTGAGGTCTAGCCTGGGTAGACCATTCTGAGAGACTGGTCCGTGAGTTTATCGAACATGATGACGACGAACCCGTACACGATTAGAGCTCATCTGTGGGGGCTGCTCTGGTAGCAGGAGGTGGACTTAGTACTTGATGTTTATTTTCTGAGGAAAATAATAGTGCAAATTTGGAATCCAATTTGGACATTTATGTGGACTCTGTTACCAAACATATAGGACGTATGGATGCTGCCACAAAGTTAGACCGACGAATGCTAGGGCTGAGCGCCTGGCAGGAGAGGAAAGAAAGTTGGCAAAGCACCAAGCAGAGGAATTCTGCTACACACCAAGTCGAGAGAGAGAGTTTTAGCTACAAACGGCATAGCTTCAAAGGGGGAGTGGTCCCACACAGCATTTTGAGCCCAGAGAGGGGACAGTTAAACCTCATCTGGAGTATTTCCTTGCTATGTCTGAGGACGGGAACTTGGAAATATTCCTGGAGGGATTTGAAAAGTCTTGCCAACAGTAGCGGAATGGACCTGGTATATGACCCCTGGACTGAAAGGCAAGGCATTGGAAGTTTTTGTAGCATTTCCTCTGGAAGGTGATGGTGATTATGCGGCTATTAAGCAGGCCTTTTACATGAAATGTAACCTAACCCTAGAGATTTCATCAAAAATGTAGGACTTTGCACGATGGAATTAGTGACAACTATATGGATGCTGTGGATAATTTGAGGAAGATTCTGCAGCTATGGATGAAGGAACTGGCTGTAAATACCTTTAAAGCTCTAAATAACTTAATAATCAAATACCAATTTTGGCACATTTGCCCAGCTGAAGTAAGGCTGTTTGTTCATGATTGTGTGCCTGCGACTGGGGCCAAGGCTGCATAGCTTGTGGATACATCTGCCACCCACCATGCACCAGTGGCTAGGAAGTATGGGGCTGCCAGATGCAGAAAAGATAAGTATGCTGGGAAAGTTTTTACCCCTGCAAGTCGTCCACCCGAAGGAGCCTCTAGTAATGTCTCTAGGAGATCTGCAGTGTGTTTCGTGTGCCACAAGAGCTACAATTGTATGAACAAAAGAGAGCCTACCCATGAACCCGCACCAGCTGTTCAGTCCATGAATGTCTTAAGTGTGGCAGGGCCATCAAGCTCAAACCCTTTGACAATCTACAATCAGTCACCATGGGCTTTAAGGTTGCTATTGGCCTGAGAGACACTGGCACTGAATTGACCTTTGTGTGGCCAGAACTTGTAGATTGCCATGGCTTTATCCCAGGATAAAGTCTCTTTTACAAAGTCAGAGGAATGTTCCCATCAATCCCTATGGGCCGAGTTTTATTTGGACTGGGGAGCTGGAAGTGGGATGAGGGAGGTGGGAGTGTCGGAACATTTTCCTGTCAATATTCTGTTGGGAACGGACCTTGGACGGATGATGTCATAGTAAGTTTTAGCTAATGTTGCTTCTGTGACCTCTGCATCCATGGAATCATCTGACTCATAACAGGTCATGTTAGTAAATGCTGAATTGTACCATGGCATGAATTTGTGTTAAACTGTAACACTGATTATTTACGTGGATAATGCAGATAATAATGAGGAAATGTGTATTGAACATGATTTATTTATTTATTACCAGTTATTTATATAGCGCACACATATTCCGCAGTGCTTTGCAGAGAATATTTGTCCATCAGTCCCTGTCCCAGTGGAGCTTACAATCTATATTCCCTATGACATGCACACGTACATAGGGTGTGCATGTCATAGGGAGGGATGAGAGCAGAGGCACACATGGGAATCTTCTGTTTGCCTCTTTTATTGTGGCAGCAATATGGCTCAGCAGGTACAATAGACATGCCTGGTGACAAGAGGGTACAATGGGGACACTTGTACCAGGACCTGGGATTCTGAGGGGCCCGGCCCCCCGGAATCGCGGGAGCCCAGTTCACATGTCGCTCTTGCCTCTGCTGTAAGCACTGCAGGGCACAGACACAGACAGAGTGAGGAAGGCCACCCGCCCGGCACAGCTCATGTGACATCATGGATCAAAGAGGAGCTGGGCTTGGGCCACCAGGGGATAAACAGTATAGCAGGCAGCAGGTAAGTGTTGGCTGGGCAGGGCTATAGATGAAGGGGGGGAGGAAGGGGATGATGGATCTGAAGACACAGTGCTGGGGATACACAGGGGCTGGGTTGAGGCTGAGAGATGGGCAGAGGAGTGAAGATGAGAGACACAAGGGCTGGAGAGACACAGGGCTGGGTTGAGGGTAAGCACTGCAGTACACAGATAGAATAATGGAGGCTGCCCGCCTGGTGCAGCACACGTGACATCATGGATCAGAAAGGTGCTGTGCTTGAGCTCCCAGCAGAGGAATAGTACACCGGTTAGCAATTAAGTGTTGTTCTGGACTGGGCTATAGATGAAGGTGGGGGGGAAGGAGGGGGTGATGGAGCTGAAGGCACAGTGATGGAGGGGGCTGGGTTGAGGCTGAGAGACACAGGGTGTTGAATGAAGCTGGAGAATGAAAATGAGAGGGTGAGGAATGAAACTGAGAGACACAGGGGCTAATGAGAGATACAGGGTGGGGAATGAAGGTGAGACACAAGACGCAAGTTGCAATAAACAAAAAACTTTATTGCAACAACCACCAATGATGCCTGAAGATTTGCAATGTGGCACACATGACATCAAGAAATAACATTGCACTGCACCTCCGAAAGGCAGAGGAATCGCAGTGTGAAGAGGAGCAGCCAGAAGAAGGTACTGTAAGTGTCTGTGGGCTGGAGCCAGAGAGATGCAGGGGTTGGATCTGGAGAGACATTGCAGGGCTGGCTGGACCTGGAGAGATACTGAGGGGCTGGATAGACACTGGGGGCAGGTTAGAGAGACAAATGGGGTGCTGGAGAGACAAAAGTGGGCTGACTGGAGCTGGAGAGACATGGGAGTGGGTAGGTGGAGACACAGAGGAGGCTGGCTGGAGCCGGAGAGACACTAGAGGGCTGTAGAGACAGAAGGGTACTGGCTGGACCTGGAGAGACACTGGGGGCTGTAGAGACAGAAGAGGGAAGGCTGGAGCTGGAGAGACACTAGGGAGAGGAGACAGAAGGAAACTGGCAAAACACTGAGGACTGGAGAGGTAATGGTCTGGAGCACTGATCTCGATGCTGGTTGATGAAAATATAGGGGAACCCTATGTTTTTCCCCCTGTATTTTTACAACCAGGACTAGCTCAGAAAAGCCTGATGCTGGTTGTGCTTTTAGGGGGGACCCCTCGTAATTTTTTTGTTCATTTATACTCTTCTGTTTTATCACACAGAAGCAGACACAAATCTCACTGATCTGTTCATGTTTCTGTGTATACTTGCTAGCCTGAAGCAGGTCTATTATTTTTTGAGTTTTAGGTCAGTAGTAGGCGAGTCAAAAACTTGCACCCTATTACATTGGCCAAGTTGTATGCTCACAATAGCAAAACATCTGGATGTGAGTTTTGCCATTGTGAATTGCGGGGGTGTAAGAAACATGTGAGTTTGCATGTTCTCGCACCCTATTATATAGGATGAGTTTTCAAAATGTGTGAGTATAGTGCTATACTCGCACCAGGGGCGTAACTAGAACTTTGTGGGCCCCATAGCAAAATTTTTAAGGGACCCCCAACTCAGGTCTTAACCAGAGGGCCCTAAGGTGTTAAATTATAAATATATATGACATGCTCTGGGTGCAGGGGGTTGTTTGCTGGGCCGGCGGGCCCCCTAAGCTGCCGGGCCCCATAGCAACCGCACCCCCTGCACCCTCTATAGTTACGCCACTGACTCGCACATTTGTAAAACTCGGACCCTATAACATTTGGCCCCATTATATCTTCCCCTGTGTTCCTCCAAGCTCTACACTTGCACACAGGCCCAATATATCCATAACACAACCTCCCCCCCCCCGCCCCGCAGAAACTCTGCACATTTTTTTAATATACATGTATTGCCTTTCACATAAAGATGAAATCCATAATACAGTGTGTGCCCTACTCACGCATCAAAGTTAATATTTACTTTAAGGTGGATTTAACTGCACTTATTAACAAAGTGCAATACAGTACATCAGCATTGACAGGTTTTGTACAAATGTGCAATGTACATTTTTACATTTTTGCTAATGCAATAATTGGAAAGTTTTTTGGCACTGCTTTTAGTAAAATAGTTGAGAAATGCAATATCCTGAAAAACAAACTTGCTTCTCTAGGTTTATATCACATCTTGGTTCATTTCCAGGGAGGAATCTTGGAGGATTCATACTCCCCCAGGCTCTCTCTGTTCCTCTCCTCACAGAGTCTTGTGATGTGTAGCAGTTCATGACCAGTGATCTATGGAAAGAGAATCGCCTGAATAAACTAGAGTATAGAATAAAGCACACAGAATAACTCACATTTCTGTAAAGACAAAGAGCAGGAAACCTCTGTCTTGGAAAAGAAAAAAAAAACATTTTATTCTTCAACTTTCTCACAATTTAGTTGAAGTTCCTCATGGTACAAAACCCATTTCAAGTTTTATCTCTATAAAGACGGACACCGGAAAAGCAGAGAAGTTGCAGTGATCGTTATTACTGTCTAGACACAGTAGCCATGTTATTTCAATTATTATATCAATGCATTAGGTTGGATAGGAAAAATAATTATATGTGTAAATGTACACTCCAGTGCACATGTGCTAAAGATATAAAATAGAAAAGACATTATTTTGTGAGAGTTGTCTTTGGTCTGATTTATTTTTGACCTATTATACTTATATAGTCCTGGGCTTTTGCACAAGGATTGATTGTGCTATAATCACAGCCACATCATCACAACTTTTACTTAACACTGCTCATTGAAAAACAATGCAAGTTTTAAACATGCCAAGTGTTAGCAATCTTCTCTGTATCCCATATCTATTGAACATTGTGCATGATGTGCAGTCAGTGCTGGCTCTGACATTAGGCAAACCTAAGACACCAATGGTTAAGAGGCAAATAAAACACTGAATGAGAGATATAATGTCACTCATCGTGTTTTTAATGTCCCCACCATAGGACAAAATAGACATTTGGTAAAGACATTGAGTGGATTCCATTATGGTGGGTGTGCATGACTACATGCATGGTAACCCCTCAACATGGACTCCATAATAATAGTGTGAGCTGACGCGAAGTGGAGGTGTGTGCTGAGGTTGGTGGGTAATGGCATCTTGGGGTGCGTGATTACACCTCCTCTGTACTCCCATGCCCCTATACAGGCTTGGATACTTTGTGCCCACCCTCCTGTGTTCCAGTTCCAACACCTTACCATAACTTTTGTTATCTTGACCGTTTGCTACTCTGTTTCATGACCTTTATGTAGTCAGTAAAGTTTTCTAGCTTCACCTCCATCCACAGGTCCATTTTATGTCACAGAGCAAAATGCCTCCAGTTGCAAATGATGCCAAATAGTAGTGCCCACAGTTTATCTTATGCCACAGAAATCTAAACACTTCCAGTGCATTTACTTACACTAAAAAACCTCCCAATTTCACCAAATGTAGCTTTGTAGGGGACAATTTACAATATGCAAATGTAAGCTTAGTTTAAAGTGCAAAAACACTTCAAATAAGCTCCCCTGGCCCAGGTGTTTCACATTTCAACCTAAGTCCTGATTGTGACTACCAGTGATGGCACACAAAGGCATAAAAGTTCATAAGTTCATAATTATATGGTTCTTATGGGCCGAACATGTAAAAGAAATGGGATCCTACTTCACTGTTTCTAGCTCCCATCATAAATTGGCGGCTATCATCACATCTGTTATGGTCCAAAAAAAAAAAGTTAAGACCCCATGGGGCTCTAGACAAAATTCTGGTTTGGAGCCTCTCTCTTCTGATAACTCCATACCATTCTACTTACTCAGCAAGTGATATCTCACACACACTGATCACTATGTACAGGTCACTCTGATATCACACACCTCATACACACTGATCACTATTCACAGGTTATTGTGATATCACACACCTGATACACATTGATCACTATGATCACCTATCACACACCTGATACACACTACACCACCTAATAAACACTGATGATTATACACAGGTCACTCTGATAGCACACACCTGACAAAGAGTGATGACTATACACAGGTCACTCTTATATCACACACTTGATATACACTGATCACTATACACATGACACTCGGATAGCCAGGGGCTTATCTATAATGGGTGCAGATTCCAGGGGGGCCTGGACTGCACACCCTGCACCCATAATATACTTACCTCTCCAGAGTCCCACGTCGGCGCGGGGGTCCAGCGCTGTAAAAACATCTGGAAAATGGCCGCAGTGGCCATTTTCCCATCGCTTGCGCATGCACAGTGCAGGGAAAATGGCTGCAGTGGCCATTTTCCTGGTGACCTGTGCATTTGCTATAGACTCTATACATTGCTATACACACTGATGACTATACACAGGTCCCTCTGATATCACACACTTGATACTCATTGAACATTATACACATGACACTTTGAAATTAAACACCTGATACTCACAACACCACCTGATAAACACTGATGATTATACACATGATTATACACAGGTCACTATGATAGCACACACCTGACACACACTGATCATTATACACATGATTACGTTGACAGCACACATCTGATTCGCACTGATCACTATACACAGGCCACTCTAATGTCACACACCTGATACACACTGATGACTATACACAGGTCACTCTGATATCAAACACCTGATATGGGAAGCAATCGGGAAGCCAACTGCCGGCTTCCCAACTGTCTTATTCCGGCATGGGTGAAATGCCGGGCGTCTAGATGTAGACGCCCGCATTTCCCCAACGCCAGGAGACCGGCGCCCGGCATTACGATCGTAGTGATGCCGGGCACTGCAAGCGGACAGCCGCGGGGCGGAGGGTTAGGTTTAGGGCTCCCGGGGGGGACTTAGGGTTAGGCACCCCCCCCGGGAGGGTTAGGGTTAGGCTAGGGGGAGGGAGGGTTAGGCACCTCCGGGGGGGACTTAGGGTTAGGCACCCCCCCGGGGGACTTAGGTTTAGGCAGCGGGGAAGGGGGTGGTTAGGGTTAGGCACTTAGAAGGGGGATTAGGGTTAGGCACTTGGGGGGGGAAGTTAGGGTTAGGCACCCCTAAGGAGGGTTAGGGTTATGGGGGTTAGGTTAGTGTATACTTACCTATCCACGATCGGGATTTCCAGTGCTGTCGGGCTTCCACTGCTTCTAACTCTGCTCCTGTCGGGCTGCCGCTGACGGGAATGCGGCCTGCGGTATATCATACCCATTCCCCTGATATACCATGATGACTATGTGGAGATGTACTCCAGTGCAGCAACCGGTGCTGTGATGAAGTGTCTGAGCCCAGTGACAAAAGTACAGTGGCGATGGGCAGCCAGCACTGGTACCAACTGTTGGCTTCCAGAGTTTGAAGTTCAGTGGCATGGAGAAGAGACGTGTTCCCAGTAGAACACATCAGTGGCCAGCGCTGGGACAGTGTGTTTGATCCCATCACCAGTCAAGCAGCAGTGGCAGATGGCGTGGGGCAAAATAATGCATCACCAGTTTTTCACTGGCCAGCAGCAAACAGGAGCGTCCACGGTGAGCCAATCACGGCAAGCCATGTCATAGCTTCACTTGCTTCTGGTGTCTGAAGTCACTTCACAGTGCCACCAGTTAGCTAGGTCACAGACAGGGCACTGTAAGAACTACCAAGTCAAAGTGACAAGAATAACCCACTGTGAGAACCTTCTGTGTTTGTTTTGTCCCTCTTCCTGTCTTTCTTCTGGGTGGGCAGTGGTCCTTGCACTCTGGTGCAAGATCAAATTCTCATCTGGTGCCTGAGTACCAATGGGTGAAACCTGGGATCTGAGTCCAAAAGTGTCAGTGATGATTTCCACCTAAACCCGAAATACCATTTTTTGCAATCTCGCGCCAGTAAGGCGTTGCGGTCAGCTCTGAGGTAGCACAGCACCCATTGTCACACCAGGACCATCTGCTACATGTACAGCTTGAAGGTGTGACAGGTCTCGCTGACAGAACACACACCTGCTATACAATGATCACACCAATATAACACACCTGATACACACTGATCACTCTACATCATGTTTTATCTTGCATCATTCCAGTGGTTTAACTGGGGTAGGTGACAACCAGTGTGGCAAAGGGGGCATGGCCTCACAGGAAGTGGTGTAGCATCATGGCACCCCCTGTTTCATTACTCTGGGGGCAAGCCCAGCCCTCCCGGCGATGCCGGGCTATCCCCAAAGACTCTCGCTGCTCTGCCGGCTCTTCCTCAGTGATTTGGAGTTGGACCATTCACACGGACCTCACAGTGCTGCATCTTTCTCCCAGTCACTGAGGAGGAGCCAACATTTTGGTGTAACCTCCCCTAATGACGCCTTTACATCATTCTATATATAGTGAAGCTATTGGGACCTAGATTGTCATCATTTATAGGGGTCAAATCAATTAGAACAATTAGGAGCAACAGTGTTACAAATGAAGTGCTATATGCCGCACTTACGACACCACCAGACTCGCAGATCTTTGTTCTCAGCGCCATAGGGCTGCGTACAAATATCCATGATCCCAGGGCAAGATTGGGCCACTAGGGTGATGAGTTGTGGTGCCGTTGGTGGCATTTCAATGTCATTATAATGTCAACTCATCCCCTCACTCCTATTTTAATTGATCCCATAGTGTTGTTGCTAGAAGAGTCTTCCATGCCACTTTTCTAAACTCAAACTGCTGCAGCCACAATCTGTAGATGTTTTCGGGGAAGGGCCCATCAGGGAATGCAGTGTGGATCCCAAGCTTAATAGGTGTGGCCAGCCATCACAGAGGGCGAAACATTAAAGAGGTCATAGTAAGCCTGCAAAGAACAGGAGTGAGGGAAGTGCCTTTATAAAGGAGTGAGGGAACAGGGGATTGTCAGGGCCACCCACAGTGATTGGCAGCAGGACTAATCTTGGGGTAGTTTCCATAGAAACCCTTGGTCGATATATATCAGCGGTATATCCGACAGGGAGAGTGCAGACTACATTAGAGCTCAACCTAGTTTGCACCTAGTTATTCTATGTGTAGCAGTCTATTCATAGTTTAAAATAAAGCCACTGGTAGGCATCTGTCTGTTTGTTCATGCTAGTCTCGAAAACCACTGGACAGATTTTGATGCCGTTTTCACTATTCTATGTAGCATTTGTTGAGGAAGGTTTAGATGTTTGAAACATTAATGTATGACAAAAGAGAGCAGAGCAGTGATGATTTTAGTGAAGCAACAGACGTCGGAGCGCTTTCTTGGCTTGCGCTGCTTAAATCATTAAAGATATATCACAACAATGGACTTTATAATAAGTATTATCTGGTATATCCAGAAAAATTAATGTAAGCCCCGTTTACTGATACAAAATGTAAGTTTTTAACTTTTTTCCATTCCTATTTCATTTATGTGAAAACAATTTATTTTTTAATTTCAAACGAATCCACTTCCAGGTAAGACTCTGCTTTGGCATTACATTATAGCACAGGGACAGACACTTAAAGTGGCTGGAGTTAACCTAAGTGGAGACTGTTTTTCTCATGGACAACTTTACGTGGCCCTTTTGCGTGTCATGTCACAACTAAATCTTTTTGTGATGACGTCAGGAGTAAAAACGACAATGTCTACAAGGCAATCTTATAAGATCTCGGTTAAAAAAGACCATCGACGTAAATTCAAAATTTGTGCTGTGTGAAGTCGGGGTGGGTAACTAGTAATTGTTCAGTTCAGTTCTTTATTAGTATTTTAATTATGATTTATGATTATTAGTATTTATAATTAATTTGCCATTTATCACATTATCATCATGTATGAAATAGTCCCTTCTACACATTAAGGACTTAAAGATACCTATATATTAGGATTACTACACTCATTGATGTAAGACACTGTGTAAGCATTGTGGTTCAAGTTTGGTCACATTTCTGAGAGTTTCGCTATACCACTCTTATGGGATAAAGATACCTTTATATGAGGATTATCACATATGCATATGTAAGAAGATGTGAGCAGAATATAAATTAATTTTTTTTGCATGAGAACACTGGGTGTGAGACACGCTGTTACCATTCATAAAATTTTGGTGATACATATATAGCTGAGCTATTGGATTTCAGTGTGGTTCTCATACTCATACCATCTTTTTGTGTTAATTTTCTTGGGTTACATCACTGAGGAAATTCCCTATGTGAAGGAGAACTTTCAAATAACACACAATCACACCATTGGAGAAGATTGGCGCAGAAGAATTCTACCTCCATTTATTTTTCATACTATTTTTTTTGTCACTACTGATATTAGTAGCTCGGCCCTTTTCATCATCCATTTTCTCTTTCAACAGATCATACTGATTACCATTTATACTAAATACTATTTGCTTTATTTTTCTTTGTCCTTGTCTTTTTCACTTCTGTCACATTTTTATTGCCCTTTTATATTTACAGTATTTGTGCTGCACCTACACTCTAGAATGCTCCTGTTGGCTCAATAACCTTGAAAGTTTAATGTGTTTTCTGAAAATATACTTCTTTAGAACTCTTATTGAATTCACAAAGTATGTTTTATTATTGTAACTAGACTAATCACCTATAATACTTTTTGTCTACATGAAAGCTGTATTAACAAAATATAGTGATAAAAATTGGCAATACACATGAAAGGACCTTTACCAACTAGGTCTGAGGACTGAAGCATGTGTTAGATGGGTGTACAGTAAATACATCTTGAGTAAAAATGTGTGTTTTGGCTTTGTATATACTGTATGCAGGGCATAGAGATGGGGAGTGTCAAAGCTGAATAAATGGCTAAGACAAGTTCAGTTTAAAATTTAATTGCAGTGACGCCATCTTGCGAATGGCCACAAGACTCCATCTTGAAAATGAGATCGCAAGACGCCATTTTGCGAATGGCTGCCTAAGCGCCATTTTAGATAAACTCACATTTTTATACATGTTTCGATAATATTAATAGTACCATGCGATTGCATTTTTCATCGTTTCCCATACACACATTAATACACACATTGCGCTGTTAACTAGTCGCATATTAGCGAATGCATAGGACTTTGTATGAAACCGCTGTTTCATTAGCTTTATGCGCACGCATCTGCCCCAAGTTAACTAGCATCCTTATTTCAAACCCTGAATACCCACACATTACATATTCACACATAAGGTTCAATAAGCTCTAAAGTATATGATTTAAGTTGGTTCAGTTAGTTTAAATGCTGAGAAATAAAGATATTTGATAACTAAGGTATTATACATGCTAAACAAGTCATATTTGGAGTTGTACTGATGCGTATCCTTTTTACAGTATTCCGGTGTTATTGGTGGGGAGATCGCATCATGCATTCCCGAGTTATGGATCGCAGAACCTACAAGCAACAAAATTTATATTTTAGAAACAACTGTTAGGATGCTACGAGAGGCGTGAAGAGGAAGGCCCCAGCTGTTAGAGACAGGGAGAGTCTGTTTGAACCAGCCTGTTAAATGTGCTGTAACAGATGCTTCACCCCTGAGAACCAATGATATCAGCAACAGACTTCCCTATTGTCCTGTATATTCTGGGGGATATAAATATGAGTGCACGAACGCTGGTTCTGAGTCTTCGTGCTGAATGCTGAATGATGAGAGGTCTCTTGCTGATGCCTATCTCTGGGTACGGAAGCGCCTGCATACGTGTACTGTACTTGTGGTCTGTATAATTTCCTTTTACGCCTAAATTGTGTCTTGATCAAATGCGTGTAACTGTCTGAACTTTTACCTGAATATCACTTGTGCTTTGGAACTACAGATTCCACATCTAAGTCTTTATTTATGGTATGACTGTGTACGCAAATTAGCGTCATCCTTAGAAGGTATAGGCAGGACATTAGAAGGTATAGGAAGGTCTGTATAGAGGTTCTGATCCAGTATCGTTAGTTGGGGGCTCGTAGTGAAGTCACTTACCTGCTCACACGGTACATACGGTCATCGATATTTCAGCAAAGGGTGGAGTGGCCACATGCAGGGTTTGCCTGCAACTGCTTTGTGCTGAAAGATCACTATCCATCTCCGTGTGAATCAAGGGAGCTGACTAGAATCCAGGGACAAGAGAGGAAAAAGTTTGTTTTCCTCTGTTGATAGAACCTTACGTTTAAAGGGGTGTCACAATACTGAGTACGGGACTAAGTCGCAGGTTTGCGCATAGAAAAAAAGACGCACTTTTGTGTACACAGTTAAAAAGCCATTATACAGTTGTGTGGTAGTCGCATTATTGTGTATGCGACTGGTCGCACAATAGCGTATACGTACTTCCGGTTGTGCTGCCACGTGTTTGAACAAAGCCATTGAGGTTTTCATTTTTTTCTATTTCCAATATCTGGGTTAACGTGTATTTTTCTGCGCAGGAAAAAAGTGTGTAACAGTGAATACTTGTTGAACAAAGTTAAGGGTATCATATGATCCTTAAGGGCTAGGTGCAAGGGTTAGCCTAGCCGCTCGGTAAGCAGCTTTACCGTTCTAAACATAGTAGCAGGTGTACATGTTGTCTTTGTTGTAGAGAGGTGCATGAGAGTAGCCGACATACAAACTCTCATAGGTGTGGAAGTTGCCTTACTAAATCTTATCCGGGTGTGTGGGCGCCGCCGACTTAAATCGTCCACAGGTAAGTGAAAGTGTCTTGATTGTCTTTCACCGGCTTAAATCTTTATTGAAAAGCGTAGGAGTTGTCTCAGAATGGCAGCCACGCAAACAGTAGAGATGTTAGGCAATGATGTGCTGCTAATGGAGGCGCCGATCGGATCGGCCCCTCGTATCATGCATACCAAGTACGGTACTTATGCAATAAGGTATTGTGATTTATGGTTTAATATGACGAGGAAGAGTGTTAGACCATTTCCCAGAATTGGTAGTTTTGATAAAAATGTGTTAGACAATGTCCGGGATCACATCAGTTTGATGCGCTCCCGAGAGAAAAAGTTTAAATATTTTGAATGTTTAAAACTGTGGCAGCATGAAGGGGATGCGTGGCTTAACAATGTGCAAACTACGCAAACTAACGTCGCGAGCACATTGTCAGAAAATACATCCGCGACGCTAAATTGCAATACGGGCGAGCCGCAAAATGGCGCGCACGTGCGACAAGGTAGCATCATGGAGAGTATTGCCAGCAGTTCACGCTCACCTCCCCCACCTTATGTGAATGGAGGTGCAAGTACAGTAACCAAAAATACCCATAAAAATGTAACAAGCAACTTGTACCCTCTCTTAAGCAATTATAAAGAAAATGTTCATGATGCGGATGAAGAGCCTATTGTAATGTCTGCCATTTCCCATGCTGTGCAGATGATAGATGCTGCATCACCACAATCACGAGTGGTGCCGCCATCTCCATCAGTAACAGCAAGGGAAGTGTTAATGCCCTCTGCACCCGTAGAGGAAGTTGTTCATACCATACGCAGCAGCAGCAGACTAAACCCCTAGCCAGGTAACCAGGTCAGCGCTACCGGTCTGTATCCCATTCGGACAATAACTGTTCCAAATGGAAATGCAGACGCAAATGGTATAGTGCCCACGAGGGAAGTAGTAATGCATTGTCCTTGGACAAGAGCAGAACTAAATTCCATCATAAATGATTTTCCCGATCCCAAAAAGGAATTAGCCAAATGTCAAAGATTTTTGAGGAATTTGGGTAGTTCACATGAACCCACTAATAAAGATTGGCGTGTGGTGTTAAGGGCCTGTCTGCCACGTAATACCGACGTGACAAAATTTATCACGGATTGTGTATTGGATGATGACGTTCCCTTAACAGACCAAGGAAACCAAGGTAACATTTCCTGCATTGTAACTCTATTGGGTATATATTTTCCAGTAGTAGTTAACTGTAACAAAATTTTCACCATTAAGCAGAAAGAGAGTGAGACTGCAGAAGATTACTGCGATCGGGCTCTGCAGGCTATCACCCAGTACACTGGGATAGAGGATATTAAAGATAGCACTCACCACATGGGGATTATAGTTACGGTACTTGTGGACGGTCTGAAAGAGAGTTTAAAAACTCGGGTTCAGACCTCACAGCCTGGCTGGCGGGGACTTACAATAGATACCCTCATAGAAACCGCCATTGAACATGATAAGAACATTTCCAAAAAGAGAGAAGCCCAGAGTGAGAAACTAATAGCTGTCAGTATACAAGCTCTGGAGGGAATGACGGTAACATCACAGCCAACAGACACACTTGCACTTGCACACACACTCACTTCTGAACAAGTATGTGCTCTCACTAACCCCACTCAACAACAAACACAACTCTATCCCACTAACCCGATGCAACCACAGATCCCAGGATATCCACCAACTTCTTATCCCCCACAATACCTTTACCCTCCCTATCCTTACCCATATCCACCACCTTTACCCTCTACGCAAACCTCACAACACTACATCTCTTCACCCGAAACACAAACCTGTTTTAACTGTAAACAAACAGAACACTTAAGTAGAAACTGTACAGTAAAAGGAGTAGGGATCCCACATCAGGGAAGACCTAGATATCCCCATAAGGGATATGCACAGAGGCCAGCAAATGTTCAGCAGGCACCAGCTCCAATTGTAGCTGTAAATGCTTTATTGGAGAATGGTAGCCAACGCTAGGGGTCAGGTCATACCTGTAGTCTACAGATGGTCAGGTTAACGGGAAGTACTAGGGAAGAACCGGTCATGATGGTTGATGTAGCTGGTACTGAATATCCTTTTCTTGTAGACACAGGGGCGACCAGGTCAGTGATAAAATCTCCCGTTAATTTGCAGGTGACCAACGAGACAGTACCAACAATGGGTGTAACAGGTAAAGTGGAACATTATCCTTTAACAAAGTCCATAGAGGTTACTATTGGGCCGTTGCATACCAGGCATTCTTTTCTCCTGGCAGCTGCGGCTCCTACTAACCTACTGGGCAGAGACTTGTTATGTAAAATGGGATGTGTTATATATTGCACCCCTGATTTTTAGATATCCCAGAGAGAATGGAATACGAGGTGCGGGATATGTTAGACACTCCTCAAAGGATAATGTATCACTCTACAGTTTTAAATGAAACTCCATCACAGGTAGATGAAATGTTGTCCCTAATTCCAGATTCTCTTTGGACTAAAGATGGACAGGACACTGGATTAATGGAAAACGTAAGCCCTGTAATGGTAAATTTAAAAAGCGGAAGGCAAGCTCCAAAAATTCCCCAGTACCCACTAAAGCAGGAGGTAGAACTTGTGATTTTTCCAATAATTGAGCGATTATTGCAATAGGGAATATTACTTCGTACAGCTAGTGTAGCCAACAGTCCCATCTTTCCAGTGATGAAGAGTGTTGGGAGGGGTTATAGGCTGGTACAAGACCTTAGAGGTGTTAATAAGGTAGTAGAGAGCCAATTCCCTGTAGTGCCGAATCCAGCGGTCATTTTGATGCAAATCCCACCAAATGCAACCCATTTCACTGTCATTGACCTCTGTTCAGATTTCTTCTCTGTGCGTCTCCATCCTGACTGTCAGTATTTATTCGCATTTACATACAGAGGTTTACAATACACATGGACACGATTACCCCAAGGTTTTATAGACAGCCCCAGTATCTTCTCCCAGGCATTGCACGACTGTTTACAATCTTTTCAACCTGCCAATGGATCTGTTCTAATTCAATATGTGGACGATTTATTGCTACATTCTGACTCGTTTATGTCATGTTTGAATGATACTCAACTTTTGTTACTTCATCTCTCACAAACAGGACACAAGGTGGCTAAGGACAAACTACAGCCGTGCCAATCCAGAGTAAAATATTTGGGACACTGCCTAACCCAGGGGTTATGACACCTTACAACAGATAGAATCCAGGCCATACAAAACATGACACTGCCGCAGAATCAACAGCAAATTCGTACCTTCTTGGGAATGTGTGGATACTGTAGAATGTGGATCCCAGGTTTTTCTATTTTGGCCTTACCTTTACAGGAATTAGTCTCTTCCTCAAAACCCGATCGTGTCATACACACAGAGGAATCAGAACAGGCTTTCCTCAATCTTAAGGATAGTCTGACAAGAGCTCCTGCATTGGGAATACCTGATTATGAAAAACCTTTTGATTTGTATTGTACGGAAGCCGATGGTTGTGCTGCAGGTGTCCTTACACAAAAACATGGTGATGCCAGTAGGCCCGTAGCATACTACAGTGCCCAATTGGACACGGTAGCAAGATCACTCCGCACCTGTTTGAGAAGTGTAGCAGCTACCGCTTTATTGGTGAGTAAAAGTGAGGATGTAGTATTAGGCCATGATATGATTGTCTACACTCCCCATGCTGTATCTGCTCTGTTGAACTCAGCTCAAACCAGACACGTCTCCTCGGCTAGGTTCACCAAATGGGAACTAGCTCTAATCGCTCCTGCAAATATTACTGCTAAACGTTGCAGTACGCTGAATCCAGCAACATACCTACCATATGTACAACATGATGTACAAAGGGTAGAAGGAGAGGAGTTGCTGGTGGGAGGTGAGTTCAGCAGACATAATGATATGCACGATTGTATGACATATCTGAATTAGACCTTTACTGCTAGATCTGACATACATGACACACCTTTAGAGAATGTGGATGTAACTTTTTATATGGATGGGAGTTGTCATAGACAAACAGACACAGGTGAATTATGTACAGGTTATGCTGTTGTAAATGACACAGACATCATAGAAGCTAAACCTCTCGGTCCTCCTCACTCAGCCCAGGTGGCAGAGTTAGTAGCACTGACTAGAGCATGTGAACTGGCAGCTGGCAAATCTGCTAACATTTACACTGACTCGAGGTACGCGTTCGGGGTGGTGCACGATTTTGGGGCTCTATGGCGTCTGAGAAATTTTATGACAGCAGCAGGCACACCAGTTCCACATTCCCGACACATAAAACATCTTTTAGAAGCAATCCAACTGCCCAAAGCAGTGGCAGTAATTAAATGCAAAGCCCACACATGTGAGGATGACCCGGTGTCACTGGGCAACAACAGAGCTGATGAAGCTGCAAAATGGGCAGCAGGGTTAAAAATGTTTCCTCCAACTGAAACAATTATGTCATTTCAAACTATTGATATGCTGAAATTAATTGAGATGCAAAATTTGTGTTCAATTCAGGAAAAATCCTTTTGGAAGTCGAAGGGGTGTGGGCTCTGGAGGGACGGATATGGTAAGCCAGTAGCCCCCAAGGCATATTACCCCAGCCTGGCTGAGGCAGCACACAGTCTGGCTCACCTGGGTAAACAGGGTATGTGCAAGTTGGTGAGGGCATACTGGTGCGCACTAGGTTTTTCTTCACAAGCAGAGAAGATAGCAATGTCCTGTCTGACCTGCTTGAGAAAGAACATAGGGAAAGCGATTCCTACAGAACCGTCCCACATTTCACCGACTGATGGACCTTTCCAGGTGATACAAATTGATTTAATCCAATTACCACCGTGCAGGAACCTTAAGTATGTATTAGTGTGCACAGACGTATTTTCTAACTGGGTCAAGGCTTACCCAGCGGCCACTAATACTGCTGCGTTTACTGCCAAGAAAATAGTTCAGGAATTTGTATGCAGGTACGGTATCCCTAGAATCATCGAGAGTGATAGGGGTACCCATTTCACAGGTGATGTTTTTCAAAATATGTGTAAGCTGATGGGTATTAATAGTAGGGGTGTGCACCGGCCACTTTTCGTGTTTTGTGTTTTGGTTTTGGATCTGGATCTTTCTTCGTGTTTTGGATCTGGATTGGTTTTGCCAAAACCACCCTTCCGTGTTTTGGGTTCTGGGTTTTGTGTTTTGGATCTGTATTTTTTTTTAAAAAAGCATAAAAACAGCTAAAATCACAGAATTTGTAGGTTTTTCTGCTCCTATGCTATTATTAACCTCAATAACCTTAATTTCCACTCATTTCCAGTCTATTCTGAACACCTCACACCTCACAATAGTGTTTTTATGTCCAAAACGTTGCACCGAGGTAGCTGGATGACTATGCTAAGCGACACGAGTGGGCGGCACAAACACGTGACCCATCTAGGCGTGAAACTGCAGTGGCAGACAGGATGGCAGTTTGAAAAACTAGGCCCCAAACTGTACATAATGCAAAGAAAAAAAAGAGGTGCAAGATGGAATTGTCCTTGGGCCCTCCCACCCACCCTTATGTTGTATAAACAGGACATGCACACTTTAACAAACCAATCATTTCAGCGCCAGGGTCTGCCACACAACTGTGGCTGAAATGATTGGTTCGTTTGGGCCCCCACAAAACAAGCTGGCAATTAATGTGTCCCTGCACAAACTGGCTCTATGGAGGCAAGATGTCATCCTCATCCTCCTCATCCACCGATTCCTCACCCTCTTCAGTGTGTACATCCTCATCCTCACAAAGTATTAACTCGTCCCCACTTGAATCCACCACCACAGGTCCCTCTGTACCTTCTGGAGGCTGGTCTCCCTGGAAGAGCTGATAATTCATTTTGATGAACATCATCTTCTCCACATTCTGTGGAAGCAACCTCCTACGCCTTTCGCTGACAAGGTTCCCGGCTGCACTAAACACTCTTTCGGAGTACACACTGGAGGGGGGGCAACTCAGGTAAAATAGAGCCAGTTTGTACAGGGGCCTCCAAATTGCCTCTTTTTCCTGCCAGTACAGGTATGGACTGTCTGCCATGCCTACTTGGATGCTGTCACCGATGTAATCCTCCACCATTCTGTCAATGGTGACAGTATCATATGCAGTGACAGTAGACATGTCAGAAATTGTTGCCAGGTCCTTCAGTCCGGACCAGATGTCCAAACTTGGTCCTGCCTGCCCTGCATCACCGCCAGCGGGTTGCTTAGGATACCTAAGTTTTTTCCTGGCAGCCCCAGTTGCAGGAGAAAATGAAGAAGGAGCCGTTGACGTGTCACGTTCCGCTTCAGCTGACAGTGTGTTCACCAGCAGGTCTTTGCACCTCTGCAGGCTTGTGTCGGCCGGAAAGAGAGACACCACATAGGCTTTAAACCTAGGATCGAGCACGGTGGTCTGATTTCAACAGATTGACCACCCTGGAATCCTGGCAAAGCGAATGAAGGGCTTCATCCACAAGTCCCACATGCCGAGCGGAATCGCTCCGTCTTAGCTCCTCCTTCACTTTCTCCAGCTGCTTCTGCAAAAGCCTGATGAGGGGAATGACCTGACTCAAGCTGGCAGTGTCTGAACTGACTTCACGTGTGGCAAGTTCGAAGGGCTGGAGAACCTTGCACAACACGAAAATCATTCTCCACTGCGCTTGAGTCAGGTGCATACCCCCTCCTTTGCCTATGTCATAGGTGGATGTATAGGCTTGTATGGCCTTTTGCTGCTCCTCCATCCTCTGAAGCATATAGAGGGTTGAGTTCCACTGCGTCACAACCTCTTGCTTCAGGTGATGGCGGGGCAGGTTCAAGAGTGTTTGCTGGCGCTCCAGTCTTCGGCACGCAGTCGCTGAATGGCGAAAGTGGCCAGAAATTTTTCGGGCCACCCAAAGCGTCTCCTGCACGCCCCTGTCGCTTTTCAGAAAATTCTGCACCACCAAGTTTATTGTGTGAGCAAAACATGGGACGTGCTGGAATTTGCCCAGATGTAATGCCCGCACAATATTGGTGGCGTTGTCAGATATCACAAATCCCCAGGAGAGTCTAAGTGGGGTAAGCCACTGGGCGATGATTTCCCTCAGTTTCTCTAAGAGGTTGTCGGCGGTGTGCCTCTTACTGAAACCGGTGATACACAGCGTAGCCTGCCTTGTAACGAGCTGGCATTTCTGAGATGCTGCTACTGGTGACGCTGCTGCTGTTGCTGCGTAAGGTGATACATCTACCCAGTGGGCTGTCACAGTCATATAGTCCTTAGTCTGCCCTGTTCCACTTGTCCACATGTCCGTGGTTAAGTGGACATTGTGTACAACGGCATTTTTCAGGACACTGAGGACACTTTTTCTGACGTTTCTGTACAGTCTCGGTATCGCCTGCCTAGTGAAGTGGAATCTAGACGGGATTTGGAACCGGGGACACACTACCTCCATCAATTGTCTAAATCCCACTGCACTAATGGCGGATACCGGACGCACGTCTAACACCAACATAGCAGTCAAGGCCTCAGTTATACGTTTTGCTTCAGGATGACTGCTGTCGTACTTCATCCTCCTCGCTAAGGACTGTTGGAGGGTCAATTGTTTAGTAAAAGTAGTGGTGTTCCTACTTCCTCTCTGGGATGATGAACGACTCCCAGAGGCAGCAACAGCAGCAGCGGCAGCAGTAGGCGTAGCAATGCAGGATCCTCCGGAGGAATCCCGGATAGGAGAGTCAGTCATGCCAGTGACATGGCCTGCAGGACTACTTCCGATCCTAACTAAGGAGGAAATTGACGAGGAGGGAGTTGACGGTGTGGTTTGCAGGCGCTTGGATACAACAGGACAACGGGATTTAGGTGTCCCTGGACTGCTTACGGTCTTAGCCAAAGTTTCTGAACTTGACAGTAACTTTTTATGAACGCGCTGCAGGTGCCGTATAAGGGAGGATGTTCCTAGGTGGTTGACGTCCCTACCCCTACTTATTTCACCTTTACATATGGTACATATGGCAAGACAGTTGTTGTCCGGATTTGGATAGAAATATTGCCAGACCAAAGAGGTGGAATGTTTGGTCTTCTGCCCAGGCATGACCGTGATGGGCTTTTTCATCCCACGAACAACAACTGTCTCCCCCGGAGCCTGATTTAAACAAACCACATCACCATCAGAATCCTCCTCGCCAACTTCCTCCTCAGCGCCAGCTACACCAGTATCCTCATCCTGTTGTACTTCAACAGTGACATCTTCAATTTGCATATCAGCAAGTGGACTGTGGGTGCTCCTTTCAGCACTTGCAGGGGGCGTGCAAATGGTGGAAAGAGCCACCTCTTCCCGTCCAGTGCTGGGAAGGTCAGGCATCGCAACCACCACCACACTTGGACTCTCCTTGGGGATTTGTGATATCTTCTTAGAAAGCACAGTTCTTCGCTGTGCTTTTGCCAGCTTAACTCTTTTGATTTTTTTAGTGGGAGGAGGGCTTCCATCGTCATGTGAAGCTGAACCACTAGTCATGAACATACTAGGGATCGACCTTAGCCGTTCCTTGCCACTCCGTGTCGTAAATGGCATATTGGCAAGTTTACGTTTCTCTTCAGCTGATTTAAATGTCTTTTTCAAGGTCATTTTCCTGAACTTTGCCATTTGGGATTGTATGTGCCCTCTACTATGACATTGGGCATCGGCCTTGGCAGACGACGTTGATGGCATGTTATCGTCTATGTCATGACTAGTGGCAGCAGCTTCAGCACTAGGAGGAAGTGGTTCTTGATCTTTCTCTATTTTATTTTTATCGGAGAAAGTTTGGTCCTCCATTTATGTTATATCGATTTGATATATACGTGCGGCTAAACACAGAAAATAATTTTTTTTTGGGTTTGGACTGGAGTGTACTTTGTGGGTTACAGCACCCTTTAACGGTCAAGCCAGCCGGCCCTTTACTTATGACACAGGCGCACGCTTGGCACTACTTTGTTGATGCACGTGCGGCTACTGCGCACACAATTCACAAACACAGAAAATAATTTTTTTTTGGTTTGGACTGGAGTGTACTTTCGGGGGTTACAGCACCCTTTAACGGTCAAGCCAGCCGGCCCTTTACTTATGACACAGGCGCACGCTTGGCACTACTTTGTTGATGCACGTGCGGCTACTGCGCACACAATTCACAAACACAGAAAATAATTTTTTTTTGGTTTGGACTGGAGTGTACTTTCGGGGGTTACAGCACCCTTAACGGTCAAGCCAGCCGGCCCTTTACTTATGACACAGGCGCACGCTTGGCACTACTTTGTTGATGCACGTGCGGCTACTGCGCACACAATTCACAAACACAGAAAATAATTTTTTTTTGGTTTGGACTGGAGTGTACTTTCGGGGGTTACAGCACCCTTTAACAGTCAAGCCAGCCGGCCCTTTACTTATGACACAGGCGCACGCTTGGCACTACTTTGTTGATGCACGTGCGGCTACTGCGCACACAATTCACAAACACAGAAAATAATTTTTTTTTTGGTTTGGACTGGAGTGTACTTTGGGGGTTACAGCACCCTTTAACGGTCAAGCCAGCCGGCCCTTTACTTATGACACAGGCGCACGCTTGGCACTACTTTGTTGATGCACGTGCGGCTACTGCGCACACAATTCACAAACACAGAAAATAATTTTTTTTTTGGTTTGGACTGGAGTGTACTTTCGGGGGTTACAGCACCCTTAACGGTCAAGCCAGCCGGCCCTTTACTTATGACACAGGCGCACGCTTGGCACTACTTTGTTGATGCACGTGCGGCTACTGCGCACACAATTCACAAACACAGAAAATAATTTTTTTTTGGTTTGGACTGGAGTGTACTTTCGGGGGTTACAGCACCCTTTAACGGTCAAGCCAGCCGGCCCTTTACTTATGACACAGGCGCACGCTTGGCACTACTTTGTTGATGCACGTGCGGCTACTGCGCACACAATTCACAAACACAGAAAATAATTTTTTTTTTGGTTTGGACTGGAGTGTACTTTCGGGGGTTACAGCACCCTTAACGGTCAAGCCAGCCGGCCCTTTACTTATGACACAGGCGCACGCTTGGCACTACTTTGTTGATGCACGTGCGGCTACTGCGCACACAATTCACAAACACAGAAAATAATTTTTTTTGGGTTTGGACTGGAGTTTACTTTCGGGGGTTACAGCACCCTTTAACGGTCAAGCCAGCCGGCCCTTTACTTATGACACAGGCGCACGCTTGGCACTACTTTGTTGATGCACGTGCGGCTACTGCGCACACAATTCACAAACACAGAAAATAATTTTTTTTTGGGTTTGGACTGGAGTGTACTTTCGGGGGTTACAGCACCCTTAACGGTCAAGCCAGCCGGCCCTTTACTTATGACACAGGCGCACGCTTGGCACTACTTTGTTGATGCACGTGCGGCTACTGCGCACACAATTCACAAACACAGAAAATAATTTTTTTTTTGGTTTGGACTGGAGTGTACTTTGGGGGTTACAGCACCCTTTAACGGTCAAGCCAGCCGGCCCTTTACTTATGACACAGGCGCACGCTTGGCACTACTTTGTTGATGCACGTGCGGCTACTGCGCACACAATTCACAAACACAGAAAATAATTTTTTTTTTGGTTTGGACTGGAGTGTACTTTCGGGGGTTACAGCACCCTTAACGGTCAAGCCAGCCGGCCCTTTACTTATGACACAGGCGCACGCTTGGCACTACTTTGTTGATGCACGTGCGGCTACTGCGCACACAATTCACAAACACAGAAAATAATTTTTTTTTTGGTTTGGACTGGAGTGTACTTTCGGGGGTTACAGCACCCTTAACGGTCAAGCCAGCCGGCCCTTTACTTATGACACAGGCGCACGCTTGGCACTACTTTGTTGATGCACGTGCGGCTACTGCGCACACAATTCACAAACACAGAAAATAATTTTTTTTTGGTTTGGACTGGAGTGTACTTTCGGGGGTTACAGCACCCTTTAACGGTCAAGCCAGCCGGCCCTTTACTTATGACACAGGCGCACGCTTGGCACTACTTTGTTGATGCACGTGCGGCTACTGCGCACACAATTCACAAACACAGAAAATATATTATATTTTTAGCACTTGGGGGGAGCACCCCTGATGGACAGAGCACCCCCTGGACAACACTACAGCACCTCTTTAGGACTGGGACACTGCACAGGACTTTGGAGTGGACACAGCCCCTATGGAGAACTGACTGCACAACACAGTCCAGCCAGCCCCTATGGACTTTGAAGTAGTGGACACAGCCCCTATTAACAACAGCAGCACAGCACAACACAGCCAGCCCCTATGGACTTTGAAGTAGTGGACAACAGCAGCACTACACTACACTACACTACACAGCCCTAACTCCCACCCTCCCTCTTCACTGTCCACAGCCGAGTGAGAAAATGGCGCCGACGTGGGTACCTTATATAGGATCCAAAACCCGCAAGACTCGGAAGGCGGGAAGATGACGTTTTGCCTCGATTTCAGAATCCGAGTCAGGCGGGAAAAGTCGAGCCTGACTCGGATCGGACTCGGATCGGGGGGGCTCGGGGGGGTTCGGATTTCAGAAATCCGAACCCGCTCACCCCTAATTAATAGCCGACTTCACACCCCCTACCGACCGCAAGCCAGTGCCAAGGTAGAGAGGATGAACGGGACAATTAAAAACAAGCTAAGTAAAATCATGGCAGAGACTGGACTAGGATGGCCAGAAGCATTACCCTTGGTCCTACATAGCATAAGGACCACTCCTAGACCTCCTCTGAATCTGTCCCCATTTGAAATATTGTTCGGTAGACAACCTCATTTGATTATAAGTCCACAGGAAGATCTAAAGGGTAACAACGAGGTAACTGTGAAGTATCTTATATCAATGAGTTAGCAGTTAAAGCAACAGCAGCAGAAACTGAAATTGTTGTCTAATGATATGCCTGAAACGAACAGTCATGATGTTGAACCAGGAGAATATGCAATGATCAGAAATTTCTTGCATTCAGGGTGTTTGACTGATCGGTGGGAAGGTCCGTACCAAGTGCTGCTGATGAGTACTACATCTTTGAAGGTGGCCGAGAGAGATACCTGGGTCCATTCCACTCACTGCAAAAAGGTCAATCAACCAGTGGAGAAACAAGTCGGAGACAAAGCTGATAGCGTGGATCTGTTGCTCGCGAGCTTGTTCCGGGAGGATTGAAAAGGTCGTAGTAAGATACCTGAACTGAGAGAAATTTCAGGTCTTGTTGTGACAATGGACGGGCCTGCTGTGTTCATTTTCATATTCTCTTTTAGAGTGTTCACCATCCTGGTCAGTCCGGGGATATCCAGTGTCTGTGATGGGGGACCGATTGAGGAAATGGGAGCTGATGGCAGTGCTGATGGAGTGGAATCAGGAGGAGTGCAATGCCAATCAGGGGAGTGTCTTTCCAATCTTAGTACTGTCATTGTTAAAAGAGCTGTCATTCCGGATACTCGGGGAAGGTGTGGAGGGTTATCGTCTGAAGATTCCTGTATTTGTGAGCTTTGTGGGTCCCTAGTTGATGAGAACTGTATCCAACGGTGCCAACCTAAATATAATCTGTACTGGGGTGGGTATCCTCTAGAGGATTATCATAGCATGGTAGGCAAAGTGTTAAATCAAACTGATTGCTGGGTGTGTTCACATGTGCCCCAGGGGCAGCATAACGTAGGGTTGGTGCCATTTCCACTGAATATCACAGAAATTTTAGAATTACAAAAAGGGAAAACATTGGATGGAAAATTCCTCTCATCCAAACCACCTCATTTCAAACTCTATCAATTCCAAGTAGATAGATCACTTTTGTGTTTAAACATAACCAACCCCAATAAACCCGGGAGTTGCGAAGTGACGGGGAATAATCAGACGATGACCTTCTCACAAAGAGCTGATAATGAGTCCATAAACCATGATCTGTTGCGCTCCATTAAGTCTGGTGGGAAACATTTTAGGTATCGGTATACATTGAGTTCCACCAAAGAAATTATTGGTAAGGTGCCAAATGGTTATTGTGCTAAAATAATACAGCCAGAAACTTGCATGTACCAGATGGAAGAACCAGAAATAGGATTGTTTGCAAGGGAAATGTGCTTAATGATAATGATGCATACCATTCCTTATGTTCTCCCTGATAATGTATATTTCATCTGTGGAAGAAAAGCGTATAAATGGCTCTCCCCGAGTTCCGAAGGTTTGTGTTACCTGGGAAGAGTAGTCCCAGAAATTATGACCCTCACACATGTTTTAATGCTGGGTATACCTAAAAACACACCGTCACCATATCTTCACACACAATATGAACACAGAGGCAAAAGAAATATGGTACCTGGTGATATACATAAAGCCACTCAGTTAATCAGTGAGACAACTGGCTTTCAAGTTCTGGTCGCATTGGACCCCACCAGGATCGCTCGGGGTACATTAAATTTTAGATATATCCAGGAACTTGCTAAATTAATAGATAATATCACCGAGATGTACGATGACACATTTAGGTATACAGGGAAAGAATTGCAAGCGTACAAGAAAGAACTGGTGCAACACAGGCTAGTGTTGAATTATTTAACTGCTGTTACTGGAGAGTATTGCGTAACATTGGCCACCCAATTTGGAGTAAAATGTTGCACCTATGTCACCAATGATACCAGCGACCCTAAGGAGGTGATAGACCGGAAGATGGATGAAATTCTGCAGCTAAAGTGGGAATTTCGCAAGAACCATAACACTTCAGTGGCTGAAGTAGGGGAACAGATAGAAGGATGGGTGTCATGGCTGAACCCAGTAAAATGGTTCTCAGGTCTAGGGGAATGGGTCCAGGAAGTGATCGCCAGCATAGGCAAATTCTTAATCCTTATACTGATTGTCATCATAATAATTGGCATATGCGTCCGGTGTGTTCCTATTGTGTTGAAGTGTGGAAAATGTCGAAACAGAGTGAAACAAAAGAATGAAACTATGATGGTGGTCAGTAATGACAATATGTATACCGAGGAAAATATAGAACTGCATTACAACTCTGAACTAGGAAATACAATCGTTTGATGTATTATATTTAGACATGCATAGAATGTATTATTGAAATGTTATTCATAGAACACCTCAGATAATGTAAAGTCTCAATTCCCCTTCAAGACTGCTATTATAAGACTGGTGCATTCCCACACCTTTCACATGATCTTCCAAGATCCGCGGTGTGCGTATAATAGTAGTTTTATGTCCCCACCCAGAGACACATTATTGATGGATAAAGAACCACCTTGCGCCATCCCATAATAACACCAAATAATATGTAAATGTAAGCCTAATTTAAATTCTAATAGCAGATTGTGATAGCATGTTGTTTGCTATCAAAGGGTGGACTGTCGAAGCTGAATAATTGGCTAAGACAAGTTCAGTTTAAAATTTAATCGCAGCGACGCCATCTTGCGAATGGCCACAAGACTCCATCTTGAAAATGAGATCGCAAGACGCCATTTTGCGACTGGCCGCCTAAGAGCCATTTTAGATAAACTCACATTTTTATACATGTGGTGATAATACTAATAGCACCATGTGATTGCATTTTTCATCATTTCCCATACGCACATTAATACACACATTGCGCTGTTATCTAGTCGCATATTAGCGAATGCATTGGACTTTGTATGAAACCGCTGTTTTATTAGCTTTATGCGCACGCATCTGCCCCAAGTTAACTAGCGTCCTTATTTCAAACCCTGAATACCCACACATTACATATTCACACATAAGGTTCAATAAGCTCTAAAGTATATGATTTAAGTTGGTTCAGTTAGTTTAAATGCTGAGAAATAAAGATATTTGATAACTAAGGTATTATACATGCTAAACAAGTCATGTTTGGAGTTGTACTGATGCGTATCCTTTTTACAGTATTCTGGTGTTATCGGTGGGGAGATCGCATCATTCATTCCCGAGTTATGGATCGCAGAGCCTACAAGCAACAAAATGTATATTTTAGAAACAACTGTTAGGATGCTAAGAGAGGCGTGAAGAGGAAGACCCCCTGCTGTTGGAGGCAGGGAGAGTCTGTTTGAACCAGCCTGTTAAATGTGCTGTAACAGATGCTTCACCCCTGAGAACCAATGATATCAGCAACAGACTTCCCTATTGTCCTGTATATTCTGGGGGGTATAAATATTAGTGCACGAACGCTGGTTCTGAGTCTTCATGCTGAATGCTGAATGACGAGAGGTCTCTTGCTGATGCTTATCTCTGGGTCCAGAAGCGCCTGCGTACGTATACTGTACTTGTGGTCTGTATAATTTACTTTTGCGCCTAAATTGTGTCTTGATCAAATGCGTGTAACTGTCTGAACTTTTACCTGAATATCACTTGTGCTTTGGAACCACAGATTCTACGTCTAAGTCTTTATTTATGGTATAACTGTGTACGCAAATTAGCGTCATCCTTAGAAGGTATAGGCAGGACATTAGAAGGTATAGGAAGGTGTGCATAGAGGTTCTGATCCAGTATTGTTAGGAGGCATGTGCAAAGTACTTGGTAGCCTAGCTGTGGTGATTATGCTGGGTTCAAAGCACTGAACTAACTGAGACAAAATGGCTGTACAGAACAATAACTTTCCATTGGTTCACCGGCTTTATTATAATTATTATCCTTTATTTATATGGTGCCACAAGTGTTCCACAGTGGTTTACATAGCACATAGACAAATAAGTGAACAAGAAGCCAGTGACTTACAATACAATGCAATGCAGGACAAGGACATGGTTTATATACATTGCTGCATTAGCGAGCATAACACTCAAATAAGCAACGAGGCATAAGTGTTAGGTGCCCTAGTGGGTAAGGAGTAGATCAAAGTATAGGTAGGGAGAAGCACAAGAGGGTAGAGAGCCCTGCTCATAAGAGTTTACATTTTAATGGGGAGGGGCAGACAATCAGGTGTGACACAGATGGGGTAAACAGAGAGGAAGGAGCATGTAGCAGCGAGATCTGAAGGCATTGATGAAGTAGTGGGTCTTGAGGTATTGAGCAGCATAGGCTAAATCTTGGAGACAGGAATGGGAGGAAGTAATCAGTAGACAGGAGAGGCAGTGTGCATTTGTTGAGTGAAGAGGACGGGCGGGAGTGTGAAGGGAGATTAGGTCGGAGATGAGGTCAGAGATGGAAAGAGGAGAGGAATGGTGAGGGCTTTTTAAGCGAATGCAAGAACCTTGAATTGAGTTCTGAAGGGGAAGGGAGCCAGTGGAGGGCTTGTGTGAGTGGGGAGGCAGATGTAGAATGTTTGGAGAGGAAGATGAGCAGAACAGCAGCATTGAGAACAGACTGGAGTGGAGAGAGGTGGGAGTCAGGGAGGCCAGATAGGAGGAGGTTACAGTAGTTCAATCTGGAGATGACCAGTGAGTGGATTAGGGTTTAAGTAGCATCCTGGGTGAGAAAGGGTCTGATCTTGGAGATATTTTGAGATGGAAATGGCAGGACTGTGAGAGGTGCTGAATAGGTGATTTGAAGGAGAGGGAGGAGTCCAGAATAACTCCAAGACAATGCACTCGAGGGGTAAGAGGAGATAGTTGTCCCATCAATTGCTAAAGAGCTTGTGGGAAGTGAGGTTATTCGGGAGGTGGGAAGATGATCAGCTCAATCTTAAACATATTAAGTTTAAGAATGCACTGTGACATCCAGGAAGAGATAGCAGAGAGACAATTGGAGAAACGAGTGAGGAGAGAGGGGGAGAGGTCAGGGGAGGAAAGGTAGATATCAGCATAGAGATGATGTTGGAGGTCAAAAGAGCTGATGAGTTCACCTATAGAGGACGTATAGAGGGAGAATAGGAGATATCCAAGAACAGAACCTCGGGGAACACCTACTGTAAGTCGAAGTGGGGGGGAAGAGGAGTCATGAGAGGACACAGCGAAGGAGCGATCAGAGAGGTAGGAGGAAAGCCAGGAGAGGGCAGTGCCATGTAAACCGAGAGAGTAAAGGATTTGCAGGAGGAGAGGGTGGTCTACAGTGTCAAATGCAGCAGATAGGTCAAGGAGAATGAGCAGAGAGCAGTGGCCCTTGGATTTGGCAGCAAGGAGGTCGTTGCTGACTTTCGTGAGGGCAGTTTCAGTGGAGTGGAGAGATCGAAAGCCAGATTGAAATGAGTCAAGGAGGTAGTGGGAGGAAAGAAAGGTGGTAAGGCGGTGGTAAACAATACGCCCAAGTAGTTTGGAGATGAATGGGTGGAGAGAGATAGGCAAGTAGTGTTAGGATCTAGGCTAAGTTTTTTAAGAATTGGGGAGACAAGGGCATGTGTGAATGCAGAAGGGACAGTGCCAGATGAGAGACAGAGATTGAGGAGGTGGGCCTGATGGAAACAGGCAGAAGGAGAGAGGTAGCAGAGGAGATGGGAAGGGATAGGGTCAAGGGGGATGGTGGAGGACCTGATGAGGGCCATGACTTCCTCTCCAGGTACAAGGGAAAAGGATGTCAGAGTTGGTAAAATGGATGGGGAGGGGGGTCCGGGAAAAGAGGGAGTGAAGTGCTGAGGGCCTGTTGAGATATTATGTCCTGATGTATGGAGTCAATTTTAGTTATAAAGTAGGTGGCAAAGTCAAGGGCATAGAGTGAGGAGGGGAGCTGAGGAGAGGAAGGGGCTTTTGTCGAAGCTGTGTATAATCTTACGTGAGTCCACATGATCACAGTACCCTTGGGAGTGTTCATATATTCATGTACACAAAGTGATAAATGATGCTTGCCCAAAGTTACAGTGCAACTTATTCTTGTGAAGCATTAATATGGCAGCTTTATTCATAGTCACTTATTCCATAAGCATAGAAGCAGCAGCATAGAAATATACAGAGAGGGCATCTGATGGTGTAATATGTCACCTTAAACAATTCAACCTCAATGCAAAGATTTCAAATATTTACATTCCGAAAAAATTCCTGGAGTTTATTTGTCAAGTCTTTCAAATGTTTCCATAATGGTAAATTCCCTTGATGTATTTTAATATGCAGATCAGGATAATATACATAGGTATACCATTATGGAGAAGAGATAAATTGCTATAGTGTTTTATAATATAAGTAATAGATATTTTAAACTGCACATACATTAAATAAAAAAGTGAAGCTAATCTGGAGTTTCTCTGGCTCTTTTTCAGGATGCACTATCCACTTATGGTAAACAGTTCTAACAAGCCCAGACAAACTTTTCCATAGTTTTCACAACAAATCCTGATGCGTTTCAACTAATACATAAACTTCTTCAGTTTGGAAGTTGCTGATAGAGGACCTGATTCAATACTGATAGCAACTGCAATTACGCACGCAGACGGCCGATTATTACATACTGTGTTTACGCAGGGCTGGATTATAGGGAGGGCATCAGGGGTGGTCGTCCCGGGGCCCCCACACTGTCCCCAGCCCCATCCCCAAGTGAATTAATTAAGTTTTTTTTTTCAACTCCGCCCCCTTCTGCTGCTGCCTGTGAAGTATGTATATGTTTTTCTGTGTCTATGACTTTGTATATAAGTTTGTGTGTGTGTATATGTATATATATATATATAAAACTTATATATATATATATATATGTATACATGTGTATGTATGTGCCTATATATATATATATATATATATATATATAGTTTGAGTCTCCCATGTCCATAATTCTAAAAACCAAAATATTCCCAGAAACTGAATATTTCGGGGCAGCTGTGATGTCATGACGTGACATGACATCACTAGTAGCAGTGGCCAGTGACTAGCGGACCCCCTGCAGCACCCACCGGACCATTCCGCATCACCTGCCGGACCCCTCGTGACACCTGCAGAACCCACTAGACCCCTCCCCCCCGTGACACCTGCTGAACCCCCCCGGAGCACCCACAGGAACCTTCCGCATCACCCGTCGAAGCCCCGCAGCACCCGCCAGACACCTCGTGACACCTGCCACACCCACAAACCCCCCCCGTGACACCGCTGAACCCCCCCAGGTATTTCCGAAAACCAAAACAACTCAAAGGGGCACCCACACGTTTGTTGCCCAGGGCCCCCATAGACCTTAATCCAGCCCTGCGTTTACATATGCATCGCAGTGCACGTGCGCGAATGCTCCACTGCGATCACAGTGACTATGCAGACCCATCGCAGAGTGATTGACAGATAGTACCATTTGGGGGTGGTGCGGAGGGGTGGTCGGCAAAATGCAGATGTGCCAGTGCGTTTGAACGCCGTTACAGGGGCGTGGATAAAGTAGCCACTGCGATGCCATACGCAGCTTGGCCTCTCACTGTGTGCAATGAGGTTAGCAATTTCTGAGTAAGGTCAGAGCTTGTGCAAGTGTACAAGAGGCTCCAATGGTACTCGATGTTACCAATGGTTTTGCAGACTTGCTAAGTATTTCAGATGTGTGTAAGGTGAAGTGGGCGTCCTTATGTTTGACTGCGACAGCATTGTAATAGTAATCATTACCATACTTTCGCAGCAAGACTGCATGCGTAATTGCAGCTGCAATCACAGTAGCGATTTCGTAATGACTCAAACGCCCAGAGTTTGTACTGTGGAGAAGAGAGCTACAGAGAAAGCCACTGTCAAAGAAGGCAACCTCTTTAAATAGAACTGGATATGATGAAGATGGTGTAACTATCTGCCAGTCTAACATACCAAGCTGCCAGTTAAACAGAGAGAGCAGCAGATTAACACAGTGGTTAGCATCGCTGCCTTACATCACTGGCATCTTGGATTAAATTCCAAGCAGAGCCCTTCTGCATCTTTTTGAAGACCAAAAGCATACTGGTAAGTTATTGTCTTCTGACAAATATGGACTCTAGTGTATTTGTTTTTGTGTGTTTGCAGCTATGTTAGGGAATTTAGACTGTTAGCTCTAATAGGACAAAGACTGAATTACCTAGAATTAGTAGCTGAGCATCTCCAAGATTACTTTATCCTCTGAAAAAATGCTTTATATACATAAAGAATAATTATAAGCTATCAGGTTACCAGAGACAGCTGCCAGCAAGGTCGTAACTAGGAATGCGCGTGGTGCCACTGCACAGTGTGCAGGATGCCCTGGGAGTGGAACTGGCTATCACAATGTCCATTTGGGTGCCAGCTGCAATAGATTTATTAGCGGTGCACCCAGCTCTGTCCCTGCACTCTCCGCCACTACTCAGTGGTGTAATGGGAATAAGTGGCACTACTGTGTGGCGTAATGCAAATAAGAGGCACTAGTGTGTAATGTGAAAAGGGGGCACTAGTGTGTGGTGTAATGAGAAAAGGGGCACTACTGTGTGGTGTAATGTGGATAAAGGGCACTACTTTGTGGTGTAATGTGAATAAGGAGCACTACTGTGTGGTGTAATGTAAATAAGGTTGCACTACTGTGTGGTGTGATTTGATTTGGGGCTATGGTCGCACCCTTTCCCCACAAGATCCCACCCCTTCCTTTTAGGCTGTCCCTATCTAAAATACGGGGAGGGGCAGCCCCAATGCTCTTTCTGGCATCAAATGTCTAGTTACGACTCTGGCAGCCATTCCAAGAAAGGAACATTTTCTTCATATTGCTAGTTATTATCATAACTACTGTTCTAATCATCTGTTTCTTCAAGAGAAGGGCACATTTTTAATTATTTTTAGAATTAAAATAGGGTTTTCTATCTGTGCTGTTCTCAGCTGGATATACTGCAGCCTACTTTTATGAACAGGGTCCCCCCATATTTTAGAAAATGTAATAAAAATTATAGAATGAGTATCCAGACTTTCATTATTATTTTATACAAAAGGGACTCAGTTAATCTCATTATCATTGTTTTCATATTCCAATTATTGCAGGGACATTCAGCATTATTTGCTGCTGTCTCATATTTTTTAAACCCAGATCACAGATTCATACTAAGGGTCATATTCAATTGGGCGTGAGGTTTAGCGAGGTAAAAAATCTCGTGCCCAATTTTGGATAACCGCGGGTATGCAAGCTCCCGATACCCGCGATATCCAATTTTTAAAAAGTCGTTGCGGGGTTTTCAGCTCTGAAAACCCCGCGCCACGTTAAATAAGTAAAATAAATTCTGCACTTACCTGTCCGGGGGTTCTGGTGGTCTCCGCGGCTCCCGGTGGCCTCCCCTCTATCTTCTCACTGGAGAGGGGGCTGCTGGGAGGCTCCAGGGGCTGGTGGGAGGGGCAAGGGCTGCTGGGAGATGTAGTTCTCCCAGTGCTCATTCCCGGGGGGCCACACTTTCACTGGGGGACACACACATACTTCGGGGTCACACACACACACTCATGCACACAGGGGTGCCGGTACTAATTACCCGTGCTTGCAGAAGGGGCCCGGCGGGAGCTTGGGTTCAGCACCACTCCCCCCCTCTTACATCACAGCAGCCCAGCACATGCTGCTGTATGCTGGGCTGCACTGGGAGACTGCTCGCTGCTGCAAAGAAGCATCCACAGCAGTCGCCTATGCCTGTGGGGGGAGCGATCAAGCTGATCGTGCCCCACACTGGTTATGTGCTGGGCTGAGGGGGTTCACTGCGAACACCTCGTGAGCGCGCACGCTGGAAAACTTTTTTTTTTAACCAAAGGGGGCATGGCCACACCTCGGGCGATTAGGCCACATCCCCTTTTTTACCGGGGCCTGGCGTGGCACTTGGCGGGCCTGCATGCACACACACACTCACTTATACTCACTCACACACACTACATACTCACCGGAGTCCGGATCTCGACGCTGGATGCAGAAGACAGCACTTCGGAAGGTGAGTAATTACTGACTAATTAAGCTAATTGGAAACTTCCAAAAGCTTAATTAGTCATTAGGAGGGGTGCCACCGGGGTTCCAGAGCAAGTCCCACTGATCTTTATAAAATTAGCGATTTTAGAAAAAAAATCACACTTGCTCTGGAGGTGTGAGAATAAAAACCTTCTGGCGCCAAAACAGAAAAAAAATGCACCTAAATGAATAGCAATAAACCCGCGCCTGCAGGAAAAACCTCGCAGGTGCGGGTATTTTGCTTTTCTTGCACACAATTGAATATGCCCCTTAGATTTTAATCCCACTGATCCTTGTGTATTTCCTTTTCATAGGGGTAAATTTGCTAAAGTGAGAGTTTTGAGAAGTGGAGATGTTGCCCATAGCAACCAATCAGATTCTACTTAACATTTAACTAGCACCTTCTAGAAGATAATAGCTTGGTTGCTATGGGCAACATCTCCATTTCTAAAAACTCTCACTTTAGTAAATATACCTCCATGGTGTCTTCTTGACAGTTTAGGGTGTATGCATTGCTTATATGTCTAAATATGAATAGAACCTACCTTAAGTCCACGCCCAAAATTTGGGTGGTTACATGCTAAGCTCGAGACTTTTCATATAGTACTGATTAACAGCCACATGGTGATCTTGTTATAATTGTTGTCAGTGATTTGATCCAGTGTCATCCATGATACTTCTGACTCTTCTGCTACATTAACGCCTACTGGTCTTGGCCAAGACTTGCAACTCCTAAGACTAAATACCACTTGGGTGGAGAGACTGCATTTGAAAAACAACAAGACTAATCCTTATTGTCAATCAATCAATTGAATATTTTAGGGTAAGGGGGCCTGGACTGCACACCCTAGCTCTAGGGTGTGCAGTCCATGCCACCTTCCCCTAAAATATTCAATATATTATGTGTATGTATGCCGAGACTCCTTCAATCTGGCCTAGCATCCCGCCCACCTGCCTCTGATGTTTTTAAATGGGAAGCAATCGGGAAGCCGACTGCCTATATACCGGCAGCCGGCTTCCCGACTGTCTTAATCCCAGCAAGGGTGAAATGCCGGGCATCTAGATGTAGACGCCCGCATGTCCCCGACGTCGGGAGATCGGCGCCCGGCATCACGATCGTAGTGATGCCGGGCGCCGCGAGCAGACAGCCGCAGGGGGGGGGTTAGGTTTAGGGCTCCCTGGGGAAACTTAGGGTTAGGCACCCCCCGGGAGGGTTAGGATTAGGCTAGGGGGAGGGAGGGTTAGGGTTAGGCACCCCTGGGGGGGACTTAGGTTTAGGTAGCGGGGAAGGGGGTGGTTAGGGTTAGGCACTTAGAGGGGGGATTAGTGTTAGGCACTTGGGGGGGAAGTTAGGGTTAGGCACCCCTAAGGATGGTTAGGGTTAGGGGGGTTAGGTTAGGTTAGTGGATACTTACCTATCCACGATCGGGATTTCCAGTGCTGTCGGGCTTCCGCTGCGTCGCACTCTGCTCCTGTTGGGCTGCTGCTGACGGGAATCGTCATACCCATTCCTTTTAAATAGGGACCCAGCATTTGCTGACTGCACAGTCTGTATAGCAAAGCCACAGGTAAGGCCTTTATGCATTTAGAACTATATAGCAAGTCAGTTGTGGGGTGCACATTGGGGCGTGGGGCCCGTTGAACTGCTCTGGCTGGACTACTTTGGGGCATCATAACTTAACACTTATTTTTAACACTTTATATCACTCTGTTTGTTTTTTATGTTACATTTTCACACATTTATTTAAATTTTTCTAACACTTCCAACTAGGGGTGTGCACCGGCCACTTTTCGTGTTTTGTGTTTTGGTTTTGGATCTGGATCTTTCTTCGTGTTTTGGATCTGGATTGGTTTTGCCAAAACCACCCTTCCGTGTTTTGGGTTCTGGGTTTTGTGTTTTGGATCTGTATTTTTTTGAAAAAAAAGCATAAAAACAGCTAAAATCACAGAATTTGTAGGTTTTTCTGCTCCTATGCTATTATTAACCTCAATAACCTTAATTTCCACTCATTTACAGTCTATTCTGAACACCTCACACCTCACAATAGTGTTTTTATGTCCAAAAGGTTGCACCGAGGTAGCTGGATGACTATGCTAAGCGACACGAGTGGGCGGCACAAACACGTGACCCATCTAGGCGTGATACTGCAGTGGCAGACAGGATGGCAGTTTGAAAAACTAGGCCCCAAACTGTACATAATGCAAAGAAAAAAAAGAGGTGCAAGATGGAATTGTCCTTGGGCCCTCCCACCCACCCTTATGTTGTATAAACAACACATGCACACTTTAACAAACCAATCATTTCAGCGCCAGGGTCTGCCACACAACTGTGGCTGAAATGATTGATTCGTTTGGGCCCCCACAAAACAAGCTGGCAATTAATGTGTCCCTGCACAAACTGGCTCTACGGAGGCAAGATGTCATCCTCATCCTCCTCATCCACCGATTCCTCACCCTCTTCAGTGTGTACATCCTCATCCTCACAAAGTATTAACTCGTCCCCACTTGAATCCACCACCACAGGTCCCTCTGTACGTTCTGGAGGCTGGTCTCCCTGGAAGAGCTGATAATTCATTTTGATGAACATCATCTTCTCCACATTCTGTGGAAGCAACCTCCTACGCCTTTCGCTGACAAGGTTCCCGGCTGCACTAAACACTCTTTCGGAGTACACACTGGAGGGGGGGCAACTCAGGTAAAATAGAGCCAGTTTGTACAGGGGCCTCCAAATTGCCTCTTTTTCCTGCCAGTACAGGTATGGACTGTCTGACATGCCTACTTGGATGCTGTCACCGATGTAATCCTCCACCATTCTGTCAATGGTGACAGTATCATATGCAGTGACAGTAGACATGTCAGAAATTGTTGCCAGGTCCTTCAGTCCGGACCAGATGTCCAAACTTGGTCCTGCCTGCCCTGCATCACCGCCAGCAGGTTGCTTAGGATACCTAAGTTTTTTCCTGGCAGCCCCAGTTGCGGGAGAAAATGAAGAAGGAGCTGTTGACGTGTCACGTTCCGCTTCAGCTGACAGTGTGTTCACCAGCAGGTCTTTGCACCTCTGCAGGCTTGTGTCGGCCGGAAAGAGAGACACCACATAGGCTTTAAACCTAGGATCGAGCACGGTGGCCAAAATGTAGTGGTCTGATTTCAACAGATTGACCACCCTGGAATCCTGGCAAAGTGAATGAAGGGCTTCATCCACAAGTCCCACATGCCGAGCGGAATCGCTCCATCTTAGCTCCTCCTTCACTTTCTTCAGCTGCTTCTGCAAAAGCCTGATGAGGGGAATGCCCTGACTCAAGCTGGCAGTGTCTGAACTGACTTCACGTGTGGCAAGTACGAAGGGCTGGAGAACCTTGCACAACACGGAAATCATTCTCCACTGCGCTTGAGTCAGGTGCATACCCCCTCCTTTGCCTATGTCATAGGTGGATGTATAGGCTTGTATGGCCTTTGCTGCTCCTCCATCCTCTGAAGCATATAGAGGGTTGAGTTCCACCGCGTCACAACCTCTTGCTTCAGGTGATGGCGGGGCAGGTTCAAGAGTGTTTGCTGGCGCTCCAGTCTTCGGCACGCAGTCACTGAATGGCGAAAGTGGCCTGAAATTTTTCGGGCCACCCAAAGCGTCTCCTGCACGCCCCTGTCGCTTTTCAGAAAATTCTGCACCACCAAGTTTATTGTGTGAGCAAAACATGGGACGTGCTGGAATTTGCCCAGATGTAATGCCCGCACAATATTGGTGGCGTTGTCAGATATCACAAATCCCCAGGAGAGTCTAAGTGGGGTAAGCCACTGGGCAATGATTTCCCTCAGTTTCTCTAAGAGGTTGTCGGCGGTGTGCCTCTTACTGAAACCGGTGATACACAGCGTAGCCTGCCTTGGAACGAGCTGGCATTTCTGAGATGCTGCGACTGGTGACGCTGCTGCTGTTGCTGCGTAAGGTGATACATCTACCCAGTGGGCTGTCACAGTCATATAGTCCTTAGTCTGCCCTGTTCCACTTGTCCACATGTCCGTGGTTAAGTGGACATTGGGTACAACGGCATTTTTCAGGACACTGAGGACACTTTTTCTGATGTTTCTGTACAGTCTCGGTATCGCCTGCCTAGTGAAGTGGAATCTAGATGGGATTTGGAACCGGGGACACACTACCTCCAGCAATTGTCTAAATCCCACTGCACTAATGGCGGATACCGGACGCACGTCTAACACCAACATAGCAGTCAAGGCCTCAGTTATACGTTTTGCTTCAGGATGACTGCTGTCGTACTTCATCCTCCTCGCTAAGGACTGTTGGAGGGTCAATTGTTTAGTAAAAGTAGTGGTGTTCCTACTTCCTCTCTGGGATGATGAACGACTCCCAGCAGCAGCAACAGCAGCAGCGGCAGCAGGAGGCGTAGCAATGCAGGATCCTCCGGAGGAATCCCGCATAGGAGAGTCAGTCATGCCAGTGACATGGCCTGCAGGACTACTTCCGATCCTGACTAAGGAGGAAATTGACGAGGAGGGAGTTGACGGTGTGGTTTGCAGGCGCATGGATACAACAGGACAACGGGATTTAGGTGTCCCTGGACTGCTTACGGTCTTAGCCAAAGTTTCTGAACTTGACAGTAACTTATTATGAACGCGCTGCAGGTGCCGCATAAGGGAGGATGTTCCTAGGTGGTTAACGTCCCTACCCCTACTTATTCCACCTTTACATAAGGTAGATATGGCAAGACAGTTGTTGTCCGGATTTGGATAGAAATATTGCCAGACCAAAGAGGTGGAATGTTTGGTCTTCTGCCCAGGCATGACCGTGATGGGCTTTTTCATCCCACGGACAACAACTGTCTCCCCCGGGGCCTGATTTAAACAAACCACATCACCATCAGAATCCTCCTCGCCAACTTCCTCCTCAGCGCCAGCTATACCAGTATCCTCATCCTGTTGTACTTCAACAGTGACATCTTCAATTTGCATATCAGCAAGTGGACTGTGGGTGCTCCTTTCAGCACTTGCAGGGGGCGTGCAAATGGTGGAAAGAGCCACCTCTTCCCGTCCAGTGCTGGGAAGGTCAGGCATCGCAACCACCACCACACTTGGACTCTCCTTGGGGATTTGTGATATCTTCTTAGAAAGCACAGTTCTTCGCTGTGCTTTTGCCAGCTCAACTCTTTTGATTTTTTTAGTGGGAGGAGGGCTTCCATCGTCATGTGAAGCTGAACCACTAGTCATGAACATACTAGGGATCGACCTTAGCCGTTCCTTGCCACTCCGTGTCGTAAATGGCATATTGGCAAGTTTACGTTTCTCTTCAGATGATTTCAATGTTTTTTTCAAGGTCATTTTCCTGAACTTTGTCATTTGGGATTGTATGTGCCCTCTATTATGACATTGGGCATCGGCCTTGGCAGACGACGTTGATGGCATGTTATCGTCTATGTCATGACTAGTGGCAGCAGCTTCAGCACTAGGAGGAAGTGGTTCTTGATCTTTCTCTATTTTATTTTTATCGGAGAAAGTTTGGTCCTCCATTTATGTTATATCGATTTGATATATACGTGCGGCTAAACACAGAAAATATTTTTTTATTTTTGCTGGAGAGTAGTGCACTTTGTGGGTTACACCAGCCTTTAAGAAATGAGCCAGCCGGCTATTTACTTATGGGACACAGGCGCACGCTTGGCACTGCTCCTTTGTTGATGCACGTGCGGCTACTGCGCACACAATTCACAAACACAGAAAATATATATAATTTTTTTGGTATGGACTGGAGTGTACTTTGGGGGTTACAGCACCCTTTAATGGTCAAGCCAGCCGGCCCTTTACTTATGACACAGGCGCACGCTTGGCACTACTTTGTTGATGCACGTGCGGCTACTGCGCACACAATTCACAAACACAGAAAAAATATATTTTTTGGGTTTGGACTGGAGTGTACTTTGGGGGTTACAGCACCCTTTAACAGTCAAGCCAGCCGGCCCTTTACTTATGACACAGGCGCACGCTTGGCACTACTTTGTTGATGTACGTGCGGCTACTGCGCACACAATTCACAAACACAGAAAATATATATTTTTTTGGTTTGGACTGGAGTGTACTTTGGGGGTTACAGCACCCTTTAACGGTCAAGCCAGCCGGCCCTTTACTTATGACACAGGCACACGCTTGGCACTACTTTGTTGATGCACGTGCGGCTACTGCGCACATAATTCACAAACACAGAAAATATATATTTTTTTGGTTTGGACTGGAGTGTACTTTGGGGGTTACAGCACCCTTTAATGGTCAAGCCAGCCGGCCCTTTACTTATGACACAGGCGCACGCTTGGCACTACTTTGTTGATGCACGTGCGGCTACTGCGCACACAATTCACAAACACAGAAAATAATTTTTTTTTTGTTTGGACTGGAGTGTACTTTGGGGGTTACAGCACCCTTTAATGGTCAAGCCAGCCGGCCCTTTACTTATGACACAGGCGCACGCATGGCACTACTTTGTTGATGCACGTGCGGCTACTGCGCACACAATTCACAAACACACAAAAAATATTATTTTTTTGGTTTGAACTGGAGTGTACTTTGGGGGTTACAGCACCCTTTAATGGTCAAGCCAGCCGGCCCTTTACTTATGACACAGGCCCACGCTTGGCACTACTTTGTTGATGCACGTGTGGCTACTGCGCACACAATTCACAAATACAGAAAATAATTTTTTTTTTGGTTTGGACTGGAGTGTACTTTGGGGGTTACAGCACCCTTTAACGGTCAAGCCAGCCGGCCCTTTACTTATGACACAGGCTCACGCTTGGCACTTCTTTGTTGATGCACGTGCAGCTACTGCGCACACAATTCACAAACACACAAAAAATATTATTTTTTTGGTTTGAACTGGAGTGTACTTTGGGGGTTACAGCACCCTTTAACGGTCAAGCCAGCCGGCCCTTTACTTATGACACAGGCGCACGCTTGGCACTACTTTGTTGATGCACGTGCGGCTACTGCGCACACAATTCACAAACACAGAAAATATATATTTTTTGGGTTTGGACTGGAGTGTACTTTGGGGGTTACAGCACCCTTTAACGGTCAAGCCAGCCGGCCCTTTACTTATGACACAGGCGCACGCATGGCACTACTTTGTTGATGCACGTGCGGCTACTGCGCACACAATTCACAAACACACAAAAAATATTATTTTTTTGGTTTAAACTGGAGTGTACTTTGGGGGTTACAGCACCCTTTAATGGTCAAGCCAGCCGGCCCTTTACTTATGACACAGGCCCACGCTTGGCACTACTTTGTTGATGCACGTGCGGCTACTGCGCACACAATTCACAAATACAGAAAATATATATTTTTTTGGTTTGGACTGGAGTGTACTTTGGGGGTTACAGCACCCTTTAACGGTCAAGCCAGCCGGCCCTTTACTTATGACACAGGCGCACGCTTGGCACTACTTTGTTGATGCACGTGCGGCTACTGCGCACAGAATTCACAAACACAGAAAATATTTATTTTTTTGGTTTGGACTGGAGTGTACTTTGGGGGTTACAGCACCCTTTAATGGTCAAGCCAGCCGGCCCTTTACTTATGACACAGGCGCACGCTTGGCACTACTTTGTTGATGCACGTGCGGCTACTGCCCACACAATTCACAAACACAGAAAATAATTTTTTTTTTGGTTTGGACTGGAGTGTACTTTGGGGGTTACAGCACCCTTTAACGGTCAAGCCAGCCGGCCCTTTACTTATGACACAGGCGCACGCTTGGCACTACTTTGTTGATGCACGTGCGGCTACTGCGCACAGAATTCACAAACACAGAAAATATTTATTTTTTTGGTTTGGACTGGAGTGTACTTTGGGGGTTACAGCACCCTTTAACGGTCAAGCCAGCCGGCCCTTTACTTATGACACAGGCGCACGCTTGGCACTACTTTGTTGATGCACGTGCGACTACTGCGCACACAATTCACAAACACACAAAAAATATTATTTTTTTAGCACTTGGGGGGAGCACCCCTGATGGACAGAGCACCCCCTGGACAACACTACAGCACCCCTTTAGGACTGGGACACTGCACAGGACTTTGGAGTGGACACAGCCCCTATGGAGAACTGACTGCACAACACAGTCCAGCCAGCCCCTATGGACTTTGAAGTAGTGGACACAGCCCCTATTAACAACAGCAGCACAGCACAACACAGCCAGCCCCTATGGACTTTGAAGTAGTGGACAACAGCAGCACAGCGCAGCACTGCACAGCACAACACTACTCTGCACTACACTACACTACACTACACTACACAGCCCAGCCAGCCCTAACTCCCACCCTCCCTCTTCACTGTCCACAGCTGAGTGAGAAAATGGCGCCGACGCGGGTACCTTATATAGGTTCCAAAACCCGCGAAACTCGGAAGGTGGGATGATGACGTTTTGCCTCGATTTCGGATCCGAGTCAGGCGGGAAAAGTCGAGCCTGACTCGGATCTGCCTCGGATCGGGGGGGCTCGGGGGGGTTCGGATTTCAGAAATCCGAACCAGCTCACCCCTACTTCCAACACTAAGTAGCCACTTTCACTTACCTAACACTTCACTGCTGTTTTTATTTGTATGGTGCACTGGGGTGGTTTTTCTGGGATGGTTTGGGAGTGCCCCATGCCCAGACATGAACTCCCATAATATTAGGGATTTACCCGATGAAGGTAACCTTGATGTTGGTAAGTAAGCTCATAACTTTGGCCAAATTTATGCGAAAAACCTCATATATAATGTATAATTAATAATGGTTGTATGGTGCATCTGCTCTCCCCCCTTTTTTCTATGTCAATCAATCAAAATTTATTATCACATCCACATTACAAATGTATCAGCGAAATTGTGGTGCAAGAAAACTCAGTCAGATAAAATGACATAAAAAAGTACAGAAAAAAAACTGTTCCGCAGTCTACTAGTTCGATACCTAAAACACTTACCAGAAGCAATAAAGCGAACAGAGAATGGCACGGGTAGCTAAAGTCAGCAACAATCTTATTTGCTTTCAAAACACAACTTTTAGCATAAATTTCTTCTAATCCAGGTAGGGATTGGCCAATGGTTCTTTCAGCTGCTTTAACCACCCTAGCTAAAGAACCATAGTCCAAGCATTTGGAATTCCCATACCAAACAGTGATGGAATACGTTAAAAGGCTCTCAATTATACAACAGTAAAAATGTATAAGTAATGGCCTTGATAAATCACTTGCTCTAGGTTTCCTAAGGAAAAAAAGGCATTGCTGAGCTTTTCCCACCACAGATGACATTTGTGCAGACCACAATAAATCATTAGAAAAATTGATTCCTAAAAACTTAAATCCACTAACCCTCTCTACCTCTGATCAATTTGAAAAATAGGGGTCAGGGGGCACTTTTCCTGGTCCTTCTAAAATCTACCACAACCTCCTTGGTTTTCTTACTATTTAGCAACAGCTTATTATCCTTACCCCACTTAACGAGTTGATTCACCTCTGCCCTGTAACTGTCATCATCTTCATCACTGATCAAACCCACTATTATGGTGTCATCAGCAAATTTTACAATAGAATTAGATTCTGAACTCGACACACAATCTGATGTATACAATGAGTAAAGAAAGGGACTCAATACCAACCTTGAGAAAAATCCTATATTCACAATAGTTGGAGACGAGAGCCATTCTCCTATCCTAACCGACTGCGAACGGTCAGTCAAGAAATCCAGCCATTACAAATACACATCAAAACCAATTACCTGAAGCATTGCAATAAGTAAGGACAGTACAATAGTATATAAGGCAGAACTGTAGTCCAGAAACAACAGTCTAGCATATGCATCCCTATTCTCTAGGTGACATAACACCTTATGGAGAACTATAAGAGCGGCATTATCAATAGATCTTTTTGTTATATATGCCAATTAATAGCAATCAAAATCATCTGGAATGTAATCCTTAAGACTTTCCAAGACTAATTGCTTAAAGCACTTCATAATCAATGATGTGAAGGCAATGGGACAAAAGTCATTTAGCCCAAAAACAGACGTGGTTTTAGGAACAGGGATGATTGTAGTACTTTTAAAGCATCTCGGGACCCCACCTTGAGTAAGCGAAAGATTAAAAATCATAGACAAGACCTAACGTCAGACTCAGTTAAGTGTCTCCTTATCAATAAAGTTAAGTGTCTCCTTATCAATAAAGTTAAGTGTCTCCTTATCAATAAAGATAGATGATCATTTGAGACTGGTGCTGCTGATTAATTGCTCTTTTCTGCATGATCATCAAGAAGTGTTAGCAGCTCTACAGTATATAAAACAGCACCTTTAGCAGTTGGGATTGGAGGAATGTGAGCTTAAGATATACATGAAATGTGAGTTAGCCCAAAAGTGAAGAGGGCTGATTATCTATCGCTAGACAAAAGTCCAATAAGGCTCACAGTATAGACAATTGTAGTATGTAATAAATATTTTCTACAATTTTTTAACTATAACAATTTTGGATTTTTGAGTTTATCTGAGAAACCTGGAGGCAGACTCAGCTATCATAACCTTTCATTTCATTAAGAAAGAACCAATAATTGTTTTCACATTCATAATCATCCAGCTACTTTAACTCAGACAACTGCTTCAGTTTGTAACGTTCTGCAGCTGCGATTATATCTATCAATAGTTAGTTACTGTTAAAGTGCAAAACAAAATGGAGCTCTGCACATCCTTTTTCCAGCTGTCCGGACATCTAGGAACCATACACTTGTGATTTCCCCTAATAATTCTCTAGTAACATCTGCTACCAAACTTGCTGACAACCAGATGTTGAGGTTTATAATCACAGACAGTGAAACGGGGCTACACATCCTGTAGTTTAAGTACTCTGCTAACCAAGCATGACTTGTATGTTCATCAATTACTCATCTATTCATAGTTGTTCCTTTTTTTGTTGTTGAGCTGGCCTTGTTTTCCACATTCCAGAGCTTAGACTGGCTGGGAAGTTTTATGTGTACACCTGCTCATTACTTGTTGTGGTTACAATCTGTTTTACCCTTATTTGTTATTAGTGAATCATAATGATTTGCTTAAAATTATTATTATATCTTTCCTCTGAATTACAACTTTTTGTTTGGAAAATCTCAGATAACTGATGTTCTAAAGGTTTCCATGTTAGTTGAGTCATCTAAAGTGTATATGAGATTTTGGGGTTGACAATCTCACACCATTAAGAGTTTATTAAATCATAGGTAATGTCGCATCCTCAGAATGTTTTTTTATGTCATTGTTTTATGGTCTTGCACATTTATGCAGCCTCTCAATGGCTAACAAATATATATTTAGTAATATCATAGCTGGGGATAACAGGGTTTGTGTGACATAGAGGTTTCTGGTTCCTGGCTGTATTCCTCCAGTTCTGTTCTGTAACAGCTCATCGCTATTCCAGTGCAGTTATATTATTGTCAACTTATGGGCCTCATCCATCTGCGATGGATTGCCGCGATCCCGTGATGCTGCAACCCGGCATCGCGGGATCGCAGAAATCCAACATTTTGACGATCGAGATCAAAAAATGAGCATGATCATACAATGACACCATACAATACATGGCCAGATGTATTCATGGTATGAGCTTAATTGGTCCTTTCTAACTGCAATTACTAATGAAGATTTGCACCTGTGTTTGGCACATGCACTCTGTGTTTGGGAAATTACAGTAGTTATAAAATAGTCTAATCAAAATCACAGCATGCATGGACACCGTTATTGAGTTAACTTGACATTTAGGGGCTGATCCTGAGTCGCACACTACTACGATTGCTTTAGCGTCTTTTATGCATTTGCGTCAGCGACTTTCTGCTAATGCTAGTATCAGCCTTTCCCCTGGAGTACATATGTGCATCTGAATGTGCAAGCACTGGAATTCCCACTTTGAGCTTCTTTAGATGCTTAAATCCCACATGGTGCATCTTTAGACACAGCCATCAGTCGCACCATTGAAACTTGCACCAGCTCCATGCTAGGGGCAGAACCACTGTCATAGTATGGCCTCCAATATGAGAATTTAAGGTTCTGAGGGGGTGATTCAGCAAGGATCGAAACTGCAAAGATGCACACAGGCAGTGCGATCCTTGCAATAATGCAAATGCAGCAGGTGGTGTATGACACTCCCTGCTGCATTTGGGATCCCAGCATTGCGACGGAGGTCGATGGTCGTGATGGTGGACGGCACCGGATGGCTGAATAGCTGAGGAAGCCTCACCTTACTCAGACTGGCCGGCTTACGAGCCCAGAAGACTACGTACGTCCACGCAGTCTCTGGGCTGGCCACTCCTGAAAAACAGGGCGGACATGGTTCGTTTCCAGGACCGACCCCCACACCGCCCCTTAAATGCCTCTGCATGTAAATCAAATTCCCAAAAACTTGCGTGCACTGCTGAATCAAGCCCTGAGTTCCCAAACAGTTCAGTGACATGCCCGCAACACTCCCACAACACGGTTATAAGAGGGACCATCTTCATGCGTCTGAATAGCCACCACCCTGGAATGCCCAATACATTTTCAATACATTTTGCACACCGTGCATTGACTCTCAATTGCTACTGTGACTCTGTGCGTGTGTGTGTGTACATATAGTGTAACACAACTCTGAGCGAATTCCCTGGGATTTTTGCACTCAGTAGCAAAAAGTCGCTGAACATTGGCGTTGCGTGTGCCTGAGAATCAGGCCCTTATTATTAATATATTATTCAGCTGTATCAGTTTTTTAAAATCCAAATGAAAATAAACAATGAAATATGCAATTGAAAATTTTTTAACCAATGTCTAAATAGCAGAATTCGATGAATGTTGTTAAAACCTTTAATTTGTAAAGGAATATAGGGGTATATTTACTAATGTTCAATTTTGAGTTTTGTGTGATTGCACATTCAATTTGCATCCAGTTTTCTTTCGATTTTGCCTTTGGATATTATCCTAAGACAAAGTCGAATGTCAAATCGAACATAAAACCGAATCCCACTCAAAATCGAACATCGGCAAAACACTAATATTCGATTTGAAAAGGAACACAAAATTGAATTCAATTTGAACTTCAAATCCCCCAAAATAATAGATCTGCTTCACGCTGGCAATTTTAGCATGAGCGGGAATGAATTACACAGATGCATGCACAGATCAGTGAGATCCGTGCATGTTTCTGTGTGTAAAAAGGTTGTTAAATTGTTAAAAAAAAAATTAAAAAATGACATGGAGTCCCCCCTAAAAGCACAACCAGCACCAGGCTTTTCTGAGCTGGTCCTGGTTGTGAAGATATGGGAGACAACAGACGTAGGGGTTCCGCGTATTTTGCACAACCATCACTGGGCTCGGTGAGTTGGTCCTGGTTTTGGAAATACAGGGTACAAAAAACATATTGGTCCTCCGTATTTTCCAAAACCAGCACCAGACTCTTTCTAGCGGGGGTGTAATGCCACAGCCACGGTACCCTTTCGCCAGGTCCCCCGTCCAAAGCATTATTCCTGACTGCTAGTCAACCCAGACTAGATCTACAATATCCATCTTATGTCAGTACTCTTTGGGGTCTATTTTTTAAAAGGCAGAAATCTGTAAATGGGAGGAATTGGAGTTTCTGCATATTTATCAAAGGGCCCTTGCTGGAAGGTCACTGGCAGCATACACATATGTTTTTTGGGCAACTTAGTGGCCTGGAAAGTGTTGTCCAGTGTTGCCAGTTAGCTATTCATCATTCAGCTGCACCAGTAACCTTTTATTTTTATTTTTTTAAATGGTGAAAATAAGTATTTCTATTGCAGCAATGAGCAGCCATAGAAAATATTACTTTGAGTGGGGTGATTGCCAAAAGACTAGGGGGTAAATTTACTAAGATTCGAGTTTGATCAAGTTTTTTTTTTTTAAACTCGCTTTACATCGTTAAAACTCAGGTGAGTTTCCCGTTTTTAAACTCTCCTATTTAATAAGAAGTGAGTTTAGCTGAAAGTGAGTTGGCCGATGGTGAAGCAGATTGAGACATCTTCCCCGAGTAGCAAGTTCTGAAGGAGATTACTCACCCAAGATTGCAGTGTCTTCTCTCTGTCTAACTCTCCCAAACAAGCATCCTGCACATATCAGTGAGATATCTGAAGGCTGCTTGTGTGGACTACCTGTAAAAAAAAGAGTTAAATCTTTTAAAAAACTGACATAGGGTCCCCCCCAAAACGCATAACCAACCCTGGGCTACTCAGCCAGTCCTGGTTCCTAAAATAACAGGGAAAATAATGTGTATGGTTCCACCGTAATTTAGAAACCAGCACCTGGATGCAGCGCCAGTCCTGGTTTTAAATATAAAGGGAAAAAATGCGTAGGGATCCCCTATATTTAAAACTACCACCAAACCCAAACTGACCGGGGTGTAATGCTGTGTAATGCCACAGCCAGGGTCTCCCCTGCCAAAGCATTCACACCCCAAGCCAGTTAGCACAACTCGGGGATCCCAGGGGAGGTGGGGACCCCCCCAAGAAGGGGTGCCCCCTTTCCCAACATCCTAGGCTTAGGTTGAAGCCCAGGGCTCTTCCCCATTCTCCTCGAGCGGTGGGCATGGGGGAAATAATGGTGAAAATAGTTCTAAACTGTTGTATTTTACAGTGGAACTACAGGGTGCCAGCATGCCTGCCCTTTGGCACTTGTGGAACTACAAGTGCCACTGTAAAATAAATAGTTAAAAAAACACAGTACAAACACCGTCTAAAGTATAACTTTAATCCATGCACCTACTTCACTCACACATACTTACCAGCCAGGAGACCCAGTGATAGGGTCTCCTGGCCGTAGCATTACACCCTGGTCAGTTTGGGTCTGGTGATGGTTTTAAAAATAGGGGGAACCCTACGCATTTTTCCCCTCCTATATTTAAAACCAGGACTGGCCCTGCAGCCAGGTGCTGGTTCCTTAATTATGGGGGAAGCCTACTCATTTTTTTCCCCCGTAATTTTAGGAACCAGGGCTGGCTGAGCAGTCCGGGGATGGTTACGTATTTTTTTTATTAAAATCAACAGTTTAGATTAGGTATACATGCAGAAATATACACAAATCACACTGATCTGTGTATGTTTCTGCCAAACTCACAGCTCAGGAGGTGGAGTGTTTGAAACTTCAATGTATCAGCGAGTTTGCTACAATCTCACCTGAGATTGTAATCTCGATTCTTTTTCATGAAAAGTACTTCCTAGTTTGGCTGTTGGTGAGTTGATTTGAGTTTGCGAGTTTTACCGTGAAAAGAGAGAAATTTCTCCCAAACTCACCCGAGTTTGTCTTTAGTAAATTTGCGAGATGGAAAACTTGCCTAAACTCACCTGAGATTGCAATCTCGACCAAACTTGAATCTTAGTAAATTTACCCCTAGAAATCTATAGTACCAATAACAGCATCGCTCCCAGAGTCACTTATCAGTTAGTTTTGACAGTGAATGGTATAGACTGGTCAGCACAGACATGTACTTGAAACAGTAATAAATAGAGGAAATAGTTATTTTTAATTTGTAATTTCTGGTTCCTAAAAAAGTTTTATTGTCAGCACTTTTCAGTAATACAGGTAAGGACCAATCTGAAACCATTTTTAACCAGCTAGCCATCTTTCTAGAGCTTCAACCATTTTCTTGTAGTTTCCTCTCTGGTATACTGAGAGGGGTTGGGTTCAGGATTCCGGTGCTCAGGATCCCAGCAGTCAGATTCCTGATGCTAGCATCCTGACAGGGTCACAATCCGAACAGAAGGAAGTAAATATACTTTCCCGCTAGTGCCTAACACTAACCCCCTCAGTAGTGCCTAACTCTAACCCTAACCCTCCCCCTAAACCTAATACTTACTGTCGGGATGCTGTCTAGCATGGCAACCAGTGGAGCAGCCAGGATTTACAGTGAACTGGAAAGGGGTAGAACTAGTTCCGCCTCAGCATTGGCCCTGCACAGTGAGTGCCCAAGCTAAGCAAGAGACTCCTCTCATAGAGGAGTCCCACAGAGAGCTCGCTCCACCTTCCTCATCAATAGATGATGCAGGTGGTACTGTCTGTCACCTCAGGTCCCAGCGGCGCCATGAATTATTTTTTTGTGTAGTGGCGCACATGAAGTGATGCCACTACTACAAAGAGGAGCTGGGACCACCAGTCACTGTGCTTAAAAAAGGAAGGAAATGAGGCCTGAGACATGCAGGGGGTAGAGCTGGAAAAATGCAGGGGGCTGAGCTTAAGAGACACAGGGGGGTATGAGTTGGGGAGATGCAATGGGGGTGAACAAGAGTGACACAGTGAACATAGCTAGAGAGATGCAGGTGGCTGAGCAGGAGAAACATGCTGGGGGTGAGCTGGAGTGATGCAAGACAGTGAGCTGGAGATATGCAGGAGGAGTGAGCTGGTGAGACACAGGTGGATGATACGGAGAGATGCAGGATGATGATGATGGATAGGAGCATGGCGGTGTGGCACTAGTGATGTAGGGGGCTTAGCTGGGGAGATGCAGTTGGTGAATAAGAGTGACACAGCAGGCTGAGCTGGAGAGTTGCAGGGGGTGAGTTGGAAGGACACAGGAGGTGAGCTGGAGAGAGCAGGTGTATGGTCCTAGAGAAAACTCAGAGAGGATAGTGCTGGATAGAAGAATGGGGGATGGCCCTGGAGAGATACAAGGGGCTGAGTAGGAGAGATGCAGATGGGATGAGCTGGAGAGATGCAGGGACCTGAACTGGGGATACACTCAGGAGACGCAGGTCTATCGTCCTGGAGAGATGCAGGAGGATGGCGCTAGATCGAAGCATGGGACATAGCGCTGGTGAGATGCAGGGGTCTGAGCTGGAGAAATATAGGAAGCTGAGCTGGAGAGAGGCAGTAGGATGGAGTTGATTAGAAGAATGGGAATGGTGCTGGATAAACACAGGGGACTGAGCTGAAGAAATGCAAGTGGCAAGGGGTGGAAAGACACAGGGAGAAAGAGCTGGAGAGATGCAGGGTGGTGAACAAGAGTAACACAAGGGGCTGAGCTGGACAGATGCAGGAGGTTAGTGCTGGAGAGACGAAGGAGGAGGGTACTATAGAAACGCAGGAGGAGGGTGCTGCAGAAAAGCAGGAGGCTGGTCAGGACCAGATTAACAAAAGGGAGGATGGAGCTACAGTTCCAGGTATCCACATAAAAATAACTACATTTTCGCCCTTGGCTACATATGGTCTAGCACCGGCCCTGAGTATTTTGTAGGCAATTAATTTGTAGGTTGAATTGTACCTTGTACTTTTGAATAAATAGCAGATGAATTAGAGACAAATTGTGCAATTAAGGGTAGTGGTACCAGTACAAAGGATACTAGGGGAGGAGTAACAGTGTGATGGAATGTGGTGGTATGGGTAGAGGTGTTAGGGTGTCCTGCTGATTTAGAATATTGTGGGACTATTAGAGTGCAAGTTTTCTTCAATTCTGAATCTGTAGTAAGCAATGCGCCACAAAATGAAAGAATTATTAGGGGTTAATAAATGAAGAGAAATGAAAAATAATTATTCCTCCTTTGCCCTTTTAAGTCTAATTCTAAGGGATAAGTTTAGTAACAATCGAGATAGGTCAAGATGACCATCTCGGGTGATTTTTTTATTTTTCCCCTGCTTGCAAATTTACTAAAGGCAAAGTCGGGTGAGTTAGAGAGAGATTTCTCTCATTTCACTCGTAAAACTCAGGTGAGATAGCAATCTCGAATCTTATCACCATCGGGCCAAATCGGAAGTACTTTTCACCTAAAACATACATCTCTCAAATTTACCAAAAATCGGGATGACAAGCTCGGGTGAGATAGGAGCAAACTCTCTGTCAAAATCACTTTTCAAACTCTCAATCCCCTGAGCTGCGAGATGGTCAGAAACATACACAAATCATTGTGATTTGTGTATGTTTCTTTCTGTAAATGGATAAAATAGGGTTAATTTACTTAAAAAAATGACGTGAGGTTCCCCCCTCAAAACACTAACCAGCCCCGGACATGCCAGCTAGTGCAGGTTCTTAACATTACAGGGAAAAAAATGTGTAGGTATCCACTGTAATTTAAGAATCAGCACAAGGCAGCAGGGACAGAGCTGGTTTTAAATATACGGAGAAAAAAAAATTACGTGAGGTCCCCCGTATATTTAAAACCAGCCCTGGACTCTTTCTAATGGGGGACTGATGCCACAGCCAGGGGTACCCTTTCACAAGGCCCCCCAGCCGCAGCATCAGCCCTGACCGTTAGTCAGCCCAGGCCAGGGATCCCTGGGGAGTTGGTGACCTCCCAATAAAAGGGTCACCCTCTCCAGGGTACCCCCGGCCTAGGCTGATAGCTTGGTGGTGGGTGGTGGTGGGTGGTGGGTTGATAGTGTAAGGTGTAGAGTAAAAATTTGATTTTTCATCATTGTCTTTACAGTGTAACTACAGGTCTCAACAAGCCTCCCCCGCATGCTGGTACTTGGAGAACCACATTTGTGCAGTGTAACAACATGCAGAAGCATGTTTTTACACTGTATCCGGCCCACGTATTGGATTTCTGCGGAGAACATCGAGGGACATAAAGGTGAGTATTGGATCTATTTTTACAGGTAATTCGATGAAATACTTTACATTGACAAGGGGACATGAGCATCTGGAAACAGGTGAGTATGTGTAAGTGTGTTTATGGATGCAATAAAGCTTTATTTTCACGGTGTGTTGTGTGTTTTATTAACCATTTCTTTACAGGTGAACTACAGGTACCAGTGGGCCCATAATGCCCCGCATGCTGGTACTTGTGGTTCTCCAAGTACCACCATGTGGGGGAGGCTTGCTGGGACCTGTAGTTCCACTGTAAAGACAATGATGAAAAATCTAATTTCTACACCACACCTTACACTATCAACCCGCCACCCACCATCCAGGGGTGGCGGGGATAGCCCCGGGCTATCAGCCTAGGTCAAGGGTGCCCTGAAGAGGGTGACCCCTTTATTGGGGGGGTCACCAACTCCCCAGGGATCCCTGGCCTGACTAACAGTCAGGGCTGATACTGCTGCTGGGGGCCCCGGTGAAAGGGCTCCTCTGGCTGTGGCATCAGTGCCCCGTTAAAAAGGGTCCAGGGCTGGTTTTAAATATACGGGGGACCTCACATCAATTTTTTTCACCGTATATTTAAAACCAGGTCTGTCCCTGCTGCCTTGTGCTGGTTCCTACACATTTTCCCTGTAATGTTAAGAACCAGGACAGGCTGGCAAGCCCGAGGCTGGTTAGTGCTTTGGGGGGGGGGACCTCACGTAATTTAAAAAAAACCAAACATTTATCTATTTTTGACAAGGCTTAACACACAAGCAGAAAGCACATATCTCACTGATATGTACTGGCTGCTAGCTCGGGAGAGATTTGCAGAAAGAAAACACTGCAATCTTGGGTGAGTAATCTCCTGCAAAATGAGTTACTCGGGAGAGATATCTCGTTCTGCTTCACCATCGGCCAACTCGTTTAGCCTCAAATCGCCTGTTGGTAAATTTGGCAAATGGTTTAAATCACTCGAATTTTGGCGAGTACCAGCGAGATAAATCACTTTGAAAATCATCACCATCTCGAATCTTAGTAAATCTACCCCTAAGTCTACATTGGTATATTAACATTGTATATTGAGTGTTTTAGTTGTATTGTGCAATAGTTCAGGTTTATTTAAAGCAATTTATGTTTATCTGTATTCAGAAGTTTGTCTAAGAAGCATGTTTATAACACTGGAATAACAGCAAACATATATATATATATTATCATTTTAAATAGTGTATTATATATAATAAATTATTTCGTTTTTTTACAAGCCGCCCACAATATTCGTATAATGCACTTTCTGTTCTATTGTATTTGTCTAGAGCTGCTAGCAATATAATTCAGAATATCTTTATAGTGAAATTCTATGCTACACTAAAAATAAAAAAATAAAATGAACTTGTGCTGGCCACAGGTTCCCCAAAACACTTCAAGCTCGTGTTTTAATGCACAAAAAACTTGCACGCACACCAAGCCCTTTTCTCCATGTTAAAGTGACAAAGTGATGCAAAATCTACTGCTTGGCCTGTCAGAACTTGATAGTTCTGTAAACAGAGAGTGCTTGTTGCCATAACAGCAGGAGAAATAATATCAGATACTGCTTATAAATGAAACAGAAGCCTCAAGGAAAGAGAACATTTCAGGGACTTAAAATGTTTTAACTGACTCATTTTTCATTAATAAAAGAGAACACTAAATAAAATCTGTATATCTGTTTGGAATATGAACCACGTACTGTACATTGTATTAAATAGAAATGTGCGCCGACTTCCGTGTTTTGGTTTTGGATCTGTATCTCCTCTGGTTTTGGATCTAGATGGGTTTTGCCAAAACCGCCATTTCCGCGTTTTGTTTTTCTTTTTTGTTTTGGATCTGGATTTTTTTAAAAAAAATCATAAAAACAGCTAAAATCACATAAAATGGGCCTGCTTTTGTTCCTACAGTATTATTAACCTCGATAACATTGATTTCCACTAGTTTCCAGTCAATTTTGATCACCTCACAGCTCACAATATTGATTTATTTATTCATCTAGTTAAGGGCCAAAAGGTTGCATCCAGCTAGCTGGCTGTCACGATTCCTAGACGGAATCAAAACTGAGTGATAAATAGAGTTGAGGACTGTGAAAAGATGATGGTTGGGGTACCCCTTGAGGATTAAAAAATTGAGAGTTGATACTTGGTGCAGCCACTGGCTGAAGTAAGAATTGATACTTGATAGTTGGCGCAGCGACTGGCTGAAGTAAGAATAGTTGATAGTTGATCATTGGTGCAGCCACTAGCTAAAGTAAGAATTGATAGTTGATAGTTAGTGCAGCCACTGGCTGAAGTAAGAATAGTTGATAGTTGGTGCAGCCACTGGCTGAAGTAAGAATAGTTGATAGTTGATAATTGGTGCAGCCACTAGCTGAAGTAAGAATTGATACTTGATAGTTGGCACGGCGACTGGCTGAAGTTAGAATTGATAGTTGATGGTTGGTGCAGCCACTGGCTGAAGTAAGAATTGTAGCTGATAGTTAATTGTTGATGCAGCCTCTGGGCTGAGTAGTAGTGGAATACAGAGCTATGATTAGGAACCAGTCCTGCAACAGCCGTGAGGGCTGGAACTCTTGGCAAGTTGCAGCCGTTACAGCCTTGAGGGCTGGTGAGGAGTGACGACAGGTGGCCCTGTGGGCCGTGAAGCAGGATGTGGCCTGTGGGCCATGTAGCAGCCTTGAGGGCTGAGAACTCTTGGCGTGATGTGGCCTTTGGGCCATTCAGCAGCCTTGAGGGCTGAGAACTCTTGGGGGGATGCGTCCTTTGGGCCGAATAGCAGTCTTGAGGGCTGAGAGCGCTTGGCTGAATGTCACTGTTGTGCGACTTGTGCCTCCGGGTTGACTCAAGCAGCAGTCCACTTGATTGTGCACACTTGACGCCGATGTGCGGATTGTGCCGCCGGGTTGACACAAGCAGCAGCACACTGGATTGCAAACACTGGGTGCCAAGGTGCGGCTTGTGCCATCTGGATAACACAAAGGGCAAGTGACTGAAGTGACGACCGATGACACAAATGGCAGGAGCAAAACAACACAGACTTGAGAACTGGATACTCAACTTGAACAGGAGACTCACAGCAGAACCGGAAACACTATCACCGGCACCTGAGCAACGCGTCAGCAAGGTAGAAAAAGGAGGATGCACCAATCCTTTTCCAGCAGAGGCGATGTCAGCCAGATGGCCACCCCATAAATTTGGTGGTTCAGAATTTTCTTTAAAAAAAATGAAAGGGGCATGCATGATATGCTGTCTGTGGCCATTACAATTACTGGACATTCATAAACCATAAAATTAAAAATGTCAGGCATCAATGCCCCAAACAGCACATAATGCAAAGAAAAGAGGTGCAAGATGGAATTGTCCTTGGGCCCTCCAACCCGCCCTTATGTTGTATATATGAAACAGGACATTCACAGTTTAACAAACCAATCATTTCAGCAACAGAGACTGCCACTTGTGGCTGAAATTATTGGTTTGTTTGTTTGAACCCCCACAAAACAAGCTGCCAATGCGCAGTGGACATTGGTGGCAATTATCCCATACACAAACTGGCTGTACAACATAGGTAAGATTAGATGTCATCATCATCATCATCGTCGTCATCCCCATCAGTGTGTGCATCCTCCTCTTCTTCACACAATATTAATTCGTCCCGCTGGAATCCACCATTACAAACTCTTCTGAATTTTTTTTACATAATTGCTTGTAATGGTCTTCCTTGTGGAATTTGTAATTCATTTTCATGAACAACATCTTTTCTACATTTTGGGGAAGTTACCTCCCTCGCCGATCACTGACAAGATTCCCGGCTGCACTGAAAACTCTTTCAGACTAAACACTGGAGTGTGGGCAACTTACTGTAAGTAAAGCAAAGCAGTTTTGTAAGGGACTCCAAATTGCCTCTTTTTGTTTCCGGTTGTGAAACGGACTGTCTGACATGCCTATTTGGATGCTATCCCTAAAATAATCATCCACCATTCTCTGAATGGTGACCGTATCAGACAAGGGAGCTCATTTAGAGCCGCTCGCAAGCGCTGTGCGCTCGCAAGTCGCCCGATGTGCCGCACTGCGCATACGCTGTGTCCGCCGTGTGCGAGCCCCGCTGAGCGACTGATGTTCAGTCGCTATGGGGCTCGCAACAAGACGGGGGGCGGCTGTTGATGGTGAGTGACAGCTTGCTCCATTTTGTGGGCGGGTAGGGGCGCACAAAGACCCAGCAAGCGTCCAGCAGCTGCGAGCGGGTCTGAATCAGGGCCAAAGTCACGGTAGACATGTCACTCATTGTGGCAGTAATTTCAGACAGTCATTAGGTTTTGCTGACTGATCTACATCACCACCAGTGGTTGGTCTCTTAGGATAATTTAATTTTTTCCGGGCAGCCGCAGAAACTTAAGGAGATGCTGCCGTGTCACATGTCGCTTGAGCTGTCAATTTTTTCACCACCAGCTCTTTGCATCTTTTCAGATTTATGTCCATCACAAAGAAAGACACAAGGTATGACTTAAACCTAGGATAAAGTATGGTCGCCAAAATGTAGTTATCTGATTTCAAGAGATTGACAACCCTTGGATCCTGTCAAAGCAAATGAAGGGCTTGATCTACAAGTACGACATACTTAGCGGAATCACTCTGTTTCAGCTCCTACTTCAGGTTCTCCAGCTGCTTTTGCAAAAGTCTGATTAGGGGAATGACCTGACACAAGCTGGCAGTGTCTGAACTAACTTCACATGTGGCAAGTTCAAAGGGATTGAGAACCTTGCACAACACCGAAATTATTCTCCACTGCGCTTGTCTAAGGTGCATTTCCGCTCCTTTCCCTATGTCATAGGCCATAGTGTAGCCTAGAATGACCTTTTCCTGCTCCTCCATCCACTGAAGCATATAGAGGGTAGAATTCCACCTAGTTACTAACTCTTGCTTCAGCTGATGGCAGGGCAAATTCAACAGTACTTGCTGGTACTGCAATCTTTGACATGCAGTTGCTGAATGTCGAAAATGTCCCGAAATCTTTTGGGCCACGGAGAGCATCTCCTGCATGCTCCTGTCATTTAAAAAAAAATGTTGCACCACCAAATTAATTGTGTGTGCAAAACATGGGATGTGTTTGAATTCGTCCACATGTAATGCTCGCACAATATTGCTGGCATTGTCAGAAATCACACATCCCGAGGAGAGTCCAAGTGGGGTAAGCCATTTTGCAATGATTTCCCTGAGTTTTTCTAAGAGGTTCTCAGCGATATGCCTCTTAGTGAAACCGGTGATACACAGAGTAGCCTGCCTCAGAATGAGCTGGGATTTGTTAGATGCTGCTGCTGTTTGCACTGTTGGAGGTAATACACCTACCCAGTCGGCTGTCACAGTCATGTAATCTTTAGTTTGCACTGTCCCACTTATCCACATATCTGTCATTAAGTGGACAGTTGGCACAACAGCATTTCGGAGGACATTAATACGTTTTTTTTAATCTCCTTGTACAGATTGGGAATTTCTATTGTAGAGAAGTGGAATCTAGATGGGACATGGTAGCGGGGACATAGGACCTCAATTAACTGTCTAAAACCCACTGCATTAATGGTGGATAATGGACGCACATCTAATACCAGCATAGCTGTTGTGGCGTCAGTAATCCGCTGTGCAACTGGGTGTTTGCTTTCATACTTGCTCCCAAATGCAAAGAATTGTTTGACAGTTAATTGTTTGGTCGAACTAAAAGTAGTCTTCTTCCTGGTCTCCTTCTGGGATGAAGATCCACTCACAGCAGCAACAGGCGTAGCACTCAAGGATCCTTCTGAGGAACCATGGATAAGAGAGGAGTCAGTCCTTATGAAATTGGATGCAGGTCTACTTCCTATCACGAATGAGGATGTTCATGATGATGCAGGTGTTGGTGGTGGAGATTGCAGGCGTTTGGATCCAGATAGAAGGGAGCAGCTAGGTGACACTGGACTGATTATTGTTATGTATTTTTAGCCAAAGTTTCTGAATTTAAAATAACCTTTTCAATTTAATAAATGTGCTGCAAGTGATGTAACAGGGAGGAGGTTCCAAGATGGTTAAGGTCCTTACCTCTACTCACTGTTACTTGGCAACGGTAACAAATGGCTTGGCAAAGGTTGTCTGGATTTAGGTGGAAATAATTCCACACATGAGAAGTGGATTTTTTGGTCCTTTGCCCAGGCATGCCAACAATGGGATTTTTCCCACCATGTGCAACAACTGTTGCCTGATTTACAGTTTTTACACAAACATTCTCGGCATCAACATCCTCATCATCATCAACATCCTCATCATCCTTGTTGTTTTCACCAACTACATACATATCCTTCTAATGCTCCTGGAGCAATTCCACAGAAGCATCCTCGATTTCTACGTCATCATGTTGACTTGTGCTGCTCATCCCCACATTTGCAGAGGACACAAATGGTGGAAGGAGGATCCTCTTCAAGTACAGTATTAAAAAGGTCAAGCTCACACATGGCAACCGCGGACACACTTGGACTCTCCTAGGGGATCTGTGATGTTTCGGAGCACACACTTGGTTCCGGTGTCTTACTCGTCTTAATAATTTTTATTTTTTTTATACCTCTCCTAAATCATTACAACTAGAACCACCAGTCATAAATAAAGTCCAAGGCCTTATCCTTTCCTTGCCACTTCGTGTAGTGAATATCATATTGTCAATTTTTTGTTTCTCTAAAGCTAACTTAGCTTTAGATTTTTTTTCTTTAACAGGGTAAAAGTTGATTTTACATGGCCTGACTTAAGCCTTGGGGCATCGGACTTCATAGATGACGTTGATGGCCTTGCATCGTCATCATGACTACTGCTGGCAGCTACAAGATTGGTATGTGGTTCCTGCTCTCCTGTTATGTGACTGTCCTCCATACTCACTGCGGTCTTGCAACAGTGTCAGCAAGCAATTATAGCGCAGCTAACTTGCGGCTAATGCACACAACAACATGAAAAAAAATATATATTTTTACACCTGGGGGGAGAGCACCCCTGAATGAGGCAGCAGCCCCTTGATAAACAACACAGACATCACCGCTGCACAGCTACATTGTTGATAAGTGTGGCTAAGGCGCACACACACACACACAGAAAAAAAAACACTTTGATTATTTTTTTTTTACACTGGGGGGAGAGCACTCCTGAATGAGGTAGCAACCCCTTGATAAATGACACAGACATCACCCCTGCACAGCTATGTTGTTGATAAGTGCTGCTAACATGCACACACAAAAAAAAACAATTTGATACATTTTTTGGGCTTTTTTTTACACTGGGCGGAAGAGCACCCCTGAACAAGGCAGCAGTCCCTTGATAAATGACACAGGCAGCACCCCTGCACAGCTATGTTGTTGATAAGTGTGGCTAACGCTCACATACACACAGAAAAAAATACTTTGATTAATTTTTTTATTTTTTTTTACACTGGGGGAGAGCACCCCTGAACGAGGCAGCAGTCCCTTGATAAATGACACAGACATCACTCCTGTGCAGCTACATTGTTGATAAGTGCGGCTAACGTGCACACACGCATATACAGAAAAACAAAACAAAACATTGATTAAGTTTTTTTTACACTGGGTGGGAGTGTACCCCTGAACAAGGCACCAGTCCCTTGATAAACAACACAGGCAGCACCCCTGCACAGCTATGTTGTTGATATGTGCGGCTAACGCTCACACAGAAAAAAAACCTCTGATTATTTTTTTTTACTGGGGGGAGAGCACCCCAGAGTGAGGCAGCAGCCCCTTAATAAATGACACAGGCAGCACCCCTGCACAGCTACATTGTTGAAGTGTGGCTAACGCCCACACACACACAGAAAAAAAAACACTTTGATTTTTTTTTTTTTAAATTTACATTGGGGGCAAGAGAAGCCCTGAATGAGGCAGCAGCCCCTTGATAAACAACACAGACAGCAGCCCTGCGCAGCTACGTTTCGGCTAACGCGCACACACACACATAGAAAAAAAAACCACTTTGATTATTTTTTTTTAAATTTGCACTGGGGGCGAGAGAACCCCTGAACGAGGCAGCAGCCCCTTGATAAACAACACAGGCAGCACCCTTGCGCAGCTACATTGTTGATAAGTGCGGCTAACGCGCACACCCACCCACACACAAATAAACCCACTTTGATTAATATCTTTGGTTTTTTGTACACTAGGGGGGAGAGCACCCCTGATGGACAGAGCACCCCCTGGACAACACAGCAGCAGCCCTTTATGGACTGCAATGACACTGAAGCCCCCCTCTTCTGTCTGCAGCACAGATCCTATAGAGTATAGAGTGGACAACAACACAGCCCTTATGGACAACAGCACAGCACAGCCCTTGACAACAGCCAGCCAGCCCCTATGGAATACAGCCAGCCCCTATGGAATACAACCAACCCCTATGGACAACAGCCAGCCCCTATGACAAGTGATAAGAGCAGCCAGCCCCTATGGACAGCAAGCCAGCAACAGCACAGCACAGCCGCTATGGACAACAAGCCCCTATCTTGCTTCCTCTTCACTCTCCACAGCCGGAATGAAAATGGTGGCGAGTGCGGAACCTTTTATACAATCCAAAACCTGCGAGAATCCGACAGCGGGATGAAATTCTCTCGCTCTGGAGCCCACTACAAAAGGGGCGGCTGTCGATGTTGATCGACAGCTCGACCCGTTTTGTAGGCATGGCGGGGGGGTGGTTTCACAAACGGAGGCGTTCCTTAAGGAACGCCTGCCGTTTTGTGGGCGGCCGCACTGACATCAGCAGTGATGTCAGTGGGGAGCTTACTGCTCGATCAGAGCAGGAAGCTCCCTGGGGCTTGCGGTTGTCAAGACCCAACATCAAGGTCTCGTCGCAAGCCGCGATGGTCGCGATGGTCATGACCATCGCGACTATCAACCTGGTCGGTCGCTAAAGCTGTGGGTGGTAACCCACAGCTTAGCTAGCGACCAGGAGGCCGCACTTGAACAGTCAAGCGGCCGCCCTCATTCAGAGCGAACGCTCACTTCTTGCGACCGCCTCTGAATGAGGGCCATAGTCCCCCATATACAGCATCACACATTTCTTTACACATCCCAATAAGTAACTCACCATTACTTGTCAGTCACTACACGCACACAAATTTATCTTCAAATGAAACGCAATTGAACAAATTCCTGTTTGCAGAGCATATATGCAGATGCATGTTTTAAACTGGACATGCTTCAAAACCAAGCATACACAAGAATGATGCAGAGTAGTACGCATTTAAGTCACAGCTCCACTTGTGAGTGATGCTGTTCTCACATAGACAAAGCTCAGAGATGGCATACCAAAGCAATGTGGGCCATACTGAGTGGAGCTGAATCTTAAGTACACCTGTTTCCAGGTGTATCCTTTGCACCAACTATAGGCTGGAGCAACTGCGCCCTGATGATGGTGACAACTATCAAACTAATGGCGGCCATACACAGTGCAATAGGCATCGTGCAATGCGATGGGGGAGCTGGCGTCTGACATATCGGGCGGTCCCCACACTGGGTGCAATCGGTCCCCCTTCATCTTCCCGCATAGCGCTGCATGGGATCGCACATCGCATTGCCCAATCAACTGAACCTGCAATAAGATCAGGGGGTGCGATGTACAACCCCCATGGGTGCGTGCTCGGTCTGACATCAGGCCTAATCACGGTGCGATATAGCAGCCAAATCATACCAATCAGTCGGATCAGCTGGTTTATTGCACCGTGTTTGGGGACCTTAAGGGTCGGTCTGCTCACAAAGATACAAACGACTCTGTATATGAATTTAGTTACATGTATTCAATGCAGGAGCATTTATGGTCGACTTGGTTCAACACTGTATCAGGCCCTATGTATCATAATTAAAGACAAACTTTCCCTCTTCCTTTCTATCATGAAAAAAACTCAAATAACTTTGAGATCACATAAGCAGGCTCGCTAAGAACCATGTCAGATAAAAGTGGGCATGTCCAAATAGCGGTAGGTGTGGCCACGCCCCCTTAGGCAAATAAATAAAGCGGCCTGCACGCTGGGAAGGGGGGCACTGTGAGCCCACTCAGCCCGGGGCATAGCCAGTGGGGGGCATAGCCAGTGGGGGGCATGATCAGTGTGATCGCTCCCCCCACAGGCATAGGAGACTGCTGTGAGCAGTCTCCCATTGCAGCTCAGCACACAGCAGCGTGTGCTGGGCTGCTGTGATGTAAGAGGGAGGGGGGGCCGAGGTAGACCACACATTAGGCAGCCATTGCCAGCAAGGGTTTCGAAGGAATCCTCTCCCGGTAGCTCAATCAGTCCTTATATGAGAGGTGGGTCAAACCGGACAGATTGTTGGCTTCTCGATTGCATAAAAAAACATTGCGTAATAATATTCAGTCCATTATGACCCCGTCAGGTCTACCTACCCATAACCCCAAGGTAATTGCTAATTCCTTTTTACAATTTTATGAAAAGCTCTACAATCTTCCTAGTCCTATTTTGGCTTCCCACTCTTCCTCACCGATTCAGCGATTTCTCTCCCAATGCAATCTCCCTCGCCTTTCTCTCAAGGCATCAGAGATATTGGGAGCTGAAATTACAGAGGATGACATATAAGCAAATTAAATTGCATAAAGCACCAGGTCCAGATGGCTTGTCCACCTCTTTTTATGAGTTGGTATAGGATCCCGGCGGTGGGGATGCCAGCGGCCAAAATACTGACAGCAGCATCCTGACAGATAAAATGTAGATACCTGAACGTAAGTACCCTAAATCTAACCGCTAACTCTCCCCCTAATCCTAACCCACCTTTCCCACAGCCTAATCGTAACCCTCCCCCTAGTGGCTAACCCGAATCCCTAAACCTAACCCTCCCCTAGCCCTAAAACCATCGGAATGCTGGCGGTCGGGATTCTGGAGCTGAATCTGGAGGATTCCGACTATTGTCGGGAATTTGGCACTGGTGTTCTGAGCACTGGCATCCCAACTGACAGAATGGTAACTACATCCTCTTATTATACATTATACCAGAAAGTACTTGTCCCATATCTGTCTGCTTTGTTCAATGGCATTTCATAAGGCTCCCCCTTCTCAAAACAGAATCTGCTATTCATAAGGATGGTAAGGACCCCACCAATTGTGCATACTACCACCCTATTTTACCCTTAAATACCAATGTCAAATTGTATTCCAAAATTTTGGCCTTTACACATAGAGACAAGATGGTTTTATCCCAGGGAGGCAGGCACGAGACAACACCAGAAGTGTGATTGATCTTGTCCATTCTGTCAGTACTGCTAAAATGTCCGCTCACCTGCTTTCTCTTGATGCGGAGAAGGCATTTGACAAAATTGACTGGTCTTTTATGGTTGAAACTCTTCTCCACTTTGGGTTTGATGGTGCTCTCCTCACTGGGATCCGTGCACTTTACTCTCCCCCTCCGCTCATGTTTCCATGAATAGTGTTGTCTCTGAGCCTATATCTCACTCCAATAGGACTCAACAAGGGTGACAACTGACCCATCTAAAATTTGCTTTCATTATAGAACCTTTGGCTGCTCGGATCCGCCTCTACCCTGACATTATGGGCATCACCATAGGCACCACAGAGTTCAAAATGTACTTATTTACAGATGATTTCCTGCTCACCCTTTCCTCCCCCCATATTCTCTCCCTAATCTCTTGGAAATTTTGTCTGCCTAAGGATGATTTTGGATTATAAAATGAATTACTTTAAGACTGAAGATCTGCTGCTTCATACTCCTCTTGGTCCAGTTACAGCATAATTGTAACTTTGCATGGAGAACTGACAAAATTTGCTATCTAGGTGTTTTTAACTGACTTGTAATTTTGACTCTCTTTATAAGAAAATTACCCTGCAGTCCTAATGACCTTTATAGACATTTTTTTAGATGGGGTGGTCATATAATTTCACGGTTCAGTTCTAATTACAGTCTTTAAAATTAATCTCCTGCCAAGGCTCCTCTATTTGTTACATACGTTGCCTGAAAGGGTTCCAGATACTGTACTGGCCCAGATACATACCAAGGGGTATATTTACTAAAGTGAGAGTTTTTAGAAGTGGAGATGTTGCCCATAGCAGCCAATCACATTCTAGCTATTATCATAAATGTTAACTAGCATCTGATTGGTTACTACAGTATGTATTTGTTTATCTATGATTTCTCTGTAAGCAATATAATCTGTGGTATACTCTACATGGTGTAAAGGACCGATGCCCTTACTAGAGAAACACCCCCAAACCATGATTATACATTTCACACTGGGTACCTGGCACTATGCACTGTGTCTGTGACTGTTAGGGGAAAGGACATACTTTATTCCATCAGAGGACATCAGATTAAATTTGCTCTCATCAATTCATAACCCTTTGGACCAATAAGCAGCCATTCAGTTAAGATTCTGCTTGCAAAAAACAACCCTTGTTGTTCTGCTTTTTTTAGCACTGATGAAGGACTTGACCCATTAATCCACGAACCTTCAGTCGATACTTTACAGCTGAAACCTGGACATTTACTTACTGTATAGTTTTCCCATAAAGCTTCGGCTGTTTGAAATACAGACTTGCGGGTATCAACTACTGACTTATTTCTAAACATTCTGCCCATCCTGGTTGTGGTTTTCCTGACGTGGTTTTTGACCCTCTGGAGTTATCTCTTAACATTGGCTATTTGATGTAAGTTGCCAAAATTGCTCGCAAATACTTGCTTTACTACATCCCAGCCTTAGAGCTTGTATGACTACCTCCCTCACATTTGCAGAGTATTCTTCCTGTCCTCGCCATGCCTATCTCAGAATGTAACACAATCTGTGATTAATGCTCAGTAGAGACATAACTTACAAAACATATATGTCAAAAGACTTTTGGCATTTCACACCAAGGTATTTTTCTGATAGAAAACATTCCTACTAATATATTGTGAAGTCCCTGTGCTGAGGTGAAATGTGCCTACTTCCAATATGCTTTTGTGTGTCAATTCAAATTATTGCACCATTGATATTATGTCTAAGTGCAAAAACCAATCTGTCAAAGACAATTGCGCTGTAATGTATTTTGTACAACCCTCCTGGATGATGCCTGCTTTCTGCCAAAATAAAGCTGTTTGATGTCTACAGGTGTATAGTATGTGCAGGTTTCAAATTGTTTGTCTCAAATCATGATTTCAAAGACTAAGAATACAACTGTTGTCTTACCGTATTTATTGGGAAACGTGAATGGCTAAATATTCTCTGTAAAGTGCTGCGGAATATGTGTGCACTAGATAAATAACTGGTAATAAATAAAATAATAAATTCATTCCTGTTGTTGTTATTGATGTCTTCCATGATGGCTTGTAGGGATTCTTCTGTGCCAACCCAGATGAAGAACACATCATCTATATACCTTCTCCATATGACCAAATTTGCCCCTTTCCTATGGACAGATTGGTGTTGCTTGGAGTGAATTTGGTCCCTGTAACTGTCCCTTGATGTTGTATTAAGAATTTGTCCTCAAACCATACAAATTTGTGTTAAGGTATGAAGTGAGCTTGAGCAGGATTGAGTATACAGTATTTACTGGGACACTGTCTATCTCATGATGATGATCAATTACAGTGTATACAATGTTACTTGTGACCATCCACATGTTTGGTTATCACTGTACGTTTTTGAGAATCTGTAGTATTTGCATAGTGGCTGTTAAGTGGGATGGTTGTTGCTTGACATATGATTAAAGGAAAAAGTATAGACTATAATAAGTTTGAAATAATGGAGTCAATGACAAATATAATAGGTCTACTGGGTAGGTTGATGGGATCTATGTACACTTTAGGAAGGTAGTAAAATACAGGGATAACTGGTTAGGTTGTTTAAGAAGTCATGCTCATTCTTGTTATTTTCCATCAGTATAACCTCTATTGAGTAACTCGTGTAATTGATTTTTGAACTGATTGGCGTGATCTGCTTTAAGAACAGACTAAGTGGTGGTATCATTAAAAATTCTGTGCGACTCTTGGATTTAATCTTCTTTATTGAGAATCACTATGCTCCCCTCTTTAACGACCGCTTTAGTCACTATGTTGTCATTATTCTGAAGTTCTTCTAGTGCTCTTTGCTCTGCTGCACTTATGTTTGAATGTGTTGCAATGTTCCTGGATGGTACTTTCTCAATATTGTCCATGACCATTTTTTCAAATGTGAGGTAAGTTCCCTTTAACATGATTAGGATGAAACTTGGACTTGGATCTAAGGTTGGTGTGTTTGTAGTTCTTTGTAGTATTTATATTGTTGTTCTTGATGATGGGATACTTTATAAAGTATTTCTTGAGGGCTAACTGAAGTAGTTCTCTGTAGTACTTACATTATTGCTCTTGATGATGGCATACTTTATGAAGTATTTCTTGAGGGCTAACTTCCTTGTAACTTTCTGAATATCTAAGTACATTTCAAATTTATGTGGTTTGTTATTTGGCATGAATTCCATGCCTTTATTCAGCAATGACACATGAGAGTTGCTAAGTTCAAATGAGCTGAAATGACAAATCCCAGTCGGTGTTACTTCTATGTCTTGCATTCTTCTTAGCTCTGCTTGTGGTCTTTTTACCTTTTCTATGTCCTCATCTTGTATTTCCTGAGGGGTCCCTGTTTGTTGTTTCTGTATGGGTGTTGCAATAATTAGTCATCCTTGCCTGCCTCTAGGTCTAAAAAATCGCATCCCGACATTATAGTTGTCTTTGTTTGAGGGCTCTGTATTGACAAAGTTTGGGAATAGGATTTCTTTATTGTGCATCCTTTGTGTGTCTTATTTATTATTTATTTATTAACAGTTTCTTATATAGCGCAGCAAATTCCGTTGCGCTTTACAATTTGAATCAACATTATCATTATACTGGGGTGTAAAAGACATACATAAAAGACATACATAAGGGTAAGAGGGCCCTGCTCTCAAGCTTACAATCTATAAGGAAATAGGTGCTGATACACAAGGACAGGTGCTACATATTGCAAATTCGTCCAGCCCGATTGCAGATGTTCTTGATGGGCTGTATAATCCAATCACACTGGAAAGTTGGCCTAGGGTTAGAAGTATGTTAAATTGAAGAAAGAGAAGATGTGATAGGTGTTTACTATAACAAGAGAGTTAGATGGGGAGCTATAAAAGGTTAGGTGGGCGGTACTGGAATCTGATAAGCTTGTCTGAAGAGGTGAGTTTTCAGAGAATGCTTGAATGTTTGGAAACTAGTGGAAAGTCTTATTGTCGCGCGGGAGGGCATTCCACAGGGTGGGTGCAGCCCGAAGATTCCTTGTTTTGTGAGTCACTTGAGAAGTGGCCAGGGACCTTTGTGTACTGGTAGATTTAAATTGGTTGCATGTTACTAGTCGGCATCCAACCATCCTTCTATGAAAGATGCTCTATTAATTTTTTTATGTAAATTATCTTCTCCAATTTTATGGATCAAAAATAAGGTGTCTGTGAAGTTGGATAGTTCTTAATGACGTAATTGTTCTGTATGTTTGATATGCCAGGCTTCGGTTTATTGATAAGACTGTTTTGTTGATACGTCAGCTTAAATTTTTTATACACAGGGGTATATGGTATACAGCAACTGAATGCATGTAGTTCATCTTGTATGATCTATTTGTGCTAACTTATATGCTATTAGTGTCTTGTTTTCCTCTTCTTGTTTAGTTATGTGTGGCATGGTCACTACAAAAATTATCACAAAATCTCTGAAATATGGGTAAATCTCCCCTATAGGATGTGCATCACCCCCCCATACACTTAATTCCATATCTGTTATTATTATCAGTGATCACTTGCACCGGGAGGCAATCGGGAAGCCGACTGCCTAAATACCGGCAGCCGGCTTCCCGACTGTCTTATCCCAGCAAGGGTGAAATGCCGGGCGTCTAGATGTAGACGCCCGCATTTCCCTGATGCCGGGAGACCGGCGCCCGGCATCCCGATCGTAGTGATGCCGGGCGCCGTGAGCGGACAGCCGCGGGGGGGGAGGGTTAGGTTTAGGGCTCCCGGGGGGACTTAGGGTTAGGCACCCCCCGGGAGGGTTAGGGCTAGGCTAGGGGGAGGGAGGGTTAGGGTTAGGCACCCCCGGGGGGATTTAGGGTTAGGCACCCCCTCGGGGGACTTAGGTTGAGGCAGCGGGGAAGGGGGTGGTTAGGGTTAGGCACTTAGAGGGGGGATTAGGGTTAGGCACTTGGGGGGGAAGTTAGGGTTAGGCACCCCTAAGGAGGGTTAGGGTTAGGGGGGTTAGGTTTGGTTAGTGGATACTTACCTATCCACGATCAGGATTTCCAGCGCTGTCGGGCTTCCACTGCGTCGCACTCTGCTCCTGTCAGGCTGCCGCTGATGGGAATCGAACCGCCGGCCATGCGGCCGATGGTATTTCATACCAATTCCCTTGCACCAGCCCTATCACTGGCAAAATGGGGGTTTTGCCAGTCGCCAGCCCCTGGTCCAACTGGGTGCCACCCTCTGGCTGACTGATGTGGCCTCCCCTCCTAAAATTGTCCTAACCCCTGCAGAGCACCCTCTCCTATAAGTGCCCTACTCCTTGCAGAGCCTCTCCTCCGAAAAATGTCCCACCTCTTGCAGAGTCCCCACTGCTATAAATGTACCACCATATGTGGAGCCCCCTCCCAAATAAGTGTCCCACCACCTGCAGAGCACACTCTCCTAATAGGTGTCTCACACCATGCAGAGCCCCATCCTCTGTAGGTGTCCAACCCCCTGACAGAGCCCCATCCTCTATAGGTGTCCCACACCATGTAGAAAAGCAACCTCTCCTATAGGTGTCCCATCTACTGCAGAGACCTCTCCATATAATTGTCTCACAACCTGCAGAACACCCTCTCCTATAGGTCTCACCTCCTGCAGAGTCCCCTCCTCAGGTAGCAGAGCATCCTCTCCTATAGGTGTTCCATCCACTGCAGAGCTCCTTCCCCTATAAGTGTCCCACCCACTGCTGAGCCCCTCCCGTATGTGTCCCACCACTTGCAGAACACCTTGTCCTATTGGTATCTCATCCCTGCTGAGCTCCTCCTCTATAGGTGTCCCTCCCCATGCAGTAGAGCACCCTCTCCTATAGGTGTCCAACCCCCTGCAGAGCCATTTCCTCTATAGTTGACCCACACCATGTAGAATGAATTGAGATGTAGTGCAGCTCTGCACCAAGTCCCCGAAGTCTGAGTTGCTGGAGGCACAGTGTCGGTTATACCAGCAGATAGCGGATATGGCCATAGAAGCAACACAGCTGGGCTCTGTGGTGGTCTAATGTCTCCCAGCTAATGGCACCCGGAAGTGCCCACTAGCTGGACCAGATAACAGTTTCCAATTTTGTGTTCCACAGTGGAATGCAAATCCCAGAAGCTGCCACGGTTTACTGACAGCAGATGTAGGAATTGTCCTGGACCAGCAGACACTGTGAGCTGGCACAAGAGAGGGGTCATGGGACTGGCTCAACGGGAACTTACTCGCTTTCCTGGTGGACCAATCCACTCCTGCAGTTCTCTGATCCTCTGAAATAGATGTTTCTGGGTTGCAACCTTGTGAATATCATGCAAGAGAACCACACCATTGGAGTTTCATAGGAGTAGTGTTGGCTATTCTGAGGCATGCATATGACAAAAGGGTGCCTGTTTCAGATGGATATCTTGCACCCAGCATGGGGTAGGTGTAAGTGCCAAAACTATTGATGAGAGTTGCAGCTGTGAAAATCAATGGGTGGTGCAGCCATACACATGAAGCCACATGAATAGCTGAATTACCATACTGCACTAAATCTGGCTGCCGCGGCCATCAGGCTTGTGGCAGATTTGTGTTACATTCGGAATCATGCCCAAAATATCTTTCTGTTTTGAACTGTTGTGGTGTCACTTTTTACTGCTACACACAGTACCAAGCGATAACAGTCTATTTTGTGACAGACCAACGTGGACAAGTAAAAAGAGATGACTCACACAGTTATTAGTGTTATCTTCTCCCAGCCCATAGTAACCCAACATTACAGGGCATGTGGGATAGTGTTTTGGAGAGAAAGGAATTTTCTCGAAATGTATACCCGTTACTGACAGGATAAGCTCTGGAGGTTTATAGAAGTATAGAGGTCAAAAAAGAGGACTATTATCTATATCAGAAATTATAATATGGGGTTTAGGGAAATTGTTGGTATTTTAGGAATCTGGGCTATTCTAATATATAAGAAATTGCCCATTTAACCACTATCCTCAAAAGCTTATGTGCAAAAACTTCAAGAAGGGATTGGATGGTGACAGGAATGACTATAAGCAATCCTCACCATATGGTGCATGAAAGCTGCATCAAGGGTAAGCAAACCTGATGCCCTTCCCAAAATCAGCAACTAGAGCTGTGGCTCCACTATTGTTGGATACACAGGATGCATGTGGTCCTGTGGAACATGAATCATTTAATGGATTTCGGTGTTTCATGACACTAATAGACAATTTTACAAGGATGACCCATGTGTGCATCCTAAAAGCAAAAAGTGAAGTGATACACAAAATTTTGGACTACAAGAATTTAGTAGAAACTCAGACAGGTTACAAACTAAAGGCTTTAAGATCCGACCATGGAGGAGATTATCAAAACAAAAGTTTTTCAGACTTCTTGGAAAAATAGCATCAGCTAACCATGGCGTATACGCCAGGAGAAAATGGTGTAAGTGAGCATTAAAAGCATACTATAGTGGAGAGAACCTGTGCAATGCTGAATGATGCTGGCCTTGAAAATAAATTTTGGGCTGAGGAAGTTCGAACAGCAATTTATAAAAAGAACAGTGCACCCACTGTTGCAGTGAAAGGGAAAACACCAATTGAAGCATGGATTGGTAATAAACCTAGCATAAGTCATTTAAGAGTACTTGGTTGCAAGCTTATGTACATATTCCAAAAGAAACAAGATGCAAATTGGACTAAAAATCATAGGACTATAATTTTCTTAGATATTTCCTTGAGAGCAAGGGATATAGGGCCTCATTCAGACCCACTCGCGAGTGGCTGTCCGCTCGCAAGTGGGTCGATGGTGTGCACTGCGCATGCGCTCGACGGAGGGAGCTCCGTCGTGCGCATGCGCGAGACGCGACGAGCGAAGGACTTTCCTTCGCTCGTTGTGTCTGATCAAAGGGGGCGTGCTGTCGATGTTGATTGACAGCACGCCCCCTTTGGTGGGCGTGCCAGCCAGATGGAGGTGTTCCCATGGGAATGCCTACCATCAGAAGCCGGCCCCACTGACATCACTAGTGATGTCAGTGGGAGTGATTTTGGCTCTGATAGAGCCAAAATCACTCCTGGCCTTGCGGTTGAGAAACACAACCGCAGGCTTCTGGTCGCACTGGCGATGGTCGCGATGGTCAAAACCATCGTGACCATCATCCTGCACGCTCGTATAGGCTGTGGGTGGTGACCCACAGCTATATGAGCGTCCAGGAGGACGCTCCATATTTATGGAGGTGGGCCCTGATTCAGAGCGAGCGCTCTAGTCAGAGCGTTCGGCTCTGAATCAGGGCCATAGACTTTGGGACATTGCTAATAAAAAATTGTTAAATCCCGAGATGTCATATTTCATGAGTCAAACTGTGAAGTGCATGAGAAATGTGTAATTCTTGAACTACCTATGAATACCAATACAGTGCTTCAAAACAACAGACTTTAAACATTGAAAGCCAACAGCAAACAAAGATTTCAACAAGACATAATAAAGGGAAACAGACAAAGAGGTATAGTGAGGAATTTGCCAATATTGCATTCTCAGAACCCCACAGTTTAGAAGAAGCAAGAGTGGTCCAAATGGAAGTCTGTAGATAAGGAAATTACATCTTTAGAAGAAATTGGGACTTCAACTTGTAGACATCCGACAATAGATTTTGCCATGTCTGGAGCTATAAACTGTAAGTGTACATAATGTCATCTTACAAAATATTTGAAATGCAAAAATTTTAGACTTTTTGGGGTCAGCACTTTCAATCACATCAAAGTGAAACAGAGGAGATCAGAGTGATTTATCTGTTGTTTCAGCGGTTTATAGATATGGAGAACATTTTTATCTTGCTAAAAATCAGGTGTCATGAGCTGGGAAATTGGAAGGGGTGGACCCGAGCTGGGTTCAGTGACAGAGACACCTGGACCAGAAGGGAGTTTGAATTTTGATGGTTTCATGTAATTCTTTAACATACAGATGAAAGAGGACTAACTGAGTGATGGTAAATAAAGTCCTTGGTGCAGAGATGCACAACTGTAGAAACTTAAAACAAACACAAAAGTCTCTGAGGTTCAGGGGGTACTGTGGAGGAGAATTAAAGGGTTAAATACTGTAGAACTTGTAGAGTTGAAATACTGAGTTGAATACTGTAGCAGAGTAGAATATATCTCCTGCCTGGAGTATGCAGGATTGGGAAAGCACTTTGAATAGAACTCCGGGATGGGGTGTGCTGGATTGGGGGAGCACTTGGAATAGAACTCCGGGATGGAGTGTGCTGGATTGGGTGAGCACTTGGAACAGAACTCCGGGATGGAGTGTGCTGGATTAGGTGAGCACTTGGAATAGAACTCTGGGATGGAGAGTGGTGGATTGGGCAGGAGTACTCCCGGCTGGAGTACACAGGAACAGAGTCACAGGTGAACTGGAACTGAAACTGGAAACAGCAGGGCTCAGAAGCATAGGTCTGGCTAGACCAAGAGCACTATTGTACTGGCAATGAGACAGAGTCAGGGAAGGGCTTTTATATCCCTGGCCGGATGGTGATTGGCTGGAGTCACTGGAGAGCACTGCTGACTGGATGGGGTTGGATCACCTGACCTGATCCAAGATGGCCGTGCCCATGATCCGGGGGTCTGGCATGCAAAAGCACAGGAAGTGCATGGAGAGGCAGCAGGAACAGCTAGGCAACAGCGGGGATGCAAGGAACCACCTTCTGCCATAGGCCCCACTCTGGATTACCCTGAAAGCAGCGGCCGGCGACTGAGCAAGCTGCAATGACACCAGCGCGTGGGAAGATGCAGGGGTCTCTGACGGAGGTCTCTAGCACGGTTTGCGACAGTACCCCCCCTTTTAGAAGTGGACTCTGGACACTTTCTAGGCTCGTGAGGAAACTTAACATGGAAGGCTTTTAGAAGAGAAGGAGCATGAACATCAGTAGCAAAGATCCAAGTTCTCTCTTCTGGACCATAGCCCTTCCAGTCAATAAGGTGTTGAAGTCATCCATATCTGCAGCGGGAATCCAGGACCTTCTGGATCTTAAATTCTTGACCATGTTGAGTGTGGACACTAGGTGTCTTAGGGAGAGTTCTTTGTAATTGATTCAAGACCAGAGGTTTTAGGAGTGATATGTGGAATGAGTTAGGGATTCGTAAAACAGGAGGTAATTTTAGCTTAACAGCCACTGGGTTAATGATCTTTTCCACAGAGAACGGACCGATGAATCGTGGAGCGAACTTCATGGATGGAATACGAAGTCTAAGGTTTCGGGTAGATAACCATACCTTGTCTCCAGGTTGGTACTTTGGAGCGGCTCGTTTCTTACGATCAGCAAATTTTTTGTAGCATATGGAGGCTTTCAACAATGAGGAATGGACCTTCTCCCAGATAGCTGTCAGATGCTGAAGAGCATCTTTAGCAGCTGGTACATCAATAGTCAGAACCAATGGGAACTCGGGTAGGTGAGGATGTTGACCATACACAGTATAAAAGGATGTATTCTCTGTGGAGGTATGATAGCGATCATTGTGAGCAAACTCGGCCCAAGGAAGCAGCTCCAACCAGTCATCTTGAGAAGACGAGATGAACAAACGAAGGAACTGCTCTAGGTCTTGGTTCACTTTATCCGTTTGCCCATTAATCTGAGGGTGATAGGCCATGGAATATTTAAGTTTTTACCTGCAGAGCAGAGCACAAGGATCTACAAAACTTGGACACAAATTGGACTCCTCTGTCAGAGATGATATCTTGAGGAAGGCTGTGTAAATGGAAAATCTCCTTAATGAAGAGTTGTGCAAGCTGGGACACAGAAGGCAGACCTGTTAACGGCACAAAATGAGCCATCTTGTAGAATCTGTCGACAACTACCCATATGGTGTTATGGCCTTGAGATGGGGCGTAAGTCCTTGGATAAATGGGACCAGGGCTGTCGAGGAACAATCAACCGATGCGGTAGACCAGGAGATGTTTTCCTAGAAATTTTATATTGAGCACATTTGATGCAGGAAGCAACAAAGTCTTTGACATTGGTTCTCAACGTAGGCCACCAATAAGAGCGTTGAATGAATTTGACAGTCTTCTCAACTCCAGTATGTCCAGGAAATCGGGAAGCATGGGCCCAATGTAACAGCTTCTTACGAAGATCCGAGGCCACAAAGGTCTTTCCCCGAGGAGGATCTGGCATGAGCCTGGCAGAGGCAACGAACGTGGGATGCAGAATTGGAGGAGGAGGTTCCTGCTTGACCTCTTGTTCAGAATCCAGGGAGTGGGACAAGGCATCAGCCTTTGTATTCTGAGGACCTGGACGATAGGAGAGTTTAAAATCATTTTGGGAGAAAAACAGAGCCCATCTGGCCTGTCTGGAATTTAGACATCTGGCAGTCTGAAAATAGAGCAAATTCTTCTGGTCAGTAAAAACTGAAATGGGCAACAAGGCTCCTTCTAGCAAGTAATGCCACTCTTCCAGTGCTAGCTTAATTGCCAGGAGTTCTTGGTCTCCGATGGGATAATTCCTTTCTGCCGGTAGGAATCTTTGAGAGAAGAAACAGCAGGGGTGTAGCTTGCCATCATCAGATCGTTGAGAGAGAACAGCTCCCACCCCTTCCATAGAGGCATCTACTTAGAGGATGAAAGGACGGGTTACTTCAGGCTGTCTTAAAACTGGCGCGGAGATGAAGGCTTGTTTCAGCTGGTGGAAAGCCGAAGTAGCCTCAGGAGACCAAACACTGGGGTTAGCACCTTTACGAGTGAGAACTGTAATGGGAGCAACAAGCGAAGATAATCCCTTGATGAACTTGCGGTAGTAGATGGCAAATCCTAGTAACCGCTGAATGGATTTCAATGTAGTAGGTAGAGAACAGTCAAGAACTGCTTGCAGCTTCTGTGGATCCATTTGTAGACCGGTTCCCGAGATAACATATCCTAAGAAGGGAATTGTTGTGGCCTCAAATGTGCACTTCTCGAGTTTACAAAAGAGCAGATTTTTTTTTAGACGAAGCAGAACTTCTTTGACTTGGGAGCAATGTGACTGAAGATCTTGAGAGAAGATTAAAATGTCATCCAAGTATACTACGACTGACTTATATAGAAGATCTCGGAAAATCTCATTTACAAAGTGTTGGAAGACTTCCGGGGCATTGCTGAGGCCGAAGGATATCACTAGATATCATAGTGCCCATCCCTGGTGTTAAAAGCAGTCTTCCATTCATCTCCTTCATGTATACAGATCAGATTATACGCACCCCTTAGGTCAAGCTTGGAGAAAACAGAAGCACCTTTCGCACTGTCGAACAGTTCTGTAATGAGTGGAAGCGGATAAGGGTTCTTGATGGTAATATCGTTAAATCCACGATAGTCGATGCGGGGACGGAGGCCACAATCTTTTTTCTTCACAAAAAAGAAACCTGCTCATGCAGGCGAGCTGGAGGGGTGAATAAACCCTTTCTCCAAGCTTTCTGTTATATACTCGGACATAGCCTGGGTCTCTGGTAACAAGAGGGGATAAACTCATCCACGCGGTGGAGTTTTCCCTGGAATTAAATCTATAGGACAGTCCCAATCACGATGAGGAGGAAGAGTGTCAGCTCCTTGCTTACTGAAGACGTCAGAGAGGTCTTGATAAATCTCAGGAAGGCCTTCTAGAGATTTCATACAGGAGTTTCGTATAGGAACTACTTGAGGAAGACAGTTCTGAAAACAAAATGGACTCCAGGAGACAATCTGCAAGGACGTCCAATCGATACGGGGGTTATGTCTTTGAAGCCTTGGGAGGCCCAGGATCATTTAATTCGAGGCTTTAGGAATGACAAAGAAAGATAAGGTTTCCACGTGAAGCGCCCGAAATTTGAGCCTCAAAGGTTGGGTGCAATGTGTAATTCTCCCACCGATGATTCGACTACCGTCTATAGCAATTAAGGACACTGGTTGAGGTAGCCACTCGGTGGATATGCGATGTCTGTGAACAAAGTCTGAAGTGAGGAAATTCCCAGCTGCTCCTGAGTCAAGCAAGGCGAGAACACAGGTAGACTTGGTTCACTTCCAACAAGGCAATGAGAGTATGATTGGTTCCCTTGTGTGATAACATAGATACTCCTAAAGTAACCCCTCTGTCATAGGTTAGGAGGGGGCGTTTCCTGGACGGGATGGACAAGACTTAAGGTAGTGGTGCGAGGAAGCACAGTACAGGCAAAGATTTTCCAGACGTCTCCTTTGACGTTCTTCAGCAGAGAGTTGGGAATGATTAACTTGCATAGGCTCATGAGGAGGAGTAGAGAGTGAAGCAACTCGAGGAACAGAACGACCTTTAGTGCGGTCGAATCAATTTCTTTCCATGGCTCGCTTTCTATGACGCAGGTCAACTTTATTACATAAAGAAATCAGGGCGTCCAATGATGAGGGCAATTCACGGGAGGCTAGGTCATCCTTAATCCTTTCTGATAATCCGTTCCAAAAGGCTGTGACTAAGGCATCCTCATTCCAGGTTAGCTCGGAAGCTATTGTGCGAAATAGAATCACATATTGGCTGACCGTCCTGCTTCCTTGACGGAGACGTAAAACATCGTTAGAGGCAGAAGTCGTTCTACCCAGTTCGTCAAAAAGTTCTTCGAAAGGTGGTCACAAACTCAGTATAGTTGGAAAGAATTGGGTCAGCTTACTCCCAGAGCGGAGAGACCCAGTCCAGAGCTTGACCGGTCAGGAGTGATATGATGTATGCTACTCAAGTCCTGGAAGTAGGGAAGCTTATAGCCTGTAGCTCGAAAATGAATCTCACATTGATTTAAAAAATCTCGACAGAGCTTTGGGTTCCCATTGAATTTATTAGGAAGAGGTAGCTGAAGACGAGAGACTGGTGGAGAGGCCACTGTGGGAGTGGTTGAAGGAGTAGAATTACTGGACTGGAGATCCGCTCTAGATATTCCTGAAAGGAGAGCTTGAACATTATCCAGACAAGTAGATATATCTTGAATATATTGCATCAGCTGCACTTGTGCAGACTCCAGTCTACCCAGGTGATCTAGTAGATCCTGGATAGATCCTGGCCCAGGGCTCTGAGTACCAGACGGATCCATGTGGCCAGTAAAAACTGTCATGAGCTGGGAAATTGGAAGGGGTGGACCCGAGCTGGGTTGAGTGACAGAGACACCTGGACCAGAAGGGAGTTTGAATTTAGATGGTTTAATGTAAATCTTTATCATACAGATGAAAGAGGACTAACTGAGTGATGGTAAATAAAGTCCTTGGTGCAGAGATGCACAACTGTAGAAACTTAAAACAAACACAAAAGTCTCTGAGGTTCAGGGGGTACTGTGGAGGAGAATTGCAGGGTTAAATACTGTAGAACTTGAAGATGAGTTGAAATACTGAGTTGAATACTGTAGCAGAGTAGAATATATCTCCTGGCTGGAGTATGCAGGATTGGGGAAGCACTTTGAATAGTACTCCGGGATGGAATGTGTTGGATTGGGTGAGCACTTGGAATAGAACTCCGGGATGGAGTGTGCTGGATTAGGTGAGCACTTGGAATAGAACTCCGGGATGGAGTGTGCTGGATTGGGCAGGAGTACTCCCGGCTGGAGTACACAGGAACAGAGTCACAGGTGAACTGGAACTGAAACTGGAACTGAAACTGGAAACAGCAGGGCTCAGAAGCATAGGTCTGGCTAGAGCAAGAACACTATTGTACTGGCAATGAGACAGAGTCAGGGAAGGGCTTTTATACCCCTGGCCGGATGGTGATTGGCTGGAGTCACTGGAGAGCGCTGCTGCCTGGTTGGGGTTGGATCACCCCCGACCTGATCCAAGATGGCAGCGCCCATGATCCCGGGGTCTGGCACGCAAAAGCACAGGAAGTGCATGGAGAGGCAGCAGAAACAGCTAGGCAACAGCAGGGATGCAAGGAACCACCTTCTGGCATAGGCCCCACTCTGGATTCCCCTGAAAGCAGCAGCCGGCGAGTCAGCAAGCCGCGATGACACCAGCGCATGGGAAGATTCAGGGGTCTCTGACAGAGGTCTCTAGCATGGTTTGTGACAACAGGAGAGAAGCTACTGTAATTATTACTTTTAGAAATAGACCCCTAGGCCTTTAACTGAATAGTGGTCAGGGCAAATCACATGATTACATTGCAGTGATCACCCCGCCTCAAGATTTGCCTTAGCAACAAGCAACTGAGAAAACTTATATACCCCTGTTGATCATGACAAGCAGAGAGTGCAATTAACCACTTGCCTGGCATGGTCGCATCAGATGCAATCACACCAGGCTGTGTTTACCCTGTCATGGTGGCATCTGATGCGACCAGTCAGAAATGCTCAGTGGGCGGCTGCCAGAAGACAATTTTCTGGCAGCCGCCAATCCCAGAAGGACCTTCCGGCCCCTCTGCATCCTTGAATATCCCGCAAGTGTCTGCCGATCACTGCTGATCACAGTGATCCGGCATCACAGCAGCATCCCCCTCCCAGCGGCTGCTCCTCTCTGCCAGTCAGCACACCATCCCCTGTGAGTACCCGGTAGCTGCAGAGTGACGCAGCAACCGGGGAAGTGAAGGGTAGTCAGCACCCGACCCAGCGATTACCCAGCAGCTGCAGTGTGAAGCAGCCACCGTGGAAGTGTGGCCAGCCAGCACCCACCCCCCTGTCAGTACCCGGCGGCCACACAGTGAAGCAGCACTGGGGATGTATGGCCAGCCTGCGCCACCTCCCTGTCAATACCCGGCAGTTGCACAGTGAAGTAGCCACTGGGGAAGTGTAGCAAGCCAGGCCTGCCCCATGTGATTACCCGGTGGCTGCACAGTGAACCAGCCATCGGGGAAGTGAAGGGCAGTCAGAGCACACCCCCTTGTGACTACCCGGCGGCTGCAGAGTGAAGCAGCCACCAGGGATGTGAAGGTCAGTGGGCCCCCCCTTCCCCCCTGTGATTAGCTACCTCCCTGACTTAATTGTTCTGTATGTTTGATATGCCAGGCTTCAGTTTATTGATAAGACTCATGTTTTGTTAATATGTCAGCTTCAATTTGTTATACACAGTGGTGTATGGTATACAGTAACTGGATGCATGTAGTTCATCTTTAGATCTATTTGTGCTGACATATGTTTTTGGTGCCTTGTTTTTCTCTTGTTTAGTTTATGTGTGGCATGGTCACTACAAATATGATCACAAAATTTCTGAAATATGGGTAAATCTCCCCTATAGGATGTGTAGAACCAAGTTCTATCTGTGATTTCAGACTGGGCCGAGAAGTGTTGTGACCAGATACTTGCTGTTATTCCACGGAAAGCTGTGCAGACTTAAAGGGGAGTCGTGGAACTGAGAGCAGTCCAGACAAATTATTGAGCATCAGCATAGCTAAGTACAGTATGTCTTGATTTAATCATAAGAGCCTGTTTGTGAGTCATATGCAAGTCAAAAAAGCATACAAATCTAGCGATTATTTGATAACTGTGCTTACACCTCATCATGCATGATCTACCTTGACAGAGGCTACAACAGCGACCGGTTCTCCAGAGCTGGTTTGGGATGGAAAACCAGCCCGGGAAATTTGAGGAAGCATACATTTCCAGAAGTTGGCATCAGTAGCATATTTTTGCACATTAACTGGGTACAATTTTGCAGCTCCAAATGCATTAGCATACATCTCTTAATCAGACCCTGAATGCACAGAGAAAAATGTGGATATTTCCAGATTTGTAGGCAGCTATGCGACTGCATCACCCCCCATACACTTAGGAGCTAATCCAGGCCCGAATGCTATGCTGCGCTCTCACGCACCTAAAATGACCGGGTATGTAAATGCTGCAATCGCACTGTCTGGTGAATGGACACCCTCTATGCCTTAGAGAGCGACGGCAGTGAGCGCACGCCAGAGTATGAAGACGCCCACCTTTCTTTCATAGCACACGTCATCTCCAGGATGTGTGTGATTAATCGGTTGCATCGAGAGCTATCGGAGCTGCACGCAGCACTTGAGGTAGACCCTACCCCACCTGACCTATCCCCACCGCAAGCACTGCGATCACTGCAGACTGAAATACAACCAAGTGACGTGTGCAATGACGTCTTTGCTTATTATGCACACCCATAAAACTCTATTTGGATGGCCGGCCCTTCCCCCGTTCACAAGCACCTTCCCCTGTTACCACCCACAACGGCGCTGTTACTCAAAGTAGCATCCAGCCTGTGTACTATGAGCGCACGATTCCCAGCCGCAGTGACTGGTTCGTGCATGCATACTTTGACACATACGCATGCGCATATGTGCGATAAGCTTAGCGAATGGGTCTGAATCAGGCCCTGAATTCCATAGCTGTTATTATTAGCAGTGATCACTTGCACCAGCCCTATCCCTGGTAAAATGGTGGTGTTGCCACTCACCAGCCCCTGTTCCAACTGGGTGCCGCCCTCCGGCTGACTGATATGGCCTCCCCTCCTAAAATTGTCCTACCCCCTGCAGAGCTCCCTCTCCTATAAGTGTCCTACTCCTAGCAGAGCCTCTCCCCCCAAAAATGTCCCACCTCTTGCAGAGTCCCCACTGCTATAAATGTACCACCACCTGCGGAGCCCCCTTCCAAACAAGTGTCCCACCACCTGCAGAGCACACTCTCATTATACAGTAGGTAAAGGCTGAATAATGTAGGGAACAGGGAAAGGGGAAAACTCAGTAGGCGCTGTCAGGTTAGCAGCTGGTTCAAATGGAGGTGTCAACTCCTATATAAACTAAGAAAGCATACTGACGAAGCTGTGGGACCTGCCCCCATGACTAGCCGCCCCCCTGAGATTACCTGGCAGCTGCATGTTGAAGAAGCCGCCACTTAGTGAGACCAATCAGTGCCTGCCCCCCTGTAAGTACATGGTGGCTGTAGAGTAAAGCAGTCACTGGGTAGTCATGACAATGAGTGCCTGCCCCCCTGTGAGTATGAGTACCCAGTGGAAGCAGCCGCTGGGACATATTAGGTATGGCCATCGGCCATCAATAGTAAACATAAGTGGTTAACTGTCGATGGTCAACGGTTTTGCCATCGATGGATGAGTGCAAACCAATGATTTTTTTTTTTGGTGGGATGGAACTTAACCTCGTCACTGGAGGCCGCTAAGCCCCCCCTGCAATTTTGATTAGCAACAGCAGTGGCCATCGAGTGGTGCAAACCATCGATGGTTCACCACAGATGTTTTTGTGCCATTGATAATCACCGATGGACCCGTCGATGGTCACTATCAATGGACAACCCACCGATGGCCTTCCCTAGGACATATATAGCCTGATGGCAAGCACTGATGCCGCCCCATCAATGGCAGCACCAGATATTAACAAAACATCGGTGATGTAGGCCCGATGGTCGCATTATGCACATGCGCAAAACCCAACCGCCTCACTAGTCCACAGTTGACAGTTGCAGTCAGTGAATGTCATCAGCCATCATCCAATGTGAGGAATGGTACCCAAGTCTCCTCTGGGATAAACATGAAAAACTTGACAAACCAGATAGCACTCAAAAATAAAATAAAGAACATTACTCTCCCGTAACACACACTTAGCAAAATTATACCTTTAGTTTGTTGAATCTGAACAAATTTGGAAATTGATTGCATGTCCTGAAAAAAAATTTACTTAGTCACCAGTGATGTCCCTCCCTGCTATTGCACCCAGTGTGGGGAGGGCTTTAGTGTGCTCGGCTGAGCCGTGCGCTGAGAGAAAGAGAGCATGGCCTCATGGAAGGGGCATGTCCTCACAGAAGGGCGAGTGGTCTTGCGGCCCTAACCCTGTAACAACTGTGGAGCTCCGGTGGAGGGGGGTCCCGGAGTTGCGGACTGCACCCGGGGACCACTCTGCGGGCAGTGCCGGCTCCCTCACTTTGCCAGAAGCCAAGTGCTGCATGTCATGTTACACTGAGGGGGAGTCAGCATTTTGGTGTCACCCCTCGGCGGGTGACACCCGGGTGCGTCCCGCACCCCCCTTGTGATGCCACTGTTAGTCACTAATATTTTTCAAAATTAGCTGTTTCTTCTTCATTCCCCAGCAAGTAAAATAAACTAAATTTTATTATTTGAGTACATTTTTAGGCTTTCACGTGCTCTGTTGTGCTGCTCCCATGGTGATTGCAGAAGGTTGGTGGAAAGTTTTATTTTTTTGCCAATATTTTATGAATTGAACTACAAAAATTTGGTAAATCCAATTTGCATGATTTACTCACATTAATTTAATAATTTGATCCTATTCACTAACTGGTCTCTTGTAAATCATTACTATGTAAAAGTTAATTGCACTTTTACCAAATGTAACTGAAATAAAGGAAATAGTTTTTTGACTAGTGTGTGTCGCTCTATAAATATTTTTTGATTAAATCTTATGCACAGCTGCGTAAGAATGATGAACTCTTCACCTTAAACCAGTGGAACTCTGATGGTTTTATACACCTATGGGAGTATTTATTTTTGCCCTTCCAGAGTCCAGCAAAATATAGGTCTAATGTTACTGTAGGCTGATTATAATTCCTTAGCAACTCCAATGCTTACATATGTTTTTATATTGTTCCCAAGTTGCCTTTTTTTCTTATTGTACATCTGGAGATGCTGGTTTTTGTTCACAAACATCTTTGTGACCCATTACTAAGACAGTCAAACATGAAGTGTTTGACTTATGAGAAATAACACCTGTATATATATTTAATGGGACAGTCTCACTAGGTTAAATTGAACAAATCTAGTTTTTTTCAATATTCTGTATAAAAACATAAGTACAGTATAGAGCCTATGGGGTATATTTATCAAAGTTCAATTTTACATAGATTTCATGTTCGATTTCGCTCACCTGACCTCAAATTGAATCAAATCGAATATGCAAATCCCTGTCAAAATCCCACATTTACTAAAATTCGATTTTAGAAGGCTTTTCTAAATCGAATTTGATTTAGCTTGATTTTGAACAGTGGTTTGATTTGATTTTGCGTACTCATGTGCAAATCGAACATCAATCTCACTCAAAATCGAACCTCAAATCACCAAAGTAATAGACCTGCTTCATGCTTTAGTTTTTAGCATGGATACAGTATTCTGTTCCGCTTTACAATTGGAAACAACAGTAATAGAACAAAACTGGGTAATTACACACAGACAGAGGTAGGAATGCCCTGCTCACAAGCTTACAATCTATAGTGCTTTGGCAACCCTTGATGATGTTTTCAGTGACACTTGCCGAAAAGAACCTGGCACAAATTAAAAGGTCTGCAGTAGTATCCATATGCTTGCCGTGATTACCGCCATTGTAAAGCAATGAGCATGGCCATGATGCCGCAATTCAATGCAAATTGCATTATCAAGCCATATGGACCACTCTCTTCACTGAGGAATTGGGCAGAAGATGTTGGCTGCATGTGGTCTCCAGGAGACTTGCTGACTTTTCCGAGCATCCTGGAGAGCCACCCGAGATTTGGGAGTCTCCTGGACATTCTGGGAGAGTAGGCAATTATGCAATACTACATCCAACTTATACAGTAATGATCTTGCAGGGGAAAGAATGGGAGTAGACATGAAACAAAATTCAAAGTATTGCAGGATAGTAAGCGGAAGGACATAGAGCAAAGAAAAACAGCAAGGCAGGGGAGAAGACATGAGGAGATGAGGCAAGTAGACAGCTGGTAAACAAGAAATGGAGATTATAAGGATGGGCAAACATGTGTTGTGCGTAGATATTTGTGCTGACCAGGATTTCGAGCCATATAGGAGACCAAATTTGTGCATCACCAACTGAGCACTGAAACAAGAAAGCAAGCTACATCCACTCCGGACTTTTTAAATATTATTTTAAGCCCCCTCCTTCTGTATAGAGATAATTATGTACCAGGTGTGTGAAAGCAGTGCGACATGTGTATAGCAATTACTTTGTATCAGGTGTGTGATATGTTTTTATTATAATTGTGATCCCACACCAAAGATTTTTTGACTTGTAATATTAGACATCTGGCACCTGAAGACATTGCTTTCTCCTGATCCTGATAACAGATCCTTATTTGAATAACTTAAAAGGCACTGGTTTCAATACAGTATACATATAGTCAGGGCCGGTGCAAGGTTTCAGGGCGCCCTAGGCAAAGGTTCCAAATGCCGCCCCTGTTTTCCCTCAAACCCTCCGCCCAGCTCACAGACACATATACAGCACCCTAATAATATTCACATGACCCAAATTAAGGGATGATTCCCCCTGCAGTGACCCCAGTTGTAATGCCCTTGTAGTGTGCCCAGTAGTAATGCTCCCTTCAGTGCCCCAGTAGTAATGCTCCCTGCAGTGCTCCCAGTAGTAATGCCCTTATAGTGCCCCCAGTAGTAATGTCCTTGTAGTGCCCCCAGTAATAATGCTTCCTGCAGTGCCCCAGTAGTAATGCCCCTTGAAGTGCCCCCAGTAGTAATGCCCTTGTAGTGCCCCCAGTAGTAATGCCCTTCTAGTGTGCCAGTAGTAATGCCCTTGTAGTGTGCCCAGTAGTAATGCTCTTGTAGTGCCCCCAGTAATAATGTTCCCTGCAGTGCCCCAGAAGTAATGCCCCTTGAAGTGCCCCCAGTAGTAATGCCCTTGTAGTGCCCCAGTAGTAAAGCTCCCTGCAGTGCCCCCAGTAGTAATGCTCCCTGCAGAGCCCCCAGTAGCAATGATCCCTGCAGTGCCCCCAGTAGTAATGTTCCCTGCAGTGCTCCCAGTAGTAATGCCCTTGTAGTACCCTCAGTAGTAAGGGCCCCTGTAGTGCCCCCAGTTGTAGTGCTCCCAATAGTGCCCCCATATGATGCCCCCAGTAGTAAGTCCCCTGTAGTGCCCCCATTAGTTAGGCCCCTGTAGTGCCCCCATATGATGCCCCCAGTAGTAAGCACGCTCTAATGCCCCCATATGATGCCCCCAGTAGTGCTCCATGTAGTAAGCCCCCGCACGCGCACACACACAAAAAAAATACTTACCTTAAACCCCGCTCCAGTGCCTACTACCGTCCCCAGCACCCGCTCCTCGGAACTATGGGAGTGACGTCATGACGTTACTCCCATAGTGCACATAGTGAGCCTCAGGCTGCCACTGCCGCCGGGAGCAGGGGGGGGGGGAGAGGAGCAGGGCACCTGCTGGTAATACGGAAGCGCCGGTCCTGCATACAATATACAGATTCAAACCTGACAAACCTAGAAACAATATGGTATATATAGAATATCCTGCAAAGGAATGAATAAAGAAGACTGGGTTGTAAAGCATTGTGGCAGCACTCAGCCTGGCTATATCCTCAGGTTGAGGTGGTTATCACAGAGGTGGTGTGCCCAGGTGTATAGCAAGTGGATGGGGGGCACCAACGTAGGTTGATTGGCAGTGATGTAAACTTTCACAGTTTGAAATAAACTGCTGGGATCATTCCCCGATGTAATGAAAAAAAATTATGGGGGCACTGTCGGGCGCTCCCCTGGTACTATGCTAGCCTGGCCACACCTAACCATAGGGGGGCAGCTCTTCCTTAACACAGACACTGACCCTTGACTTCTGCAGCTGCTCCTCCTGCACTGTAACTAGAAGCTCTGATGAGTAGTGAGCACCTCTTCCCCTGCTGCCGTTATATTGACATGATGTCTGCAGCATCCTCGGTGTAGTGTCACTCAGAGCCGTAACTAGACTTTTTGGTGCCCTGTGCCAGAGAGAACATTGGCGCCCCCCCCCCACATTTTTAAATTAGGGAAATAAGATAATGCACCTGAAAAAGGGCCATGGCATCATGGGGAAGGGCCAGGGAAGAGATAGGGGAGGGGCCAGGAGATGCTGGGGATAAAAGAAGAGGAAGTTACAAGTAAGAATGACAATAAACAGGAAAATTAACAGGCTCAAACAGCGCCCCCTGCCCCTGTGACAGGTCTCACCACCCTAGTTACGGCCCTGGTGTCACTGTCTCCTTTAGTGTTATTGCCCTGTTATTTTCCTCTTAGAGATATTTCCCTGCATTTTGTTCTATTGTATTATATTAGTGCATACAGGGCTCCCCCTCCACATTCTGTCCCCCATACAAATACCAACCCAATGCTGCTCTTGCTCCTCATACTGCCCTTACACTGCCCCCACTCCATGCAGTGCCCCAACACTGCTCCCACAACACTGCACCCCCTTCCACATAAAGCTCCAACACTGCACCCTCCTCCAAATACTTCCCCATTTGACTTATCAGCCCAAACACTGCCCCATTCTACCCTAATGCCAAAGTACTGCCCCTGTATTGCACCCTCAGGGCCTGATTCAGATTCACACGCAATTTGCACGCAATGCTGATGTGCATGTAGCTGAGTGATTATTTGCAACTGAGCATGTACAAAAAATCAGAAAGCACCTACAATACATGAGTTACACAGAGTGTACACACAAAGATGCTGTTCTGATAGGGACAGATGGTATCAATAATGGTTACAAAGAAAAAAACTCAAGCGCTAATAGACAAGAAATAAGAAATTGTAATGAAAATAAAAATAAGAAATTAAAAAGTATGCATATACAAAAATTATGGTAAAGCAGCAGAAAAAAAGAATGTGCTTGTGAAGGCAGAACATATATACCTGTAAAACAGGTAGAACACAGATCTATGGTTTATATTCTCTGCGCTAATTAAAATAGAAAGGAGACCTGACTGAAATAAAACACAATCATATTTTATCACAAAAATAATAAATTTAATATCATAAAACATCGATATGACCGGTCAAATGATAAATAACACATATAAATAACAATATTAGACAGAAAGAAAAAGAAAAAAATATATAAATACATTTTTGACAAATGAATCAATACTATTATGCTACAATATCTGTATAAACCTGAAGGAGGTGGATCCTAAAAAACCTGTTAATACCAGTAAAAATAATAGTGTGTGATACTCAAGGATTGTAATTTACATCAATAATTGATGCAATATACTTGGAGTCCCGTAACTTGTTTAGTAGAACTCAATCAAGGTTCTGTGGAGTTCTGTGGAGGTCTGCAATAGTAATGCTAGCTTTTGAGTATAAATCATGCAGTATGCACACAATATAAGGACAAGAAGAGACAAAGGGAGGCAATTCTCCAACCGGAGATATCAGACATCCACTACCTGTCAAATATGTACAGTCCTGTGACTCACGTGTTGTGCCCAGCCTCAACCTTACTCGCAACAGCACATCCAGCTGTGCAATATAGCGTTTTAAGTCTCCTGGGCTCCACAGCAATCAGAAGTACACAGTCCTGTAGATCACGTAATGTGCCCAGCTTCCACTTGAATAGCAACAGCACGTCCAGCCGCGCAATATACCATTTGAATCTCCTGGGTTCCACAGCCAAATGACAAGTATCAACCAGTATCCACAATGGGTCCAGTAGTCGGCGCTGACGCATTTCGCACTGCAGTATGGGGGCTTTTTCAAAGAGTGATCTATTACTCCATAGGACCCTTCCTTATAACAGGGCAAAGATCTTCTCATTGGTGATTGAAATGATTCCTATCATTTGCACCTGTTAGGATACTACCTCCTGATCCACCTCCTCTTTAATTAAAAGATATATAGTCTAACAATATTTAGCATTCAAAATAGCAAATTTCTTCAAAAAACAAGTCTTTAGAACCATATAATCTCGTCATCTTTGCTAAATTATATTGTACATAGAGAAATGTATACATTAAAATATATCTAAAATAAAAAATATAATAGAAATCAGTGAATAAAATAATAAAAAAAAGGAAAATGTAATCAATAATGGGATTTGATCCCATGACCTATTACATCCTAAACTGTATCTCTACCCCTATCCTATCTGTCTTCTTGTGAATACCTTTTCATAATGTGACAGATGACAAAGGATAATGTGACAGATGACAAAGGATCAGGAGGGATGAAAGTGTTAGATATTAAGAATTCATTGGATCCATTAAGATCAAAGTTTAAAAATAAATAGAAATTTAACCCTGTTCATCATAAGTCACAAATGATTCTATATTTTTATAAAAAGACCATGGATGACTTCCAGAAAATATGTGCTAAAAAGACCCATTTGTCTAATCTAACAAGAAGCGAATAACTGGCTTTACGACAACTGGAAAGAGATCACTCTATAATAATTAAAAATGCTGATAAGGGTGGGGGAGTTGTACTATTTAGGAGAGAGGCTTAACTACAAGAGGCCTTTTCACAACTCTATAACCGAATGTTCTATAGAAAATTAGAAAAGGACCCGACCCTTGAATATCTAATACAATTTAAAAGATTGTTATATGAGGCAGTCGAGGGAGGGGTCATATCCAAAGATGAATCTCATTTTCTATTTCTTGAGTTTCCTGTTATCCCTTTGTTTTATCACTTACCTAAAATTCACAAATCCCTTACAGCACCCCAAGGACGCCCTATTATTTCTGGTATTAGTTCACTCACTTCTAATTTATCACAGTTTATTGATTGTTTTTTACAGAAATATGTTGTTTCCCTGAAATCCCACATCCATGACTCTACAGATTTATTAAATTATATTAAAGATATTAGTTAGAGATCAAATTATGCCTTTTTGTTTCTTGACGTTCAGGCATTGTATACGCATATTATTATTATCCTTTATTTATATGGCGCCACAAGGGTTCCGCAGCGCCTTACACAGTACATAAACAAATAAGCACACAAGAAAACAGAAATTAACAGTACGGACAGATACATGATTTATACATTGCTGCATAACACTTAGATAAGCAGCATCGTGTCTGTAACCAAGGGTTGGGTGCTGTTGTAAATTAGAGTATAATTAAGTGAAGGATAAGCACATGAGGGAAGAGGGCCCTGCTCGTGAGAGCTTGCATTCTAAAGGGGAGGGGGCAGACAAACATGGGTGACACAGATGGGCTGGATACAAGGGTCACAGAAATCTAACATCTATGGAAAGGTTAGTCTAAACTTAAGAGGAAAAAACAATGAGTACAACAAAACTGCACCAAGCCTCATGATTTGGGGGCCACAGCCAAAGACCATTTGAGAGGTCATCTTGCTGCGTGGATTTGTAAGGTATAGTTGGAGTGGATAAGCAGATCACATGGGGAGATCAGGAGAGATGCGGGCAGCATTGGAGATCCAGGAGCAGGCACAATCCATAGGCATGGTGGAAGTGTGGTGGTAGATAAAAGCTGTCCTTAATAGCAGGAATTTGTGATCTGTTAAATTCTCCTTCTGTTCTCCTCCTGTTTAACTCCTGAATAACTCCAGCTTTAACTTAAATGTTCTATTGACACTTTAAACTATGCACTTCAAATATAGGCACTGATGTTGTAGCAGACCTGGCTATGGCAGCCTAATAGTGACAAATAAGTAGGACCCAAACCAGGTGTCCACACTGATTCCACCCCCACCCCTAACACCCTCCTCACACAACAAAGGGTCAGCAGTAAAATAAACAAATGGTAAGAGGACAATATACCAACACAGATACAGAGTAATTTCCTGCCTTGATACAGATTTTTAAATAATATGAAATACTGTTTAATCAGTATGTTGGGTGCAGTGGTTAATTACCTAGCAGATTTAAAATGCTGTGCAAATAAAAACCAAGCAGTAATATGTTTGGTGCAGTAGTTTATAACCTAGCAGATTTAAAATGCTGTGCAAATAACAACCAAGCAGCAATATGTTGGGTGCAGTAGTTAATTACCTAGCAGATTTAAAATGCTGTACAAATAACAACCAAGCAGCAATATGTTGGGTGCAGTAGTTAGTTATCTAGCAGATTTAAAACGCTGTGCAAATAACAACCAAGCAGCAATATGTTGGGTGCAGTAGTTAGTTATCTAGCAGATTTAAAACGCTGTGCAAATAACAACCAAGCAGCAATATGTTGGGTGCAGTAGTTAGTTATCTAGCAGATTTAAAACGCTGTGAAAATAACAACCAAGCAGCAATATGCTGGGTGCAGTAGTTAATTACCTAGCAGATTTAAAACGCTGTGAAAATAACAACCAAGCAGCAATATGTTGGGTGCAGTAGATAATTACCTGTGGATGAGAATGAAAAATCACATAACAGTTCCTTCCAGGTACTAGTATAGTAAGTAATAACTCCTGAATAACTCTAGCTTTAACTTAAATGTTCTATTGACACTTTAAACTATGCACTTCAAATCTAGGCACTGATGTTGTAGCAGCCCCAGCTATGGCAGCCTAATAGTGACAAATAAGTATATAAGTATAAGTATATACCTCATGATAGAGGAACTGAGGCCACAGAATGGTATTTAGAGAATGATGTGAGGATTTCAGGGGAATTTAAACAATTTCTTTTATTATCTATTTTCTTTATATTGGATCACAATTATTTCATTTTTGGAGGACAATTTTTCTTACAGGTGTTGGGCACGGCCATGGGCACTAGCTTTGCGCCAAGCTTTGCCAATCTATACATGGGGCTGTATGAACAACAATTTATTTGGGATGGACCTTTTGGCACAAACCTAGTGTACTATGGCCGATATATTGACAATTTATTTATCATTTGGGATGATGATGAACACACTGCACTAGAATTTGTTAATCACCATAATAATAATTACTATAGCTTGAAATTTATACACATGTTTAATCACTTTACGGTTAATTTTTTGGGATTTGACCATTTCCTCTGAGGGGGAGAACATTGTAACAAATAATTTTAAAAAGGCAATGGATACAAATAATTTCCTACATTATTCAAGTAGCCATTATAAACCATGGCTTAAAAATGTTCCCTTTAGCCAGTTTAGTAGGTTAAGAAGGATTTGTTCCTCTTTGGGAGATTTTAGGACACAGACAGATATCATGTTTCAAGACTTCATATTGAGGGGTTACCCCTGTTCCCTATTACAAGCACCCAATAATAAAGTAGAGACAAGCGATAGATCTGAGTTGATTAAACCCAAAACAAGATCCTCAAAAAATATGAAATATAACAATTCAGATTCAACACATATGTATTTTGTTTCTAAATTTAATAACCAGTCGATCAACATCAAAAGGATATTGAAGGATAACTTCAAGATTTTACAACACGACTCGATTTCACAGTCTACACTTACACCACAGCTCAAAACAAAAATCTTAAAAACATACTAGCTCCGAGTATGTTGAAAAAAGAGAAATGTAATCCTAATACCAGTAATATCCAACCCTGGTTACCTTATCCCCATTATAGGATGTCATAAGAATGGAAAAACAAGATGCTTAACCTGTGGATTTATATTAAGCAGATCTGTGGAAGTGGTCTCTCATGTTACTAATGAAAAATACCCTATATGCGAATTTATCAATTGTGATACTATTTATTGTATCTACGTACTGCAGTGCCCTTGTGACCTGCAGTACGTGGGAAGGACCACACTCCAGCTCAAAAATAGGTTTAGAGAACACAGATTGAAAATTATGAAAGGGTATTCTAAACACAGTGTATCTCAGCACTTTTTGATTAAACATAATTGTAACCCAGATGGCCTTTCTGTAGTTGGAGTGCATCATGTTACAAAAACCATAAGAGGAGGGGATAGATTTAAGAGGTTGTGTGCTGCTGAAGCACTATGGATTTTTAAACTCAAAACCCTGTTTCCAACTGGACTCAATGATAATATTGAGTTTGAGTCCTTCGCATAAGAATTGGATTATATCTTTTAGAGCTCTGTTATCATATTGATAGGTTTAAAATGTTCATTAGAGCACTAGAGACTAGATACCTTTGGTCATTCTATTATTTTAAATGGAAGATATATCAGTGGAATCATCTTAATACTAGCATTTCAATAGCACTTATAAATGTAAAGGTTACCCTCCAACTCATCTAACTATCAGTAGTCAGATAGAGCAGGGGTAGAGATTTGGGTTGGAATGCACTAGGTTTTGGGATCATGTCCCTCCATTGATAATTGTTTTTATGTTAATTATTCTTTTGGGTTTATTCCTGTTCGATCTCTCTAGTTAAAAATATTAATTTCAAAATATATTATTATTTTCAGTATTATTAGATTGATACATCTCGGCTGGTAATACTCTTTATTTTTATTTTATGCTTCACAGGTCCCTCTTGCGACACTTGTTCCATATGTATATTTGATATGGCAGTTCACAATGACAGATCATAAGAAGCCAGGTAGGATAGGGGTAGAGATACAGGTTAGGATGTGATAGGTCCTGGGATCGAATCCCATTATGGATTCAATTTTCCTTTTTTTATTATTTTTATTCACTGATTTCTATTATATTTTTATATTTTAGATATATTTTAATGTATACATTTCTCTATGTACAGTGTTATTTAGCAAAGCTGAAGAGATTATATGGTTCTAATGACTCGTTTTTGAAGAAATTTGCTATTTTGCATGCTAAATATTGTTAGATTATATATCTATTAATTCAAGAGTATGTGGGTCAGGAGGTGGTATCCTAACAGATGCAAATGATAGGAATCACCAATCACCAATTCAATCACCAATGAGAAGATCTTTGCCCTGTTATAAGGAAGGGTCCTATGGAGGAACAGATCACTCTTTGAAATAGCTCCCATACTGCGGTGTGAAAAGCGTCAGGTCCGACTACTGGACCCATTGTGGATACTCGTTGATACTTGTCATTTGGCTTTGGAGCCCGGGAGATTTAGACGGTATATTGCGCGGCTGGACGCGCTATTGCTATTCAAGTGAAAGCTGGGCACATTACGCGATTTACAGGACTGTGTACTTCTGATTGCTGTGGAGCCCCGAAGACTTAAAACGCTATATTGCACAGCTGGATGTGCTGTTGCGAGTAAGGTTGAGGCTGGGCACAACACGTGAGTCACAGGACTGTACATGTTTGAAAGGTAGTTGATGCCTGATATCTCCGGTTGGAGAATTGCCTCCCTTTGTCTCTTCTTATCCTTATATAGTGTGCACACTGCATGATTTATACTCAAGAGCTAGCATTACTATTGCGGACCTCCACAGAACTCCACAGAACCTTGACTGAGTTCTACTAAACAAGTTACGGGACTCCAAGTATATTGCACCAATTATTGATGTAAATTACAATCCTCGTGTATCACACACTATTATTTTTACTGGAATTACCAGGTTTTTTTAGGATCCACCTCCTTCAGGTTTATACAGATATTGTAGTGTAATAATATTGATTCATTTGTCAAAGATTTATTTATAGATTTTTTTCTTTTTCATTCTGTCTAATATTGTTATTTTTATCTATTATTTATTATTTGACCAGTCATATCGATGTTTTAGGATATTAAATTTATTATTTTTGTGATAAAATATGATTGTGTTTTATTTCAGTCAGGTCTCCTTTCTATTTTAATTAGCACAGAGAATATAAACCATAGATCGGTATCAATAATGGGGCTGCAAAGTCATGGCCATTCCTGGAAGGTGACTGGGAGGTGGCTTGAAGTGAACGCAAAAAGAGTCCATCTCATGGGTGTGTTAGGAGAGTGTTGTAGGGTTGTCAGTGAAAGCGACTGCGTTCCCAAACACACAGAGGCCATAGTCAGACAGAGAAACTGTACCTGCCATAGGGCTGGTGAAAGTGTTGATGGTGTTGGCCGATGGTGGTGAGTAAAGAATCATTAGTGGTATTGCATTGTGCAGAGACACTGAAAGTGGGTGTCCTAGTCCTTGCACCTTTAGACGAAGGGGAAGGCTCATACTGGCATTTGCATATAATCGCAGCCGTGACTGCGGCAACACATAAGAGCGTCCTCCTCTGAATCAAGCCCTCAGTCTACACACATAGCACCTGCAGAGTATCATCTCACCTGTTAGAACACACTCTTTCCCAGACACACTTCAATACTGTAGGGGGCGCCATGGCATGTGCTTGCTCAGGGTGCTGCGGCTCCACTCTACACCTCTGGGTGTGCCTGGCACAGGTCACTGGTATAGCTGGCCATGGGAGGTGGCACCAGCCTTATATGCACCTCCCTGCACTGTGAAATGCCAATAATCCATGGCAGCAGAGTTGGAGAGGGTGAGGGGCTTCATGCTCCACAGTTCTTAGCAAACAAAACTTCCCTCTGGCTGCGGGGAGAGGAGTGAGGAAATGAGCATGTCCACCCTTCCCCATCAAAGCCAGGGTGAGGGGGCATCTTGACACCGCATCCACAGACACCACTTCACCTCTCAACCCATCCCATTACATATAAAAAACAGAAAGGTGGAAGAGCGCTACACACACAAATATCAATCAAGTATTTAAAATAAAAGATATTTAATATGCATTTATAAGGTAACAAACCATGCCCTAATACATATTCATGTATATCCTGAGTATATCTCATAGCAGAAATAGCAATAAGAAGTATTTATACAAATTCAAGCGCTATGCTAAAATAGAAGCATCACCAAAGAAAAATAAAAAATAAAGAACACCAGCAATATAATACATTAATGTAGTCACTTAAGAAACTAGAAGGATAAAATAAATATGTCTGTAAAATTGAACAAAGTGAATGAAAAAAGACAGCAATGTTCATAGAAAAAAATGTCCTGTTAAACTCCGCTAATTGAGTGTAGCAAAAAATGGCTAGGCTATATTTTAGCCTTAAACAAAGTGTCCACATGTAGTTCACATACCATTGTATGACACCTCCTCGAATAGACAATCTACAAGTGCTGTAAGTCCTCCGGCAGCACAGTGGGATCACTGTTCCTACCTAACCTTATCGTTCAGCTGCGTGATCCGTCTGCCTCCAGTGTAAAGTGCCGCACTGTGTTGGAGCTGCAGCACGGCAGCTAGATGTTTATTGAGTCAGCAGGGAGATTCAGCGGTGTAGTGTCCGCGTGGCTGGCACACTGAGCAGAGCGGCTCGATGAGCAAAATAGCGCCTGTAATGCGTGATCTCCACAAGGTGGCTGGAGGTAGATCTGGAGATGTGGGTATGTGGTAGTGAGGATGCAACAGCTGATCCTTAATGCATTTCACCGCAATCAGCGGCTTTCTCAAAAGGCAGACACCGCATCCACAGATACCACTTCACCTCTCTGCCCATCTTATTACATAACTGCATCATGAGCCTTTAATAATAATAATAAGAAAAAATAATAATAAAGAACTATTTAATCTATATCATTAATTAAACCTTATCATGTGTTTACATGAGTGCAAAACTTCTTAAACCTTTGACAAATATTTCTAGGCCTTTTCTTCAATCACCAATTTCAATTCAGTATTTATATAAAGTTTTTTGTACCTCACAATAATGGATCTGCAAAAATGTTCTTAGCACCGATTTCAATAAACTGTGCAAATATGATACGTCCATTGCAATAGATTGAAAATAATCTAAATTCGATTTGTTTTTCAATATTGCAACAATTTTTTTTTAACATAAACAGTTTATAACAGGGTCAGTCAGAAACTGTAACGCAGATTATTGTTAGTGGAAGATCCCACGCGTATTGTGATTGAAGATAATTGTTATAATGATAGATCACTATTACCGCAATAATTACTGCTGTAGGTTGGGTGGCACTGGGTACTTTCTATGCTTGGTTGGTTACATTGCTGTATGTCTGTGTTATTGGAGGGAATTAATTACTATTGTGACATTTGTTAAAAGTACAGGAGTGGGTGATATCTGGGGGTGTTACAATATTTGGGGTGTTTCTTGGTACATGGGAAAGGGATATTTGGGGTGCGAGTTTGGTCTGTGGTAATGAGTTGTGTGTCTGTTTGTTGGAGGTTTTGTGTTTTGTCTTGGTGTGATGGGGACCACCATCTTCACTGAGGAATGTGTTACTTTGGTGTTAGCTTCACCTACAGTTGATTTGGTACCGCCCATATGAGGCCACTTCTAGAAATTTTTCCAGGGCCTTTTATAGTTCCCAATCTGCCCCTGTTTATATTTGTTGGGGGAGATTTCTCAAAATGTTTGTATGCCAAGTGCGCACGCTTAGCTTATAAGACCAAGCATGTGCATTATCTACAGATAATGCCTTATTTTTTGCTTTGTATATAACCAAAGCAGTTTGCAGCCATAGCAGACTATTTGAGCAGCAAATTGGCACAATATGTTTGGCGTCACCGGAGAAATCTCTCTTACCTTTTGTTACAGTTTAAACACAGAAAAATTGATTTTTCTCCTCATGATACATTTGCCCCATAATGTCTCATTGAGTGGAATTGTGAGAGCCAGGGAATTAATTTGTGTTTTATCTCTGAGTGAAACTGTGTCTAGATTGAATGAGGGCATGTCATTCTATATTTACTTTTGAGTGTGCTCAATGTTAGCTATCCAGAAGATTGTGTGTGAGTAGGTATGTACTGTATGTGCCATCATTGTGAATACAGGACGGTAAATGGAGAAATAATGTTGGGGGTATGTATAGGGTAAGTATTGCATATACAGTGGTATGGTGGAAAGGTGCTGAGGAGATGCATTTTGTCGTGGACAAATCAAACCAACATCTTGGACCCTGTGGACTATTAATCAGGCTCATCAACATATAGTCTAGGGTACAGGGTACAGTTATGGCAATATTTAAAACTTTGGACATATTTCAGAATAGGTCTATAGCTTATGTTAAGGGTTGAAGTAATTATAAACTGATTTTAGTCTAATTTGGGCTATATATATATATATATATATAGATATATATATATACATATACAGTATGAGGAATACAGCACTCACATCCCTTGGTATAGTCATTAAGCAGGGTGCTCCACTAGGGAGAAAAACCACACAGGTACTCCAGTAAATATCCAGGAAAGGCTAGATAAATAGCCAAATGAGGGCACTCACCGCACTAAAAAATGATGAATCAATCTGATTTTTTCAAATAATGGTATTCCACCATAAATATAGTCGACGTTTCGACCCCTGGGGGACACCTATTGGTATACTCCTAGGTTTGGTTGCCGTCTGATTGGCCAGTTAGATATGTTGCCTAGCAACGGTATTACACTGATTGAGCCCCGATGTGCACTGACACTTCTGGTGATGTAATACGCATGTAAGCCGCTTGATTCGCAAGCCTTACAGGTTGCCTAGTTACATCTCTAATATGATGATTGTCATACATGCGCTGCTATCTGATTGGCTACCTAGATATGTTGCCTAGTTACAGTACTACATCAATTCAGCTACAGCACGCGCTGACACTTCCGGAGATATGACACGCATTGAAGCCGCCTGACCCACAAGCCTGACAGGTTGCCTAGTTACACCGTCATGACGATGAGTGTCTGACATGCGCAGACACTTCCGGGATCTGTGTTTTACTTAACAATGCAGCTTCGTTGTATCACACGTTTTGTGTGACTAGTTGCTATTGTGACAGCGCTTATAGTGCCAATAGGTAGGTGTTTTGTTTTGTGTTCCTGCCCTCTCAGCTATCAGGTATGTGCCTGCACTGTTGTAGAGTGTGACGCAGTATCTCAGGTGAATTCTATTGTAATTAGTGTAATTGAACTAATGCTGATCCTCCAGGCTTTATAAGGGAGCTCATGGGGTATAACCAGTATGCCTTTTGTCAACATGCTGGATGTTTGTCACCACTGATGTGTCTTGATAATGACCCCCAGGGGTCGAAACGTCGACTATATTTATGGTGGAATACCATTATTTGAATAAATCCGATTGATTCATCATTTTTTAGTGCTGTGAGTGCCCTCATTTGGCTATTTATCTAGCCTTTCCTGGATATATATATATATATATATATACACAGTATATATGTGCAGTACCCGGCTCTGCTCAGGTGGAAGTCAGTGATCTGTCTCTTCCTCCCTCAGTGGGATGCACTCTGGTGATCTCTGCCACTTGGACACTATTCTGTTGTCCTCAGCCTCCTGCACAGGAACCACTAGGGACATGTACTGAGCCAACCCCTCTGTTCTGTTCAGTGACTGCCCTCCGGTATTCTCGTCACTGCAGCTTCCCCAGATGGAAGGGAGCTCCACCTATCACCGCACATAACGGGTCCCTGAATGGCAGGTACACCAGTGCTTTTATAATGGGTCTCCTCATGCAGCAGCTGCCCTCTTTACTGCAGGCTGTGGACTTCTCTCACTGCTCACAGCAAACGCTCCTCTTCGGAGAATAGAACTGAAAATAATTTAGACTTGCCAACAGCAGTGCAGGAGGTACCCCTTCCCATGGCTCCCTGCCCCCAGCCCCCTGGTAACTGATCGTGATGATCCTTAGCCTAAAACCTGTCTGGGAAAATCATTACCTACACAAAGGTGAAAAACGCATCGCAATCATTCCAGTGGTTCTGGAATTTATCACAATCAGACAAAAAAAACAAAGACGTTCTCATTTATAAGATATATAGATATATAGATATATACTTTAAAACACAGCCAATGGCAAAACTAAATGGTTGCAAAGGTTGTTTTTTTGTAATTAATGGTACATTACTATTTAATATTTGCAAAATGTGATATTAACAGGTCATCAAAAGAGCAGTAAGGGGCTCAAACTAGAATCGGGAAGAATGTTGGACTCTGTTCATGACAGGAATGCTTTTTTTTGTGGATGTGTGTGTGTGTATCTATAAAAATATACAGACTGCTTTATTCCGAGCAGGTTAATGATGAACCTTCTCCAAATATTTGCAAACTATCCTCCATCCTGGTTACAAGGATCAACAAGTTGGAAAGCAGTAGGTTTCATAGAAGTAAAATATTAACTTGCTGCATTCTCAATAACATTGACTCTCATTCACAAATCTAAAACATTATACAGCATTGTTCAGCCGAGCAGGCTAAATTTTAATCTGTAAAAAAGCAAAGTAATGTGTTATTTTGTGATCTGCCAAGACTTTAAGTGCTGATGTACATCAATAACTGGCAGCAAAATCTACATGTCAAGTTAATGGAGCATTGTTATATATACTGTATACAGTTATAGAGTATTGCAATGGTAGACCAAGTAAAAGTTTTTTTTTCTAACTCAGGAGTTATTGTTCTATGATCGTCTCTCTTTAAATATACAGTATTGTTCTTTCTAAGAGCCGTGTGCCTCATTATTATATATTAATAAAGCACAAGTTAATTTGCTGCACTGCTACAAAATATTATGTATATTAAGGAAATATTACAATTACAATATATAACAATTACCAGCATATAGACTCAATGGGTATGTGATCCCTGCCCTCAAGAGTTTATAATATATAAGGAAAGGAGATTAGAAACAAAATGTAAAAAAAAAACCTATGAATATGAATTGTAAAGTGATTGATAAAGTTCATTATCATTAGCAAATCCACATTTCAACTTTTGGGTTTTTCTCCATAAAATTAGTTTTCATCTACCTGTATTTTTGTGGCTTTGTGTATCTGGATAAAAATGTACGTTTTAGTATAACTTTAAAACCTGGACCATCAGGAAAGTAAACTTTTGTAGTAGAAAATTGCACAGAACCTCATTGATGTCTCCTAGCAGTAATGTCTGCTAGCAGTAATATATGTTATCACATATTTGATTATTTTTTAGTTCAAAGACGCCTATCATCGATTTACTGCAAACTGTAGTAGCGTAGAATGCATGGAAGGTGTAAAATATTACCCATTAAAAGCATTCGCAGCATTTCAGCTGTGTTATTAATTAAGAACAAAGCGCTATGTGTTTGTGTGTGTGTGAATTACAATATGCAATAACATATAAAAAGCCACAATATAAACAATAATGTTTATAACTCCTTTATGGAGCGAAAGCGGTTCCGGGTATATACGCAGGATTCCGATGTATACTAACCTTGAAAAAGTGCCAAGGCACAAAACGCGTTGGTGGCTGGTAGCTGACAAGTGGAGAAACTGGAAGTTCGGGAGCGGAAGTGAATCAACAGCTGCACAAAGGAACCAAGCCGGGAGAAGATCAAGCTGCACCTAAGGTAGGACCACAGGGACAGCTAGTCACAGACTTGAAGCATTAGAGTAGCAACATATATCCATACCTACACTATTGTGACAAATAAGTCCAAGAGTATGCAATATATAAGGATATAGAACCCATTATTATTGGATAATTACAGTTACAAGTTCTTTGAACACTGGTGCGGGTATGCTTTCGATATAAATTGTCCTGACAACTAGTTTAGGGTCCGGTACACGTTGTAAGGACAACCAAGTGACACTCCACAAGGCTATACATCGGAATCCTGTGTATATACCCGGAACCGCTAATGCTCATAAAGGAGCTATAAACATTATTGTTTATGTTGTTGCTTTTAATATGGTATTGCATATTGTAATTCACACACACAAACACATAGTGCTTTGTTCTTAATTATTAACCCTATCAAAATTTTACGGAGCAGCTTTCACCAAAACAGCGAGGATAGAATTATTTTCTGTTTTACCATTTCAGCTGTGTGCCAGGTAGAGCAGATGTGAATAGGGATACCTTACAATGTATGGCCCAATTGGGACAATACTGTCATAATAGGGACAGTGAGACAGAGGCCCTCAAATCGAGACTGCGATTAATCGGGCAGGTAGAACTGACGTGAAGGCGAGACCTGATTTTCGAAAACTCCATCCAAATGTGAAATGTACTGTACAACCTTTTATGGGGAGAAAAATACTAACCTAGGCAAGCCCCCTAATTTGGCCTTCTTTAAGTTAGATACATAGGTCCAGCACTGCTTAGGGCGTTTAATGGTATGAATTGAAATGTAATTTGCATTCTGTGCAACATAGAAACTGGCTGGCAGAAAGGAGCCGTGCTTGAGGAGGTAGCGGAGAAGAGTACAAATAGATTGGAGAGGAGCCAATCTGTCCAGTGAATCCCATCTCCGCTAATTATGTTAATCCAGGTGCATCAGGGATCTGATTTCTAGGAAAATAAGCATCCTAAGCTAAACACTTCCAGTAGCAGAAATTGGTACTGTTCTGGAAACACATGGTAGCCTAAGGTCTAATACTGGAAAATGAATGTGCTTATATAATTTTGCAATGTAAATTAAATTGTGAAACATTATCAAGCTTATTTTACCACTTATACAATTATTTTTTCCATTTGACTGCTGATGAATTTCGGGCCCATGCATTCATCCCTTTATCACTTATCTAATCCACGTTTCCAAAGAACATTTACAATTCTTGCTGCAACCTTGAAAATCACAACATTTTATCATGTTTTAGCTTCAAGGTAACATTTTACTGCACTTTGCTACACATGTATCTTTTGCTCCAAGGAAGCAATTAAATGTGTCTAAACAAAAATGAAAAGATCTTTTTATTATGCAGTTAATGAAATGAAAGATATTCTCTAGCCTTAGAAACATAATTCACTAATAGTATGGAAAAGCTGGGAAAATGGCAGTTTGTTGTTTTGTGTTTATATAACAGACTGAATTCATCAACAATGAATGGCATTGCTGTAGCTGTTAGCTACACAAATCCATGTGATTTAATGCCAGCTTTCTTTGAGATCCTCCTCTATGTGCTGGCAGGGATACGCTGCTGACAAATACTAACTTCCTAGCAGTCTCACAACAGAAAGAGAAAGGTACCAACACTGAAAGCAGGCTATGCAACTGGCATGAATTCCCTGAGAGCCATTTTGAATTTATACAGAGAACCTGTGAATGGGAAGTAATTGATTCTCGAACAGTGAATGCTTTCTTCATTTAGCTGGGCAGATGGCTGGCCCTGCATAATCCAGCTTGCTTTTGTTTTTGAATTCCCTTGCTCTCCTTAATATTCCTCCCGCCCACTTTTACTCAGGGAAATAATCATTTTATTGTTTCTATATATTAGTAGGCAAATAACTTCCACAATTCTGATGAAGAAACATCTAAACATCCAAACTGTGATGTAGACTGTCAGTAATTGTTTCTTTTCTTTTATTGTAGGACCAAAACGTCCAGAGAAGTACGGATTGATTTATTTTAAAGGATTATTTCTCGAATTATTGCCAGTTAAAAATAAATGTATAACGTTAACCTGTAAGTTTACACATTTGACAAGCATTACAAATTTACAGGTATCACTTCTGCAGACCCTTATTTTTTATTATTATTATTATTATTATTATTTTTATTAGTCATAAGTAGACATTTTTTTGGTCACATATCAAAATTTTGCAAGCGTTCCCATGTAAATAAAGCAGAGAATGGCTCACATCTAGCACACTAAATTACCCTTTATGAATAAGGTGTTTCAGCTGTTATAGTTACCAATAGGAAACAGCCTATGCTGTTAACCAATTGCAGGCTTTGATTTTGGTTACTACTGTATGTCAGCACCACGGTCTAAATCCTAGAGGGAGCTTCAGTAAAATGGATTTGAGAAATTATACACAGCCCACTGCTGTTCATAGGGCTTTGACAGGCATGGCTGCCCCATAGCAGCAATCTTCTACCATACAGTAGTTCTTCCTGTTCATGTTACTATTTCATTCTAATTAAAAAAAATATGTTACCTTTTGTTTTGTATTGCATTTACGTCACACATTAACTACTTAACTGGCTAATATTTTGTCAAATAATGTGGCCGAAAAATTGACAATTTGTTTAATTATCAGATTATGGAAATGATAGCTATTTAAACTTGATTCCGTTAATTGTAATAGCAAATATGCAATTTCCTTAATAAAAGTATACTGAATAATGGTTAAATAGCTATTATTTACATAATTTGATTTTATTAAAAAAAAAAAAAAAGGGATATTTTGTTGAAAATATAAATTTATATACAGTAGTTAAAAAAAAAACTTTGCAATGACAGACAGTCCTGGCTGGTGGGTGACCCTATCAGCATCGCCTATAGCACCCGTCCCTCAGCAGTGACTATAGCCAGGGGAGAGAAGGGAAGCCATAACTTCCCTGATTACCCTGATCTCCAGCTGCAGAAAGACTGTCTGTTTTCCTGCAGCTGCAGGTGGGTGATCATTTTAGGATCAGCCACCTTCAGAAGCCTGGTCATCAGGAGGGGGCTGAGGAGAGGGGCCAGACAGGTGGGCTGAGCCTAGCAGCTGCTGAAAGATTAGCTAAATAAATACTACTTATTCATTTATTACCAGTTATTTATATAGCGCACACATATTCCGCAGCACTTGTCAGAGAATATTTGTCCATTCACATCAGTCTCTGCCCCAGTGGAGCTTACAATATATATATTCCTTACTACATGTAGACACACACATACACACTAGGGTAAATATATTTTGGGAGCCAAATAACCTACCAGTATTTTTGGAATGTGGGAGGAAACCGGAGTACCCAAACCCATGAAAACACAGGCAGAATATACAAACTCCTTACCACACGTGGTTTTGACTGATATGATCATTGTTTTCCCTCATACTATTCTGGCTCAACCACAGAGACAGACCATTACAGGTTCTACTACCCACACCTTAAGATTCTCACTTTGATCTGAGATTTGTGCCAATGGGCATTCTTTCAGATCAACAATCATACCAGGATGAATCCTCTATTGAATAACCCCTCATTCTCCTAGGTCTCATCCATAAAGCATTTGAGTACTGGAGCTCAAAAAATATCACATTTCTTTCTGATTTTGCCCCTCTTCTGCATTTCCCAGATTTCAATTGACTTCAACAACATTTCAGTTTTCCCACTTCGTGGCTTTTTACCAGTATTTACAAATCAGGTGTTTATATACTTCCACTGACTCATTTAGCTTGGTGACCCATTCCACCACAATGGAATCTGAATAATATATCACACTCTACAGGTATATAATTAATCACCCAAAGACCACCATGACGTTAAGTGGGAAGAGGGTATCAGGGAGTGCCTTGACCCAAAGGAGTGGGACTGAATCCGCAAATGGCTTTCAAGATGGTTGATTTGTGCTAGGATCAAAGAGGGGGCTTATAAACATTTTTATTAATGGTATTTGGTCCCATCACATGTCTTGATTTGTCCAGGTGTTTCAGACTAATGTTGGAGGGTTGCCCCCAGGCAGGCCTCAATGTCCCATGTGTGGTGGAATTGTCCCTTTATTCTGGGGTTTTGATGCAAGGTTCCCAGCCTCATCTATCAGATAACCTGCATTCATATGCCTTCTTCCCTCTCTTATTCCCTGATTTCTCATATGTTCCTCCCCATACTTCTCTTGGCCATATTCCAAAGGCCGCTTGCTGTCTTATTGCAGCTATCTGGAAAAGTCATTCGCCTCCATCTTAATAGGTGTGGCGGATCCACAGTTTGGAATCAATTACTACTATTGTCCTTGACAAACCTCACAAATTTAAGGCCATCTGGTCTTTAACCATTTTGCCATCCCTCTGTAAGACCTATCAACATGCCCTGTGATTAGCCAAGCTTGCCCCTCCTCTGCAACACCCCCTTCTCCCTACCTATGTACCTCTCTTCCTCTCCTTTCCCTTCTACTATAGTTATGCTGCCAGTCTCATACCTAGCTAATGTATGTTGTTAACTTACTGTATCTCATTTGGCTGTTGAGGCTTATTTTACTTGATACACAGTGCCACCATGTTATTATCTCCATAGTTTAATTTCAACGTCTACCTCTCAGGATTTCTGTGGTGTGTTCTCATTGCCACCCCCTCCTTTTTTATTTATTTCTGCACCCTCTTTATCTGGAAAAATGTATTATAATATATATTAAAAAGTCTATTCCTGTAAAATCAAGCATATCTTGTCTATAGTCAATCTTTAATTTTTCATAAATTGTAATATGTATGAAATATATGTACAATTCATTCTATTCTTGTTAAAAAAAATTGTATTTAGTTTATAGTACGTTATTATTGCTTTTATATATAGCAGTGCCTAAACATTTTATCTAAAAGCAATTATATTCATTACAAATGTATTGCTTTGTAAATTTTGGGGGTACGAATAACACCAATAGGCTGGTATCCAGGTGGAAAATGATTGAGAACCAGTGGCCTAAATAAATTACATGACTTATGTCTTTCAAATTTTTTGACTGAACCCTCCTTTTTTTAACCTAACCACAGGCATGGGGCTGCAAACAAAAAGCCTCTAGTTCGAGCTTCCTTAAGTGCAGCATATTGCTGCATTTACTCATGGGAGGAGCCCCTTCACGGCTAATTGAATAAGGGGCCTGATTCACCATGGATCGCAACTGCTAATGAAATTGCTAATACACATGCAGTTCCGCTGCTATAGTATGCTAATCCATTGCGATCGCAATGCCCTGGCAGCACTACCTAAGGACGCCTACTTTATATTACACACATCCATAATAATTAGCAGAATAGCAAAACCATCCAGGGATATAAATGAGTTGATGTAGATGCCACCAGAGTATAGAAGTAATTGAGGGTGCCGTGGAATAATACCCGTCTGGTCCTGTGGCCACAGGACAAGACAGGTATTATTCCACGGCACCCTCAATTACCTCTATACTCTGGCGTCTTGGCTACTTTTGAATGCTTTTGGTCTGGTATTTGGCCGGCCTGGCAGGACTGGATGCATCTGTAGACTGCCTATTTATTGTGTCAGCAGCTATGTCATTAAACACTCCGAAAAGCATCCATCTTTCCCCCGACAGTTCCCGTTCCAGCAGGTCTGCCTTCTTGACTCCATGATTCCACCTGGCATTCAGTTTATTAGGGGGAGCACAGTGCACATGTGCACCCAGTACACCACCTCTAACCATTCCATGTTTCCTACATTGTTCAGCTGCACCTGTGAGTACCAGGTATGAGAGGAACATAACATGCAACAGGTATTGGAGGGAGAACGCAAAGGAAGGGACGGTGCTTGAGTAACCAAAAAATGAGATGGAGCAGTGTTCCAGTGTCAAGGGGGTGAGGGGGAGGGGGTGGAATAGGGCAACATGACTAATAGATATTATCTGAGTTTTCTTTTGTCAGTACAAGTATGTCAGTCACTACAGATTGTTCTGTGACAGTCACCTGATTGCCATGTGGCCCTCTTTGGGTCAGAGAAGTATTCATATAGCTATACTGCAGCAAGACATTAACACAACATGCATTTCCCAATAGCATTGATGGACAAACATGGTCCTCAAAAACCCCTTACGGTTCATGTTTTCCAGACTACCTGTGGTCTGTTTGTGTGCGTTACAAAAAGTAAATAATATAAGTGAAAACAAATGATACATAAAGCCCAAGGTCTATAATATTACAAAGTACAATATATCAGGCTACAGCATTCAGTAGCTTCTATTCACTGAAGTGGGATAGTGAAATAGTGCACTCAGGGCCTGATTCAGTGACGGTCGCAGTGAGGATTTAGCAAGTGACGGATCTGCAATGGCGCCTGTGGCCATCTTAGTGGCTGTGACATCTGCCTAATTTCGCACAGCCGCTGTGTACATGACTGCAGCATTTGTGGCTGTCTCTGAATCAGGCCCTCAGTGATGAAGATGAGCCAACACTGTGTGCATGCATGACTATTTACCTGTATTGTACAGCTTTCATAAATGATTCATGGCTATTTTACAAGCTGGTAAAAATTTATTGAAAGGCCCTTCCTGAACTCTTTAAAAGTACTTGTAACAAGTTGGCAGAGAAAGGTGTTAAAGCATGTAACAATGAGCTTATTGTACAATATTGCTGTGATTAAAAAGATTGATTTTAACAATAAAATTCTTTACTTCTGTATACAAAGCATTATACTAGTCATTAAAACAATGTGCCATACTGTATTAAACTTTCTCAGTTTGAGTCACCTTAAGGCTCTCCACAGCGGTGTCTTAAGAGAGGAGGGGGCCCGTGTGCACTCCCCGCCACAGGAGCATTAATAGACTCCGGGCACTAGAGTGTGCCCGGAGTCTACAGCGCATGCGCAGAACGCTGCGAAAATGGCCGCGGTGGCCATTTTCCGGCATTCTGTGCATGCGCAGTAGATTCTGCCCATTTTCTGGTGTTCTGAGCAGCGCTGACACCCAACGCGGGACCATGGCCAGGTGAGTTTAAAATAATATGGATGCAGGGATTGCGGTGCAGGGCCCCCCTGAACACGGGGGCCTGTGTGCCCCGCAAACACTGCACCCATTATAGATACACCACTGGTTCTCCATAAGTTTCAAGGCTCCCCCATGCAAAAATAGCAGTCCCGTTTATAAAGTAGTTGGATCAAAAAGTAATAACGTAATAAGTATTTAAAAATGAAAGAGAAAAAAAGAGAGAAAAACTGTGTTATTATTACCCTCTGTCCCTCCTTCTCTATCCCATTGACCCCTTTGTCTCTCTCCCATTGCCCACTCCATCTCTGTCCTATTGCCCCCTTCGTCTCTCCCTTTGTCCCCTCCATGTCTCTCCATTTGCCCCTCCATGTCTCTCATTTTGCCCCCTCCATGTCTCTCCCTTTGCCCCTTCTTGTCTTTTCATTTGCCCCCTCCATGTCTCTCCCTTTGCCACCTCCATGTCTCTCCCTTTGCCCCCTCCATGTGTCTCCCTTTGCCATCTCCATGTCTCTCCGTTTGCCCCCTCCATATCTCTCCCTTTGCCCCTCTCTATGTCCCCCCTTACTTACTTTCAGTTGTGATCATCAGCATAATTCTGTAGCATCGCTCCTCAGATCAGATCAGACCTGTCTGATCTCCCATAACACACTGTGTAGGCCCCATTCAGCAACCGGCAGCCTCAGGATTCACTGCCTTTAGCTTTACAGTAACAGCTCTCCCCATGCTCATCGCACCCCATCCCCGCTGCTCTGCTCCGTGCTGCCCACCTGTGCAAAAAAATAAATATTATGTTTCACAACAAAAATACACCTCTTTAGGCCACCTACCACTGCTGTACCCTGGTGACAGCGGCGCAGCATCCCAGGGAGCCACGGTGCAGTTTGGGAATCACTGGTATTGCTACTTTGCTATCTGCTTTATTATATACAGTAACTTTTTAGGTTCAGTGGTACAGAAAAGCCTGCAGTTCAGTCACTATGTATATGTTTATTCACCCATTTTGTGTTGCCTTGTGGATATTTAAGAAAATTTAACTTAAGGCGTGTACACACAAAACGATTTTTTGAACGATTTGTCATTAATGACATCGTTATCGTTCACTCGTTCAAAAAATCGTTACGTTTTTGTGGATGAACAATGAATGAAAATCGTTCAAGCGCATTCCCATTTGTAGTTTGTAGCTTTTGTACATCGTCCATTCCGACTGTCCAACATAATGATTTTCATTCAAAAAAATCGTTCATCGTTCAGAAAATCATGGACAAAATCGTTCATTATTTTAGTAACCAACAATTTTCGTCAACGATTTTCGTTCACTTTTTCTAGGGAAAGTCTGAACGAAAATCGTTAATGAAAGTCGTTGGTTCCTAAAATCGTTACGTGTGTATGCACCTTTACGATTATTAATTTTTACTTGCATTTACATTGCTCATTAAGCAGATGCATGGCCACTGAACTGCACAATAGCCCTGTTAGAACAATGACAAATTTTTTTTTAATTAAACCAAACGGTACTGCACAAATATTCCACAATTATGGGGAGTGGACTAAATATTATACTATTTAAAGGCAAACTGAAGTAATGTTTAACAGTCATTGATGAGACATTGTTATTGGAACAGATATCAAGGACAAATTAAGAAAACACTACGCATAAAAAAATGTATAACCTCATATCAAAGCTGCCCTGTCTGTGAATATGTAAAAAGATAAACAGGTACTTTTTTGGGTTGGGTATGGGATGCCTTGCTTTTTTATATTCAGTGGGATGTGTAAATTATTAATAGTAAGATTTTTAATATTTATTTATTCAGACACATCAGATAAAGCAGAATCTGCTACTAAACTATAAACAGTGCATCAGACTACACAAATAAAATATAATAAATAAAGGAATATTACAAACCACACATAAAAATTTATATAATTTGTATTATTTAATGTAGTTTAACAAAATTGATCAGGAACAAGCTGAAATGTTTGTAAACTGGCCTATATTATATCTATAGTTGTGATGAGGCAAAGAGTTTTACAGATTCACAACAATAAGCTCCAGTGGGGTTTGGGATCAAATAACAGGTGGTTGAAGGATTAAGAGCAATTCTATCCCTTTGGCATGGACTGAGGAATTTTCATTAAAATGACCTTGGACATGGTCAGGATGGAATGTAACTACTTTACACTTAAGAAACAACACCTCACCTGGAAAAGAGATAGCTAAAAAAATCAACTAAAAAAAGGCACATACAGAACAGGAAATAGAGGTAAAAACAAAACTGAATAGACTTTAGAAAAATATATATATTCTAAAAAAAAAATTCTTAATATTACTTATTTTAATAAGATTTTGAGATATGCATTTATAAATAATAGTTTACAATTTATTAAATGTAGTGCTTTATCTTAATTTTCTATCTGTTTATTATGTTTTAAAAATAAATTTGAAGATGCATAATGAGAAAAAGAATAAAAGATCATGGGTGAGATGTACAGTACTAAGGGCAGAAATACGGTCAAACCCCTGAAAGTGTAATTTTCGAGGGTTTGATCGCATTTCTCATATGTACTAAGCTCCGGAATGAGATTGATTCCGGAGCTTCGACCAAAAGGGTAACACCATCTTTAGATAGCATTACCCAATGGAAGCTTACAGGCTTCTTAGCACATCCCTCACAGTGTGCCTGGCGACGTGTTTGTCATTGTGTGCATGCGCAGAAGGGCAACAGAGGGACTTCTGGGTCATAAACGGGGGAGCTGTCCTTTGTGATTTTCTAGGTAGATATTATCGCTGGTATGTACCCGTAAGTGGCGGAATGTACAGCATCGCGGATGCAATGCTTAGTACATCCCACGCTATATCCCTAATTGATAACAAGGACATTGGCAAATTATGGAACCTTTCTGTTGCCAAGTATATGTTGCAATTGTTCTAAGCTAGTGTTACCCACTCACATTCCAGGTACTAAGGATATCCATGAGCACAGGTAGCTTAATTATTACCTCATTCATTTTGATTTACTCACCTTTGCTGAAAGAGAGGTATCTTTTATGTCTGGGCTGAGAGTGGAATCTAAGCTATCAACGTGTGAGCTTTAGATTTCAGTTGACAACTATCAAGTGACTTTTATAAAGATATTATCTGACTCCTCACCTCTTCCATGATTAGAATTAGGTGTGGCCTAAATTCAACAATATGCTATTGCTGATCACTTACTGTAGCAAGACACCTTTACTAGCTGCTTTTCTTCTGCTATAGTACATTTTTCCTCCTGTGGGAAACCATTATGAATGGGAATGTGGTCAAACCTCTGAAAATGTATTATGACTGCATTTCCAGTATGCACCAAGCTCCGAAAAGCAAAACTTTCTGGAGCTTGATCCCAATAGGTAACGCCATCATTAGATGGCATTGCTGAATAGATGTCTATAGGCTTCTTTTCTGAGTTTTCCCAGGGTCCCCCGCAATTCACGAATGCACTGGCCAAAGGCCAGGCATGCGCAGAAGCACTCCCAGGTCATAAACCCGGAAGTCTCACATCCCAAAGGACAGCTCTTATCGGGAGAGCTCTCCTTTGCTAAAATCATCATGTATACGGCGTTACTCATTGGCGGGATGCATCCTATCCCAAATGTGATGATTGATGCATCCCGCCCTATATGAGCTGCTAACTGTTGGGATGTCCTCTAATTTGTGAACAGAATGTAAGGAGGTGGATACAATACCAAGCAACTTGGAGGGTTAAAATCCAAACTGTGGTGATCACCCGCGGCTTGGGCTAGTGTGGTATGTTTGTAAAATGAAAACAGATATATCCCCTCTTCCTTTGTACAATAGATCCATGCTTTTCAGCTTCTAGTCAGTTTTCTAAGAGTAGGCGTAAAAATGTGCAGCCCGCCCCTACCTAGAGCTAACTTGCCCAATGCTTAATAGCATTGGGCCCTTTCCTGGAACCCCTGGGCTGTTGGTAATAATCTATAAAAATATGGCCCCAGTTTAAAATAAAATATAAACTGGTGTCATCATAAAAATTATATTTCTAAATTATCACCCCCTTTTTTAAAAATTAAATGTTGTGCCCTTCAATAGATATTGCTTCCTTATAAATTAAATAATATAGTGCCACCTTATTCTCATACGAATTATTGCCTTTACCTGTTTAAAAAATTTAAATGGACAAACAAAAAAAATGTTTTCCCTAACTTAATACGTATTTGTTCTCGTGTTCCCTGATTGACCTGGTGTCTTTTGCAAAAAATCTAACAAACACACTTGCTCTAAAGAGTCCTGACCTTGCAATGAGTTATAATTAAGCAGTTTGACTACTTAATAGATAAGATACAGCCAATCAGTGCCTCCCAATCTCCTGAGTGACTGTGTCTCATGTATCAGCAGGCACTTTGCAGGTTGCAACTCTGGACAGCCTAGCAGGATAGGGGGATGAACAAAAGGCACCCCACAACTGTCAAATGGAGCATATACCCCATTTACCGTCTGAGCATCCTGTGCCATGTCCCATTTTAACCCTATGTACTCTTTTACTGTAATATGGACTGTCCAGCACTTCAGGAAAAATAAGTGCTGCAAAGTCTTTGTCAGAGGCTGGTGCAGCTTCCTATACTGCCTCCAGTCACCTGGGTGTTCTGGGGACCATAAATAACTGTAGCTCCTTTAGGGGGAATGTTACTTTATCTTAGGTGCATAATGGAATCACCATGCAAGCTGGCTACCTTAATGAATTGCAAAAGCATAACCTTACAACATCTATTACAGACTACACATTATATTGTGCATCCTCAGTATTGCCAAGAGAACATGCCATGTATACTTAACATTTATTTTTATGATGCTCGGTACCCTGCTCTTACCACATTTTAGTTTGGATACTGATTGAATGTTCTGAGTCAAGGATACCTAGGCAGTAAGCTTGTGTGGGTTTTTTTGTTGTGTAGTCAACAGAAAATAAAGATACTCATTGTAGCTCTTATCTTATGAAAGAATGTTTGCACTGATAGGAAGGAGATACAAGAAAACATGTCCGATATTTAGAAACACCGGTCAACAGCGATAGGGGTTTATTTTGAGTTGAGTGTATGTCCGTTGGAAAAAAATATGTAAATTTGTACTGTCCATGCCCATAGAAAAGATTACACATACATACGTATTCAGATCTGGCACTTGCACCTACTTATACCTGGATAGGTTATGTGAGGAAAGGAAGCATGTTAGGGCAGTGTAAGGAAGTTTTTAAGAAGCTGGGTGGGGGCAGGGGCATGAGATTTGAAAGATTTGGCAGAAAACAGAAAAATAATTTGATAAGAATTATTTTTTTTTTTACAGTAGATGGTATTGCCTATAGGAGCCTATAGGCGCAAACACTCCCAATAAATATTCCAATGGCCTACATTCTTTGCCAAGACAGCTCTATATTGGAAGGTTGAGAGAAGATTTAAATATATTAAGAGGTGTTTGGGATTTGATGCAAGAAGAGAGGTATAAACTACTGTATTTCAATTGTTTATGATAAACAAAGTTGATAGAGCTTGGACTTTTACCAGTATAAGTTGGTTTTAGGGTTCTATTTATTAATGAATATTTGGGGGGATATTCAATTTTGAAGATCCCGGGAATAAGCATGGAGGGACCGCAGCAGATATCTAAAATATCTGCCGCTGTCTCTCCATCTCTGACCACAAAGTATTGCCTTGGTAGCCTATCAGGGATAATTTTAGATAGGGATCATCTGGAACCCTCTCCTTGTTCCCTCACTGATTCATGCATGGCCAATTTGCCTTGATGGACCATACCAGGAATCAAAGTAATAGTGTAAGCAGGGGTGTCACAACATTTTTAGATTGGGGGGCCAACACATAATTTCATTTTGGCACCCCTAGATATATATTTATATGTGCCACAAGGGGGAGGGGTCAGTGTGATGCAAATGGTTTTGGGGGTGTCACGGGTGGGGAGTCATCCGAGGGGTCAGGGGAAGAGAGAAAGTATGATGGTGGAGCTAAGGTGTGGAGGAATATATAAAGCGGGAGGGGAGAATGGTGCAGTGCTGTTCCCAGAGGAAGGGCCATCCCACAGTTACTAGCCACTGTAGGGGTTGGAGCTAGGTGGAACAGGGTGTAGGGAGGAGGCGGGCAGAGAATGGCTGTGGGGTAGGAGGAGGTGGAGCAGCTGAAAAGAGGAATATCACTATGCCTGGCCCCGTGGTAACCCTGCTCCCTTCAAGCCAGTACATATACTGGTGTCTTTGAAATGTTTTGGGGGGGTGCCCCCATCCCATTCTGGCACCTATGAGTATAAGCAGGGCAAGCTCCAGGGTTCGGAGCACCCTGTGCTAGCTCTTCAAAGTGCACCCTCACATCGCGCGCAGTGAAGACGTGTATGCCCAAAAATGGGGGAGTGACCTAATTACCATAGGCCACATCCCCTATGTGACATTATTTGGAGGCGTGCCCGCATGCCATGCCTCCAAATCACGTCAGGCTGGGGGGAGCCTCACTAGCTCGGCTTCCCCCAGCCCTCTCCCATCACTGAATGGATGCTGCACAGCTGAGGCGGTGGGGGTCCCCAACCTCCCGATTTTCCACCTACAGGGCCTCTTCGGCCCATGGGTAGAATAGCGGGACAGTACTGTCCTGCTGAAATCGGGATGTTGGGGAGGGGTGCGCCCTCTATGGGTGGCGCCCCTGTTCGACCGCACTGGTCGAACACCCCTAGACCCGGCTCTGAGTATAAGCGATCACTCTATTTCCAGCTGTTCACGAGCAGGGCTCTAATCAGAGCCCATCTCCCAGCAATAGCATTATAATAAATGCACAATTATCACATAAGCATTAAAAATGCAGATTGTCAAAAATAGTGTTGTACTGTAGCTAGTTGAGACTGTAGAAGGACAATCCCATTCCCCTGCTTTATAACTTTTACTTATTACCAGTTATTTATATAGCACACACATATAAAGAGAATGTTACGACATTCACATCAGTACAGAGTTTACTGTACATCTATATTCAATACCATATGTATAGACACTTACTGTACACACTAGGTTTACATTTTGTAGGGAGCAAGTTAACCTATCAGTATGTTTTTTGATTTTGGGTAGTGCACCCGGAGGAAACCCATGTAAGCATGGTGAGAACATACAAACTCTACACAGGGATGCAACTGGAACCTAACCTAAGGCCTCAGTGCTGTGAAAAAGTAATGCTAACTATTACACCATCCATGTATTGTAATAGTGATGTTATTTGTAGGATGTTCTTCTTATTCTTATCCAATGTAAGGATTTGTAGCAGGTGACAAAATTATCCACAATTTGTACAGATGAGATAATTATAGTCCCATTAATTGAGATTAACTTTTTATTTGATACATAATTCTGTCAGAATAGTGTAATTCCAAAAAGAATAGTCTGGACTTTTTGTACCATTTTTGACTTATTAAAATAGAGCTGCCCCTAATCACACATTTCTGTACTTTCCCAATCTATTGCTGGAGAGAAAATGGTTATGTTTAATGATAATAAGACACATTTTGAGTTTGAGTTGGACATAGCTGTGTCAAAAGTTCAGGTGTAAAGCAAGTTCAATCATATTAACGTGTATTTTAGTTGCCTATGTGATTTCCCATTAAAATAAGGCCATTTTTGAAACTGTGTAGCCGCCAGTGCCATTTTAAATAAAGTTTTTTTTTTTTTTTAAAGAGGTAGTTTGAGGAGTGACAGTTGGAACTGTGGTGACAGCAGAATGGAAGTAAATGCTGACCAGAGAGAGCCATGCTCACTGCCTCTTGTGAGGCGTCACCATTGAGGTGAGGGGAAAGTCAGAAAGGAACAGGAGGAGACATATGACAGGCTGAGCTTCAAGAGAGGTGACAAACTAACAGCTGTTGTGCTTTTTTGTGATCCTGTGACATGTATAGAGGTACAGAGGGAGCTCTCCCAAGTGCAGTGATGTTAATGATGTAGTCGGGGTGCTGCTAGCATGACAATTGTTACAGGATTTATTTATACTCTTCTTGGAGTTTCACAAAGCAAGGAAGGACTGAAAAAGAAGTTGATAAAGAAAATTACAAAAAAGAAGAAACCCAACAAAACAAGACCATTTAAGATGAGGGGAAAAAGATCCGAAAAAATTAAACCAAAAGAGAAAAATACTATGAAAACCAACGATATTAACAGAGACCCAAGCATCACTAAGGAAGCAGATGAAAAGAAAGTAATCTTCAACTTATCTTCAAGGATTTTAACACAAATAGAAGAAAGAGTGCTAAGAAAAGGCCTAAAATTCACACCAACTGCCACACCAGATGATTTTGATAAATTCATTGACTTAGAAAAATTTATCAGAAAAATATAACTAAAAAAATTCTTTGAAATAAAAAGAAAAAAAAAAGACAACCAGACTGTTGTGGAAACTGAAGCTGTTGACAACAACACAGGAGACATGGATATTGAACCTACCATGTTCAAAAAACCATCATATTTTTACCCAGCACATAATAAGGGCAAATTCATCAATACATTTCAGAAATCGATAACAGAAGACTTCAAGAAACTAAATAAAACTAAAAATGTCCATTTAACCTCACCAAAAAAGAAAGACAAGCTATATAAAATCTAAAGAAGGATGACAACATCATAATAAAACCATGTGACAAGGGAGGAGGAATTGCCATCTTGAACAAAGAAGACTACAAAAAAGAAACTAGTGGACAACTTTCAGACACCTCCACATACCAAAAATGTAAAAACAATCCTTCAATAAGAATCAAAAACAATTTTCAAAAGCTTCTAAAAAAACATCTGGACATTGGAGCTATTACAGAAGAGGAATACGAATACATCAACATTGAGAATACAATTCTACCTACCATATACGTACTCCCAATGATACATAAAAGCATTACATCACCTCCAGGATGACCAATCATTTCAGACACAGGCAACTTTACATAAAATCTATCAGCCTTCACAGATTATCTTTTACAACCCCTGGCTATAAAAAACCCATCATGTTTAAAAGACACAGGAGACACAATCAATAAAATACAGGAAATCATATGGGATGAGGAGATGTACCTAACCACCAAAGAGGTAACCTTCTGTCGAAGCCGGATGATTGGCTGAGACCAAATCTTAAATTAATATCTGGTGATGCCATTTTGTGTCGCCCCTGACGACGCCATCTTCCGTCATCAGCACGAAACCATTGTGTGCAATGCTATATGCGATTATTAGCATAATGCATCTGCGATGCTGCCGCATATTGCTGAAAGTCCTACCATAACCTATACGCACATTAAATAATACATATAAAATATACACGATGCACAACACACAGTTGCGCTGTTCATCAAAACACAGATAAGTACAAACACATAGACGCACAGCGCATACTAGCGACTTTACGCAATATGCAATCATTTATAAAAAGGTTCCCAAGCATTAAGCTTAATATTAGAGGTTTTATTAGCTAATACTTATGTTATGAAATGTAAAGTATATGATGTTTAAGGTAAAGAGCCTAGGAGACAAGTCATGTTTGGTACCATTCTAAATCTGTTTATTTGCAGATATCCGGTTCTATCGGCAAGGAGATCGCATCATGCATCTGCAAGATATGAATTATAGGAAATTAGTGGTTAGAATGCATCTCTATATGTAGTGTGTTTTATTAGTTTAAACCAGTTCTTCGGCGGGAAAACCACACAAAGCAATGTCTGAGGAACTGGGACATACCCCCAGTGATGCTGTATGAACTGTCCAATGACCTGCATCGTACCAGAATGTCCAAGAGCAAGACCCAATGGAAATCTGTTAACTAATCTCTTTGTTCTGTAAAGTATATAGCCTGCTCACTGGTTATAGTATGCAGCCATTATTTTTGGATGACCACAGGCTTCTGGAGAGATGACTGTATACTGGGACCAGCGCGCACGCATATGTATCAGCTTGTACCTTTTGTATTTACTTGCTTTTTGCCCTAATTGTATAGATCACAGCGTGTTATCCTTTTCATAGAATACTATAACTTTTTGTGCTTTGGAACAACAATTGGATTGGAAAGCAATTATTTCTTATGTGACTTGTAGCGCTGAACAGCTACATTTTGGGTATATAGATTTAGGGGTATCAATACTTCCTATATACAATAATCAAACATAACTGAGGCATGGAAGCAGTACCATGGTTCTTAAATCAAACATCACTCTGAAATAAAAAATGTAATCTTGGAATCGATTGCATTCATTCTAGTAAATAATTTTATCTACTTTGATGGCGATTATTATCTCCAAAAGAAGGGGACTGCCATGGGTACATGGTTTGCCCCAAGTTATGCTAACTTATTTATGGAAGTTTGGGAACACAACAGGATTTACTCTAGCATAACTTGGGGCACAAACTTACTGAAATGCGGATACTACATAGACTTTGTCTGGAAAGGAAATGAGGAGAGTCTAGAAGATTTCTGTAACAACCTCAACAATAATCAAGTCAATATACATCTTACATTCAATTCCAGCACAAATTAAGTAAACTTTTTAGATGTATCCATCTACATCAAAGAAAATCCATTCATACTAAAACACACCACAAACCAACTGACACCAATAACTACATTTCCACAGGCAGTGAGTATCACTTCCACTGGCTCAATGGAGTCCCCAGGAATCAGTTTATTAGGATCAGGAGGAAGTGTAGTGAAGACATATTTTGCTCATCTCAAATACAAGAAATGAAAGAAATCTTTAAAAGGAAAGGGTATAATGAACAAACCCTAGAAGAAACGGCAACATCCACCATGGAAATTGAAAGATCATCCCTCATTAGCAGAAAAAAACAAATAATAACTTCAAATGGTCATTCTTAACAAGTTTTGATTCTGGATACAAACAACTGGAAACCATCATTGAAAAACACTGGCACCTAATAACATTATTCTGAAGAAACCTAATGTTATATACAGAAAACCTGCCATGGGAAACATCTAAGAAACATCAAAAAGGGACTAACCTCCCACCTTCTATCAGAACATTTCAGAACTCATTATCAGTTTTTCAGCAACTTCATCAAACAGTTTGTGGGATTACAACATGTTAAACCCACTTGGCATTATAGAAACACAGAAAGCAACCTGGCCAAAGCCGAAATGAGAACCATTTTTAAACTACAAACCCTATCCTCCACTGGTCTAAATCAAGACTTTGAAATTAAATTGTTTCCACTTCCCCATATCCATCAAATAGTCTTTTATCTGGGTTTTTAGTGTTTTATTATCGTAATAGTATTGTTTTTCATGTCATTTAATGATATTTATGAAACATACCTTATAATGGATTTTATAATTATATTTTTTCCCCTTTCATATGGATTTTCTATGAGGAGATCAAAATGTTAACATTATTGATGTTGAAAAAGTATTTTTAAAGTTTTACACATGAGACACCCCATCTTCTTCATCACCAAAAATGGACATGTGAACCAATCATAGGATGACTGGGATGTAATTCCACCATGGAAATTGAAAGATCATCCCTCATTAGCAGTGACAATAAGAATAAAAAACAAATAATAATTTCCAATGGTCATTCTTAACAAGTTTTGATTCCGAATACAAACAACTGGAAACCATCATTGAAAAACACTGGCAGCTTTGCAATGACCCAGTTCAGAGATCAAAATGTTAACTAGATTGATGTTGAAAAAGTATTTTTAAAGATTTACACATGAGACACTACATCTTCTTCACCCCAAAAAATGGATATATATTATCTACCAAAAATGGACATGGTGACCCAATCATAAGATGACAAGGATGTAATTCCTGAATTTCATATAAGTGGACTTCAACAAAATGGCTCCAGAAATGTTTCCACCTATTATCTTCACTCTACAATCAAACTGGTCTCCAATAAGCCGATTGCACACTTGTGATGTCACTTCCAGTTCATCATATCCGGAAAAGATGTGCCACTGTACCAGCACTTCCGGTCATGGATCTCCTGGACAATCTCTTCAGATCCTCCAATACCCTTGTGCTTTAACACTATAGCGCCATGGCACACAAGACAGCAGGGGAGTCTTTACCATGCTGGATCTTTTGTTTATATTTGCCCACACCATATCACTTTCTGTTTCGGTTTCCCGGACCAGAAGTGACCGCTGGACCATGTTTTTCTCAGCCATAAAAGCTGAACACATACACTGGGGAGCACAAGCCTTGAAGAAGAGACATATGTCTTGAAATGCTTTAGCATGCTCCACCAGTGGAAATCTTGTTAGATGGATTTAAGAACCTCTTCTGGGCTGTGGGTACGGGGGGGTAATAAAGTGTAAAATACTATTAAACTATTGTATTTTACAGTGGAATTACAGCTGCCAGCATGCCTGCCCTTTTGCACTTAATGAACTACAAGTGCCAGTAGGCGGCCGGCAACTGTACCCCCACTGTAAAATAAATAGTTAAAAAAAGAAAAAGCACACACACTGTATATAGTAGAACTTTATTACATACCTACCTCACTCACACATACTTACCTACTGTCAGATGTTCACGTCCACTTGTCCCCAAAGATCCCGTTTGGAGTACCTTAAAAAAAGATCTTATACTCAACCCCATCCTTGCGCTGGCCTCTGTAGCATCCAAGAGTCTTGGCAAAAAAACAAACCGGCACCCGAACCACATACTTACTGTAATGGTGTATGGGGAAGTGACCACATACACCGCTACCCGGCTCCTGACTGGTCATGTGAACTGTCAGGAGCTGCCAGCCAATCAGCGGCCGCTAACTGTAGAGCGGCTGCTGATTGGCTCTGGCTCCTGACTCACTGACCAGCCCATGTGGAAACTGTAGGGTCCAGAGCCTAAACTCACCTGAGATGTAATCTCGACCAAACTCAAATCTTAGTAAAGTTACCCCTCAGACTATGAACCATCTCTGATGTGAGGGTTATTGTCTTCTTACACAGCGCTACAATAATCTTAATTTCAGTAAAGATTCACTTTATGCATGCATTATGCATTTTTGGTTTAGGGTCCCTACTGTGCAAACAGAGGGCCTGATTCAGACTTGTTCACTAGTATGCATTCGCACGCAGCCATCAGCTGCCAAAGTATGCAAATCCCGTGATCGCTAGCAAGACATTGGCACGCCCTCTATGTCTTGCCGTGTGATCGTGGTGTGTATTTAGATGCCCACCAGCCTGACACAAGACACCCACTTTCCCTTAGTAACATACGTCATCTCCATGAAGTGTATTAAACAATCGGTAACATTGAGTAACATCGGACCCATACGCAGCACTTGTGGCTGACCATACCCTACCGCAAGCACTGCGAGTGCTGCTGTGTGTAATTCAGCCATTTGACGAGTATGCTGATGCTGTGTCTTAATTATGCACGCCCCTGAACCAGCGTTCAGATGCACAGACACGTCTGTGTTTGCACCATCACACCCCCAGTTCCATCAATCACCCCCTGTCACCACCAACAAATGGCACGTCCTATCACTCATTCTAGTGGAGCATCTGTGTACAGGGTGCAAGCGCTTCACGATCGCATGGACTGGTTCACGCACGCTCACTGCGTTTTATACGCATGTGCAGATTGCAAACATCGGCAGGCTACGTGCGAACACAGCCTAGCAGACGGGTCTGAATCAGGCCCAGAGTTCTATAAAGAGACCCAAGTTGCCTACATTCAAGTGTTCTGAGTAGGGTTTTTATTCACATAGTGTCTTGGATATTTCATTGAATATATTATCTAATATAATGTATTATCTAATACATTAGATAATACATTAATAGTATAAAATTAGACAATTGCCTAAAAGTTATTTAATTGGATGGATATTTAATATGTGCTTGAATTTAGTGTCAAAAGTTTCTTGCATTAGTTTAAGCATTGAGTTAAGATTGAGAGTGCAATGTTAGAGTAACTAATTAGGAAGTTGTGATATTGTTATATTTTAATTTTCTGAAGCACAAATTTATACATTCAAAGGAAATAGAGTATATATACGATAGGAGGTTTCTCATATCTTTATCAAAATCCAAACAGGTTATTTTGAACAGAAATTAAGTAACTTTTGCACAAATGGTTGTGAATTTATTTGGCCTTGCCTCTCTGCCGGTGTGTGATATAGTGAAGAGCTGCTGCTGATGGAAAAATATGCTCACCAAGATAATTTCAGCCTGTACCCACACCACATCATTTACACCCTTATGACCCCAGGGTATTACACATACATGTGTCCAATACAAAATAAACATAAATTAGTCTGCATTAAGAAATACTGACAGCACATCAAGATGCGCTTTAAGTATATAGTGATGAAGTGGCATACTCGAGACACCATACCATATTGTCTTGCAAAATACATGCTGAAATTAATTATTACTAACACCTGTGACACCAGGTTTTGGGATAATAAATAGTTAAATGTAAGAAATCAGAATTTTTTTTATGTGGCACTTTTGGTCCCAGCAAGCCCTTATAGCCATAAACTGCTTGGAAATTGTAGCAGTTGGAGAACTACATGTGCATGCCCTGTTATTCAAGGTCTGCCGGCATACTATAAAAAAAACACATATAAAGTGAAAAAGTATAAAATTGTACCTTAAAATTTTTTTTTTTACCAATATGTTAATCACCAAAGTCACCAAAGTCCATATGAGAGATCCTTTTCAGTCTTCATATACAACGAATACTGCTTCTTGCGGAACCTTAGCACGAATTACAGGCCAGGAGGTATGTTGTAAAATAACTAATAGAGAGTGCCTTCACTCTGATTGGTCAGAGCATGAAAGCAGATGTCAGTGGTTAGTACTAAATCCACATGGGACTTTGCCTCAATGACTGGGGAAGCTTAAGCAAGGCAGAAATTTAACATATTGGAAAATGGAATCTTGGAAATGTGGCATCTCTCATATTTTCCCCTATCATTAAAATTGCAATGGGAGTAGTCCATTTATACAATACAAACTGGGCATTTATTAGTATTTGGACCTTACTTTTTTTATTAGATTTACCACTTGACATACTTGAAAATGAATTATTTACCTGTATTTCAATAAACTTCAGGAATGCAACTTCCATAAAAGAAATGTTCTGTGAGAATAAAATACCTTGATTTAACGCTTAGTGACAACGGCTGTCTGACAGTGTTTAGGCTTGGGGGCAATAGATTGTGCGGGCCTAACTTTTAAATGGCCCATGGCATGCATACCAGGTGCACGCAGAGAAAACATTCATACAGCTGTTTGTTCTATGTGCACAAAAATAGATATCTCTTTAAGTCACATCCTATGTCCTATGCTTGTGTTAATGGTTGTCTGTGTTTAACCATTTCAAGATTGCAGTGTTTTCACCCCTTCATAAACAGATCACTTTTCACATTTTACAATGTCTTGTTTTTTTTTTTTATTTCTTGTGAATTAGTGAATTATATAAACTTATTTTTAGGACAGCACTGTAGAAATATTTTCTTCTAGCTTATAGACATCAATTGGAGAAAATGCTAAAATATAAAAAATATACTCTTGTTTCATGCATCCCAAATGAGCGAACTACATAGAGATACACTGAGCTGATGGATAACCACAACATGAGAGATACAGCCTGATCCAGAAGGAGGATGACTAAAGGTCCATGATTCCAGGCTCAGTCCCTTCACATCGGTCACTGTTGTAAGAGGACTTGTCTGCACCAATGTCATTCTCCAAACCATGCCCAGATAGTTTTGCCAGTTGTGACTTCACTACGGGGGGACCGATATGAAGGGACTGAGCCTGGAATCACAGATAAGTGTATTAATGCTTCAAACAAATTTAGTGTTGTTCGTATGTTTTATCGATTTATCCTTTAGTAAAAATATTTTAAAAAACGTACTTAACGATTGTGCACCCCATACTTCTTATATTTGCAGAGAATCGTGTATGACGCTGTATCGGACACTGTAGGAGAAAGTTGAAATCATTCACTATATATATATATATATATATATATATATATATATGTATAGTATTTTGGACCCCATCATTTCCATCGTTAGCTGTTGTGCCCTCTTTCACGTTCCTTCTAGGATATCCATCATTCTGCATGGCATTCACACATATTCAGAATGTGCATGAAGTATAACATACAAAACAATGCAGTCTAATTATAATAGAAAGAGTAAGTGAAGGAATTTTTTTTTACCTACTTTCTTCCTAACAATGGGGATGATTCAATTCAACATGATTTGAATAGCACTGGGAGGGAGCCTCCAGAGCTATTCAATTCACCACCATGTTTACTCTGACGGGAAGTAGTTAAGTCGGTGAATTGTCGCACTATAGTGCAAGCCGCAAGACTCTTATCGCCCCGCTGAGCCGAAAAATAGCCTCGCGGCCGTCACTTTAGACGGATTTCTCCTCTCACCCTCAGGATGGTGTAAGGGGAAACCATTAGTCGGACTAAACAGCACGCTGCATTGAATAGCTCCAGGAGCTCCCTCCCAGCGGTATTCAATTCACGCTGAATTGAATCGCCCCCAGTGAGCTCTTAACTAACATTTTTGAACATGACCCCAGGTTCTGAAAATACTAAACATCATTTGTCTTTATTTCAATGGGAAAGGTTGTTTATGCTTGCGTTGTATGACACATAGCTACAAACTGGATTCAACTGTACTGAATGTAGAGTGTACTGAAGAGCTGTGTGTTTCAAGGGCAAGCCATTGCAAACCAATAACGCTGCCTACACAAAAATGACAAGTCTTAGGTACAAACTTAAACGACCAGCCATCGTGCCAATGTTCAGGGCGATTTGTCTTCACCCTGGACATCGCATGATTTCTGGTACACACTTAAAAGATGTAATGAGAAACAGAACAATCACTTTTCCATCCTTCATTAGCTTGTACAGGCTCACATGCGATATCATGTGATTAATTGTGCAGCACAGTCAATTGCACGATATCGCATGCGACCGCGAGAACATGCATATTGGGTAAACTATATACACACTGCACGATATGCCCGATTTGTCGTTCAGATTTGGCTAAATCTGCCGAATCGGGACGATATCGTACAGGTGTGTATGCACCCTAAGATGTATATAAAGAAAGTAGTAAGTAAACCATAGCAATTAGTCAAGGTTACATGAGGATATATCAAACAGGCCCAGAAAAAGGATTGTGGGTGTCCCAGGGCAACTGATATACTGATGTTTTTAAAAAGTCTAATGTGTAAATACTCCTAGCATCACAAATGTGTTGAACACACTATAGTGCTCCAAGTTCACTTTATCTTTACCTTTTCATTATCTTAGTCATGCCAAAATAATTCCGTATTTCAGAATATTACGTATTTCGGAATATTTGGATTTGGGAGACTCAACCTGTATTACATTAAACATATCCTATTCAAAATAATTCCTATATTACCTCCAGATTAGCAATAACTATTTAGAAAATTGTCCTAAAAATTGCAATAAAATAAGAATAAAAGAAATCAAAACTAGTTAATCTGAAGAGCTACACTGGAACGATGTTTAGCACACGGGATAAGGGAGAGTTGGCCACAATTCACAGGTCTAATTTGCCTATCTAAAGATACTTGCCGATTGTTAACAGCAGATATGTCTCCAGCAATAAATCACAAGTGATTTGCTCAGTGCCATAGCAGGGCTGGCACCTCCAGAACATGTGACATCATGAAGATGAGTGTCTCTCTATGTAGTAATGTAGAACATGGTGCCATAAGGGCAATGGTAGTACCACCCCCCATTGTTACAGCCCTGGCTTGCTAGTGTTGACAACCACCACAATTATCTTGCATTTTTTTTTATCGGCCCCTGACTACCAGAAAAATGGTATGGTTTTCCAAGGCATAGATAATTCCTTGTCCCAGTCTGCACATGTTCACAATTGTCCAAACACACTCTTACTGCCCTCAGCCTGTTAGAATGGCTGCATCCCATCTACCCAGGCACAAACAGGCGTTATCGTCAGTCACAAAAATCTGCATGGGCACATTTGCATGCCGACACTTTTCTGGGCACTTCAGTGTGAAATTACACTGCTTACGCTATTCAAACTGTACTGGTACTGATTGTACATCAGCCCCATATTGGTAAGCTGACATGGTAAGTCTTACCATTCTCATTGGATCATAATTCACTCAACACTCATTTTTGTTTCTCAGAATGCTTCCATAAAACTGAAGTTCTTGCACCTGAAAATAATGTATTATTATTACCAACTACTGACTATTAACACCTAAACAAATATATATGAGAATGAGGATTAAGGGATACTTAATTAAGTCACCTGTGGCCAAGTATGGATATCCTTAAAACCTGGACTGTTAGGGTGCCTTGATGACTAAGCTCTGGAAAGAGAAGCAAGGGGTTTGTGGTGAGATGGAGGGGACTAAGGTGACATGGCGAAGGTTTTTATGAGATGCAGGGGGCTTTGACGAGATGAAACTGGGGTGGATCGCTAGTAAAGGATAATTTACTAAAGACACAATTAGAAATGTTAGCAAATATCATTTTGTGCAAACCTACCAGTCTCTGTACCTTAAAGTAAGTGCATATTTAAATCAATCATACAAATGTAGCCGTCATCATCATTAACTCTAAAACCAGCACCAGGACTATGGGTGGTGCAAAAATATACTTCAACGTATATGAATATCATGACCAACCTCTCCACAAGGGGCCAGGGGCACAGGGGGGGAGGGGCGGATACTAATTATCAGGGCAATGGCTTGTTGGAGGGGCCCAGCATGGGCCTGTAATACTTTGTACCTGTCAGTGGCAGCAGCTTCTCTCCACAGCCCAGTACACGCTGCTGTGAGCCGGGTTTCAGAGGGCCCAGGGAGGCTGCTGCCCCTGGCTGAGGTGAGTGCGGGGAGCATTGCCACTCCTCACTACTTGGCAAGCCCCCAGTGCCTGGGCCAGTCGTCACTCTCTACAGCCCTGCAAAGGGCTGCTGCAGATGCAAGATACATGGCGCTCAAAAAATAGACAGTATTAGTAGTAGAAAGTAGTAGTAATTTTAGAAGAAAGTAGTACACATTAAGGACCTGATTCAGACCCATTCGCTAGTTGCTCCCAGCGTATGGAAATTCAGCTAAGTGACGTCAAGGCATCCGCTCGCACAGCAAGACATAAGCACGCCCACTATGTCTTGGTGAGCGATTACTTTGTGTTTATAGACGCCCACCAGCCTGTTTTTAGCCGCCCACTTGCGTACGTCATATCCAGGAAGTATATACAACCATCGGTACATCGGGAACCATTGGATCAGACAGCAGCGCTTGCGGTTGACTGTACCCTACCGCAAGCACTGTGAGTAGTTCTGTGTAAAAATCTACCATGTGACGTGTGCTATGACGCTGCCTGTTAATTATGCAAGCCTCTGAAACTGCGTTGAAACACTCTGGCACGCCTGCGTCCGCAACTCTACTGCCCTGCCCCTGTTACCACCCACAAACGGCCTCTCCTGTCACTCATTCCACTGAGCTGTCCTGGCAGGACGAGCGAGCACATTCCAATCGCTCGTACTAATTTGCACATGCGCACTGCAAACTATACGCATGCGCATATTAGCGAACATCGTCTGCAAAATGGACTTGCGTCCCACTGTACATCAAGCTGTAGATGTTTAGATTTGGAGTAAGACATGCACATAAACTAAAATATATCTGAACTGAAACCATGGAGTTCCCACATAAGTCTGCTTAGCAGTTAGAGCAGGGGTGGGGAACCTTTTTTCTGCCAAGGGCCATTTTGATATACATAACATTATTTGTGGGCCTGGTTTAGGCCATACCCCCTCCGTGTGACGTCACATTCACATGGGGGCAGAGCTATGATCACCGGTGATTACACCAATGCTCGGAGCATCCTGAGGATGCTCCAGGGAGCAGGGCAGCGATGTGACCGTCTGAAGCATCCTAAGGATGCTCCAGGTGGCACTGCTGCATAGATTCTGGCTGCAGTGTGCCATTCTAGGCATCCTGCTAGCCAAATGAGGCTAGCAGAAAAAAGCTAAGAGGGCCAGACCACATAATACTGATGGCCTTATAAGGCCCCCGGGCAGGAGATTCCCCATCCCTGAGTTAGAGGATGATCTACAATGCTGTAAGCTAATGGTGGGTACACACTATACAGATACAGTATATCTGCAGATCGAGTGATCTGCAGATACAGTATATCTGCAGATAGTTGTTCGTACACACTGAACAACCATCATCTGTGTCTGCCCGCAGGTCCCAGCAACCAGCGGGCGTATCGGGGGCATGTCCATGTGAGCGGAGGCGTGTCCCGCCCCCACTCCCTACAGCTGCCCCTGTGTGTGTACGGGCGGTCTGCAGACATATCTGTCCATCGGCTGTGCAGCACAGCCAATGCGATATGTCGGTGAACGCCGATGTTCACCGACATATTGTGGGTACACACTGCCTGACGGGCAGCAGATACATTGGCTGATCAATTGATTGGCCAATGTATCTGTCAGTGTGTACCCAGCTTAAGAATCTTGCAACAGCCAATTGTTTAGGCATATTACCACATTGAAGTTCATTTTCAGAATCTGCCTAATTCCTCAACGGTTATAGCAAACTATGCATTGAAAGAATGTATTAACTGCGCTTGTGTAAGCTAGCAACTACTGGAATAACTTAATATCTAACAGAGAAAGCTATGAATAAAAATTTTATTAAATTTTATAAGTCAAATGTAACACATGAACAGTGAATAAAAATCACGCCCACTTAGTATCCAATGACGTATCACTGTAATAGTAAAATCATGTATATATTATCATCATTGTATTCGCTGGGTATACAGAAAATAAAAAATAAATAAATGAAATTCTCTAGTTGCAACAAAAGAGGCAAAAAGACAAATTAAATAAAATGTAACAAGTGCAATAGGTGACACATATAAGTTCAATGAATAAGTCCTTCAATCAGTGAACACCAAACGGAGATCATAAAAAACAAAGATTTTCATTAATTAAAATTATGGTTATAGCAATCTAGATACACTAAAATCATACCAAAATAGAAGCACAGTGTGACAAAGTGGCATTTTGTCTGTAGGCCAGCCGTTTTGGTGGATGGTAAATGACCATTTATAATCATTTAATGATGTTCCTTTTAAGGGTACAAACAGATGTCTTTGGCATACGTCCTTATTTATGCACTATTTTGCTTTAGAACGTCATTTCTGAAAACACCAGGGAACACTTGTTTTTTTGAATGTCTGACTTATATTATTTTCCAGTTAAAGATACTATAGCAACTTGCAACCAATGTGTCCAACTGTTTGAGCTTGCGTCAGAGAAAGAAAGACATGGTGTTTTTCCTGATATAAAATGATCAAGTGGAAATGACTCACCCCTATAGGTGAGAATGGAAGGCTTTTTCTACACATTCAGCAGAAACATATGGGACCTTACTTCCTTTTGGAAACTGTTACTCAGCAGACAAAGATGTGTTTCCACCATTTTAGACAAGGATCATCTGGGATACATGTACAGTCTGGACTTTGGTCTATCGGATGTTTTGTTCCTCCACAACACAGCTGCCTGCAGCTGCTGTCAAGGATCCTGAGAACTGACTGATCATTTTAAGGTGGCTTAAGAAAGCATTAAAAATAAGCGTTGTAGACTGTGGGCGCTTTGCCAGTGTGTGAGTGGTGGAGTGCACGGTGAACTTAGATGAGTTATTTTATTGATCACTGAGGCTAAATGAGACATATTATTTGCAGTAATATCCAGACTACATTATAACTTATGAGCATAACAGAAGAATTAAATCCTTACCCCGGTCAAAATGATTTGCGGAATGTAATGAAAGGCCATTTCCTTACACTGCCTTCATTCAAAGAACTAACCACAAACCACTTCAGCAAGCTCCTTTATCAGTAACAGTACATTACTCAGACTGTATTTTCATCAGAAACTGGAGATTCAGTATTACCGCTACTTTTCATATTTTTACAATTCATAAAGCACTACTACAATTTCATTAGTTTTCCCATTGGTTATATATTTCCCCCAAAAAACATATGTTTGCATTGAGACAAAAAAGAGATTACTGCAAAAATTAGTGTATGTTTTCTACAAAAGGCCATGCAGTAAATTAATTTCCTGGAATAACAATATTTTCAAAGGTAATTCCAGAAGGCCCGGACAATCTGATACATAACCCTGAGCCAAGGACTCCTCAAGATCCACTTGCTGAGCAAACAAACAAAATATTATTGTCCCCTACTGTAGAATCTTATGTATTGTTTTATTTATTATATATTAATATATATCCTAAATCAATATAATGGGCCTGATTCAGACCCACTCGTGAGCGGCTGTCCGCTCGTAAGTGGGTCGATGTTATGGACTGAGCATGCGCACGACGGAGGGAGCTCCGTCTTGCGCATGCGCCAGACGCGACGAGCGAAGGAAAGTCCTTCGCTCGTTGTGTCCGATCAAAGGGGGCGTGCTGTCAATGTTGATTGACAGCACGCCCCCTTTGGTAGGCGTGCCGGGGGCGTGCCTCCCCACGGGAACGCCTCCCGTCAGAAGCCGGCCCACTGACATCACTAGTGATGTCAGTGGGAGTGATTTTGGCTCTGATAGAGCCAAAATCACTCCGGAGCTTGCGGTTGAAAACCTCAACCGCAGGCTCCGGCTCGCAATTTCGATGGTCGCGATGGTCACGACCATCGCGGCCATCAAAATGCACGCTCGTATAGCCTGTGGGTGGTGACCCACAGCTATACGAGCGTCCTGGAGGACGCTCCATTTTAATGGAGCCCGGCCCTCATTCAGAGCGTGCGCTCTGCTCAGAGCGTACGGCTCTGAATGAGGGCCAATATATGTTAAATATTTTACACATTTAACTATTAATTCCAATGTAAGTTTTGCTCTATTTATATTTTTTTTATTCACAGGTAATTCAAATCAAAATATTAAGAAATGCACAATAGAGATAAATATTCTAATTGTATTTATGCTCCATATCTACTTACATAATACAACATAAAAGATCTTACACACTTAAACAACAGACATTACAAGGTATATTTAAAACCTTAAGAAAAATCCCAGCTTGGCGCTAATGAAAACGAATAAAAATATATATAGATAGCTGCATACACCAAAGGGTCTGTGTAAACCACAGAAAGATTACCAAGGCAATCACAAAAACAAACAAAAGATATAGATGTTGCGCTAATAAATAATTAATTAATTAATAATGACTGGACATGGCAAAAATCAAGATCAAGACACCAGATGTATAGTTAGAAACAGTTCTTTATAATATATATATTAAATATGCATAAAAAGTAACAAAGTAACAATGTACAATAATTAAAACTACTTCTTAATAAGAAGTCTATGCAGTCTAGTCTGATTATATTGTAAAAAGAAAATTGCTACAATAGCTAGTACGTGAATTCCCTGCTGTGGGGACCGTATATATATATGAAACAATCTGTCCAGAAAATATGACAATCTCACCGGACATCCATACACGTAGGTAAAGTCTTAGTTCACCTTCTCTGACCTCCAGGTCCAGTAATGTTGAGGCATTTAAACAACTCTGTGTATTGGAGAACTGAGTCACCCATTTTGTGACCTCCAGGTCTGATAATAATCAGTCACTTAATGGGCTCATAAGATAGTGCTGCTGGTATAGTGTCTCCCGCTTGAAGACCGCTGGCAGGTGATCCAAGGACAAGGGCGTTAGGAGGCTATAATGAAGTCAACTCGTGACCGCCTTCACCTTACTCTGCACACAGGGCCTCATTCAGAGGCGGTCGTAGGATGCAAGCGGTCGCTCAGAAACAGGGCGGCCGCTTGCATCCTGAACGGCCACCTCCATGTCGGTTGTTAGGCTGTGGGTTAACACCCACAGCTCTAATGACCGCTATGGGAGATGGTCGCGATGGTCAAGACCATCGCGACCATCGGGGCTTACGACAAGACCCTAGGGTAGGGTCTCGTCAACCTTAAGCCCCAGGGAGCTTCCTGCTCTGTTTGAGCAGGAAGCTCCCCTCTGACATCACTGATGATGTAAGTGGGGACACCCACAAAATGGCAAGCATTCCGAGGAACGCCTCTGTTTGGCCAGGCACGCCCCCTGCCCGCCCAGCAAACGGAGCGAGCTGTCAATCAACATCGACAGCTCGCTCCGTCTGCTTCGAGCCCGCTAACGACGGGTGATCCGTCGTTAGCGGGGGCTCACGCGTGCGCACGACGGAGCAGTCTCCATCGTACGCATGCCCTGTGGACCAACATCGAGTTGGTTGCGAGCGCTGAGCACTCGCGACCGACTCTGAATAAGGTCCACAGTCCAAGTGCAGCATACTCACGGTGAGTATAGAAAGTAGCGCTGGTGGCTCTCATGGATCAGAGAGACAATCCTTAGGCAATGTCCAGCAGGTTTTAAAGCAAAATAGTAGCAGTAAGTATCAATCCTCTGACGCATTTTGCTTCCAGTCCAGGAAGCTTTATCAAAGATTTTTGCCATGTCCAGTCATTATTAATGAATTAATTATTTATTAATGCAACACCTATATCTTCTGTATATTTAAAACCTTAAATGATTATGAGGGATTATTCATAGTATCTTTCTTGGGAGCTTATGGCATTTATTTGTATCTCCCATTGTAACTAACGTCTCAATTTACCATCGTTATTTATACCCCTAAAATGAACTATCTAGATGTCATGTTTTTCATAATATGTTTACCCAATATATAGTTACTAGTATTTTGGACTCATCATTTGCCAGACCACTACTTATTGTGCCCAAAGAAAAGTGATCAGTTTCCCATCACAAATATTTCCCATCCAACAATAATTACTATCTATGGGTGTGGTATATTTTGTTGACATTCATAATGTCAACATGAAGATGTCAACATGGCCAAATGTTGACATATTTGGCATGTCGACATTGACCATTCAGAAGGTCCAGAATGTCGATGAAACATTCAGCAGCTCCAGTTGTGTCTTCCAGGCCGGTGGTCAGCTGAAGAGAACTTTCTGGCTGATCTTGCGCTGCTTCTGGCGATATCCCTAGACCCTAACCTTCCTCCTAGTGCCATACTCTGCCCTCCTTTTCCATAGCCTAACCCTCCCCATAATGCCTAACCCTAACTCTACCCTCCCACAGCCTAACCCTAACCCTCTTCTGTCGCAGCCTAACCTAACCCTTTGGTCCCTGCAGATTCCGACATGTTCAAAGTCAACACCATAACTATTACATTTCCTCTTAAATGTAGTTATCCAATAAATCCAATTATATAAAAATAGATGGTAAGCATCTAACATGTATACAATTAGAAATGTTATTACAGTATGCTGTTAAGTAAAATGGGGACATTTCCAGGGGCAAAACATTTACGGTATAAATCTTTGAAGCTTTTGTAACTATGACAAAGGAGAAATTGTGAATGAGACAATATATTATGTTAATAAAGACAGATAAGACATAAAGTGCTTTATTCCAATAGCACGCATATAAGGGTTTATTTATTACAAGAAGAATCACATCTCCTAAAGTCTTCCCATCGGTGAACATTATCGCCGGGTATTGCTAGCAATTACCTTTGCCGGATGCGTCTGTTGGCTTGAATAGAGAAACATATTTCACATATTCTGCTGCAGTTCCTCCTATTGCTATTACCATCTCACAGTGGTCATTGATTTCATCCTTTAATATATTTAAGCAATTGGTACAGCAAATTAAACCCCTTCATTATTTCTGCAAAGATGATCCTACTAACTAAATATAGGTGTTTACGCTTTATCACCATAAACTTCAATGTCAAACATGTATACCAAACATGTATACTTTATTAGAGATAAAGCAGTAACTTCTTGTTTGTGTTGTTTCTTCTGTATTATCTTAGCGTATGTCACAGTCTGTACGCAAACAGCAGGGGCATTGTGGGAGAACTGTATTTCCCCCAAACCCAGGATTAAAGGTGGCAGCATGATCAGAAGGGAAGCAGTCGGGAAGCCGACGGACGAAATTCCGACCGCCGGATTCCCGAATGTCTAAATTCGGCAAGTGTCTAATGACAGGCGTTGAAACGCCTGTCATTATACCTACGCCGGGGGCCCAACACCCGACTTATCAAACGAAGGTAAACCAGGCGTGGACAGCCGCGGGTTGGGGGGGAGAGTTAGGGGCTCCCGGAGGGGACTTAGGGTTAGAACCCCCTGGGAGGTTAGGGTTAGGCTAGGGGAAGGGGGGATTAGGGTTAGGCACCCCCGGTGAGAGGTTAGGGTTAGGCACTCCCCCGGGAGACTTAGGGTTAGGCTGCGGGGAAGGGGGGGGGTCAGTAGGTTTAGGCATTTAGAGGGGAGTTAGGGTTAGGCACTTGGGGGGAAGGTTAGGGTTAGGCACCACTAAGGGAGGGTTAGGGTTATGGGAGGGAGGTTAGGTTAGGTTAGAAAATAGAAATATAATTACCTGTCGGGATCTTCACTGCCGGGCTTCCGCTGTCGGGATTTGCGGCCGGCGGTAAATCATACCGATCCCGATCAGAATCAATGTAACAGAGCCTGGTGTACCTATAATGATCAGGAGAGGATCGCTCATCTGTAACTGAGGGAGAACAGAAAAGAATATAACATAAATGGTCAGTTATTGAGTGCTGGAGAAGTTTCAGAGATGGTGTAAAACTTATGGAGATAGTAAGAATGATAATAGCAATTACTTTATAGAGTTACAACCAGAAATAGAAATAGGCCAGGTCCAAGCAGTCACAGATGTCAAATTCCAGATGGTCAGTCAGAGAGGGGTCAATATCGAGAGTCAACTGGAAACATAAACAGGACTCAGACACAATAATAGCAGATATAACTGAGTTAGGACAGCATGGATGGAGAAGTGGAGGGACCTGTCAAGCCACTACCGTAGCACCAAGTTCCCAATTATAATTTGCTTTTGGGCCTATAGCAGTTGTATTTCCCCTCCAGCTTTGGAATAGTATGAGGAACGTCAGAACTACAGCAGAGAAAACAGAGGGTGACAGGAGCATATGACAAAGAGACAAGGGAATGTATCTACAAGACCAGAATAAGGCAGAGAGATTAAACAATGGAACAGTGAAAACAAGATACTAATTACATGTAATACAAGACAAAGCAAAAGGCAAGAGACAAGTACATGGAAAGATGATACATAGCATGGATAGAGGTAGAAACAGGCCACAAAGAGCTTCGGCCACCTCCACTCTTATCCAGCCTTATATATAATTCGAGGTTGCTTGGAAGTTGGAACTCATCATAACGGCTGGGACCTGTTAAGGCAGAGAAGCATAAAAGAAGACATGAGGAGAAGTATAGAAGCATTGAAATCATTTGTTTAAAACCTAAGAAGATCCCTGCAGGCTTCGAGAAGGATATTGTGTCCTAACTGTACTAGGCTGTGTCTAGTCTGTCCCCACTGCTCTGAGCCAGGCTTCCTCCCTTTTAATTGGGTGCCGCATCCTTCAATCTGAGCATAGAAGTTACTTACATACCACTTGGATTATTATCAAGGGGAAAATATATTACAAAGATCTGTTTGTATAGGTTGCTTCAATAGGCAAAGACCCACCCAAGCCTGTGTGGAAATTAGTGGTAAAGGGGATGGGAACTGTTCCAAGAGTTGTCATAGTAAGCCAATGATAACTTTCCAGGTGTATTATGTAAATATGTAGTTATGCAGGAACTCTAGAACAGATATCAAAGAGTTACTTCCACTTTTAGAAAACTCTCTTAAAACCGTTTCAGTTATGAGATCTATACATCTTCCTTGCGGAAAAAATGGATCTTGAGAACATTTAGGGTTTATTTTGTGAAACATCTTTATGTGTATGCAGATGGTTAGTGATCCCTGCAAGGGTGATAGTTTTGGCATCTGTTTTGCTTCTGACATGACATTTAGTATTCATTCAAAATTGGTGCTTTATCAGCTCCCTGGAAAAAAGTCAAAACTATAGATCGGAGCATGCGAAATAATAACCACACCACACGCAATATAATAGTAACTTGAATATATTTCAGATGATCTTTGTTGTTGTCTTTTCTATAGCTTAGAAATATAGTCAGGGCCAAAGTGTCATTATAAGATGGCTTTTCTGCATGCACTTCAATTGCGTGTTGAACAGATTGATTAAGTTTATGTTTTCTCTTATGTTTTTATTCTTGGAGTTGTATACATTGCTGTTTCTGTTCACAATGTGACAGAAAGAACTATGTTTATGAAACCCTGACTTCTTATTTTGAAGGGCTTGTCAATGCATACCTAGCATATAAGCGGAAATAACCAAGTTTTGTTTTATTTGGATCCATTACAATTTAAAAAACAATAGATTGCATGCTGAGTAAAACTTAATGATTTGTTCTACAGGTTTAAATGACTTTTTGTAAAAGAGAATCTCTGTAATGGTCAAAGAAGACTTTTATCTGTTGCGGTATACTAATAAATGGCAATTGGCTCTTTGGTCTGGTGTCCAAATGAATAATATGGAAAATCGGCAAAGTCTCCATTAAGGGCAAATACAAAAGTGAATGTTTAAAAATGGCAGCTATATAATGAAGGCATGCAATTCAACTTATATAAGACATAATTGTATTTTGCCAAGTTTGACATATGTAAATAATTTGCAGTAAATAGTAAATAATATGTAATATATGTAATATATTAGAAATTATTCCATTGAACACGGATTCTATAAAATAAGAATGTTGAAGGAAATCCTGAACATTCCCAAAGCTTATCTTCTCATTTGGTCCATAGATGCTATGAAAGGTCAACTACAGCAACACTCACATTATACAGTATTTGATTAATGCTCTTTAGCATTTATTGTAACACATATTATATTGGACAATTGCCTTCTAGTCCAGTTCAGCTGATTAAAGAGAAATTGAATAAATAAGTGATTTCTTGTTTGTCCTTGCCGTAGCCTCTCAAATACTGAATGAGGGCAATGTATTGGTACATGTTTTCTTTGATTAGTGATTAGTGGGGAGATGTATCAAACCTACAAGAGAGATAACTTGGAGAAGTTGCCCATAGCAAACAAGCAGCTTTTAACTATAATTTTATAGACTGTGCTAGATAAATTATAGTTAGAAGCCTTGGGCAACGTCTCCACTTTATCTCTCTTGAAGGTTTGATACATTTCTCCCTATGTGTTACTACATGGATAGAGGGAAGAGAGGAAGTCTATACATTAGTAATAAAAACCTGATGCAGATCTGTTTGTTCCAAAATATATATGAAATATATGTATTGATGTATCAACCAGTGAAAAGAGTGGAGAAGTGGACCAATGGAGAAGTTGCCTGTAGCAACCAATCAGCTTCTATCTATCATTTTATAGGTAAAAGTACTTGATAAATGTTATCTCAAAGCTGATTCATTGCTATGGGCAACTTCTACACTGGTTCACGAAAAGGCAAATAGAATGAGAATGGGACTCCGCTCTTAAAGGACAATATTTTGAATCATTTAATCAAAATTACCCATGTAACCAAAAGGAAACCCCAGTTTTTGGGGGACATGACTTCCTGAGGGATACCTAGCCTGAGCTGAGTTTTGGGCTGGTTAATGTTATGGCAGAGGGGCCAAACGCAATGTGACCCCCTGCTATAGTGTTATCCTCAGAGCCGGAACTCTGGGTGTGCGACGGGAAACGCTGCACAGAGTACAGGGCTTAGTGGGCAGCACCGTCGCTGCTCCACAGCCCTTGATTCTGGCTACCAGGGTACCTTTGGCACCTTGCAGCCAGGATCACTGCTGCAGTGCTGCCGAAGCATCTTTAGATGCTTCAGACAGACACCCTACAGTCTGTACAACAGATCGTAGCGTCCTCAGGACACTTTAGTCAGCAATGCACTTTCCGATGCTGCACATTCCAACCCCTTTATGTGACATAATGACGTCATGCATGCAACGTCATCATGTCAGGCACTCAGGGGATGGGACGGCGCAGGGCACAATTGAGCCCTCTCATGGTACTGGTTATCCCCATGGCTGGTTATTGAAAAATAGGGGGAACATATTGTCTTAGCTGTGCAGAACCCACCTAACCCTAACCATACTGTCTTAGCTGTTTATAACCCACCTAACCCTAAGCATACTGTTTTATGTGTAGAACTCACCTAACACTAAGCATACTGTTTTATGTGTAGAACCCACCTAACCCTACGCATACTGTTTTATGTGTAGAACCCACCTAACCCTACGCATACTGTTTTATGTGTAGAACCCACCTAATCCTAATCATACTGTCTTAGTGGTGTAGAACCCACCTAACCCTACGCATACTGTTTTATGTGTAGAACCCACCTAATCCTAATCATACTGACTTAGTGGTGTAGAACCCACCTAACCCTACGCATACTGTTTTATGTGTAGAACCCACCCAATCCTAATCATACTGTCTTAGCGGTGTAGAACCCACCTAACAATATTGTCTTAACTGTGTAGAACCCAGCTAATGCTAATCATACTTTTTTATGTGTACAACCCACCTGACCCTGACCATTTTGTCTTAGCTTTGTAGAACACACTTAATAACCCACCTAACCATATTGTCTTAGTTGTATAGAACTCACCTAAACCTAATGATACTTTTTATGTGTATAACCCATCTAACCCTAACCATACTATCTGTGTAGCAACAAGAAAAAAAATTGGGAGCGCTGTCAGATGAGATTATATTGATTTAATAAATAGACATGATAAACATGAAACACATAAATGGTGATCTGGATAAAGCAAAAGCATGCATGTAACAATGGGCCTGATTCATTATGGATCGCTATTGTGATCGCAACTATGATTACGCACGCAGTCTCACTGCAAAAATATGCTAATGATTGCAATTGCTATGCCGTCGCAGCCAGACATAAGAACGCCCACTTTACCTTACACACATGCATAATATTAACAAGTCTGCAAAACTATCGGTAACATTGAGTAACATCAGAGCCTCACGCACACTTGCACAAGGTCAGACCTTACTCAGAAATTGCTAACCTCATCACACGCAGTGAAAGCCCAAGGTGCGTATGGCATTGCAGTGGTTAATTTATGCATGTCCCTTTAATGGTGTTCAAACACACTGTCACGTCTGCATTTCACCGGCCACCCCCCCGTCACCACCCCCAAACAGTCACTTCCTGTCAATCACTCTGTGACGGGTCTGCGTAGTCATTGCGATCACAGTCCGATTGCAGTGGTCTGTGCACTGCGATGCATGCGCAACAATCGGCCGATTGCATGCATAATCGCAGTTGCGATCGGTAATGAATCAGGCCCAATGTATCATAAAACAGTAAATTAAGGTAGACCAGTGAAAACTAGCAATCAGATGGTAAATAACAAGTTTTGCATAAATATGTAACAATATATAGCCTTGTATCCAAAACAGAATTAAATAAATGTCATAACAGTATTATCAAATGATCCATGTTGTTAAACACAAAAAAATTATTCTGTGGTCTCCGGGTAACGGTATTGTCTATATAGTATCGGTGCACTCAGTCACTCTGTAGTAAATACTAAAAGTCTGACCAGACACAGTAAATCAGCACATTTGTGATCTGCCACTGGTTAAATTTAGATTCAACCCCCTAGGTGTAAATGTGGGAGGATTCAAATGATCTAGTAGGTAGCAACTGTGTAAGACTATTGGCATATAGCAGAGGTCCTTACCGCAGTGTACCTACTGTGCACAGAGGAAATGACAGCTGACTTCTCCTGCAGTAGTCCTGGTCGGGTGGGAGAGCTAGCTGTGTGTGGAGCCGCATTCTGTAGTGGTAAGCACAAGTCTGTGCTGCTATTGTGTCCGTGCAATGGAGGCAATAGGAGATGATCGTGGATAAATCCAAATAGTATAGGATGCAAGGCAAGCAATATATAGTGGTAAAATAAAATAAAGTCCACTGGTCAGAGGGAAAAGCTCCTTCCTAATACATTTCTCAGCCAACAGGGCACTGGCCGTTTCCTCAGAGGGGTACTGGGGCACTGCATAAGGGGCACTACTTTAGGGGCACAGCATAAGGGGCACTACTTGAGGCACTGCATAAGGGGCACTACTGGGGGCACTGCATAAGGGGTACTAATGGAGGCACTGCATAAGGGGTACTACTGGGGGCACTGTATAAGGGGCACAACTACTGGGGCACTGCATAAGGGGCACAACTACAGGGGATACTGCATACATAAGGGTCACAACTAAAGTTGGCACTGCATAATGGGCACAACTACATGGGGCATTGCATAAGGGGATTTGATACAGGGGCATTGCATAATGGGCACAACTACTGTGGGCATTATGTAAGGGCCTCTAATACAGGGGGGCATTGCTTAAGTGGCACAACTACAAGGGGTATTGCATAAGGGGCTCTAAAACAGGGGACACTGAATAAAGGGCACAAAAACAGGGGGCACTGCATAATGCGCACAACTACAGGGGGCACTGCTTAAGGGGCACTACTACTGGGGGCATTGCATAAGGGGCACTACTACTGGGGGGCACTGCATAAGTGGCACAACTACAGGGGGCATTGCATAAGAGGCTCTAAAATGGGACATTGAATAAAGGGCACAAAAACAGGGGGCACTGCATAGTGCGCACAACTACAGGGGGCACTGCATAAGGGGTACTACTACTGGGGGCATTGCATAAGGGGCACTACTACCGGGGGGCACTGCATAAGGGGCATTACTACAGGGGGCATTGCATAAGGGGCACTACAACAGTGGGCACTGCATAAGAGGCACTAGTACTGGGGCATTGCATAAGGGGCACTACTACAGTGGGCACTGCATAAGGGGCATTACTACAGTGGACATTGGATAAGGGCACTACTGTGGGCAGTGTGTATAAGGGGCACTACTGTGTGTCATAACGTGAATAAGGGACACTACTGTGTGGTGTAATGTGAATAAATTGTGCTACTGTGTGGTGTAATTTGAATTGGGGATACTATGTGTGATTTCAGCAGGACAGACACCACATTCCTTGCTGTAAAACCACTCCCCTTGGGCATGCCACACCCCTTTCTCACACTCAGTAAATCACAAAAGGTTTTTAGCTTTAAAAGTAGTTCACCAAGTCCAAAAGTCTGGCCGCCCCTGCCCTAAGCATACTGTTTTATGTGCAGAATCCAACTAACCCTATTCACTCTATCTTAGAGCCCATCTAACCATAATCATACTGTTTCATTTGCACATTGTGGCTGAAAGTAAAGCATTGCCTTGCAATGCTGCCATGTTTTAGCAAGATGGAGGGAAGGTGAATGCTGATTCAAAAATATTTTATTGGATTTACCCTTAAAATAAAAAAAAGTCTAAAAATAGAAAAGTGATAGTATGGATTAGGATATTAAGAACATACAGTATCCTTCATGCAAAATTATCCAGAGATCTTTCCAACTTACTCCTCATGTCTTTTATAGTTTTTACTTATTTGCTATTCAGTATACAGTCAGCAGAGTTCCATAAATAACCATATGTCTCAAGGACAACTGAAGTATGTTGACCGTGACAAACTTGAAAGACAGAATTTACTTGCTATTAACATAGGTAAAGCGTTGATTGATAGAGGGCAATATATCTGTCAGTCATGGATATTTTAACATTTGTATGAATAAAATTCATCCTGAGGGATGTTGTAAAAATGAATTCCCAAAGCACATGTTGTCCATACAATTACATTGTGTTGGGACACGTTCTTCTCGGGAGATCCCATAGCTACAGTACATTGTTTATCCTAACAAACATGAATTTGACTTTGATTGACATGGTAAATACCCTCTTTTTTGGTGTCAGGCTATTATCATGTTTGTGTATATAGACATACAGTTTAGATTTCTTATAAATAGTTGATGGACTTCACTGTTCTTTTTCTTAAAATGTCAGCGGATCTCAATCTCTTTGTCTAATTTTTGTTTTTCTGACAGAATAATCACTGAGAAAATCACATTAAATCATTACTGTGGTGTTGGTAGCCCATAAAAACAAAGTTATGTCAGAGTCGCTAATGTTTTTTTTTTTTTAAGTTCTTTAGCTTTCTGCTTGAAATTGTTTTACCAGTTGCGTGAGAAAGAACAGAAGTCACTGTAATAGGTGGGATTAGATGGGAACAAAAACTTTATTTTTTCCTGTGAGACAAGGTGATCAGTGTTTCAGCAGATAACTAATGGGGCCTGATTCTGAGTGGCACGCAATCCGCACGTAATGTCAAAGCTCACGTAGTTGAGCAATTGTTTACAACCGTACATACGTTGTAAACAAATCTAAAATGTCCTATGGCGCATGCGTTACCCAGAGTGCAAATCGTGGTGGGAAAGGGATGGGCGTTCCTGGGTGGTGAGAGGTAGGTGACTAGTCGCATAGACGTGTTAAGGAAAAGTCGTCAGAGTGTCAATGCAAGTGGCTGCATTCACAGATGCACAGCAACATTTGCATAAACCTGCAGACACGCAACCACCAATAGGAACTGCTATGTGTGACACAGAATCTGGCCCATGGTGTGATATGGGAATAATGATTTTAATTTCACTAAAATTCTAAATTTGTGCAGCACAGAATATTTCATTTTGATTTAAGTTGCACCCCCCTGTCCATACATTATAGACATAAACATATGTATTTCAATATGCTAGGTACATTAAGTCCTATTTGCTAAGACTCAAACGCAGGCATGTTGTGACTATTTGTGGCGCACCTTAGCCTGCAACTGCAATCCTGTAAGCAGCAAAAATGGCTCGGGCGCAGAGGTGTAGCTACAGTAGGACTTTTTGGGCCCCATAGCAAAATTTTAAAGGGGCCCCCAATGCTTCTAGAGAGACACCTCTCTCCGCATTGATAAACTAATTTTTTTCAGTCTTCTATAATCACCAAACTTGCTTATTTTGTCTCCCAATATTTTAAGGAATCGGGTGGCACAAGGTGTTCACCAGAGCCTGGTATGAGGGTGGGTTACACAATAGGGCCAGGCCAGTTTCCTTGCAGTTGCTGGCAACCTGACGCCCTAGTGCCCAGGTAAGCAACCTTTTGTTATCAATGTGCCAGATCAAATATAATCTCAGGCCCCTCCACATAACCCTTATATGACGTCAGACCCCCACCACATGCTTCTCAGACCACTCCATACTCCATGAGAGAGAGAGAGAGAGAGAGTATGTGTGTGTGTGTGTGTCTGTGAAAAATAGAAAGTAATAGGATACAAAATAGGTAAGAAACATTTAAACGTAATAAAACATTTGTAGAAATCTTAAAATTTTACACAGAGAGGATCAGCTGCACACATGTGGAGAGAGTAGCTAGAGGAACATATTGAGATGCAATGGTCAGAGGCTTTGGTGAGAGGCACTCACGGGGAGGGAGGTCAGAGACATACATGGGGAGGTGGGTCAGAGGTACATAAGGGGATGTAGTTCAGAGCCATTCATGAGGTGAGGGGTCAGAGGCACACTCGGGGAGGGGGGTAGAGGCACACTGGTGAAGGGGGGGGTCATTGGCACTATAACTGAGAATAAAGGAGAATAGTTGGGGGCAGGGAAAAATTTCAATAGGACTAGCTGATTCAACCTACAGTAAGAGATGGACTGCAGAGTACAGACTGAAGCCTCCCTCAAAGGAAAGCTGCTGTCATTGAACAATGACTCAAGTGTTCTGCAATGTTGATGATTCCTACAGCAAACTGCTTAGTCACATGCAGATGTCTGCCTGTGACTACCAGGCAGTTTGCAGAGGATATCAGGAGGAATTTTTGGCACCGGTCCGTGATCACCTACCCTTAGCTCACATTATGTGGCATAGTGGCTATAGGGCCCAGTGGCACCCCGTGTAGCCCCGAGCCCATGGTGATATTTTGGTATCACCAGGAGAGCTGGGAAGCCTGAAGCCACTTCCTCATTGTGAGCTGCGTCCAGCGCTTTCTGCAATATAGCCTCAGCTGAATGAGGTCAGCTGGGAGCAAGGGGGTGGGCCATGGAGGTGGTCTGGGACCCATAGCAAGTGCATGTCCTGCACCAATGGTAGCTATGCTCCTGCGCCGGCATCTCAGTTTCTGTTCCCATTCTGCACGACCATATGATTACTCAAAATACTGATTATTGACTGATCTGCGACCAATGCTGCCAATGCGTCTTAATACAAATCCAAGCGGCTGAGACATTTGCATGTTTTTGCACAACCGGTGTGTAGAAATTTGCAGCTGCCATGGCAATAGCAAACATCTCTAAATCAAGCCCTACTGTATGTACTTTATAGTGCACCTACAGTAAGCTGTTCTCTACAGTTATCATGGAAAATGGGCAAGAAGGGATTTTCCTTTCTCATTTACTAAGGTACACTACTGATCTTCTTGCTTTGTGGCAATAAATTGTTGGACGATCATATATAAAAGGGATTAAGCAATAAGTACACAAACATGATATTTTAAAGATTTGCTTGCAAAACTATAGAATACTATTTTTCTAAATGATGTTTTTCTCTAATGGATTATTTGCACTTCTCTCCCATTCCCTTCTTACTGATTAGTAATTGGAGCTCTTTGCATTATTTTCAGAATAATCTTCTGCACTGTTATTTTTTCACACTGAATTAGCTTCCTCCTTCCACACAACAGGCCTTTATGGGCCTTTCTAACCGCTAGGCACTGTTCTAATATTAACCAATTATCTACCTGGAGCATGAGATGTTCAACATATTTGCGTGTTCAGGTTTTGCAAAGTTTCCATAATTAATAATGCTAATGATAATTAGGATTGTAGAGAGCTGCAGTACTTTTTGGGGGGCAATACCTAATGTAAGGAGGTGTGGCGTCTCCTTACAAAAAAATTGAAAGAAATAGTATTTGCCATGTGCCCCCCAGCCAGGGACAAATCCGGGAGGTGGTGGCTGGTGGGGGTGGGGGGCATGATCGGCATGATTGCTTTACCCCTGCACAGCCAGAGGAGACTTCTGCTGCTGATGATCAACAACAGCAGCCTCCCTAGTCCCACTGTAGCCCAGCACACAGCAGTGTGTGCTGGGCTGGATAGGCACAAGCTGCTGTCGCTGACAAGTAAGGGAGAGGGGGATGGTGGCAGACCTGGGCCCTCGCAGGGCCCCTCCATCAAACCCGGGCCTGGGTAAATAATACCTGCCTCACCCGCCCCTATTTCTAACTATGATTATAGCATCCCCTCTTATCTATCTATCTATCTATCTATCTATCTATCTATCTATCTATCTATCTATCTATCTATCTATCTATCAGGTTGGGCAGGGATGTTAAATGGTCATTGATCCCCAATGAAACTTAGAAACCACCAACATTTTTTTCTAAATATCTGGTCAAAGGAATGAGGAGCTCATTCAGAGTCGGTCGTGAGCGATGAGCGCTCACAACCGACTCGATGTTGCCCTACAGCACATGACAGAGCCGGCTCCGTTGTGCGCATGCGCGAGACCCGGCTAACAATGGGTGCTCTGTCGATAGGGGTCTCGTAGCAGACGGGGCGAGCTGTTGATGTTGAGTGACAGATCGCCCCATTTGCTGGGCGGGCCGGGGGCGTGCCCGGCCAAACAGAGACATTCCAGTCGGAACGCTTGCCGTTTGGGGGCGGCCCCACTGACATCATTGCTGATGTCAGTGGGGAACTTCCAGCTCGAACAGAGCAGGAAGCTCCCTGGGGCTTACGAGTGCCCAGACCCTACCCTAGGGTCTGGTCATAAGCCCCGATGATCGTGATGGTCTTGACCATCGTGACCATCACCCATGTCGGTCGTTAGAGCTGTGGGTGTTAACCCACAGCTTAACGATCGACAAGGAGGCGGCCCTTCAGGATGCAAGAGGCCACCCTGATTCAGAGCGACCGCTTGCATCTAACGACCGCCTCTGAATGAGGCCCTGAGTCTGGTTTGATTGGAGTTGTGCTTGTCTGAGTATTAGTAGAACAGGTTAAACCATCAAGAAACAAAGTGACACAGAAGGGATTCTAGTTTCTATTGGGAAAATTTTATTTTTCTTGTTGTATAATGACAGTAGTGTTGTGATTATGTTATGGATTACAATATTAGGCAACATGTAGCCCTGTTTATGTACTGTAGTGTATTTCTTTTAATTAGCAGCATCCTGACCTGCAAATGAACCTTTATGTATATGTTCAGCTGCTGGGGTAATTATTTGTCTGAGAAGACTCCATGTAAGGGGGATGCTGGCACATTTATGTATAGCCTATTAGAACTGCGAGCAAATGATCCAACAGACAGATAGTGGTAAAGTTATGGGGGTCTTATACATTTGGCGCTTGCCCTTCTAACAACAGGAGCTTAGCATTTCGAGTTTACCCCTCCCCAACTTAGTGACAGCATGCCCACTTCTCCACACACACTAAAAGAATGTTGTGTTGACAAGCAGGATCTTGGCTATTTTGCCGTGACACAGAAAGTGTGTGTTGTGCGCAACCTGACATCCTGTCCTGAAACAGTCCCCATGATAGACTTCGGAAATTAATAATGAGCAGTGGACATACTGGAGAGTGTATTTATTTCTGTATTAATTCTGTGTAAGACCTACGTCAAGCAGGTTGAATTGAGTGCTGATCTTGACCTGGTTATGGACACCTTGACAAGTAGGCAGAGTATTTATCAGTTGGCTCTGGGTATTGCCACCATTTTGGTAATTTGCTGACAGTTTTGTTGTGTTTGAGAAATTGTTCTTATAATCTTTTAAAGGTGAAAGTAGATGTATTGGATACTGTTAAGTTTTGACTAGTAGTAGTATATAGAGACACTGCGGTTGTCCAGCTCTTGTACTTTCTCCAGGAGACAGGACTGTGTATGTGAGTGGCGAATGATTAAAAGCTTTTCTATATCATGGTAGTGGTTAAAATATGGAGAGAACATTTTTTTTCTTGTGTCAAGATGAGTAATCCAGGGCATTAACCATATTTCTGCTTCTTCCTGTAAAATATATTATTTTATTACATAGACAGATGCAGGGTGGTATTCAATTGCCCAAACACCATACTCCCATGATCTAGCAAGCAGCTTGAATCACAAACAAATTAGCAACAGTATATAAGCAGTAGAATATAGCTCCTGTGCGTGCTCACTGGCCGCAGCTTCTCCTAAGACTGCTATGTGTGTGAATCTGAGTGCTCAATCAGTGCACACCTCTAGATAGACCAGAGAGCAGCTGCCAGCAATAAGAGACAGATATAACATGAGGTGGGAGAGCTCATTTCTGTCTAATACTGGTTTAACTGTTTAGAGTTGTAGGAAATCATAGGGTTTGCCTATAACTCTGAATCAAGCCCTTAGTCAGTAGTTTCGTTAGTGAAATGTGTTATATTTTCATAATACTAATCTATAAGTTCATGTTCTGTGTAAATGAGGATAAATGAATACACCTGGGGAACAAGACCTCAGCTGTGTTCAGGGCTAACAGCAGGGGTGGGGAACCTCAGGCCCGGGGACCTATAAGGCCCACGGAATCATTTGGTCTGGCCCTCAGAGCTTTTTTCTTTAGCGTCCTTAGGATGCTTCAGACGGTCACACCGCTGTCCTTACGGTTCCCCAGAGCAAGGATGCTTCAGGCATTGCTGTAATCACTGGCGATTGTGACCCCGCCCCGTGTAACATAACATGGAGGGGGCATGGTCTAGGCCTGCGAATAATGTTATATATATTAAAATGGCTCTCTGCAGAAAAAAGGTTCCCTACCCCTGGCTTACAGGATAGATAAAACATCATTGCTTGTCTGTACTTGTGTCCAAGCAAACAGCTTAGAAAAAGCAGGAAGAAAAAGACACAAGGTTACAGATAACTGAAGGTCACATTGCCTATCAGTCATCAATTATATGTAATAATTAACACTTTAGAGGTGTGAAAAAAAATTACAAACCGGTTGTAACTCTAATGGCAGAAAATACCAACTCACTTTAATGATCTGCTTATCTACAGTATGTAACAATTCTATATTGAACAAGTTTCCATTTTAAAAAGTACATACTTTTTCTTCTTTTATTACATCATACTTGAATGCTTATTTAGCAGTATTTAATACTGTAAGTAATGCACAATGACAGTTTGTGTTTCCAAGTTTCTGATCTCATTAATTTTCATTATTCCAACCAGAATATAGCAATTAAAATAGTGTGCGGTAATTCAGTAAAACCCATACTTTCATACTGGATGCTAGGCAAAGAAAAATGCAATGGGACAGCCTTAAGTGGATTGCTACATGTGCCCCGTATATGTTAGCCAAAATAATTTATGCATAGCAACACTGTGAAGAAGTAAATATACTGTTTAAAATTGTGTCTAAAAAATCATATACAGTATAAATAGTAATAAAAAAAACTAACATTTTCCCCTAGCACATGTTGCAAGGACACTTTTCTTTTAAATTGTAAATATAATAATAATGTAGTATATCCATTTGGGTTCCTGTGTGTCCCAGTTCTACTGGTACAGTCTCTGTTAGTGGGGATCTGGAAAGTTTATGCAGCATTTTCACAGCGTGCAGGCTGATGATGCATTTAAATTGCTACAAATAATAATAGGATCGTAACTCTAGGGTCTCATAATTGTTTCACTAAACTTGGAAGCAAGAAGAGTAAAATGACAGCCTTTTGGAGCCCATTCATCAGCAATCAGAAAAAATATGATTCAATGATTCTGTTTTTTTCCATGATTTCACGATTCCCCAATCCACCAATCTGCACCCATACATTACAGGTAGTTTTCAGTATTTTGCAGATTATTTTCTGCAAATAACAGATCTGCCAATTGTGAAAGGCTCATCATGTTACGACGGTATGTAGTCAGGATACCGGCGGTCGCTATCCCGGCTGTCGAAATCCCGACACTAAAAGCTCAGCATGGGACTAAATATAGGCATCGAAATACCAACGCCTATCATTAGCCCCATGACAAAATTCCGACACCCGGAATACCGAACAAAGGTAAGCCGGGTGTCTTAGGTTCTAGTCGCCTGGGAGGGGGGGGAGGGTTAGCTTTAAGAACCCCTGAGGGGGACTTAGGGTTAGGCACCTCCCCGGGAGGGTTAGGGTTTAGGGGGTGGAAAGGGGGATCTTAGGTTTAGGCACCAATGGGGGGAGGTTAGGGTTAGGCACTAAGGTGGGAGGTTAGGGTTAGGCACCACTAAGGGAGGGCTAGGGTAGGGAGAGAGGAGGGTTAGGGTACTTACCACCCCCCGTCGGGATTTTGAACTGTCGGTCTTCTGCTGTCGGTATTTGATCTGGCTGCTATTCAGCCACCGGCATTACATACCGATGCCTGTTACAACTGTAGTAACAGTCGGCAAATCGGCTACCATACACTAGCACTCTACAGCCCCAATTGGTTGGTGAGATCCAACATGTTGGACAACCTGATTTACAGATAACGATCATTTTTTAGGAAACAATTTTTTATCTCCTGCGTGTGGAATGGGGTGCTTTTTTGTCCATTGGTATCATATGCCCAACATATAAAATAAACAAGCAAACAAACAAACAGAAAGTACAGTAGAGAAGACATGGAACCAAGGTATAAATTACTAAAGCTTCGAAAACAGACAAGTGGTGGTGTTCCCCATAACAACCAATCAGATTAAAGATATCAAATCTCTATTGCATTCTAGAAAATGATAGAAAGCAGCTGATTGGCTGCGAAGGGCTACAGCTCCACTTGTCTGTTATAGAAGCTTTAGTAAATCTACCCCTTAGCTCCTTGAAATAGAAATAGTTAATTAATTATAGAATTGGCTAGCTTCCTTCTCCTATTTTTAATCTTTATCTCAGAGCTTACATTTTGTACTAGCTCCAAGCTGGAGTTTTATGGCCATTGGGTCTGTAGGGCTGTCGAGAGCTAAATAGGCCCATGTACTGGGGGGGGCAAATCTAGGAGACTTGGCCATGCCCCCTCTAACAAAATTCAAAATATGTTCTCCTCAGCAGCTGACCCGGGGCCCCTCCAACAAGCCCAAGCACTCGGTACCCATCACCCTCAGCGCCAGAGTGGGTCTGTACATATTTTTGTAATGAGACCTACAGTAGTTTGTACTTTGTACCTCTATGCTGCACTTCGGTATGGAAGGTGCACTATAAGTAATTAATAAAGCATCACACACACAAAATTGCCTTATATACTAAATATAATTGACAGATGTCCTCACCTTCATGAAGAGGTGAGAGGTAGGAGTTTGAACTTTGATGTTACCTGAGGACTAAGTTTGAGAATCTGTGCTGTACCCTATATAATCATATAGTTTGTTTATTATTTTTTTAAGGCCGACTCCATTGTAAACCTTGACAGAGCTGGTCTGGACAATGTATTGTATAGCATATATTATTCTGTATTATACCTATGGAACAATCCTGACTTACATTGTGTTTAAACACAGGCAGTTATGGGCTCTCCCATAGCCAGGCATTTTATACTGTAGTTAATATGAATCAACATATTACCTCAAGTTCTTACCTGTCAAATATAAGCTGCTTCCCCTTAATTGTTTGGACAAAAAAAAAATGTTTTTGTTGGACATAATTGCAGGTATTTTCTTGGTGGCTAATTAACATATTAATTGCTAAAGAAAAAGAGTGAGAAATAATACACAGCATTCTATGAACACTTGTTCATCTCCTGGGTGGGGTCGCTCAGAGTGTTTTCTTTTCTTAAATCAGTCATAACTTAAATGATCTCTTCAAAAGTATATGCAAATCCTAACTGAGCTATAGTTTTGTATTGGGCAATCACAACCTGTAATATTGTCAATGTATAATAATTATGAATCCGCACAATCTGTGGCACTGAAACTAGTAGATAAAATAAACAGTAGTGCAGTGATGGTCTGTAGGTATGTAAGCATCTGTAGGGACTTTCAATTATATGTACAGTATATTGACTTCATTTACTACTTATTAGAAGCATATAGGGCAGATGTACTAAACTCTGGAAAGTGATACACTAGAGAGTGATAAACCATAAGCCAATCATCTCCTAACTGTCATTTTTCAAAGACAGCCTGTAATACGACAGTTAGGAGGTGAGTGGCTGGCAGTTTATCACTTTCCAGTTTATCACTTTTCAGAGCTTAGTACATCTCCCCCATAATCCTTCTAAACTACATATGGATTTATTCCGTACGTCATACTCCACGGGAGGTTTCTGTCCTCCCTGAGCTCGCCTTAGGACACCTGCGTTACGGTTTGACAGGTGTACCGCCTTCTGTTTTTTTATGTGTCTTTTAACTGGGCGAAATACAGGATTGCTGGTGCGAAGGAAACATGTGGTGTAGTCCATATCAAAGAATAAGAATCTGTAATTTTTTTGGAAATTTAGAAAATGGACGCAAATGTGTGATCAGTTGGTATAAATTTTCATGTACTGTATGTTTTTTTTATATACTACCTGTACAGTAGTTCAAGAGAGTATCTATTAATGAAGTGATCATGTCCAAAATGGCATGTAGTTATGCGGCCGGCGGCAAAGCGTCGGCAGAATGCTGGCTAGGGATTTATGACAGGCGTCGAGATGCCGACGCCTGTCATAATCCTGACGCCGGAATCCATGATGACGCGTGCCCAAACGAGGTGAGTATGGGGCGCCCATCCTGTTAGCTGCGGGAGGGGGGTTAGGTTTAGGGCACCCTGGGGGAATTTAGGGCTAGGCACCCCCCGGGAGGGTTAGGCTAGGGGAAGGAGGGGTTACGGTTAGGCACCCCCAGGGGGAGGTTAGGGTTAGGCACCCCCCTGGGAGGTTTAGGTTTAGGGTGCGGAGAGGGGGGTTAGGTTTAGGCACCCCTAAAGGAAAACCATAATGCCCCCATCATAACCACAACTTAGCTTCTAGTAATCGTTATTAGAAGAATAACCATTTTTAAAGTTTAGTTGTTTGGCAGGATGAACTTTGAGAAACAACAATAATGGTGGTCATGGCGATAACATTTTGATTTAGCTATGCTGTGTGAAACAGGAGGTTGTGAAACGAGATGTACAGTACAATCAGTCATCCCTGTTTTTTCCTGCCAGCTCTCATACATTCATAAAAAAGCCCAGCCAAAGCTCACAGCTGTCATACATTTTCAACAGATTCCACTGGGTCTAGATGAGGTTTGAAGAGATTCCTTTGCTCTTACTCATTAGTTAAAAGGAATTACCATAACATCTGATATTGTAGAAGAAGGGAATTTGCCATGCTGACCAAACCCAAAACATTCCCGGAACAGGGGGTCCATGGATTTATTAGCTCAGATGGTCTAAATAGGTCTTTGGGGCCCTTTCGCATAGTTCCAAATAATGATCATAATAATAATAATAATAAAAAAAAAACATACAAACCAATACAGTATTAATTTCTGTATATATGTTACAATATTATGGGGATGAACATTACTGATTACTGATTCTTCCTGGATCTATGTCATAAGAAAGGCATGTTCCGCCAGAGACATTTCAAGCTGTCAGCAATGTGCTGATGTATCCCAGCCAATCATGGGAGACTGATTTAAATAAACAGGATGTTCTCAATGTGCACAGTGTATGTGTGACAAGCCCTCTGAACTTTTACTAGGCCCCCTAATGGGATTTAGTGCATCGTATCACATGCATCTGCCTGTTTAGAATTCAAGTAAATGTAAACTCTATAAAACCAATGTACAGAAGAGGAAATTATATTTGTAGAATAATTAGTTCATGTTTTGCGTGTGCGGTGACAATACTTACTGTATGTGCTGTTTTGGAAATAATGAATAATGCTGATGTGTACACGTTACACTACTCGATGTCAGGAACACTGAAAGTCCGTTTTTAAAGGTGTTTCCATTTGAGCACTTATGGCTCAATCATTTTGATTGATTTGCCTCAACTGTTACATTCTCTTGTTACTAGCCTTCAGATTCAGAAACATTATCTCCCATATGTAACAAAAATTACTCAGAACAGGGAAAGGGTGAGAAGCAGAGAGACAAGAAGACAAAGGTCATTTACAATAATTTACTAAAAATAAGGAATTTTAAATATCTTTATGAATGCTAAGGTATCAGCTGTCGATTGTTTGACCAGTGGTATTATACGAGTGACAGCTGTATTTATTCCGTACAAATTGCATGAGGTAGGTTTTAATAGCACTCACTGTCACTCCCACTAACTCTTTATATGGAAAATGCATAAAGCACAAATTGGTGTATCTACTGTAGCCTTGGGCCAAACACAACTGAGGAGTTTTTTTTTATTCCTTCTTTCCTCAGCTGCAGGTTTCCCTGGCAGAAACTAACACCGGCTCTGGACCTGAATGAGTGGGATACTAGTGGGTTTGCAGACACATCTTGTTGATTTTAGCATACTGTACATGCACTGTAGCAAGTAATAGGCGACTACGCATGTGTTGAGTCAGGCATGTGCACACAGGAAGGGAATGATAAGACCACTCTTTCTGTGAAATGGGCATTTCTAGGCGGCAACTGGGCGGACACACACAAAACTGTTCCTTCTAGTGGGAGTGTCATGGGAGTGACATAGGCATGTAATCCAACTTCAGTAGAGTGTGGACAGAGATGGGATGTTTGTTTCAGATGGATCTTTTGTGCACAGCATGGAGTGGGTGCCTGTCCAGATACAATGATGATGGTTGCGGCTGTAAATGGATAACAGTTCTGCAAACACAGGCAGTTTGAGTATTAGCATTTACTAATAAGTGAGCCATATGAAAAAGCGGTCATAGATGCATCTGATTTAGAATCAGGCCCTCGGTTCACTTATGGGGTGTAGCTCTGTATACTTTTTTAGATTATATACACAGTAGGTCATTATATATAAAGTGCGATTCAGAATCATAAGCAATTCAGCTGCATTTCACGCTTGTAAATAAATGCAAATCTTCACCTGTGTCCAGAGTTGGCCGCATCTTTGCAGCTGCACTGCCCTGATATAGCCGCTTGTGAAAGTGGCCGTCATCACTATCATTGCAGAAGTGCATCAGCCCTAACCTTGGTGCAAGAGATCCCTCATCAGATAATCTCTTCATATGCTCCACTCTGAGCAGCCATTCAGCCTGCCCAGGATGGGAAGCAATCGGGAAGCCGACTGCCTATATACCGGCAGCCGGCTTCCCGACTGTCTTATCCCGGCATGGGTGAAATGCCGGGCGTCTAGATGTAGACGCCCGCATTTCCCCGACGCCGGGAGACTGGCGCCCGGCATCACGATCGTAGTGATGCCGGGCGCCGCGAGCAGACAGCCATGGGGGGGAGGGTTAGGTTTAGGGCTCCCGGGGGGGACTTAGGGTTAGGCTAGGGGGAGGGAGGGTTAGGCACCCCCGGGGGGGACTTAGGGTTAGGCACCCCCCCGGGGGACTTAGGTTTAGGCAGCGGGGAAGGGGGTGGTTAGGGTTAGACACTTACAGGGGGGATTAGGGTTAGGCACTTGGGGGGGAAGTTAGGGTTAGGCACCCCTAAGGACGGTTAGGGTTAGGGGGGTTAGGTTAGGTTAGCAGATACTTACCTAGCAACGATCAGGATTTCCAGCACTGTCGGGCTTCCGCTGCTTCGCACTCTGCTCCTGTCGGGCTGCCGCTGATGGGAATCGAACCGCCGGCCATGCGGCCGGCGGTATATCATACCCATTCCCCCAGGACACATCCATGGAACACTTACCCTGAGTTTAAATGAAGTTGCTTGCCAGTTACACCCACTAAGCCACAAGTGGGGATGTGACCGAGATGCCTATGACTCTAAGGGGTCTATTTATCAAGCAGTGAAAAGCGTGGAAAAGTGGACCAGTGGAGAAGTTGCCCATAGCAACCAATCAGCTCCTACCTATTATTTTATAGACTGTACTTGATAAATGCTACTTCAAAGCTGATTGGTTGCTATGAGCAACTTCTCCACTGGTTCACTTCTCCACACTTTTCACTGCTTGATAAATAGACCCCTAAATCACCCGTAGGTGCTGAAAGTTACATATGCATAATCCAGCGCATGCACAGCAACTATAACTCATGAAATCTGTATACAAACTAGACTTGGGTACAACTGTGAATCTGCCCCATGTACAATTTGTGTACTGACTCAAAGGTTGTGTGTTCTAATGCAAGTGGCCTTTCTGTGTGTTAGTGTAATACCCTATTATATGTCATGTGGCTGGGACTTTATACAGAGTGGTATTGTCCCACCTGTTATTATATCATGCTGTAAATGTAATTAATAGGCACAGTATTTTAGCTTTATTGTTATTTCATTGACTGTCCAGGGCTTATATTGTTTACTCTGGGGCAAGCTGGTCCTGTATACCCTGTGCTATTGTACATTGTGGTGACCAGATTATCAGTCCCTACAACTGCTGATCAGTGTTCCTGTCACCTAAAAGCAGGGTATGCAATGTGCTGGCTCCCCTTAGGTTCAGAGCCCCTGTCCTATTAAAAGGTGTGCCCCCCCCTCCCTCCTGACTTGGTACCTGTCTTATGTAACCGGTGGAGGCAAGTAGCGCAAGCCGCAAAAGTATAAAAAGGCAGAGGTACTAAGCAACTGTCAGTAGGTAGTCAGCTCATACATACAGCTGCCATTGAGGCACTAAGCAACAGTCAGCTAATAGATACAGTTGCTACTGAGGCACTAAGTAACTGTTAGCAGGGAGCCAGCCCATACATACAGCTGTTACTGAGGCACTAAGTAACTGTCAGCAGGGAGCCAGCCCATATATACAGCTGTTACTGAGCAGTGGTGTATCTAGGGGGGGTTGAGCAGGGTACGTGCCCTGGGTGCCATCGGACCATTAGCGTGGGCGGTCCGCACTACACAGTAACAAACACCGGTGCCGGTGCCGGGTAGCACACTCGTGCTACTCAGCGGTAGTGTGTTTGTTTTGGCAGCCAATGAGAGTCAGACAGACAGCCCGAAGCCGGGCTGGAGCTCACTCAAGACCTACACCTTCCGGCTCCCGCAGTGGGTGATGGGAGATTTGTCATGATGTCTCTCCCATGGTGCAGAGCGGGCCGGGAGGACAGAGGAGCGGACGGCGGTGGGTACAGGAGCAGGAAAACAGGTAATTGGTTTTTTTTTTGTGTGTGTGTGTGTGTGTGTGTGTCTTTGTCCATATATATGTAAGGGGCACAGGCACTGCATAGGGGAGCCACTACTGGGGGCACTGCATAGGAGGGACTACTACTGGGGGCACTGTATAAGGGGCACTGCATTGAGGGGACCACTACTGGGGGCACTCTATATGGGGCACTGTATAGGGGGGACCACTACTGGGGGCACTGTATAAGGGGCAATACTGGGGGAACTGCATAGGGGGACCACTACTAGCGGCACTGTATAAGGGGCATAACTGGGCGCACTGTATAAGTGGTATTACTGGGGAAACTGTATAAGGGCCACTCTATAAAGGTCAATGTATAAGTGGCACTACTGTGGGCACTGCATAAGGGGCACTGTATAAGGGTGCATTACTGGGGACACTATATAAGTGTGCACTACTGGGGGCACTGTATAGGGGGCACTACTACAGGGGCACAGCAGAAGAGGTACTGCTACTGGGGGCATTGCAAGCGGGGCATTAAGGTGCATATAGAATGGAAAGGAAATGGTGGTGTGTCATGTTGACATGCCCCCATTTTCCAGTGGCATGTGATCACGTCTACTTTTTCATCGTGCACCTTCGGTGCGTGCACATACTTGGGGGGTCTCCGTTTTTCAACTTGCCCTGGGCTCCAAATACCCTAGTTACGTCACTGTTACTGAAGCACTAAGCAAAAGTCAGCAGGGCGGCAGCCCACATATACAGCTGTTACAGAGGTACTAAGCACCAGAGCCGTAATACAGTTGCTACTGAGGCACTAAGCAACAGTTAGCAGGGAGTCAGCCAATACATACAGCTGTTACTGAGGCACTAAGCAACAGTCAGCAGGGAGCCAGCCCATACATACAGCTGTTCATGAGGCACTAAGCAACAGTCAGCAGGGAGGCAGCCCATATATACAGCTGTTACAGAGGTACTAAGCACCAGAGCCGTAACTAGACCTTTTGGTGCCCTGTGTCAGAGAGAGCATTGATGCCCCCCCCAATTTTCAAATAGGGACATAAGATATTTCACCTGAAAAAGGGCCATAGCCTCATGGGGAAGGACCAGGGACGAGATAGGGAAGGCCAGGAGATGCTGGGGATAAAAGAAAAGGAAGCTACAAGTGAGAATGATAATAAATAGGAAAATTGACAGGCCCAAACAGCGCCCCTCTCCCTGCGGTGCCCTGTGCCATGGCACTGGTCGCACTACCCTAGTTACGGCACAGCTAAGCACCTGTCAGCAGGAAGGCAGCCCATATATACAGCTATTATTGAAGTACTAAGCCAGAAAGTGCGAGGAGAATCCTATGGAAGCAGAGGCCTTGATGTACCGCAGTATCCTATCACCTTTAAGGAGTAAGGGCCTCATTCAGAGTCGGTCAGAGGATGTAAGTGGTCGCTCAGAAACTGGGCGGCCACTTGCATCCTGACCGCCCGCCTCTGTTGCGGTCGTTAGGCTGTGGGTTAACACCCACCAGCTCTAACGACCGTTCGGGTGATGGTCACGATGGTCAGAGACCATCGCGACCATCGGGGCTTACGACGAGACCCTAGGGTAGGGTCTCACTTGTTGTAAGCCCCGGAGAGCTTCTGGCTCTGTCAGAGCCGGAAGCTCTCCACTGACATCACTGACCCATAGGAACGCCTCCGTTTGGCCTGCCACCCCCCCGGCCCGCCTTCCAAATGGGGCGAGCTGTCAATCAACATCGACAGCTCGCCCCCTTTGGAAAGAGACCCACTACGACCAGCGCTGTCGGTCATAGCGGGTCTCACCCATGCGCACGAAGGAGCCGGCTCCCTCGTGTGCATGCGCACTGGCAAAACATCGAGGCGGCCGTGCGGTCGTAGACCGTACGGCCTCCTCTGAATAAGCTCCCAAGTCCTTGAATTCAAATTTGTCTTTGCCACTGAAATTACTTCAGAGTATTACACCTGCATTGAGAAAGGTTTTACACAAGAGGTCATAGAGTTTTAGTTGAGATTATTATTAGATTTCTGGTACATTGTTGTCTTCTTTACTTATCCAAAAACCACAAATTGGATTACTATGGTACTAAATGGTAATTTAGATAGTTTATCATGGTAATCATGTGCCTTGTTGATGACTGATAATGGGCCTGATTCAGAGATGGAAATGAATGGCACCGTTTGGGCTTGTATTGAGACACCCACCTGTGACATCTCAGATCTCCCACTTGCGTATAAAGACAAAACCATTGGTTGCACATATCAAACTTCTGAGTAACCCTATGGTTATTCAGAAATGCTGTCGGAACTGAGACGCCGGAGCCTTTACAACTGTATACAGGATTGAGTGAAACAGGCTGAGACGCCCCCAAAAAGGTTGCAACACGCATGCGTTTGAGTCGCCGCCTCCCCGTTACCTCACACAAACGGTCCCTGCCTGACAATCACTTTGCAAATAAATCCTCACTATGGCCACCATCCAAGACCATAGTGGCACATGCGCAGTGTGACATATACACACGCGAAGTATAAAAAGCATAGCCCAACAATGCAAATATTGGAATTGTATCTGAATCATCCTTATACACTGTGTGTTAGGGCACCGATAATTAGTTGAATTGACAAGAAAACGTATCATTCTGACTATGCCATTATAGTAAATGGAAAATAAGTGTAGATGCAGGCTCTCTGAAAATTACAGAAGTACTGTAAAGGCACACATCCACTAGAAGACAGGCAAATGACTTCACGATTACGACATTGTAATCGTGCAGTCGTTTGTCAGTGTATAAATACTGAGTGCTGTGCCTACACTGAACGAGCAGTCATCAACCATCTGCTTACATGTACAACCTGACATCGCAGGTCGTTTTAGACATTTTTTCAAGCGATGTGTAAACAATTTTCAAATGATTATTGAACGATAACGATATTGTTATCGTTCAGTCGCTCAATTTAATCGTCTAGTGAATGTGTGCCTTAAGACTGATATAGATACCAATTAGAGACAGTAAAGTGTCTTGCCCCAGGATAGCTGGAACAAAGCACACCAAGCAATCACAGTGAATGACTGAGGAGGGACATCATCAGTGCAAGTACTATAGGCTTTATGTTTTGTCAAAACAAAATATCTTTTTTCTCACCCAACAGCTGAAGGGACAAAATCCAACTTCCTGTGGAACCACTTCATCTTCCAGACTGCACCAGCAGCTGAACCTCAGCCTTTTCATCGCAAACAGGCCACACTCAAACCCACAAACCAATAGTTATTTTGAGCTGAGATGCAGAACTTTTCCAATTTCCAACCCAGACTATCCAGATACTGGAATCAGGACCTTCATATGAGCATAAGTGGATCATTGTGTGGCCTGATTCTATCTAGGACAGTGTTGGCTCACCTTGACACTCCAGCTGTTATGGAACTACATAACCCAGCATGCACTGCTACAGTTTTGCTATTAGGGCATGCTAAAACTGTGGCAGGGCATGCTGGGATATATAGTTCCACAACAGCTGGAGTGTCAAGGTTAGCCAACACTGATCTAGGACATCCTGTGCTCTTACGTACCTATAAGAAAAGTAATTTCAGAGTCCCTCAGGCCTCTGCATCAGTAGGTATTCTAGCCTACATAAATAGTGAGAAAGATGACAAGACAGCCTTTAATTCTACAACAGGTTACTTACCTATTGGCAGCCCTTGAAGCCTGCCGCTTAACTTTGCCCATTACCATATTTGCTTCCAGGTTTTGTGGGAATTGGGCTCTGTTAGGAACCTTTCATTTTCAGAAATTAAGCACATTGGATTCAATCAGAGGCGAAAAGCCACGATCGATGCGAGATTTGACACTTTTCTACGTATCGCCCTATTCAATTTCAGGACGTTTTCCATTGTGCAAAAACTCCATAGGCAAACACCGGGCGAAAAAGTTTCACCACCCAAAGGCAGGAGAAAAGGTATGAATCCCTATTTTTGAGAAAAAATGTGAGGATTTGATTCATGTCCCTTTGGACACCCCCCTAATGACTAATTAGGTAAAAAAAAAAATCTTAATTCCCCCTAAAACAGAAATGTCATTTTCGTGGGTAAAAAGTGTTTGAAAATGACTATAAAGTACTGGGTCTGGTATTTTGGGGTGCTGTATGGATGGGACGGTTGTTTTTAGAATTGCAGGAGACCGCAGCAGGTGTTTTTTTTAGATCCAAAAATATACTAGTACGCATTAAAATGTACCCCCAATTTAACTACAGCAATTATTTTACAAAAAAGAAACTGCTTTAGAACAGTTTTCAACACTTATGAAAATATGCATATAACAGCCCTTTGACTCAATTAAAGAACCCTAAATACTTTTATATTGGTTTCCAGGGTCAGTTAGGCTTTTCCTGGGGTACAGACAGATCTCCCCAAAATAAGCTTTCCTTTTCGCTAGTTTGGCCATTAGCTGCATTCGCACATGAGCGTTTTCACCTGTTTTGGAATTGAATAGGGCGAAAAGCGGGTGCGTGCATTGTAAAAGTACGCAAAAACTTTGCTTCCACACAGGTAAATGAGGTGAAGAGATTGCAGCAGCGAATGCATTTAGCCGACTGCAACTTATCACCTCTAATAGATTCCGCCCCATTGACTTTGTAGCCTCACTCTTTCCACTTATCAGTGCCTTAAGGTGTCCACACACTAGACGATCATCTGCACCATTTGAACAATCTCGATGCATCGTGGCAATAAATTGTTCAAATTTGTGCAAATCGTGCATTCTCCACGAATGCGCCGCCCCGCGGGTCATTAATCATATCTTCAGATCTTACTTACTGCAGGGAAGATATTGCAATCTCGTTAGCAATTTGGTGCTGATCGTTTGGATTTTTGCACCTCCAATCGATCGAACAATATATCGTTGGATCTGCGTCTTTTGAGTGGCATTTCTGGACACTCCCATTCTCCATTTTGTGCAGCATCATGAGGGCGTTTGGAGAGGAAGCACAGAGCAGCTCTGGGACTGATCAGACAACTTGCAGGCCCGATTCTTCATTGTTGTGGTATGTGTGTACTGCTGGCCACCAATGTTTGCCTACAAATGACAGTAGCGTGGAGTACACAGTTGGGTGACAGTAGCTTGATACATACTTGGGTTACAGTAACGTGGAGTATACATCAGCAGCATATTATACATATATGGGCGACAGTGGGAAATGTATACTTTGCTGGGCAAATATACTTTATTGGTGGGCCAACAGGGTTGTACAGTCTATATGTACATTGCTGTTCAGGGGAATATACATTTGGGTGTCCAAACATTGCTATTCACGGGAAAAACAACATTTGTAGGCAAACATTGTTTAGTGTGTGGGCACCATTATAGTTGTATTTATTGAATAGGTAATTGAAGGACAGGGTACATTGTAATGGTGGAGTAGGAAAGAGATGGAAAACAGTTGTGGAATGCACTGAGAGGAATAAAAGACAATAATGTCGGTTGGCCACTCAAAAAGTATGGCTAAGGTGGCTGATGGGTTAGTAAAGGATGTATCTACAGATCAAGTCTTCCAGCTCCTCTTTTAACTTTTCTATCAAACATCCTGAATCTCCTTCTGGAATTTACACTCCAATCAACCCTCTTGCAACTGTTAATGCAAACTACAGGGGAACATAAGCAGATCAGAGGACAGCTCTTACATCACCATGCAAGCAGTAGATGAATGAACACCTCACAGACTGGTATACCTTTAACCACTGAGTAGCTTTAACTATTACTTTGTCATTTGATACTTATTCTAGTGATAGTTATGCTGCTTTTCATTTATATGTTCAGTTTTGCACTGTTACATGAGGCTTTGCTATTGCATTTTTATTTATTTTATTGCCATTGTCTGACCTCATCTATTTCTCCACCTTACTTCTCTCTGGCATACCATTTCTCCACTGCCTTCTTTATTTTCTTTTTACTTGCTCTGCTTAGAATCCTGCACTGTGCTCTGTCCAGCTCCCTGTCTCCAGCCCAATCCAGGATGCATACCCACAGTACCTCACATTCAATTCAAATACCATTTCTCCATGTTTTGCTCCTCCCTTACTATGTCTCATTGTACACCCTAATTTCTTTCTCCCTTTCTTTACATGCTATGTGGTTTTTCTTCCCTCCAACCTATAGACCCTACTCCTTCTCCTGTATACCATGTTTTGCCCCGCTATGTCCTCTACATTCTTTCAACTTCCCTTCTCAATGGGTAGTGTACTCCTGACCTCCACATACCCCCCAATCTTGTACCTCATGTCCTCTATACTTTATTCCCTTTGTCCATCCTTCTCTCTCCCCTTTCTTTTATTCCCCCAGCTATGTTGTTCCTGGGTAGGAACCTCAGGTCTAGACTGGATTTGATCAAACCAGATATTCATGCCTGTTAAGCTGCGAACAAAAGTCTTGGAGGAACTACATGTGGGCCACTTAGGTGTAGTCAAAATGAAGGCACTAGCCAGTAGCTTTGTATGGTGGCCAGGGTTGGATCAGTAATTGGAGGATCTGGCCAGAGAGTGTTCACGTGTGTCAATCTTTCCAAAATATGTTCGTACCAGCGCCTTTGCACCCTTGGGAGTGACCATCCACCCTGTGGCAGCGGATTCATGTGGACTTTGCAGGACCATTTCTGGGGTTTCCGGAGCAGTTGGTCAGTGATAACGGGCCTCAGTTTATCACTAAAGATGGAATTCGGCACATTACCTCAGCCCCATATCACCCAGCTTCGAATGGATTGGCTGAATGTTTCATACAAACTTTAAAGCAAGCTTGCCATGCCATGGTCACAGACAAAGGAACATTACAGCACAAGCTTTCGAACTTGTGCTGTTGATGCCACAACCAACCAAACCCCAGCTATATTGTTCCTGGGTAGGACTGGATTTGATCAAACCAGATATTCGTGAACTGATTCATGACCAGCAACTGAAGCAGTCTCAAGTTTCCAGTGGCACCACAATTCAGGTTTTGTCAGTAGGACAGACTACCGATGAGAGCAGAAGTGGGTAAATGCAAATTACCCACTTATTACACAATGTAGAGAGCAATTGTCATACATAGTGGAAATTAAGCCTGGTGTACTGTGGCACAGACACCTGGATCAACTATGGGAGCATAATGGATTACCTGCGCTGGATGAAGAAAAATCTGCTACAGAAACTGTGGTGTCAGTGCCTGCACCAGTAGATACAGAGGATTGTGCGGATGACTTGTCTGGGGTAGCACAATTGTTTCAACCCAATGATACTGTCAGCATGAACACCAATCCGGTTGAATCCGTAGACATCACAAGCTCTCATGCTCCAAGTTCACAGGTCCTTCATGAGGACCGCCGTTCCCTCCTCGAGTAAGACATGCAGAGCAAAGACTGGACTTGTAAGCAGAGGGGGGGGGGGAGGAAATTATCTACATGGTGAGGATATTGTTAGATATTAGAATCTGGCTCTGCCAGATTCACATTGTTTAATGCCTGTGGTACCATGTTTCACCACTGTGTTATTTGTCGAAGTGGATGATTGGCTGAGACCAGATCTCAAGTTAATATCGGGCGACGCCATTTTATGTTGCCCGACGACGCCATCTTGCGTCGTCAGCATGAAACCATTGTGTGCGATGCTAATATGCTATTATTAGCATTGTGCAACTGCATTGCTACCGCATATTATTAAAAGTCCTACCAAACCCCATACGCACATTAAATCATACATTTAATATACAATATGCACAGGGCACAGTTGCACTGTGTATTAAAACACTCTGCACATAAAATGCACCACGCATATTAACAACTACACGCAATATCCTTACACTTACACATACCAAAACTTATAAAAAGGTTCCCTAAGCATTATGGTTAATATTAGAGGTTTTATACGTTATCAAGTCTATTGTGAAATACATATATTTGGTATCTAAGGTTTAGTACATGATAAGCAGACCATGTTTGGTGCTATTCTAAACCACTGTTTATTTGCAGACTTCCGATTCCATCGGCAAGGAAATCGCAACATGCGTTTGCAAGTTATGGATCATAGAGAGATAGGCATTGAAATGTACTCTGTAATGTAATGTTTATTAGCCAGTTTAGACTTGTTCTTCGGGTGGAAAATGCACACAAAGAGCTGTTGGAGGGCTGAACTATTACAATACAAACTGACCTATGAACTGTATCGTAACAGAAGAACCAGGAGGAAGAACCAATGGGATTATGCCAACTCGTTCTATTGTATTGCCTATCTCTGCAAGGGTACATATGCAAGTACTCTCTATCTGGTAGTTAGTCATCTTTCTTTCTGTTGGCAGAGGTTTCATAGTTGATGCCGGGAAATCTGGTTCCAGAGCGCATGCGTATGTATCGACTGTACTTTGTATTTTGTATAACCTTTGCGCTAATTGTATTATAGATCAAGGCATGTAACTATATGCTTTTATGTGAATAATATCTTTTTGTGCTTTGGAACCACAATCAAAGTCTGGAAAGCAATTATTTCTTGTGCGTACGCAACGCTAAATAGCGACTTTAGCGTATAAAGATTAATAGGAATTCATATATTTTACAGTTTTGCTTTACAGCTGCTGACAATTGTGTTGCTTTATGTTTGTTCTCAGTTCAGTAAAGGTGTTGAAAGCATGCTGACTACAGCTCCTGATCTCATTTTATGTCTACAGTAACAGTGGTAACACAGTGGTAGGCAGAATAGCGGTATTTAGGTGTCTCACCTCAGGAGCTTCTGCACTGTACTGTGACACTCTAAACAGCAAAGATGGCACCAGCTGCACATGAGCAGTAGCCCAGTGGTGATGTAGTCAGGTTGGAGTTTGCGCCACCCTCTGACTCTGGGTCTTGCTTTTTAAGAGTCTTAGGGCTGTATTCAATTAGCCACCGATGGCGAAATCTAGTTTCCGCCTACATTGTGTGTTTTGGACGTGGAAACTTATCGGGTGTGCCCCCGCTATTTGCCCTATTCAGTTTCAGGACGTGAAAATGGCAAGCCGCGATGTCGGAACAGACGGAAAGTGCCGTCGAAAATGGAGAAATCAGCCTGACACCCCCCAAAAGATGCACTAACATTGGGGATTAATATAGATGTCCCCGAATAGCCCTAATGAAGCTATTTGGGGTACTTAAGTGCTGTCAATTGCCTCCAATTAGCGGCTTTGCATAAGTGGTGAAATAGCATTAAGCAGTTTATTTTTAAGAAAATAAATAGTCCTGTCAAATTTGGGGTACATGAAAATGGGTGCAAGCATGGTTTAAAATTGCAAAGTGAAGTTTTAAAAAATGCACCCTCAGCCAGCACCTGCAATCAACCCCCCCCACACACACACACACACTTGCAGACCCTCCAAAAGCTTATTTCACTAGTTTTAAGTTTGTACCCCAACTTTGTACTTTTTCGCCCCCTTTTTCATAATCATTTCTTGGAGTGTTCATTTTTTTAGGATTTTTTTACGCAGTTATGCTTTGGGGGGCTGTCCCAAGGGTGCCGAGTGGTTTCCCGATGTTTGCACCCCAAAAATGCAATTCTGCATGTTTTTTCACCACCTATTCATAGGGAAATCTTTTACATTGCATTGCGTTTTTTGCATAAGCAAAAACTATTTAAAATTGAATATGAAGATACTTTTCCTCCTGGCGAAATGACATCACTCGCGATACTTTTCCGCAGAAAATGGATTTTCGCGTCTAATTGAATATGGCCCTTAATTTCCAGCTCTCATTTCTGATCTGGCCCCCCTCCCATGGGTGTCCAATGTCCCCCATGGGTGCCCAATGCCCCCCGCACATGTTTGACCCCTTCGTTCATGGGTGCCCGATGCCCACGCCCATAGGTGTCCAGTGCCCCTCCCGTGGGTGTTTGACCCCCCCGCAGGTGTTCAATGCCCATACCCCCATGGGTGTCCAGTGCCCACCCATGGGTGTTAGATGCCCACCCCCTGTGGGAGTTTGATTCTCGTGTCCCCCCTGCAGGGGTGCCTGGTACCCCCCTGTCCCCCTCCCCTGCCACATCCCCTCTCACCTTTTCAGGTGCATCGGAGGTTGTAGCCAGCGAATCTGTAGTCCCTGCTGTGGCTGTCTTGTAAATCTTCACAGGCTGCCGTGTAAACAGCAGCCTGTGAAAATTATCGGGGCTGAACGCCATCTCAGAGTGGCATTCAGTAACACCATCAAGTTCCGAAAAAATGCTTTTTCGGAACTTGATGAATAGCCCTGACACTTATTTTTCACAAAAGTATGTGAAAATGTTCATTTTCACATGCTTTTGTGAAAAATAAGTGATGATGAATAGGCCCCATAGCAGCGTCGTAGCTAGACGGCAGTGCGCCCTTTGCAGCACTGCCGCCCCTCTCACTCCCTCTCCGCCCCCTCCTCCTCCCCCCCCTGAGCTCTTACCCTAACTTCCGAGGGGAGGAGGGAAGGCGGGATCTTCCGCCGATTTTCAGTGTCCACTGTCCGGCGCGCACCACTGCCGGAGGTCTCTATCTGCAGACCTCCGGCACAGAGAAGTGTGTGGCCGGTGCCGCTGGAGGATGGCGTCCGGTGCACATGACCCCTCAGCCCCCCCCTAGTTGCGGCCCTGCCCATAGTCTTCTTCTGGTAGACCCAAAATCATACACTGAACAAACACATTGTTAGTTTTACTCTGCTTTTGCATTTTAGATGTCTGTTTCTCTGGAACATCACTTTGCAACACAGCATCTTGAAAAGTGTCATCCTCTACCCAAAGGTATTCTCAACAAAGCAAACCACTTCACTTGATACTACAGGCGTGGCACTACAACTACCAGCATGTATCATAGTAACCGTCCATTTAATTGTTTTTGCAAAGGTGTCTATTTGTGCACCACACCTAACTCAGATGAGGCAAATTAAAACACTTGTTTTCTTCAGCAGAAATGCATTGGCTTATCTGATTGCACACTGCTGTATCACTTTACAAACACTTGATTTTATTTGCAGCAATATCTTTGTAGACATATACCTTTTATTTTTTTTTCTCTCCAAAAGTAAGTGTCCACTTAACACTCTTAAATTTAACACACTTGCTTTCTAGCAAATTTTGCATCTTCACATAAACAGACACTTTTCAGCCTAAGCAACAATTCACAATAGGTTTTTTTGTCACTCACCACCTCCCTAGTCTTTATGTCAGGTGAGTTTTGTTGTCTCCACTAAGCTGTGGTGCAGAATTAATTCATGTTTTACCATTATGATGCTGCTGCAATCCACATATCTATGCATAGACCCCAATTGCAAGTCAATTCTCCACCATAATTTGAGATTCTGGGGTATTTTGCTCAGTAGAATGGCCTGAGGTGCAGTATTAGGGGGCTCAAATAAGGGTCACAATACAGTTTATCTGTTTAATCCAAATAAAATGGTGTGTTAATATCCACAGCATATAGTAACTGAAAATAAGAAACAACCTAGTCCTCATTTAGGGGTCTATTTACTAAGCAGTGTTAGGAGACAGAGTGAAAAGTGATAAGAAAGTGATAAGGTGCCAGCCCATCAGCTCCCAACTGTCATCTCACAGGCTGTGTTTGAAAAAGTTGGGAGCTGATTGGCTGGCACCTTATCACTTTTCACTCTATCTCCTAACACTGCTTAGTAAATAGACCCCTCACAGCCTCACGCAGAGTAACAGAGGCCTGCCTGCTTCTTGTAGGTATGGCCCACTGACCTCCTTGGTTGCCACAGCCCCGCCTGAGTTGTATCCAATGGTCAGCAGAAAGGTGTGGTCACACCCATTTTTTAACTTGTTTGGGCAGATCCCACCATCCCAGCACAGATTCAGTGGCTCACTAACACCACCTAGCTTCATGGTAGATAGATTAGATCACAGGTTCTCAAACTCGGTCCTCAGGACCCCAAACAGTGCATGTTTTCTAGGTCTCCTGACAGAATCGCAATTGAAATAATTAGCCCCACCTGTGGATCTTTTAAAATGTGTCAGTGAGTAATGAGTACACCTGTGTACCTGCTGGGTGACCTGCAAAACGTGACCTGTGTGGGGTCCTGAGGACCGAGTTTGAGAACCACTGGATTAGATAGATAGATATTAACTTTACATATAATAAAAAAGTTTTTAGCAGAACACTGGATAATTCAATGTGTTGTATCTGTGAGTGTGTGAGTTGGATACATTTTTATATTGTTTCTTTGCTACATAAACTATACACAATCATACTATAATACCACACTAATCACTAAGCTTTAGTGCTTTAGTTAGTTGAATATTCACAGGAGTAATGTAAACCTCCCATCCACGTCATTAACATCCATGTCTACAATCAAGAATGCTCCATGAGTCTTTTCATCATCCTTGGCAATTAGCATCCAGTTTCAGTTCATCCCATTAACAATCTACTTTATCACATGTTTTTCATTCTTTCTGATATATGAGTGTGATTGATAATATGCAGGCCGCATTCTTTAATCAAAAGTAATATGATTTAGTAAAATCTCTTTCAGAAGAAAATTATCACAATTATTCAAAAGAATACAGTAGAATATAAATAGTAATTTAAATTGATATTTATACACAAAAACAGTTTTGCTACTAGTATTTAAACTTTTCTGGGGTATATGTTTTACTGCACCAAAACAAGTAGCCTTAACAGTAAAATGTTTAAAGTATCCAAATATGCCTTTATCTAGCTTGTCCAAGCAAGCTACTGACCTACAGATTTGTGTGCTCACTTTGTATACTGTAGATACGTACATAGGGGCTCATTTATCAACAAGTTTTATCATACGCAACGAGTTTTAAAACTTGTTGTGTATGATAAAACTGGTTTATAAATAGGCCCCATAGTGTCACAAATACACTTTGGCATCATCATTTATATTATTCATCATCTATACAATACAATTGTACTGATAAAAATTGTAATCATGTAGGAACATTCACACGTACATCAAAACTAAGGTACACAGTGTGTGCCTCTCACCATTATAAAAAAAAACCCTTTCACACACTCCGCAATTTTGTGTCACACCTGTCTACCTGTGAAAATAATTTTCAGGTAGATGATCGGCGGCGTTGAGGTTGGCATGTCATGTTCCCCCAAATGAGCGTACCTAGCTCCACCTATGCGCATATCTAATAACCCTCCAGGGTTTGTCCTGCAGTAGATGAAAATTATAGTACTAAACCACTCTCCAGTCTGCTGTGTGTGCTCTGTGCTAGACGGCCACCACTACACAACCCCACGGTGGCCAACCTATTAAGTATCATGATGTTGTGCATTGTGACGTCTTTCGTACAGGCCTCGTCCCCACCTTGTCTGGGCTCGTCCATGTGCAGTCTGGATTCTTGCTGGGGGCAGTTGGGGAAACCAGGATTTTTAGTTTGGTTTGCAGGGCAGTGGCGGACTCCACAAGGAAATGAGAGTCTCCCACAGGATGCGAAAGGGTAGTCATGTATGTTTTGTGTGAACATGTGTGAGGCACAAAAAAATAGCCATAGGAGTGGACTACAGTATGGTGTTTGTTACTACAATAATAGAAGCCTACTGGGGCACTTTTTTATAAAATAAAATGATTATAACCTCATTAGGGTGCCACCCTTACACTAGGAGCGCTGTGAGGCAGTTGTTTGTTCAGGCACTGTTAAAAAAATGTAATAATATAAACTTGTATGTTAGAAAATATACAATCATTATTAGGGTGCCAACTGGCTTATACTAAGGGCGCTGTGAGGCAGTTTGTTGTGTATTAATAGCCTACAGGTACTGTTAAAAAAATGCAATAATATAAAACTTGTGTGTTAAAAAATATAACGTAATTATTAGGGTGCCACCCAGCTTATACTAGGGGCGCTGTGAGGCAGTTTGTTGTATGTTCAAGGCCTTCGTGGAGCTGTTAAAAGATTTTAATAATAAAAAAAAGTGTGTAAAAAATAAAACATCATTATTATGGTGCCTCCCGGCTTATAATAGGTGAGCTGGAAGGCAGTTTGTTGTGTGTTCAGGGCCCCGTGGCCCTGTTAAAAAATTGTAATAATATAAAACTTGTGTTAAAAAAATCTAATGTCATTAAGGTGCCACCCTTATTTTAGGGGTACTGTGAGTCAGTATGGATCAGTTGGTAAAAGAGCAGGAGCAGCAACCCAGTACTAGTGCTTTAGCTGATGGTAGTACTTCAACATCTACTAATGGTGGTCCAAGGAAAATAAAGTTTAAGAAAAGGCACCTGAAATCTAAACAATATTTCACAATGTTAAAGAAAACATCACCTCTAATAAGAAAGGAAAAAAAGTACTGCTGAAAAACATAAATTGCCAACATTCAATACACCTTACACAGTGGCCAGGAAAGGCTCAGGCCATGGTCTTTCTTTGTGAGTGGTGGTCCTGCTACTGATGTTTCATGCACTAGAATGCCTATTGCGGAACAAAATTAAGGCTGAAGAATAAACTGTGTGTTCACAAACTTCACGAATTCCCGAGAATAGTCTAAGTGTGTCCATGAGTGCTATGATGGAGTCTGATATTTCTGACACTGTACTCTTAGAGTAAAATGTGAAAATGACGCTACCAAAGCTCACTCTAGAAGGATTTTAACAATCTAGAAATCAAACATACAATTAAATACTTATTTGCTACCATCTAAAACAGGGTAATCCCCCAAAGAGTAAACCATATAACAATACAAGGAATAATATTGTATCAAAATAGAAGATTACCTGTATGGATCTGGGAACCGTGTCGATACTCTTAAGAAAAGGATTACCATTTAATGGTGAATTTTAGCAGCATAAAAACATACAGGAAAATATACATATATAAATCAAAGCACATAAATGTATCACTTTATATGAATGCAAATATACAATGTATAAAAAATAAGCAGGGGCAATTTACCACATATACTGTACATGTATGTGGATGAAATGTCCACTAGGGATAATGCTGTAATATATACAGTATATGTTCCTCCCATATTTCTCAAGAATGTCTCAAAACATCATATATGATTTGCAATTATAATTACCACCTAATATTTTTGCTCCTTCTGCAAATGTGAGGATGAGCAGCACAAGTAAAGATGGTGACCTAGAAATTGAGGCTGCTACAGTGGAAGTACAACATGGTGGGTGGGATATTTGTGTATTTGTGTAACGGCAGGTTGATGAGGATGCTGTTTGTGACAAAGTAGTCAGCCACTAGTGGCAGCAGTTCTTGCCCATTATTAAAAGAAGATAATTGTCATGCCCTGGTAAAAGTTAGGGATGTTAACCATCTAGGAACCTAATTTGCAGCAGGTTCATGCTAAGATTTTAGAAAAATCTGGTAAAATAATAACAAGCAGTCCAAAATCAACTAGCTCCCAGCTCTCAGTCAGATCCCAGGTTATGCAATCTCCACCAACAAAACTTTCATCATCAATATCCTCATTAATGATCAGAGGTAGTCCTGCATCTAATTTGTGAAGGCTAACTTACTCCTCCTCTATCCAGGATTCCCCAGAAGAATCCTTGCATGCTAGGGCTGCTGCTGCTGGGGGTGTATCTTCATCCTAGAACAGGACCAAGAAGACTAGTTTTAAACAACAATTGAATATGAAATAATCCTTTGCAAGAGGAAGCAAGTATGAAATCTGCCATCCAGTTGCACAGCTGATCACTGAAGCCATGACGGCTATGCTAGCATTAGATCTGTGTACAAAATCCACCATCAATGCATATGGTTTTAGAGGTCCTGTGTCCCCGCTATCAAAGTCCATCTCAATTTCATTTTACAAGAACAGCTATTCCTTGGTTGTACCAGGATGTTAAGAAAACTAGTTCTTGGCTAAGAAAATGCAACTGTACCCACAATCCACTTAACCTCAGATATGTGGACAAGCGGTATTGGTCAAACGAATGATTACATGACTGTGGCAGCCCACTGGGTAGGTGTATTGCCTTCAGCAGCATCTAACACACAATGCCAGTTCATTCACATGTAGGCTACTCTTTGCATCACCGGCTTCACTAAAAGGCATACCAGTGTCAACCTGTTAGAAAAATTCAGAGATATCATAGCAAAATTGCTTTTTCATCTAGGACGACTTCTCAGGTTTTGTAATTTCCTATAATGCATTTAACATTGTGAACTGGGTGACTTTGACAACATCCCATGTTTTGCCCACACAATAAGCTTGGTGGTACAAACATTTTTAAAAATGAAAGGGGAGTTGCAGGAGATGCTGCCTTTGGGCAGAAACATTTCTGGACATTTTCGGCATTCAGCAACTGCATGTAGAAGATTGCAGTGGCTCTAAGAATAGTTCAATTTGCCATGCCACCAACTATAGCAAGAGGTAGTGACCAGGTGGAATTCCACCCTTTAATGAAGTGAGTTCAGATACCAACTTGAGTCAGGTGATTCCCTTAATAAAATTCAGCACGGAGGGTTGAATCATGAAGCTCATCAAGCACCAAGAGGAGAGAACATCCATCTCCATCTCATCAAGCTCATCATCATGCACATCAGGATCAGAAATTAAGACACGAGACAGGGCATCTGCCACATGGAGGTCACAGTCATGCTGGTACACCATGTCCCAATGATTACAGTGGAGCTTCAACAATAGGCGATGAATTCTGGCTGAAGTAGTGTGCAGGGTCTCCACAAGATCATGATGAGAGCTTGTGGTCAGTTTTAATAATCCCTAGGCTCAGTGTCAGTGGGAGCCCTGAAGGCATAAGCAACTGATTTGTCCCACTGATTGGAAAACACCAATGGCATGTTGACTGGAGTCAGCAGATATTAACACAGGATGGTGTACATTCAAGAAACGCAATACAGGACTAGTGGTTAGCTTAGATTTCAGGCAGGCTACAGCTTCATCATGATAAGAATCCCAATACCACACAGCATCCTGGTGCAACAACTGACACAGGGTCAGTCACTTCAACAGAATGAGGCAGAAACTTGGCAGTCGGTCATGTCCTGGAATTGTTAGAGACTGAGCTTGTACAGTACAGTACGATGGTGTGTATATCAACTGTATAGTCTGTGTCTTTGCAGGATCCAGTTGATGTGAGGGGGTAACGCACTTATGGAACCTTGCTCACATGAAAGTGGCACTTGTCAGGGTTGAGTTTCATATTAAGCGATCATATCTTATGCAGGACTTTAAGTAGACATTGATTGTGCTCTTCCATAGATAAACCCCATTTCAAGATATCATCCATGATTTTTTTCACATGGGAAAGCCTTTTATAGGTGCTCCATACAGTGCTGGAAACTTTGCTGCCTGTACAGATTCCATAAGGCATCTGAAGAAATGCATATCTGCTCACTGGTGCCATAAAAGATTTTTAGTCCAGGGTGATCACCAAAATCTACATTTGGCATCTAATGTGGTGAAGCCATTGGCATTGGCAATAACAGCAATAACCTCTTCCATTGTTTTCATGGGGTAGTGAGGACGCATACGTGCCTTGTTTAAATGGACGGATAGATGTAAATACAGACAGGCACGTCTTTCTTGGCAGTTACCACCATTGAAGACACCAATGGAGTGACTTCTTCCACAGGAGTGATTACTCCTAGTGCAGTGATGCAATTGAGTTCAGCTATGATTTTGTCTTTAATTTCAAATGGTATATACCTCGGGCCACAGATGGTTGGTACAATTGCTTAATTCAAACACATGTGATATGTTACAGGTAGCTTACTTATACAACTATGATATTTCACAGTCATATGCAACTCAGTTGCATCTACACATGCGGCTGCAGTGGTATAACCATGTGGAATTTGGTTGTTCGCATGTAGGCAAAAATGAATGAGGGTGTGTAGAGAGCATCTTGATGGAACTGCTGGCTATGCAGAATTGAATGCAAGCAGAGATCCTTCTGATTTCAACTGCGAATCAGCCCTTTTATGTCTAGCTGTGTCCCAGACTTTCTGTCTGATTGCCTTTATATGTGCAAGTTTTGCTACGCACAACTTCTGAGCATTAGGCACTAAAAGACACTGTTACAGAATTGACCCCTGCTAAAGAATGACAAGTTACCAATTCTGGTAACTATCTGGGCTGATTTTCAAGTTATTTGAATGTTTTTTTTCTGACAACACTAGTTGTGTGTTAACGCTTATTCTTTTTCCATTAGGATCACCTTTGGAGTTTCCAACTTATGAAATATATTTTGGTCTTATTGAAAATAAGCACTCAATTTTTCAGTCATTGTTTTTTTGGTATATTATTATTTAATAGGAGTTATTTTAAATGTGGTATTCATAACATAGTACAGTCCAGTGCTGAGACATGATTCCACCTATAGTCAATATGTTATAACCAGACGTCAATGCTCCAGAGATGGAATGGCATAAGGATTTGTTTAAATAATTCAATAACTTGTTTCAATATTTTGGTAAGCGTGCTATAGAATGCTAGGCAAGCTGAATATGGAACTGTCGTCCTACACTGATAACATCAAAATAAAGTGAAATTGTTCCTTCGTAGGTCGCCATCTGCTTATGTCATAATGTTAACAACCATTGGGTAAGGTGTTGGCATAAAAGCATTCCATGCTAATAGTATACCTCAGAGTTTGTACTCTTGATAATGAGGGCCTGATTCAGTATGGATTGCAACTGTGATTGCAATAGCGATTAAGCACACAGTCTCACTGCGATAGTATGCTAATCCTCTGTGATAGCTATGATGTTGCAGCACAACATAAGGGGAATCAGTATGACATACCGCCGGCCACGGTTCGATTCCCGGCATCGGCAGGCAGACAGAAGCAGAGTTCCCGGCAGCGGAAGCCCGACAGCGCTGGAAATCCTGATTGTCCCTAAGGTAAGTATAAGCTAACCTAACCCCCTAACCCTAACCCTCCTTAGGGTGCCTAACCCTAACCCTAACTTCCCCCAAGTGCCTAACCCTAACCCCCCCTTCCCCACTGCCTAAACCTAAGTCCCCCGAGGAGGTGCCTAACCCTAAGTCCCCCCGGGGGTTCCTAACCCTAAGTCCCCACCGGGGGTGCCTAACCCTAACCCTCCCTCCCCCTAGCCTAACCCTAACCCTCCCGGGGGGGTGCCTATCCCTAAGTCCCCCCCGGGTGCCCTAAACCTAACTCTCCCCCCCACGGCTGTCCGCTCACGGCGCCCGGCATCCCTTCGATCGGGGTGCCGGGTGCCTGTCTCCCGGCGTCGGGAAAATGTCAGGCGTCTACATCTAGACGCCCGGCATTTCACCCTTGCTGGGATATGACAGTCGGGAAGCTGGCTGTCGGTATTAAGGCAGCCGGTTTCCCGATTGCATCCCACATAAGGACACCCACCTTACCTTACACACATCCGTAATACTCAGCAACAGAGCCGTAACTAGACTTTTTGGTGCCCTGTGCCAGAAAGAGCATTGGCGCCCCCCTCATTTTTCAAAGGGACATAATGCACCCAAAAAAGGGCCATGGCTTCATGGGGAAGGGCCAGGGAAGAGATAGGAGAGGCCATTAGATGCTGGGGATGAAATAAGAGGAAGCTACAAGCGAGAATGATAATAAACAGAAATTTGACAGGCCCAAACAGCGCCCCCTGACCTGTGGTGCCCTGTGCGATGGCACCGGCCGCACTACCTTAGCTACGGCCCTGCTTAGCAAGACTGCAAACCCATCTGTAACATTGAGTAAAATCTCAGCCTCACACACACTTGCACAAGGTTTGACCTTTCTCAGGAATTGCTAACCTCGTCGCACGCAGTGAGCACCCAAGCTGCGTATGGCATTGCAGTGGCATTGCAGTGGCTGATTTATGCACACACCTGCAACAGTGTTCAAACGCACTGGCACGTCTGCATTTTGCCGACCCCCCCTTCCCGTCACCACCACCAAACAGTACTTCTTGTCAATCACTCTGCAATGGGTCTGCATAGCCACCGCGAACACTCCACTGAGATGTATATGCACGTACAGAATGCAACAATCGGCTGATTGCATGCGTAATCGAAGTTGCGATCCTTGCTGAATCAGGCCCGGAGTCCGTAGAGAGCTCCACATGTCATTTTAGAGTATCTTAAACATCTCAATTTTTCCTCTGGTTCAGTTGGGTATTTTGCCTTTAAGTTCTCTAAATTGAAAAATTATGTTATATGACAATTGAACTTTACAATTTTTCCTATTTAGTTACTTGCAAACTTTTACAATGAAATATTCATAGACAATGTAAGAGTGCTTTATCTGAATCTTTTAATCATTCAGAGAACAGATTTAAAAAACCAAAACAAAGAAAAAACAACTCAGTGGAAGCAATTTGAAGGGTATCTGCTTAGTTTCTAACCAAATGAATGATTTTGTAGAACTCAGCCCTGCTAAATAGCTAACAAGACCTTAAATCCTGTGTGACTTCTTTATATGATTGTATAATTGTTCCCAGAAATAAGGATCATAAAACCCTATGTCATGTTCAACCATAATTAGGAGGAAGGAGACTAGTTGTAAAAATGACAAACATAATCCAAAATTATCCACTGTGACATTTATTTTGCAAGCACAATTGAAACAATAAAAATGCAAAGTGATAAAACATATTTCTTACTTCTTTTTTTTCCTGTCCTATAATTTGACCACAAAGTTTATTTGTCTTTTTGGCAGCAAATGTGCATATTTGGGCTGCAATGTCAAAACATATCCAAGGATTTTATTTTATATTTTTATTACTAATCCTTTCATCCAATTTATGGCTAGCTGCATGTTTCAATATCAATGTCACGGAGACATTTAATAAACTGACTTACTACTTTCTTTTGGCTCTGTAGGCTATATTCAGTCACTTTCATAATTTGCATATTTTCTAACTTAAAGGTTATATCGACATTTGTGAACTTTTTTTATAGGATTTAAATATGTACAATATACCCAAAGGGTCTATTTTACATTTCCTACCTGTGAATGTTTGCTAGACACACTTTCTAACAGAGTCACAAATAGCACATCACAAACCTAACTACGGTGAGTTTTAACAAAGAATTTAGAATAGTATTATCCTGTAATCAGTTCAATCTGCTGACATTGGCTATATGATACAGTGGTGGGGGTCAGCTGTAAGACGGAAGCTGCATACATCTAGCCCACTGAGGATGGAGACACTGCACTAAAGGTTCTGTAAAAATGTAAGAAAGTGTATTAGCAAATAAATATGCATAGATAATAGACACCTTAAATCTATTTGACACATTTAGGGCCTGATTTAGAGTTAGATGTAAGTCTAGTTACACCATGTAAAAAGGCAAGTTTGTAAAAATGTAAGCACTACAAGAAAAAATTGGGCGCTAGTAAGCAGTAAATATATAGACTAAAATAAAAATAGCAGCAGCAACACCTAAATAGCATGTGTTAGCTCTTAAAAAGATTATAAGCCACTAAAATATCAATCACAATAATGTTGCGCTAGTTGTATTAAATTTAAAAATATAAAAAGTCACTTTTGTAAAAAACACATTGGAATGGCAGAAATTATACATAAATAAATCATTTTTATATAACTAAAAGATAATTTGGAATTACAGTGAATAAATCGCATATAATCAGCATAAGTAATGCACATGCATATTATATTAATATAAAAAGCAGCCACATTGAAATTGGCCTACGATATTAAAAAATATACAGACTCTTTGATAAAGCTTCCATCTATGAAGTGAAATGCGTCAGTGGATTGAACACTTACCTGCTTACAACTAGGTGCTTTTATATGATTTAAACTATACTGCAGACGAAGTTGGTGTGCACGGGTCTTTATTCAAGTTTATTGCTTATTCACCGCTACTGTTTGGAACTGTCTGGTATACTCGGTCAGTCAGAAACGTCTATGGCCCCTATTGCAGCTTGTAAGCTTCATGAACACAGCAGCACTGAAGGCCGGGACACTGCTCCGAGGTGAGAGGAGACGGGAGAGCTGTACGAACAATAATAGTGCGGATGAGTCAGAAGTTACACTATTACATATTATATAAGTACTACCAGTCTCTTCTAATGCGGTGAGATACATTTCCTATAACCATTCATTGTTTCTGCTTTTTAGGTGCTTTGACTGAAACTTTGTTACCACCAGTACATTGGTGCAGATGAGCCAGAAAGAGGCTCTATAACAGTGATTTTCAACCTTTTTCAACTCACGGCACACCGAACAAGATTTTAAAATTGCTAAGGTACACTATCATTCCCCCACTGGGGAAAACACACACATTGGCCCCCATGGAAAAAAAACACTCACAAACTGGCCCCGCACAGAAAAAAGAACAGACATTGGCCCCCACAGAAAAACAAACACACACATTACCCCCACAGAAAAAAATAACATACAATGGCCCCCACAGAAATAAAACAAACACAATGGCCCCACAGAAATAAAAAAATAAAATGGTCCCCACAGAAAGAAAGCAAACACACACATTGGCCCCTACAGAAAAAACAATCACATTGCTCCCCACAGGAAAAAAATCTAATAAAATTACATTGGACCCCACCGAAGAAAATTAAGTAACCAGCTGAGAAGACTCACTGTCGTCCCTGTCCTGTCCCTCATCGGCTGGGGTTGCTCAGTCACACTCAGTGACTGAGCACACAATGCAGAGCTAGGAGCAGTGTGCAGGCGGGAGTGCAACACGGCATGCATGACCTATGTAATACAGCCGCATCTCCATAGGTCACGCCCCGGGAACGCCTGCGCCTCCCAGAAGAGCCCAACACTGCCCGGGCCAGCAATACAAGTAAAATCAACTCTGACTTTGCTGACCTCGCGGCACACTTGACAATTTGTTGTGGCACACTAGTGTGCCACGGCACAGTGGTTGAAAAACACTGCTCTATAATAAAGAACTGAAATGCTACCAGTCTCTATATATACATGGTGTGATTGAGCACCATTCATCCTGCTGCTTAAATAAGTGCATTGACTTTTATTCTGATTTCATTGGCTCATACAGATTGGATAATTTTAAGCTGTTCATTTTTTAGATCAGATACATGTCAGCATTATATGCACTAGAATACATATTGTGATAGGCATTTTAGCATCTGTATATTTTTATAGGCCAATTTAAATGTGGCTGTTTTTAATATTGATATAATATGTATGTGCATTACTTATGCTGATTATATGTGATTTGTTCACTGTAATTTCAAATGATCTTTTTTTATATTAAATTATTTAAAAGGAAAGCATCCTGTATCATTTCTGCCATTCCAAGGTGTTTTTCTTTATAAAAGTAACTTTTTATATTTGATATAACTAGCACAACATCATTGTGATTGATATTTAAGTTTGTAAAAATTGTCATACTGTATTATACATGTTCACAACTTGCACCAGTATTTTGAGTTGAGCATCTCATATACTTTCAGATTTTTTCCAATGTAAGAGGCAATTTGGAACTGTACACTTATAAGTTCAGTATAGTAAAGGCGTCAAGATTCAAATCAACTATTTTATTTACATGATCCGTAAGATGTATGAGGCATATCTCTGCACTTCCTATAGCCCTGGTTCAATCTTCCAAATTGATGATTATGAGGACTGACGTATACTTTGCTCAGTATGTATGTATAGCCTAGATCAGAGATTCTCAAACTGTGGGTTGCAACCCCAAAGTAGTTTGCAACCATCTCAGTATGGGGTTGCGAGTGCCATGCCATGGGCAGGCTGGCTCAAGACACAACCACCACAGGGCCTCGACACTGCCCTCCAGCTCCTCTCTCCTCTTTACTCAACAGAGGAATAAGGATCCTGTGGCTGCCGGCTGCTCTGACCAGCAATGAGTTTCTCCTGTGCCAGTCAGACGGGCCCAGGGGAAAACTCATTGCTGGTCTGGGCAGCCAGCAGGGAGTAACTTAGGTAGGCAATGCTGACCCCCAGTCCGCCTTTTCATGCTTTTTTTTAATTAGTCTTCTATGATGGTTAATAGGCAAATGGCGTCCCCGGGCTTGCTGTCCCTATTTACCCAATCAGGCTTCCTCCACCACTTCTGGTTACTGTGACAGGCTGGCCTCATCTCCTGGTCCACGATTACAACTTGAAGGACACGTAAGGTAAGTTAAAGTGGGGGTTTCAACTTCAATAAATATATAAAGGGGCAGGGAGGCACAAGTTAAATATTTAAGGGGAAACAGGGGTGCAACTTAAATAAATATATTATGTAAGGTGGGACAGTTTAAATATATAAGGTGGAACAGAGGGCACAACTTAAATATACAGTATACAAGGGGTGGCAGGTGGCACAACATAATTAACTATATAAGGGGAGGGCAGGTGGCAAAACCTAATTAAACATATAAGGGGTCATGTGGCATAAATTAATTAAAGCACACATTAAATATAAAAGGGGACATGTGGCACACATTAATTAAACACCCTCTGACTCTCCCTGTCACCCATTGCTTTTCCCTGTCATCCTTTGCCTCCCCTGTCTCCCACTTCCTCCATCTGCCTCTTCATGTCTCCCACTGTCTCTCCCTTTCACTCTCTGCCCCTCCCTGTCACCCACTGCTTCCTGTCACCCTCTACCTCTTCCTGTCACCCAGTGCTTCTCCCCAGCACCCTCTGCTTCTTCCTGTCACCCACTGCTACACTCTGCCTCTCCATGCCCTCCTTTGCTTCTCCATGTCACCCACTGCCTTCCACTGCCTCTCCCTGTCACCCTCTGCCTCACCCTTTCATTCTTCACCCACTGCTTCCTGTCAACCTCTACCTCTCCCTGTAACTCTCTGCTTTTCCCCATCACTCTCTGCTTCTCCAGGTAACACACCTCCTCCCCAATCACCCACTGCTTATCCCTGTCACCCACTGTCACTCCCTGCCTCACTATGCATCTCCCTGCCAGCATCTACCTATCCCTGCCTCCTTCTGCCTCTTCTTGCCTCCCTCATCATCCGTCTGTCTCTCAATGCAAACCACTTCCTCACCACTCGCCCACTGCCACTTCCTGCCACCCTCTGCCTTGCATTGCCCTCTCTGCCTCCTACTGCCACCCTCTGCCTCTTCTTGCCAACCACTGCCTTTCCCTGCCCCCCTCTGCCCCCCTCTTCCTCTCCCTGTCACCTTCTGCTTCTGCCTCCAAATGTCACCCATTGCCTCCCTCTGTTTCCCTCTGCCTCTCCAGTCACCCTTTGCCTCTTCCTGTAACCCACTGCCTCCCCCTGACACCCACTACCTCTCCCTGGCAACCTATCTGCCACATATTGCCTCTTCCAGTCACCCACTGCTCCCTGTCACCCTCTACCTCTATGTCACCCATTGCCTCCCCATATCACCCTCTAACTCCCGCTTTCCCTCTGACTCCCCAGTCACACACTGTCTACCCAGTTACCTTCTACTTCTCCCAGGGATGCGGAGAAGGCATCAATGATATTAATAACCCTCCTTGTGTTGTCTGGTGATGGTCGACCCTGGACAAATCCCACCTGATCCTGATGAATAAGAAAGGGGAGTAAAGGATTAAGTCTATTTGCATAAATTCTAATATATGTGTTAAGAAGGGCAATTTTACTTGGTTTGGGGAAAGCAAATATTCTTGCCTCCAACATTTTTGTAGGGAAGGAGCCACATTATGAAGCTTCGTCAAAAAACAAAATCCTGAGCTAGGAGCGGAGTCAGGCAGTCCAATCAGGACCTGGGGCCTTATCTGTAGGAAGAGAGTGAAAGATTTTCCCCATTTCCTCAACCAACCATGGACGTTCAAGAGAGTGAAGTAATTAGACATACAGGGGCATATTCAATTAGGTGCGTGAATAGCAAAAATCACGCACCTGCGAGGTTTTACCTGCAGGTGCAGGATTTTTGCTACTGAATTAGGTTGCGTTTTGGTTTTCTTTGTGCCCCAGGAGCTTTTTTTTCACGCACCTCCAGAGCAAGTGTGATATTTCCCAAAATCGTTATTTTTGAGGAAAATCACTGGTACTTGCTCTGGGACCCCGGCGGCATTCCCCCTGAGGACTAATTAAGCAATTGGAAGTATCCAATTAGCTTAATTAGTCCATAATTACTCACCTTCTGCAGCACTGTCTTCTGCATCTTCTTCTTCATCCAGCGTCGGAAGCTGGGTCCTCTGCTGCAGGGTGAGTATGTCAGTGTGTGTGAGTGTTTGTAAGTGTTTATGAGTGAGTGTGTGTGCGTATGAGTGTTGTGTGTCTGTGGCCCCCCAGTGTCTGTGTGCCCCCCCTGGAATGGGTGCTGGGAGAACTACATTTCCCAGCAGCCCTTACCCCTCCCACCATCCCCTGGAGCCTAACAGCAGCCCCCGGGGCTCCCAGCAGCCCCCTCTCCAGTTAGAAGATGGAGAGGAGGCCACCGGGAGCCACGGAGACCACCGGCCAGGTAAGTGAAACATTTTTTTAGGCTTTTCTCGCGCCGCAACCACTTTTTTTTTAATTGATACCGCGGGTATCGGGAGCGCGCATACCTGCGGTATTCCAAAATTGGGGCGAGGGGTGCGAGGTATATTATCTCGCTAAACCTTGCGCCCAATTGAATATGCCCCTAAGTGAAGGCAAATTGATATATTTTAAAAATGTATCTATCCCTGCACTGTCGGTTGAGTAGCCAGGGAGCCAGGGGGTCATCAGCCAGATTATACAGTTTGGAATAGTAGTTCGCAAATGCATCTGCGATATCAGATGGTTCATAAACCCTATGCCTTTCAGATTAATGACCACTCTAATACGCTCTCTCTCGAGTTTCCCTCTCAATCTCTTAGCCAATAAGCATCCTGCCCTATCTCCCTGGACATAGAATTTCTGTTTAGTTTAAACAAATATTTATGGACCTCCTTCAAAGCCAAAGCATTCCATTCCTTTCTATATGTGCCTGACGAGACATATCTGCTTTGCGGATACGAGCCGCTGCTTGTATGGCTGAAGCCCTAACAACTGCTTTTAGAGAACACCAAAACGTAAACAGATTAGTGTCTTCTGGTTTGTTGGACTCTAAGGGCTGGATTCAGTATGGATCACACGGCTGCATTCGAACGCACCCACTAGCTGCGAAAATATGCTAATAAATGCAATCGCACGGCAACCACAGCACTATACCAAGACGCCCATCACTGTATAAAGCCACCCACTTCCCATGACATGCATCCGCGAAAACATCAGTAACATCGAGTAACATCTGAACCATTCTCACAGTAGTGGTTGACCTGACCCTTCCGCACAAACTGTTACATTTCCTGTCCCCATCTAGACCTCTGTGAGCATATACAATCTCCGGGGCTTACTTATGCACGCCCCTATAACGGAGTTCAAACGCACAGGCATGTATGCGTTCCCCCGACCACCGCCCCTCTCCACCCCTAAACAGTCACTTCATGTCAATCACTATGCTATTGGACTGCGTGCTCACTGCAATCGCATACGCATGCACAGAGCACAATTATCGACTGGCTGCATGCGAACGCAGCTGTGCAATCCAACCTGAAGGCCCTAAGTACAAAGAAAGGGATTGAGAAATGATCTGTTTAGCTTCTAAGCCCAAAAGTAAATGATCACCCCATGGACTAGGAGGGATCTTAACAAATTTGATATCCCAGCGAAGGGTTAATGCATCAGACCATGTTATCTGAAATGTCCAAATCAATATGCGAATAGGAGCTATGGACATGGGAATAAAAGGTGTAATCTCTTTCAGGGGCTGATTCAGCAAGAAACTCATATGAGAACTGCACGGATCCGGTTGATGTTTTCGCACTTCACATGTGTATGCATCGCAGTGCATGTGCGTGAACTAGCCAGTACAAGCAGGTAAGGGTATGCAGGCTACATGAAGTGTGTACGCAGACCCTTCCGATATTGATTGACTGGAATTGCTGTTTGTGGGTGGTGACGGGTGGCCGGCACTGACCACTGCACCAATGATGGAGTGTGGGTATCTCCTCTGAAGCAGAGCAATGAGCCCCCTGGGTAGATTACAGATGGGAGTGGGAGAAAACTGAAAAGTTTGCTGATTTATCTGAGCTCAATGAGAGGGGAGTGCAGGTCTTGTGGAAGCTAATCCCCAAATCACTTACCCACTCTAGGAGGTAACAGATGCTGTCTGCATTGCTGCCCTAGATCTGCAGCCAGTAAGGAGAAGGTCTGGTCCGACTTGGAAGTGGAATGCAGACTCCGGTCCAGTGTTAGATCCGTGCAGATAATGATGGAGCCGGAGCTCCACGCCGTCTGCGTCTCCCCACCATTCTAGATGTGGTGAGGCCACAACCAGCAAGGGCACTGTACAGTATCCCCCTGGCTCTGTGGACCACTCTGATCAGGTGCTGTGGTTCTGAGGGCACCCTGAAAGGGACCTGCACCACAAAGAGGGCTCCCCATCACGTCAAAGGGCCACCCCAGACGCCAATAGTCAGGAGCAGTCAAGAAGCGCGTCCATCGGGCTCACCTGCCAAGCCACACCCCCAAAGTTTCTTTTTAAGTGCTGCATTATACTGCTCTTCCTTTAGCCTTCTTGCTCCTAGAGAGGTTTATCTATCATCACATTTCTCCTCTCCCTTCTTTGCCCTCTTCAATCTGGTATCCATCTTGGTTCCTCCACTCCACTCTAGAGAAACTGCACTCACTAATAGTCTTCTCAATTCCGAAAGTCACTTCTCATGTCTCTTCCTTTTACAACTGTTTACTGGTTTTACTTCAAATACTCGACTCTGTCATTCTATTTAAGACTGTCCTCTCAATGTTCACTTCTTACCTCACCAGCTATTTGTTTTCTGTCTCTATATATTATTCAACACCCCCACCCCTCCATTTTCTTTACTGACGAAGTCCCTAAGGATCCATACTTGGCCTCCTCTTATCCGTTTACACCTCCTCCCTTGAAAACCTCATAAGATCCTTTGGTCTATAATACCTCTACCCTGATGACACTCCTACCTTTCTCCCTCCATCTTTTATGAGTCTCTTTTCTCAAATTAAATGTGACTAAAACTAAACTCATTGTCTTCCCCCTTTCCAGGACACCCGCTACTCACCAATTCTCTCTTTATGTTGATAACATCAACATGTACCTCAAGTCTGCTGTTGGGTATCTACCTCGACTCTTCATCTCCTTCACCTCTTATATTCAAATTATCTTTCAGTCCTGGCATTAGCACCTCAGCAACATTTCTAGGATCAGGCTTTTTCTCACCACTGATGATACCAAGAATTTCATCCACATACTTATCAATCCCGCCTAGACTACTACAACATCTTTCTCTATGGCCTTCTACATTCTTCCCTTTAACCTTTTCAGCCTTCCTGGACGCTGCTGCTTATCTCATGCCTCTGCCACTGCTCAGCCTCCCCCTCTGTAACTTGCTTGATTGGCTCCTTATCCCCTTTAAAATCCAGATCTAATGCCTCACCTTCACATATAAAACCCCTAAGCCTTCCTACTAAATTTCCTCTTCCTCTCCACCCTTGACCATCCATCTTTCCGTCTCACCCTCCAATTCTCACCCTAGTATGTAAGCCCACATGAGCAGTGCCCTATTTCCTCTAGTTCTATCCAGCACTATCCATGCCAGTTGTGCACCTTTTTCCCATGCCCCATTCAACGACTCTGATGCTATATGCTCACCCTTACCTTGTGTAAAGGCTAGTCAAGTGCCCAACTGACTACTCTCCCTATAACTTACCACCACTTTTTTAATATATGCTTATTAAGTGCCAACAAACAACAAAAATTTACATAGTAATACTGCAAAACAAATAAAAAACAAAGGTAAAAGAACAATTTAAAAATATACAACACAATTATCAAGACTAAAACCAACAGATAAAGCAATGTGGTTACCACTGCTTGTTCTTCAAGATAGTGAGTTGCCCTTTCCTTGCCCCATGTCCTATCTTACATGACATGTTATTGCTGTATGTTGTTCTGAGATGTGTCAATATACAATGAACTGTACCTATGATATGTCAAGTTACACTGTTACTTGGTAAATGTATCTTCCTTGCATGGCACTGCAGACATTTTGTGGTGATTTAAGGATAAAAGATAATAATAACAACAACATTTCTGAGGCAACACCTAGGCCAGAACAGCTTCATGAGATAATTTAACCAGGTACATCTAAGCAAAAATTAACAAATAAGTGCTACATGCTTTACGTAACATATGTAATCCACAGTACAATCTTATCCAGTACCCCCCCATAAAATAAATAGATAAAATTCAAAGTCAGTCAACTTAAGATGCCATGACATTTTTGAAGTTTAAACATAAACTATTTTAAACATCTAACTTTTAAGTCAGAATTTTGACTGTTGACTTAATGTATTTATTTATAAATTTATAAACAAGAGTAATATAGCAAAGGGTTGTTATAATAACTGTTAATAATACTAGTTAATGAATGAAGAAAAAGTGTATTGTGGACACACACAAGCACACTGTACTTCTAGTTATATAGAGCTTTTGTTGATAGGCATGTGACTGAATAAATGACGCTGCAGGGAACTTTTAAGCTCAAGAAAAGGAAAAATTGTTTGGAACAATTTGCATTAGTTCAAGGGCAACCTTGAGCACTTTACAGATGGTTTATTGCCATTCTTGTTCTGGTTAAGCTGTCTTTCATGTCAAAAGTCTTTTCCTGCTTTCTGATCAACAGGAAGAATTGCGGCTGCCACGCTGTTCACCTAAGCTCCTGCAGGGGCTCTTTTCCTTTGATCATTGATATCGTTTGCAATCGAGTTAAAATAGGGGGCTGCTGTGATAAGCTGAGATTCTGACAGTGAACAAGAATTTCCCCATTCCATTTAAACAACTTCTTTTCTTTTCAGATCTTGGGAACAGTTAATCTCAACACAGAGGAACCAGTGTTAAAGACTAATGTAGGGATAAGGGTGTCTGAGTTTTTTTTTAAATAAAAAGTAAGATATTAACAATCGGTGCCTAGGTTGCGTGTATGGAATTTAGTTATGCTGGAAATAAAAGTAAGGAATATTGTCCTTAAATTAAACAAAAATGATTTTAAATATTACTATAACATCATTTTGTATTTTTATCATTACTTGTAATGTCTTATATGCATCTCACATTTAAGCTATACATTCCATCAATAAACATTCAAATGACTTTCATGGGACGATTTGTATCAGATCCACGATTTCCCTTGAAAATTCTACCTTTGACATTCTGTACGATTTGTGTTTGGAAAAGGTACAATTCTACAAATGACCATACGACCCGATGTATTAAGACGTGTGTCACATCGTACTCGAACGGTCAAAATCTTTCTGCAAAACCATTTCATCTACGATGCCGATACACAACTGCGGGGACGCGCATCGGCATTGTAATTGTCTAGGAAACACAATTTTTTACACGATTGGTCATTACGATCATTCGAAAACGGCCATATTGTGAAAAAATTGCCCTCTGTATGGGGGCCTATATTAATAAAGTGTTTTTCGCTAAGTATAGAACAAGTGAAGTATTTGATGTACTTTTAAACCTAAACAGAACCAAACACTAGCACTCCCTATTTGCAAATGAGCAGCTCTCTTAATTCACAAGTGGATGTGAATGGAAAATAAAAATAATAAAGAGAGCGCTATTCTGTAATGTATGAACACTAAAATATAAAAAGCGGCAACATTAAAAACATGGTAAAACTATACTAAAACACCAGTAAAAAATGTATATAGCTCTTTTCAGAGTACTTGTTGAAGTCCTGTAATAATAGTCTATCCATATCTTAGGGATAGAGGTGAATCACACATGTAAGAGGTGAATAACAGGGTAAGATAAGAATAGACTGACTCCCGCGGTCCTTCTTATTACAGGGCTTCAACAAATACTCTAAAAAGAGCTTATATACAAACATTTGTACTGGTTGTTTTTGTCATTTTAATGTTGCTGCTTTTTATATTTTATTGTTCATACATTACAGAATAGCGCTCTCTTTATTATTTATATTTTTAAACCTACCATCAGCCGTTATTCATTATTTAAATTCACTCTTCTTACAATGTGCTGCTCATCTGACCCTAATTCATGTTTCATGAATTTATGTTTTCTGACATTGGGCTGACATTATTGTCATTGAAAAATCTAATGCATATTTCTGAGCTGCCTACATTGCTTTATCATATACACAATCCCTCCAGCGTGCCTCTATACTGCTATGCAATCTTATAAACAACCCTGATTTATAGAAGTCCATTTATGCATTTGCAAACATTGCTTTCTTGAGATATATTGCTTAGTAACAACCTTGCTCTAGGTGAATACATATGGTGCATTTTAAAATATGTTTAATATAAATTTCTGTTTTGTCGTATAACATATACAAGGTTCTAACTTGATCATATAATGTCCTCAGGCATTTGTGCATGTATTTCTCTGCTTCTTTTATGTCCCAGTGCATTTTGCTGCTATATGTTTATGCTTGACTCACATTCTCAGGCGTTGATTGGTTCACAATGTAGGTTTAACCACTTAACTGGCTAATTTTCTTCTCCTACAAACAATCAGAAATTTACAGTTTTTTTAATTGTATTAAGTTTAGAATGGATTTTAAAAAGGGTTTTAAATATATTATTGAAGTGAAAAATATACCCCCATCTCCTTATACCTGCCTCCATAGGCCCCCATACTTACCACCCGCTACCACCTACCACTCACACATATCTCCATGGTGTTAGTATACCCCCCATATTTATATGAAGGGATGGGATGGAGTAGGAGAGTAATTGCAGCTTCGTCATGGTAAAACGTATTGGTGAAAATTGTACGTATTAAGATTGGAAAAGAAGCAATAGCTGGATATAGGTTCCATCTGCATGTAATGAGCTCAATTACTTTTTTTTAATAATAAATAGTGTTTTATTAAAGTCTTATTGACAAACCCCCTATGTGCCATCAGACTCCTCCACATAAATCTTAGGTGTCATTAGACCCCTTCATATACCCCTTATATGCAATCAGACTCATCCACATACACTGTATATCAGTGGCGTAAGTTCATCCCAGATGCCCGAAGGCAAGTTATAATTTGGTGCCCCCCCATCACACCTGCTGACACTGTAATGTAGCTATTTGCATGTAGACAGGCTATAGATAGACGAAGGCAGCAGCTGATGGTCTGACACGGAGCTCTCCACTATTGTACGGTGGCTTCTCAGGTGCCGGGAAGGGCCATGACTGTACACTCCGGGTACATAGTTACAGCCCTAAGTGGGGTGAATATGTTGTGGACAATGGAGGAGGTGCCCCTTCAGAGCTGGAGCCCGGCGGCAGGCACCAGCATTGTCTCCCAGAGTTCTGCCCCTGCTGTATATGACATCAATCTCCTCCATATGCCCCTTATGTGTTATCAGACATCTCCACATACCCCTTATGTGCCAATGGACCCCTTCATATACCCCTTATATGCCATCAGACTCATGCACATACACCTTACATACCATCAATCTCCTCCACATGCCCCTTATATGTTATCAGACCTCTCCACATACCCCTTATGTGCCAATAAACCCCTTATATGCCATCAGACTCATCCACATACACCATATATGCCATCAATCTCCTCCACATGCCCCTTATGTGTTATCAGATATCTCCACATACCCCTTATGTGCCAATGGACCCCTTCATATACCCCTTATTTGCCATCAGACTCATCCACATACACCTTATATGCCATCAATCTCCTCCACATGCCCCTTATGTGTTATCAGACCTCTCCACATACCCCTTATGTGCCAATGGCCCCCTTCATATACTCCTTATATGCCATCAGACTCCTCTGCGCAGCAGAATGTTTAGGCATAAGGCACATGTAGGGGCCCTTAGCTGGTATACCATGTTTGTGGTCCAAAATGGTAAATATTACACAAGAGATCTTTGCTGGCTGGTATAGATAATTTCTAAAACCACATCCACTTGCATAGACCCCAACCTGTTTTTTTATAATTCCTATCACATTTACATTATAAAGTTGCTGGTTTCAAATATTTGCTTCTGGCCCATAAAGTATTTAGTACATTATACAGGTATGCTGGAGACATACACAATGGCGCTGAAAAGATGCATCTCTTATTGCATTTTCTGAGTTATCTGTCACTACAGTCATGCCAAGACAGTTTCTCCAATAAGAAGATATGCAGGCAATGACTCAAACTCCATTGTTAGCTTATGTTGCTGTAAGTTTGCGAACATTACCTGTTGCTTTAGCCTTCATTAAACCGATGTCTCTGGCGATAATGAAGTACTAATCCCACCTACTTTTGTGTTGGTTCCATCTACAGTTGATTTGACCCTGCCCACATAATGCCACTTCCAGAATTGTTTCACTTTAAGTTTCCAATCTACCGCTGCAAACTACCTGATGTTTTATCATCATCATCATTATTATCACCACCCCTTTTAAAATCAGCAGTTATATCTTTAGCCAAATGTAAGTATACATTATCTGCATCTGTTTCTGTCTCAATGTCATCATTATTACCTTGAGAAACAGATCTGTATAATCTTTGACATGTGTGGATGTCTACACTAGCAAAACACAAAATAAATGTCTTGCTTTTCAGACAAATGTTGCTGCTGATGTTGGTACTTCTTTTTGTGTTTACAATCTACCTGTATACAGGAATGATATACTTCTGATTGCCAGGTGCTGCTGAACAGCAGAGTAGGATTGCTCTTCAAGATTTTATTGCCACCAATGTGTAAAGGCCCCCATACATCAGAGATTGATTGCAGCAATCGTGCAATTTGCAATCGATTGTGTATAAAAATCTTTCCCTTTTTCAATCGATTGCAGATTGCAGAGATGCCACAATCGATTGAAAAAGGGAAAGATTTTTACACACAATCGATTGCAAATTGCACGATTGCTGCTATCAATCTCTGATGTATGGGGGCCTTTTGTCACTGGCATGGTCTATATATAATCTTGTATGGCTCATTTCAGCATTACTATTTACAGTACTCCATCCTCATTTAGCTTCTGTGACTGCTGAAGGTCCAAATACAGTAGCTGCCTCCCATTTATTTCTCATAATAGCAATCTTTTGTATCTCTACTTTTTCACTCCTATTCGGTTTTGCCATGTTTAATCAATATAATTAATATAATAAGTAAAAGAATGTAACAGAAGTGGGTGCTGAAACAGATAACAATGACTGTCCGACATGGCACAAAAATACTAACAAAGCAGTTATACTGTACTTATGAAATGGCTTAAACCATGGATAGATCAAGTCTCACAGTGATCCATAAATATGTTAAGCACTAGCTAGTGGTCAAAAATGAGTAACCAATAATATGTCTTTTGTTCACTAAATCAATGTCAATTGTATGATTTGAGCTACTGTATGACATTATTGCAATGCTTGGCTGTGCCGCGTGTCCTATCCCAACTTCTACACCAGCTCTCTTTATATATAGTATAATACATGTCCCAAAATGCAGAACTTACAAATACAGGGTCCAATGCAGAGTGAATACTAAAAAAGTTAAGGGTTAGGTATGAGTTGCCGGCAGTCAGGATCCCGGAGGTCAGAATCCTGACGCTGGGATCCCAACAGTGATAACACACCGACATTTGTTGGCCGGTATGCTAACCCTTCCCATTTCCCTACCCTAACCCTCCTTTACTGGCGCCTAACCCTAACCTCCCCTTCTAGTGCCTGAACCTAACCTCCCCGCACCCTAAACCTAACCCTCCCCCTTAGTGCCTAACCCTAATCCTCCCCCTATTGCCTAAACCTAACCCTCCCCCCTTAGTGCCTAACCCTAACACTCCCCCTAGTGCCTAACCCTAACCCTCCCCCTAGTACCTAGCCCTAACCCTCCCCCTAGTGTCTAACCCTAACCCTCCCCCTAGTGCCTGACCCTAACCCTCCCCCTAGTGCCTAATCCAAACCCTCCCCCTAGTGCCTACCTTCAGGATGCCAACTGTCGGTAGTCTGTCAGGATTCTGGCACCGGTATTTAGACCGTCGGCATCCAGTCAGCCGGGATCCTGACTACATCCCATTAGATAGCATAGAGTGTCTTGCATTAAATCTCTCTTCACATGCCCAGAAAAATCAGCGCTTGCATATGCAACAATGGAGATTTTCAGTACCTGGAAAGGAGTGACTGGTGATGGGAGGAAGTAGGGTAACCATAGGCTGAGTACAGCAAAGTGTGTTTGCCTATCTGCAAACACATACAGAGAGGGATACAGACTCTTATATACACCTGAGTAATGTTTGTATGGGGTGAACGGCAGGTGCAAATAGCAGATGATAATGGTTACCAACACTAGCAAACCACTTGTGACTGCCTGTGCAAATTTACTGCTAATGCTTATTGTATTGGCAGAACCGTCCTATAGGTGGCAGCAGCGTGTGGTAGAGAACAGGTGCAGAATAACACAGGATTAATGCAATATGCATACAATGGATGTAACGGGTCAACAGATCCAGCCAGGAACGTGTGGGAGTTTAATACAGGTGGTGTGCTGTAAAGAAAGGCACACACCTGTGTTAATACACAGTCGAGGTAGTATAGTACTTAGTGCAATTATTTGTGGTGACTCTGTGGAACCTGGAGGGACTCTGCCATAACTCACTCAAAAGTGCATATTGGTTGGTTGGGTGGGAGGTTAGCTGGGTCAGAGGTCATACTCCTGCAGTACGGGGTCCTGGCGGCTTATAGGAGACAGCGGAGAGCGCTTTCCAACATATTGTTGTTTTCTTCATTGCTCAAGCACTTTTTATGCTCTTGTGTGTATTTTTTAAGAATTTTGTTTAGTTTTTAATTCTCATATGCAAGACGGGGAGTTGTTTCGGATGCATTAGAGAAGCTTTATTGATGCCTAATAGAAAATGCATTTGATTCAAACAAGATAAATGAATAAAAATATGGGTGTTAGTATATGTGATGTATGCCTGACATAAACCAGTCACATACATATAGTACTTGTGTCAACCTGCAGGCATGTCAATATAGTTACAGCATTACATACAGTATTTCTGCAAGTACAGCTTTTTTAGCAAACACAACTTGCAATTTGGTAGACATTGTGCATTAGCACCACAGTGTGGAATTATCAAAACTGCTCGTTTGTATTGTCTGAAAGTCACACATACAGCATAATTCAATGCTCTATAATGTTCCAATTGATGTAATTTGGATTGTTATTAGACATATTGGTAAATGCTAGCAGAAGGCAGCAATCAGCCTGTGTGCCTTCATAGCACTAACAAACCCCAATCACACCATAAAGCATCCTACTTGCATACCTCCCAACATCAGAGGTCTGGATGGCAGGGCACGTGACCTTGGTGAAACGGGGCTCTGGCCATACCACCTTATTTTTTTTAATCCAAATTTTTATCATAACCAATCCACAGTGTGCAACACTGCAACACCTCCCAATTCCAGTCTTTCAAATGGGAAGTTATGCTACATATATCAACCATGGTGACATTGACCTAATACTCATACCAAGCACCAGGATAGGCCTACGTATAGCTTTACATAGTTTATATGAATCTGTATGTCAGACAGAGGACGCAGCTATGTTCATTCAGATTTGTTTGCCAGCATAACAATAAAAACAGTCAATCCAGGCCTGGCTACTTATCATATGTTGAAAAACAATACTGTTCTTTCTACTTCTGCTTTAGTAAAATTAAAGAAAATCATTAAGGTATTTTTGTCTGTAATTATTTATCAATATTACATTTACTTTGCATTCTTATTATTATCATCATCATCACAACAATCATTTCTTTCTAAGGGATCAATTCATTATGTTAATTATCGAGGTCCGACCGGACCCCGATAATTAACATACTAACTCGCTGCGGGTGCCGGAGCAAGGCATCATTGCTTTAGCATAGGGAAGGAGCTGGCTGTGAACCACAAGCGGGAGCAAATGCCATATGAAGATGGCGAATGCTCCCGCGGTCAAGCTCCGAAAATATTATATTTTCGGAACTTGATGAATTCTGTCCCCATACTAGTGTATGGCTACAGTGGACCATTCCGTGAGAGAAAGGTAAGCAGGAGATATCACCTTCTTGATGAATGGCCCGAAAACTTAATTTCTACAATTGCAGGTAAAAAGTTTCATTTTCACCTGCTTTTGTAGAAATGAAGTGATGATGAATAGGCCCCTAAGGCATCAGGTATATTTTTTAGCAATATTGTACCAGTGCAGAAGATGATGGCATAAATCAATTGACTTTCATTGACAATTTTCTGCAAATGGAACTGTAGGAAGCTAATTCTGGGTACACACCGCCATCCTATCTGACGATTGGTTAGTGCATATACACTTATCAATTGTCCGCCCAATGTGTCAGTCCTGATATCACGACTAGGGGGCATTTAAATTTGCCAGCCCACTGGAGTTGTCACTCACCGCTGGGTCTCTGCAGCATGTGAAGAGGCGATCACCCGTACAAGCTAGCACATACTTGCTGACTGTCCGGCAATGGCCGGTAAGCTCCTGAAAATCGGGCTGGGCTCCCTGCCACCCGCAGGAGAGGGCAAGTCTCCCTGACTGGATGACACCTCCCTTCCCCCACCACGTCCCCACATTCTCCCACACTTACCTGACTAAAGTCAGCGATCCAGAGGGGTCTGATGACGCGGTTCAGACTGAATCACATCATCGTATCCCTGCCCCCTGCTTTATAATGGCAGAAATCTCTGCATTTTATAGTGGGGGCAGGGCCACGAGGATGCAATTGCACCACATGCCCTCGCACCACCCACCACTGCCACAGTTACGCTTCCTGCAGCATCGACGTGGCTGCCCCCTTCTGGAGGGGCAACCAGAAAGTCATCAATCCTGCACCAGCAGATGCACCGATATATCTGTAGATACATATCAACCATCTGCTGTGCTCCACAGCCAATGCGATATGTCTGTGAACGACGTCGACAAGCTCGTGATATATCGCCCATTCGATCGAACAGCCGATATATATTGCCCAGTGTGTAGTTTACCCAGCTTTAGTCTTTACTATCTGAATAAATATTGACAGCATAGTGTACTGTAATCATACAATAAATAATAACAATAATACATTTGGCTATGTGAACTTAATATATACTGTTTGTATTACTAATTATATTTTTTTTAAGTAATGTATTTGAATCCTTTAACGTTTTACAAGAGACAGCTAATAAATAATAATAATAATATAGAGTATGTTTTGAAGTAATAATAGGGGCATGTTTCCTGAGGAGATCTCTGTTTTTGTTGCAGTTTATCATGAGGTAACAAGATTTGCAGACATTTCCAGCTGCCATTAATCAAGGTTGGAGCCTGACTGGAGCCAAGCAGGAGGCCAGTGCATGGATTCTACCTGAAGCATGGGAAATACAATGGGACAGAGATAAATGGTTTTCACCCTAAAAGCACTAAAATCCATTCCTTCATACTGCTTAACATTTACTCCCAGATTGATTTAGGCTGTCTCCCCCTTGGTCAAACCATTTATTACAGAGAACAGTGACAGTTTTATGCTTAGCTAACTAGTTATTATGCTTAGATTACTTGCTGTTTTGTTTCATGTAGCTCTCCTTCCTGGGCAAACATGCTGTCCCAATCTGTGTCCTATTAGATGTCCTGTAATTCTTGTTTAACATGGGAGAAAACATTTTGATCACACTATCAATACTTTTTATTGTCAACACACATTCCACAAAAAGCCTTAAATAAACTTACTCATTTAAAAAATACATCTGTCAGGTGATGCAAGTGTCTGGCTTACTATGCTTCCTGTTTGGTGTATAAACATGCAATTTCTTCATACTTCTGGAATGCTGACTTGAAAGATAAGCATGCAACTAGTTTCTACAATTGTGCTTGTGCTACTACTCTGCTGATTGTACTGCAGTGCTACACCCAGGAGACCTCAGATGCTTCATCATGACTCCTTCCCTTACAATGTGCTGTACTCAGCTTATTTATTAAGTAATTTGTATAGCGCACACACATTCCGCAGCGCTTTACGTGATTGATGTGGTCATTCACATCAGTCATGAACTTTCCTCTTAATTCTTTCACAGCTATATATATATATATATATATATTCATATTGATTTTCTGGCACTCACTGCATACTGCAGAGATCTGACCCTGTTGCCCTCTGTCTTGAAGATGATGGTAACCACTGGTGTCTTTTTTAATCCCTGAGTGCCGCCGATTGTGTGGAAAAAAATAAATAAATATATATATATATATATATATATATACAGCAAACAGAGGTAAGGCAGCACTCAGTAAACTTGCTAGTTATTTAGATGCCCATTGCACTCACCTGCCGATCCCTGGCGGAGCCCGGTGCGGTTGACAGAGGGGATCAGCAGGTGAGTGCAATGGGTGTCTACCTAGGTTTTGTTTGTTGCTATATTTATATGTTACAAGTGTTTGCTGCATTATTTATGTTTCCCTGAATATGGATAATAGTCCCCGAAACGTCGGCTTAAAGACATTTTATTCTATCCTCTTACAAGTCTGCTAAGTCCGCCTTACCTCCGTTTGCTGTATTTTGATGCGCCATCATCCTAGGAGGGCACAGCAGCAAGTTACCATACCTTCTGGGAGAGTGCCAAGCTGCTTTTCAATATTTTTTTTATATAGATATAGATAAGCTTTCAAAATCACCTTTAAATTGTAATTATGTATTTTTTTGGATGTTATGTGTTTGCAATTAAACATTTTTAAATATACTACACTATGCCAGCACTTTTTTCCTCCCCATTTATCATCCTACCTGGAGTGAAGTGACTATCCTACACTTTAAAGGAACGCAAGGTTGCTGACCGAGGACATATCATTATATGCCTAATTATTAGGCACACACGGAACGATTTGTAATTTAATATAAGTGTGCATCTGATATAACATACTATACTATAAGGCGCTCGCTCTCACCTTTTGTATTTTCCTAAAATTTTGGGACCGCACAACCACGAACCGTACTATTGAGATACATATGCTGAAATAGCAATTGATTTATAAATTGACATTGGATATGAACTTGCTGCACTAGATATTTTATGTTTATGTCTCTATATGTTTTGTTATTGGAATATACATCTCCTATTATTGCAAAAATTTGCGAAGAATTTGGGTCTAAGGAGATTAAGGTACCACAATGATAAGATACGTGTCATTATTTGATTATTTTTTGAGGCGCAGAGGGGTGTCAGCTCTATCAACAAGATTATGGTGGTCAGCTATCCACCAAATACATTTCAGACAATATATAGGGTTGACAATGAGCGCCTTCCGTGCTTAAAAGATAATCTTAGTTGTAAGTAAAATAAATAAAAAAATAAACATATGTGTGGTCAAATATAAAATCGTTTCAAATTTGTGCAACACTTTCAATAATAGTGGGATATATATAAATAATGGAAAAAAAGTGCATAATGCCTATGTAAACTTGATACCTATTGAGGCCAAAGTGCTACGTGTGCTTATTATAGAATTCCAACAAAGTGCAAAAGTGCAAAAAATACACAAAAGTGGCAATACCTACATAAACTTTAGAAAATTATTGAATTAATAAATAACATATACAGGTGTATCCAAATAAAAAAAAATATATATTTAATTAGATAAAAGACAATACATAAGAACAATTCATTTGATAAAAAAGCAAAACTACAATATATAGAAAAAATATAAGCAAATGGATAAAAAATTGGGGACATAGGATGAGGATCAAAGTGCCTCAATAGAGCCTCCCAACATGTTTCATCTGCTTCAGGCTGAAGTCCTGAAGCAGACGAAACATGTTGGGAGGCTCTATCCACTTACCTTCATAAACTTTTGAACATCCTTTTCAGATAAGCACTTTGATCCTCATCCTTTGCCCCCAATTTTTTTATCTATTTGCTTAGAGTTTTTCTATATATTGTAGGTTTGCTTATTTATCAAAGGAATTGTTCTTATGTAATGTCTTTTATCTATTTAAATATACATTTTTATTTGGATACACCTGTATATGTTATTTATTAATTGAATGATTTTCTGAACTTTTTATGTAGGTGTTGCCACTTTTGTGTATTTTTTGCACTTTTGCACTTTGTTGGAATTCTATAATAAGCACACGTAGCACTTTGGAAAAAGAAAGAAAATTAAATATCCTATTTGTTGGCGCACTTATGAATTATTATAAAATTTAACTTTTATGGTTATTATTTAAAATGGCAAAAACTTCCAAGAAGTTAAATATGCTATAAACAATACAATTGTGAATTAAAAATACATTAAATCAATATTGCTTGTTTCTTGTTTCTCTATTTGAATTCAATAATAAGTCATCTTTTATCCACCCTGAAATACACCATCTAATTAATCCTATGGAACTGTGATAGGTTCTAATAGGAAAATAATGTGCGTCACTGGCGTAATATGTAATGATGCTAGTTACAATTCTAAATGCTACAATGGTTACAGTTTGATAACAGTACTTATGTAGAGAAACAAAGTAGCAAATATATATATATTATCTATATATATATTATCTATATATTATATATATATATATATATATATATACTATGTTATCCCCGATGCTGCCTGGGTTTTCTCTCTCTTTTATTCTTTTTCTCCCTCCTCTCTCTTAATTGCTCCACTTCTTTTTTCTCCTCTTCCATCTTCCCCTCCTCACCTGTCTATTTCTCTCATCAGCACCTGAGTTTATTATATACTATAGATAACCCCTAACATTCCTTTTCATCTTTACAATTGTACTTTTTGCGATGTCCTGGCTTTCCTTCCTCTACAGAGTGTTTTTTCTTTGTGTATGTGGCCTGTTCATTCCTGTGTGCCTTTTCCTTTATTCTATACCAGGGGTAGGCAACATGTGGCACCCCAGCTGCTGTGGAACTACAAATGGCAAAATGCCCTGCCACAATTTTGCTGTTAGGCCATGCTAAAACTATGACAGGACATGCTACAATGTGTAGATCCATAGCAGCTGGAGTGCCACACGTTGTCTATCCCTGTTCTATACTGTTAAATATTTGTGGTTGTGATGAATAAGTATGGGAAATAACAGAAGACTGTAGATGTGTGTTATGCCGGGACACTATGGAAGTAACATCACTAACACAGGTGGGATGGGTAAGAGTTAATACCAACTGTCATTACATGTCAATGTAATGACCACATTTTTATCACTCTTCCGATATAAATAACGTAGTGCTTTTATTCCATGTAAGAAGGTGTCGGTACTCATCTAAAGTTACAAGTAGATCCAAGATTTATAGTAGCTTCCACATCCTGAATAAGTGTGCAGGTACTGTACTTACAGTGCTTATTTTATTCATTTGTTCACTGAGGTTTGTTTGAGTGCACAAAGAGAAAATATGTAAGTTGTATGTGAACTGTGTAGAGGGGAGGTAATTGGGTAGACTATTTTATAGAGATGACAAGGGTGGTACAGGAATTTGATACTGACATCCAATTATGAAGTAGAAACCATAGTATGTCCCACACTAAAGTGTTTGAGGAAGAGAATTTGGTACCCACTCACAGTGAGTTCTCTAAGCTGCAAGTAATAAATAGGTGACAGTATAAAAACACTGATGATGTCACAACCAGAGTATCTCTGCCACAGTGACCCCTAGTGGTCGAGTATGTTTTTACATACTGTACTATAGACCTGAATTTCTGTCATATCCAAGTGTATGTTTTTGCACATAAACATAAGCTATACCACTCAAAGAAGTTAGAACAAATGTATAAAAAAGGAATACATTTACACATGACAAAAATAAGGACATACCTAGAGAAGGAATCACAAAACACACTTTTACATTTCAGTAAATTAAAAAGATATTTTCTCAAATTTTGCAGCAAAAGAAAGCCTTAAGTTTCTTGAAAACAAATTATAAAATTTACCTTAAAAATAATAATATAAGACAGTTACTCCTACAGAATCTGGCACAGTGCAAAAAAGCAACAGAATAAGTAGTGTGTACTCTTAGGGGTATATTTACTAAAGTGTGAGTTAATAGAAGTGGAGGTGTTGCCCATAACAACCAATCTGCTATCAAATCTTCTATCTTCTGGAAGGTGCTAGATAAATGAAAAGTAGAATATGATTGGTTGCTATGGGCAACATCTCCACTTCTATAAACCCACACTTTAGTAAATATACCCCTAAAGGTATGAATTTTGAAAAAATTCTGGCAGCGAAATATTTAATTAATTTATAAGAATTACATTTGTTTAACATCTGTTAATTAATGTAGCTTCAATGCAAGCAACGCAGACACAAAGTTTTCTAAATACAGTACATATAAGAATAAAAATATTTAAACATGAAATCTGTTATAAAACCCAAAATATAATAAGTTTGAAATTATGTGTTATTTATCACAAAATTGCAATATTGTTAAGTCAAACCAACCTAGTATAATATGTATATCTATTGAACAATACATTGCTAATCCAAAATGCTAATAACAATAAACAATATATATGCATTATTTATTTGCCGCAGTAATGATGTTTATTTTGATGTATTTTAAATGAACAAACAGGTGTTAATTATTATTTACATTTAATTAAACTGGGTATATCTATAGTGGCGACCTGAAGTCACACCCCTGTGAAGAAATCCCGGCTACAGGAAGAAACACTTTAAGGAACATTTTTATTTGCCAGGGATGCTGTGACATTACCGGCGCCGTCGGAATCCTGACCCAGGACTAAACATAGGCGTCGAAATCCCGATGCCTATCTATAGCCTCACGCCAAATCCCAACAGCCGGCATCCCGAAGGTAAGGTAAGCGGGGAATGGGAAGCGTTAGCTGAGCGGGAGGGGAGGGGGGAAGTTTAGATTTAGCTACCTCCGTGGGGACTTAGGGCCTTGATAGAGATCAGAGGACTGATTGAAACTCATTGGCTAAAGAGAGGGAAGGGTATTGGCAGATTGACCAGGCCAGGAGAAGACAGTGTTTCCATCTGAAGCCGGGGTTTTCTTGAGGGTATCAAAACATCTATTTGATTTCTATACGCACCTTTTTTTCCTCATTCTGGTGGGAAGCCACCCTCATCCTTACTGTTTTAATATATCAGCTATAAATGTTTGACCTCATTTTTATATGGACTCTGTTAAACTTTTTTTAATCTTTTCCATTATATTGGCACTATTTTCATTGTGTATTAAAGACATATAATTTTTACTGATGTCATATTAGCATTTATTAAATTGGGGTTAAACATAACCGTACTAATGAGATACATATGCTGAAATAGCAATTGATTTATAAATTGACATTGGATATGAACTCGCTGCACTAGATATTTTATGTTCATGTCTCTAAATGTTTTGTTATTGGAATATACCTCTCCTATTATTGCAAACATTTGCGAAGAATTTGGGTCTAAGGAGATCAAGGTACCACAATGATAAGATACGTGTCATTATTTGATTATTTTTTGAGGCGCAGAGGGGTGTTGCCCAACTATGGGCTGTATTCAATTAGTTTTGCACAGCGATAATGTTTTGCTTGCCGGACTTTTAGCCTATATTGCGTCTTTTGGCTGCGGACACTTATCATGCGCATCCTCACTATTCACCCTATTCAATTCCAAAAGATGCAAAAAAGTTGACACATGAACTCAGAACAGGCAGAAAGTGGTGTCAGAATTGAGGAAATCAGTCTGAACCCCCCAAAAAGATGCAGAAACATTGGGGATCAATGTAATAGTCCCCTGATTAGGCCTAATAAAACTGTTTGGGGTACTTAAGTTGGTACAATTGACTCTAATTAGCGTCTTTGCAAAAGTGGTGAAGAATGGCATAAAGCAGTATTTTTGGGGGAAAAATTTTGAGTACCTGAAAATGGGTGCAAGCATCTTTTAATATCTCTAAAGTGAAGTTTTAATAAAAGTGAAATTCCACCCTCATAAAAGCACCTGCAATCCCAAAAACACTTGACCCCTTCTTAGAGCACCCCCAGAATCTTATTTAGCTAGTTTGCAAAGTTGTCCCCCCACTTTGTGCTTTTTTGCCCCCATAATTGAAGTACTTTTTTGGGGTGTTCTTAAGTTTTTCCCTGGAATTTTTTTACGCCTATTACATTGAAAAAAAATCAAATTGCTGTATTTTAAAAAAAAAATACTTTTATTGGTCCATAATTGGTGTAGCCTAATGTATATTAATAATCTAAAAGGACATATAAGATACACGATATAAGATAGTCTACCAGCCTGAGGAAGCAGACAGAGGCTCTGCGAAATGCATTGCTAGGTAACCATTCATTGGTTCTCTTCACTCCTTCATTAATTCTTTTAGTATATTTTATATATTTTTTAAAAATATATATTTTTTGAATATATATTTTTTTATTGTGTATCTTATATGTCCTTTTAGATTATTGATGTAAATTAGGTTACACCAATTATGGACCAATAAAAGTATTTTTTTCTAAAAAATACAGCAATTTGATTTTTTCATAAATCAGTCTTTTGGATCCAAGGACCACAAATCCCATATAACCGACGGACATCGGTTGCTAGAAATAAATGTCCAAGGCCTATATCATACTCCATAGAAGGTCCAATGCTCATATACCACCTACAAATGGTGAGTGCATTTTCAATTGCATTGAATATAACATATTTTCATTTAACAATATCACATGATATTAGTTTTATATTGTTTTACATATTTCGGAAAACACCGGGAAGAAATTCAAATCTATCTACAACACAGATCTCAAGATAGCGCTGGAACAATTCCATTTCTTCACAATTACTCTCTGGGGGCACTATTGAAAGGCCTCTGTTGTTCCCAGATGTACGTCTGGATCTATTGAATCTTACAGGGAATTTGGTGCTAGTCATACCCATCTCCCATCTATGGAATGTAATGATGTAATGCGCACAACCTCATGATGTCAGTCTCTCTTCTGGGGGGCGAGCTGGCAAGGATGCATTTGAACCCTGTAACGGTGCTGCTGCAGGTTAACAAGCATTGACGAAGTCATACTGCACTGTTCTGCCACCGGCATAAAGCAGGCACTGCCTTTGGATGATCATCTACACTACAACCCTCCTGGCATGCGTGACTCACTGGCATCTGTATTAAAAGTACTGTATACATCTGACCTGACAAAGTACATGTATCAGATCCCTATTAATATTTCAAGCCATCGGGCACCTGTATCTAACTGATTCACTTATATCCACTCAATGAGAATAAAGGTACTCTGCATCTATATTATTTTTATAATATCTTTATACCCTTACTATTGTAAGCTTGTGCTATAGAAGAGGAATTTCCAGGCTTCTCTCTAATAATGCCCGGTGATACTAATCTCATGAAATGATACATTGAGGTAAATATGCTGAAGGTCAATTTTGGCAGATCTTGCAGTTTTGGTGCGATTTTGCATCTAGTTTGCAAATTGGAGACTTATTAAAGTCAAAATTAGTGCCAAATCAACCAAAAATTTGACTTTAGAACATTAGACCAACCATCGATAATTTTACATAGACCACTATAAAAACAAGAGCTTTACTAACGGTCTTTTTTGAAATCTACAGAAAACTTACATCAAAATCTACCAGACAAAAGACCTTCCTGAGGCACGTGAAATTGGGAGAAGCACTGCACAGATCATTATGATCTGTGCAGGCTTCTTAGGTTTAAAAGCAATAAAGTAGTTAAATCCCCCCCCCCCCAAAAAAAAAAACAACCTTTGTTGGGTCCCCCACTAAAGTCATGACTAGCCCCAGGCCTTTCATCCTTGTCTGGTACAGGAAAATCAGGGGAAAAACTGGCGGAAAGGTTGCTCCTATTTTCCTTTAACCAACACTGGGCTGAACCAGCCAGGGTGGTAATGCCATGGTAGGAGGGACACATAACATTAGGTCCCCCTGCCAAAGCATTAGCCAGCCCCAAACTGTTCAGCTAAAGGCTTGCAATCCTCTGAAAGTGGGGATAAAATGGGGTCCCATTTTAATAGCCCAGGGCTATTCATTGGACCACTGGTAGTGGTGGATGTAGGGTTAATGTGTGAAAGATAGAAATAATATTGTCCTTTACAAAGGGAATACAGGTCCCAGCAAGCCTGCCTCAACATGGAGAACCACAAGTGCCAGCAGGCCCTGACAGTATTTGGCCGCTGGCACTTGTATCCCCACTGTAAAATAAATATTTAAAAAATGGCAGTACACACACCCCCTATGTTTTAACCGTTTATTACACACTCACACTAACATTACATACCTACCTTCTCCCTGGAGGTGATTGGTCCCCTTCTCCAGGTTGAAGTCTATGGTCTTCTTAAAACAAAAAAAGGTATTTCCCGTCCCGCTGAACTGATTGACAGGACCCATGTTATTTCCTGCACTATAGTCCTGATTGCTAAGAGCCAGACCACTGGTATATAACAGCAGGTTCTATGATAGCTGAAATGAGTAATAGTGATGGTTTTAAGTTCAGTTTTCTTCAGGGGGACACACTGAGGCATCCTGGTCCCACATTTTAGTTCCCAACCATTTCCCCCTTCTGCAAAGTGTTCATGGGGACTTTCTCAAGTTCCACTGCTGGGACATTGCCTAGCACAGTTTTATCACTTTCCACATGTGTTTTATCACTTTCCACATATTGCCATACAGTTTGTTCGGTCATTGTCTGGTTCAGCCTCCAGTAATTAGGCAACCACATCTGGTTCTCTTTGTGTAAGGCCAGTAACTGAGCAATCTGCTCACTTTGCCTTTCAATGGGCGGGATGTACTAAATGGAAAATGCAGTAAAAACCCTGTTTTCAGGGTTTTACCGCATTTTCCCTATGTATCATTGGCTGGCCGCCAGGGCTCTGCAGCGGAGGATAACACCAGCTTTTACTGGTATTACCCTATAGATGCCTATGGGCTTCTCTCCCCTCGTGCTGGTATGAGGGATCCGATCGGATCCCTCCCAGCATGCCTCGCGGCCGCCGAACCTGGTAGTCCATGGTGCAGCGCTAATCGCAAAGGACAACTCTTATCAGAAGAGCTGTCCTTTGCAGTACTGATCGCATATGTTAGTGCATATGCGATCTGTAACAATGCGATGTCTGGCGGGAAGTACTCCGCCCAATGATTCGAATAAGTTCAGCCCGTGGAATAGCATCAGGCTTTGAATACACCCCTTTTGACTTTCATATATTCTGAGCCTCCTATAGCCCCTGCATGCTGGGTCCTCGCCATTTGTACTACTAACTGTTACAACACTGTAAGGATTACAGTTCTCATGTCTTAGGTGTTCAATCCTTGACTCTTTGCACCAGCAGGAGAACCTCTGCACAGGAACATATCACTTTGTTTCTCCCAACGGTGCGTGGACTTTTCTGCAGTTGTCATATTCTTGATGCACCTGGCTGGTGCCATCATGGCACAATTGGTGTGCTCACCAGCTAGATAAGTTCCACCATTTAGTTTTGTTGTGTAACATAACATCATAGTTATATTCAAATAGAGGAGCCAAACATCATGGTTTGGCTCCAATATTTGAATTTTGGACTGCGCTGCAGCCTCACCTCTGGAGCGGCCACTGATTATATCCTATCAGACATAGGCTGGATGTCTCTGCAGTACTGATATGAAGCAGTCACACTAACACACTGATAAATTGAAATGATGGTTGGACAAGCTACCCAATTGCCTGAACAAAATGTTACACCTGCAGAATGCAGTATTTACCACCAAAATCTACTTTCAGAAGCCTCAATGGTTCCTATATTTATTAAGGAATGTGGCATTCTCCTAGTGTTCTCCCACTTTTTGAACATCCTACAGTACTTGAATAAATTAATAAAGGAAATATGCCACTTATCTATGCACAGCTCTATGAATATGTTTATAATTAGAATAATACATTTTGTCTGTGATTCGGTGACAACTGTTTATGATTTATCCAGGACAGACTTGGAAACTAGAGATGACTCATAACAGCAGACTCATAGATTAGAGCAAAGCAAACAAGGAGCAGATTTTCACCTAGGCAAAAGAATATTGCACTACAAGTGGGGAAACTTTAATCTCTTTTTATTTATAATTTTTGATAATGTATGCATCCCAAATATTAACACACAAAAAAATTATTTGAATAATCAACAATTCAAATATATCAAATATTATATCCAAAAAATAAAACTTCACAGAAATCCACATCAATCAAATTTGATTTGATTTTATTTGTTACAAAAATACATAAAACAAGAAAAAAATAAAATAAGAAAAATATACCGAAAAAGAATAAAAGGAGAAAAGAGGGGGGGGGGGGATTAAAGAAAGGCAAACTACGGTATAGTATATCACTCACGAAAAGCCAAAATCACTCCATTCCGGGCAACTGTCTATGAAATGCAGAGTACCAAGGGCCCCAGGTAGCATGGAACTTATTCACTGAATCGTGTAGGAGTGCAGTGATATGTTCCATAGAAGCCAAGTACCATATTTTATTTAACAATGAGGTTATTGCTGGGGCTTCAGTTTGCTTCAGTTTGTGGTGATCAACAGTTTGGCAGCATTATAGATATGACCACAAAGTTTGTTCTGAGGTTTAGAGAGGGAGCCAGTGGGTTTACATAAAAGCATATGTAGAAGGTTTCTAGGGGGAGAAACACTGAGCACGTTGGACACCAAATATGTGACTTCATACAAATATTTGGATATCACAGGGCAGTCCCACCATACATGTAAATAGGAACCTATTTGGCCACATTGTCTCCAACATAAGTTCGAAGACCCTGGGAAAATCTGATGTGGTTTTGCAGGAACCATGTACCAGGTAGGTCGCCAGATATAATCAAAGTTAGTCTCTAAAAGCTTCTGTGATGGAGGAGGGAGGTAACATAAGTGTTTAATTCAGCCTGTAAATTAGGGAGTAGAGTCAAAGGCCACATTAAAAAATTCAACAAAGCCGAGGGCCACTAAGCTATGCTGCAATATTTAAACTCTGCCCCTCCTCACACAATTATGACCCATAACTGCCCCTCCTACATTTTTAATTATGTCCCATAACTGCCCCCCTCTGCAGTGCCCTCAGTAGTGCCCCTTATACAGTGCCCCCTTTAGTGGCCCCCCTATACAGTGGCCCCAGTTGTGGTCCCCATTATGCCCTGGCCCCCCAGTAGTAGCCCCCCCTGCTGTGCCCCCAGTAGTAGTCCCCCCTATGCAGTGCCCCCAGTATTGGCCCTTATATAATGCCCCCAGTAGTAGTCTCCCCTATGCAGTGCCCCCAGTAGTGGTTCCCCTTATGCAGGCCCCAAGTAGTGGTTCCCCTTATACAGTGCCCCCAGTAGTGGTCCCCCTTATGCAGGCTCCCAGTAGTGCCCCTTATACAGTGCCCCCAGTAGTGGTACCCTTATGCAGGCCCCCTGTAGTGATGTCCCCTATACAGTGCTCCCAGTAGTGCCCCCCCTATGCAGTGCCCCCAGTAGTGGTCCCCCCCCAGCAGTACAGACAAAGACACACAAAAAAAATACCTGAGTTCCCACTCCTACTCCCGCTGCCGTCCACTCCTCCGTCCTCCCGAGCCGGTCCGTGTCTGTGCGTTCACTGGCTGAGAGAGGTCAGGCCCCGCCTCTCAGCCAATAAACGGCTCCTCCATTGTACTCAATGGTGGGAGCCGCAGGGTTACTAAAGATTATCCTGCGGCTCCCACCATTGACTTCAATGGAGGGAGCCGTTCATTGACTGAGAAGCGGGGCCTGACCTCTCTCAGCCAATGAATGCACAGACACGGAGCTTCAAAGGATGAAGCCGTGTCTGTGCGCTTCATTCCAGAAGGAATAATCATTCTGGTTAGAATGATTATTCCTTAAAGCGATGGTCGGATTTTCTTATTTTAACCCATGGATGCCTACTGGAGAAGGGGACTACTGGAAGTAATATAGGTGAGTATTGTGTTAGTGTGTGTATGTATGTATGTATTAAAGTTATACTTTGTAAGGTGTGTGTTTCTTGCAACTTTTCTTTACAGGTGAACTACAAGTCCCAGTGGGCCCTTAATACCACGCATGCTGGTACTTGTGGTTCTCCAAGTACCAGCATCCAGGGGGAGGCTTGCTGGGACCTGCAGTTCTACTGGAAAGACAATGTTTATTTACTGTATATCTATTTTTTACACAACACCTACACAATCAACCCACCACTCACTGCCCAGGGGTGGCAGGGATAGCCCCGGGCTATCAGCCTAGGGGTGCCCTGGAGAGGGAGACCCCTTTGTTTGAAGGGGTCTCCAACTCGCCAGGGATCCCTGGCCTGGGCTGACTAACGGTCAGGGCTGATGCTGCAGCTAGGGGGGCACAGTGATAGGGCTCCCCTGGCTGTGGCATCAGTCCCCCATTAGAGAAGGTCCAGGGCTGGTTCTGGATCTTACAGGGGAACCCTATGCAATTTTTTCCCTGCAAATCCAGGACCAGCCCTGCTTCCCATAGCCCAGTGCTGGCTGTACTAAGTACAGGGAGACCCTACATAATTTTTTCCCTGTACTTAGTCAACCAGAACTGGGTTTCAGCAGTCCGGGGCTGGTTATGATTTGGGGGAGGACCTCCGTAATTTTTTTTCTAATTTTAACTCTTTCTTTGCTTTTTACAGCCAGATACATGCAGGCATCTCACTGATGTCTGCATGTATCTGTGTCAATCCGACCTGCTCATGCTCAAATCGAAAGCATGAAGCAGGTCTATTGTATTGGGGATTTTAAGAGTGATTTGAAGTCCTATTTTGAGGTCAATTTTGAATCGAATGATAGTAAATAAGGGTTTTGTGTGTTGGGCTATGTAAAAGTACCAATGGTTTTCCGATTGGCGATTTGAGTCCAAATTCGATTTGAAGTCTGATTTTACATGCAATTTGGCCTTAGGTAAATACTCAAAACCTAAATCGAAGCAAAATTGAATGAAAATTGCACCTCAAATCACTCAAAATGCCAAATCGACTTTTAGTAAATTTACCCCTTAGAGGATTTCTGTGATTTCAGAGCTAATTCCAACTCCTCCCCATTGACAGGCACGTTCAAGTCTGCCTTGGCTGTGTCAGAGAGTTTAGGAAGTCTACATGAATCAAGATACTCGTACAAGGTCCATATTCTGCACTTAAGATACCTCTGGACTCATGGATATTTGTTCCCAGCCACATAGGGCTTCATACAAAAATCTATTCCAGGGCAAGATCAGACCATGAAGGGGGAGAGCTGAAGTGCCGGTGGAGACATTTCCTCACTGTTACAATGGCAACTCTCCCACTCATGGCTAATTGAATTGACCCCATAGTTTGTACAGCTGCAAAGTTGCTCCTTTTTTGTTCTTTGTCCCTAATTGTGACTCAACTAAATAATGTTTTCCTCCTGGTAAAATAGTTGATAAATAAATAATAATAAGTATTCATTAGTTGCAGTTCTTAAATCGATATGAAGCAATAAACATGGGCTGATTTATTTTCCATTTACGCTTGACATATTTAGCAAGATCATTTGTTGTTCAGTTTTTAAATAAATCTTTCCCTTTAAAAACATTGTTGAGATTGAGTCCTAATCAATAGTAGGAAACCATGTGAGCCTCAATGAGGATGTAGAACTGCAACAACTGTAATGTATATTGCTTCAGTAGCCAGCTTCCAGGATTCTACAATACAGAAATAAATGCTGCAAAAAGTTGCAGAAAAAGAAAAAATATTGATCCAAATCCCCAGCCCACAGAGATTATAGTCATTCTGTCTGATATGCAAGCACCATCTAAAAGAACATCATCAAGAAACTCCAGCTGTTGATGATGAGGTTACATTTTTCACTTCACAGCTTACTCAATGGCTTAAGAAAAGTACAAACCCAATGATGTTGCCCCAAAAACCATCATATTAATATTAGCCAACACTAGCACCTATCACTCCACTTATTCCCACACCTGGAGTGGACCTTCATCCATGTCACAAACACTTTGTTTACTAAATATGTCTTACGTTTGTAAGAAAAAAAAAATTACATGTAAAAATTTAAATTTATGTGTAGTATAGACAAAATATTTTGTATATACAAAATTATTTCCATCAGGCAGACTCCAAATAAATAAGTTTTTGTTTTTGGAATATATCTAATTGACCATAATTGATAAGGGAATAATCACATACAAATATAAAGTTTATTGCACGTACACGATGGGATACATCAGTGTTGCATGTAATTAGTCGCTTTATCTGTGGATGAGCAATGTGACCTTAATTATTTTTGTTCGTTTGCATCCCACACAGCTCCATCTTTTTTAGTACTTATATTATGTAAGCCTTGTGGTTTGAAACTTTTATACCTACATTTTAGACTCTTTTATATTAATTTATTTGTTTTTTTCTTGGGAATGAAGGTAAACAAATTACTTGAGAGTTTTAGTATTTACATGAATATGCCGATGATTTCTAAACAGATGTTAATGTTTATTTGTATACTGGCTTTCTCTTTGAAGAATAATTCCCTATTAATCAGTATTACTTGTTTTAAGGTTCATGAAATTACTTTGGATCATATTATTTATTTAAAAATGTTGTAGATAATTCATTCACTTCTTGTTTCTTATTAGTCTATACTGATTTTTGATATATTGTTCAACTACTTCCCAGTGACATATAGGGCCATATTCAATTGCCGGCGAAAAGTCCCAGACTTTTCGCATGCTGGAGTTTTCGCTGTCATTGCTAGTTTTGCCTCCGGAACAGTATCGTGCTCGTCAACGCGATTCGCTCTATTCAATTGCAAAGGACTCGAGAACGCGTCCCGGCGAAACTGTAATTGGCGAAAAGTCCTGTCAATTTTGGGGAAATCAGCCTGACACCCCCAAAAGATGCACTGACATGGGAGATCACTATGGATACCCCCGATTAGCCCTGCTGAAGGTATTTGGGATGCTTAAATGCTCTCAATTGGTGCTATTTAGCGTCTTTGCACAAGTGGTGAAGAATGGCATTTAGCAGTTTTTTTATGCTAAAATAAGTAGTCCCTGCAAATTTGGGGTACATGAAAATGAGTGCAAACATGTTAAAATAATCACTAAAGTGCGTTTTTTTTAAAACTTAAAAAACGCACCTTCAGCATGCACTTGCAATCCCAAAAAAAACAAAACATGGGCATACTTGGGGGACCCCCTGGAGTCTGTTTTGCTAGTTTTTTAGGTTCCCCCCAACTCTGTTTTTTTTTTACTTTTTTGGGGTGTTCGAAAGTATTTTTTGAACTTTTTTTGATGCAGTTTACCTTTGGGGGACTATGCCAAGGGTGCAGGGTGGTTCCCGCAACTTTGCAACCCAAACCTACAATTCTGCACATTTTTCCGCCTCCATTCACAGGCAAATCTTTTCCGTTGGTTACAAGGTGCAGACTTTTCGCATTGGCAAAAAAGTCTTTGCAATTAAATACGGGAAAAAGTTCTTGTCTGGCAAAATGACGTCACCGGCGAGAACTTTTCACAGATCTCGGCTTTTCGCCGGCAATTGAATACGGCCCTTTAGTTATAGAACATAACAGTTGGCACACAGACATGTTTGTAGCAATACTTATTAGTAATCATAGCCATTGGCTGCTATAGTCAGTGTTAGATTCAAAGTGCTTAGATTATTTATTTATTTATTTTTATTACCAGTTATTTATACAGCGCTCACATATTCCGCAGTGCTTTACAGAGAATATAAGATTATAAGTGTAATTAGAATTTGATAACTAAGATGAAGTTACGCTTTAATTAAGCTGGAGGAAAACATCCTAAAAGCCAGAACTCTTTCTGAAGGACAGCGTACAATATACTTGTGAGTTAGCTGATTCGCCATCACTCACACCTACTGTATGCATATCCAGTGTCGGACTGGGGCTTGAAGGGCCCAACAGGGGATTTCAATAGTAGGTGCCCGCTGAAGGGGCAAAATCATCTGCCAAAGTGGGTGTACCCAGTGAATAGAAAGGTGTGGCAATAATATGCAAATAGATGAAGGAGGAGTTAACTAGAGATAGACCTCCAAAAATATATATATACAGTATATATACACTGTATATATTAAGGCATACACACAGCCCCAGATAAAGATCACGCTCACACAGAGCAGGCAGAGCAGCACCAGATATTACACTGCCCTGCGGGGATACATGCAGCTACCCTGTATCCATGTATTCCTCCCTTGTCCCACTGCGGCTCCACTTTTTTCATAATTTTAGAGCCCATTACAGTCTCCAACTGCCAGATCATTTTCTGATAGATGACTGTGGGGCAGAGCCGTAACCGGACATTTTGGTGCCTGAAAGACTAATGATGCCCCCCCCCTCCCATTTTTAAACAGGGACATTAGGTGTCTAAAAGGATATTACCTCTTGGAGAAGGAGCGTGGCCTTGCCGCATGACCCATTGTCATCCCTCTGTCAACATAATTTCTGAAAGCTTTATGCTGTCACAATCTAATTTTATCCATGTCTTTCATTTTATGTATATGTCATTAAACTATAAAACTCAAAGCACAATAGTTTCACTGGGCAACTTCTCTTATCTGGATGTGGCAAAAGGGTTCATGAGATTTGTTTTTGTACAAAAAACAGAAACGTGGTCACTTCTATGAACTTTTTTAATCATCCACATAACTAATATACATTGAGATAGATGTTTAAGGCAGATCTCATTAACATTCTGCAAATAATGAAAAGAAAATTGGTATGCTCCACAAGGGTTATATATCATTGTGGACAAAAATGGTCACAGCTACTTAGTTGGAGATGAAAAATTAAAGCTAGAAATTAACTTTAAGCAGGGGTAGACATCGGAAGACCACCATCAAATGATAGCTGGGCTTCCACCATCAAAACTTTCGATGCAATGGTAAGTAACTATCGCATCAAAAGTATTTGATGAAAATAACTATTAATTTGACTTGTGCATGCGCAAAAGACACTGGGCCTGATTCAGAGCCGGACGCTCTGACCAGAGCACTCGCTCTGAATCAGGGCCCACCTCCATAAATATGGAGCGTCCTCCTGGACGCTCGTATAGCTGTGGGTCACCACCCACAGCATATACGAGCGTGCAGGATGATGGTCGCGATGGTCTTGACCATCGCGACCATCGCCAGTGCGAGCAGAAGCCTGCGGTGTTTCTCAACCGCAAGGCCAGGAGTGATTTTGGCTCTATCAGAGCCAAAATCACTCCCACTGACATTACTAGTGATGTCAGTGGGGCCGGCTTCTGATGGTTGGCGTTCCCTTGGGAACGCCTCCGTCTGGCAGGCACGCCCCTGGCACGCCCACCAAAGGGGGCGTGCTGTCAATCAACATCGACAGCACGCCCCCTTGGATCAGACACTACGAGCGAAGGAAAGTCCTTCGCTCGTCGCGTCTCGCGCATGCGCACGACGGAGCTCCCTCCGTCATGCGCATGCGCAGTGCAGACCATCGACCCACTTGCGAGCGGACAGCCGCTCGCGAGTGGGTCTGAATCAGGCCCTCTGTTTGCACATGCAGATTAACCTTATTGCCATGGCTGGCAGGGGAAAGGACTGGGGATGAGATGGAGTGGGATTGGGGGTGGGGCCTAGAGTAGCTCCTATGACAAAATGCCCGATGCTAACCCTAAGGTGCCTAACCCTAACCTCCCCCCGGGGGTGCCTAACCCTAACCCTCCCACCCCCTAGCCTAACCCTAACCTCCCGGGGGGGTGCCTAACCCTAAGTCCCCCCAGGGAGCCCTAAACCTATCCCTCCCCCCTGTGGCTGTCCGCTGCGGCGACTGGCATCCGCTCGATCGGGATGCCAGGCGCCAGTCTTCTGACGTCGGTCAAATGACAGGCATCTAGATTTAGACGCCTGTCATTCGTCCCTAGTCGGGATAACAAGTACAGGTACAGGGAAATGTACTTTTCTAGAACGTCTAATATTTACAGATTTCATGGGGAAAAAAACAAACAAATGTACCAAAGGCACTTACGGCATATTTTATATATTCCGTAGCATCACAAAATGTGTACAATGTGTGTGTCCTGGGAAATACAACCTGGCAAGAGCACAAATGCCCTACACATGTGTCCCCAGTCACTGTGCAAAGACAAAGATTTGCAATATGAGTCCTGTTTATTTTTATGTCCTAGAGATTGGAAAGGGATAAATTAATCAGCATCTGATTATATTACAAATCACTTACACCAATAGGAAGCAATTAATAGAGGTTAACTTTTCTTTTACCTGAAATAACCTATGGAACTCTTAAAGACTGTCCACATGTCAGCTCTGGACCTGGGCTCAGTTTCTGCTCTATGCCCTTCAGCTCTGACTTCCATCAACGCCTGGTCACACTCCGCTGCCCAGGAAGAGTGATTTGACACTTCCAAGTTCCCACAGAGTCTCAGACAGGGTCCTCACTCTCTTAGCAGAAGCCTCCTCCCTGTCCTCTCTCACTCGGCTTGCCGGGGATGGGATCTACTCCTCTCAGCGATCCACCCCTATCCTCATCTGGGGGGGGTAAATTGTCAGAACTTCAGAAACCCATGAGTGGGCGGAGATTTTTGGCTACCCTCGAGTGGGCAGAGCTTCGGCAGCCCGCGGGTGGGCGGAGTTTCATTAGCTATGGGTCAGGACAGCCAGGGGCTTAATGGGCAGAGGTCTGGAGCAGTGAAGTTCCATCAGCCCCGTTATTAATCCAGCCGGACATAATGGCAGCATATCCCCATTTGTGGCCCACTAAGCTCTGCCCTCTCACAGAAATGGCCAAAACACAATGGGCCCACTGGGCATTTACCCGATTCCCCAGCAGCCCAGTCCAAGCCTGTGCATATCCAGGAAACTCTTTACTGCACTCCCTCCTTGGACATTGCAAATACATCACACTCTGCTTGCTGCTCTTAGTGATTGCTTTTGTTTTTTAAAACACCTCTTCAGTAATCAATTGCTGCATCCATTACTTCTCAAAGACTTCTCTTCATATATCACTTTTGTAGCTGTACTCATACTTTTAGCAGCACTGTTCTTTTACCTCTAGTTTTGAACATTTAACTGAACATTTAACTACACTGTCTATATATCACACAGCCTCCACTCCAATATTCATCCCCCTTATTCCCTCATCCACACCATGAACACCTTTACTTCAACCACCCCCTTATTCAGTGTCTACATAATCCTTTACCTTACCTACTAATTTCACCCCTATCCTCCCCCTCTAGTCTCTTCCACTTGCCGTTCCCCCTCTCTTCCCTCCTCTGTCTCCCTTCCAACCTTTTGCTTCTCTACCTCACCGTTCATGTTCCTCCATTCTCAACCACCTCCCTCCATGGCCTTGCTACCCCACTACTAAGCCCACTCCCTCCTGTCTCTGCCTGTCACCTCCAGAGCTGCCAAGAAAAATCCTGGGCCCCAGTACAGCAACTTCCCGGGCCCCCACCCTGGAGGGGGTGTTTGCCACAGCATGTTGGACATGGCTGTAATTCTTTGTGGGTGGGTCTAGCATGTGAGAGGCGCCCACTCACAGGAGCATGGCATTGCACCCAGTAGCTGGGACAAAAGTATTAACTATTAGGATGGCGGGACAGTCCCATAGTAGTTGTATTTTTAGCTGGATGTATTTAGATGTTATAATGTAACAGACAAAAATGGAAGTGTTGAAACTTTATTTTATACATTTCTCATGTAAATAACACATAAATAAAATCACATTTTTGTTATACAGGTTGATGAATGAAGAACTTAATTTTGACATAACATCAGGTCATTTTAAAACTCACACATTCCGCAGCATATATACATGTCTATATACAGTCAGGTCGATAAATATTGGGACATTGACAGAATTTTCAGATTTTGGCCTCTATTCACCACCACAATGGTTTTGAAATGAAACAAACAAGATGTGCTTTAACTGCAGACTTTCAGATTTAATTTGAGGGTAATTACATCCAAATCGGGTGAACGGTGTAGGAATTACAACAGTTTCAATATGTGCCTCCCACTTTTTAAGGGACCAAAAGTAATGGGACTATCAACTCAAAAGCTATTTCATGGACAGGTGTGAGCTATTCCCTCATTATTTCATTATCAATTAAGCAGGTAAAAGGTCTGGAGTTGATTCTAGGTGTGACATTTGCATTTGGAATCAGTTGCTATCAACTCTCAATATGAGATCCAAAGAGCTGTCACTATCAGTGAAGCAAGCCATCATTAGGCTGAAAAATCAAAACAAACCCATTAGAGAGATAGCAAAAACATTAGGTGTGGCCAAATCAACTGTTTGGAACATTCTTAAAAAGAAAGAATGCACCGGAGAGCTCAGCAACACCAAAAGACCCGGAAGACCATGGAAAACAACTGTGGTGGATGACAAAAGAATTATTTCCCTGGTGAAGAAAAACCCCTTCACAACAGTTGGCCAAATCAAGAACACTCTCCAGGAGGTAGATGTATGTGTGTCAAAGTCAACAATCAAGAGAAGACTTCACAAGAGTGAATATAGAGGGTTCACCACAAGATGCAAACCATTGGTGAGCCACAAAAACAGGAAGACCAGATTACAGTTTGCCAAACAACATCTAAAAAAGCCATTACAGTTCTGCAACAACATCCTATGGACAGATGAGACAAAGATCAACTTGCACCAGAGTGATGGGAAGAGAAGAGAAGGAAAGGAACTGCTCATGATCCAAAACATACCACCTCATCAGTGATGCATGGTGGTGGTAGTGTCATGGCGTGGGCATGTATGGCTGCCAATGGAACTGGTTCCCTTGTATTTATTGATGATGTGACTGCTGACAAAAGCAGCAGAATGAATTCTGAAGTGTTTCGGGCAATATTATATGCTCATATTCAGTCAAATACTTCAGAACTCATTGGACGGCGCTTCACAGTGCAGATGAACAATGACCCGAAGCATACTGCATAAGCAACCAAGGAGTTTTTTAAGGCTAAAAAGTGGAATGTTATGCAATGGCCAAGTCAATCCCCTGACCTGAATCCGATTGAGCATGCATTTCACTTGATGAAGACAAACCTGAAGGGAAAATGCCCCAAGAACAAGCAAGAACTGAAGACATTTGCAGTAGAGGCCTGGCAGAGCATCACCAGGGATGAAACCCAGCGTCTGGTGATGTCTATGTGTTCCAGACTTCAGGCTGTAATTGCCTGCAAAGGATTTGCAACAAAGTATTAAAAAGTGAAAGTTAGATTTAGGATTGTTTAGTTTGTCCCATTACTTTTGACCCCTTAAAAAGTGGGAGGCACATATAGAAACCGTTGTAATTTCTACACCGTTCACCTGATTTGGATGTAATTACCCTCAAATTAAATCTGAAAGTCTGCAGTTAAAGCACATCTTGTCTGTTTCATTTTAAAGTCATTGTGGTGGTGAATAGAGGCCAAAATATGAAAATTCTGTCAATGTCCCAATATTTATGGACCTGACTGTAAATATATTTATATATACACAATGAAAGCCTTCCAGATCTCATCCTAACCCACTGCTCCATGCACTTCCTCACTATCTACCTATCTACCCCATCTGTGTCACCCTGTCTGTCTGCTCCTCCCCTTTAGAATGTAAGCTCTCACGAGTAGGGCCCTCGTCCCTCATGTGCTTCTCCTTCCCTTACTTATACTGTCATTTACTCCTAACTCTCCAAACTACTGTACACCTAACACTTGGTTGCTGACGCCCTGCTAATTATTTCAGTGTTATTCAGCAATGTTTATAAACCATGTCCTTGTCCTGCATTGTTTTGCACTGTTAATAACTGTTGACCTTTTACAATATGATTGGTCAATTATTTACCTTCATTTGCAGTAATGGTTGCATAAAAATATTTAGAATCATTACTTATCACTGGGGTAAATCTGGGTGTATAGATATCTATATGTTCAAACGTAATACAAATTCCTTTAGAGTATCTTCACCTCCAAAGACTTAAATTGTCATCTATATATGTTTTTCAGAGTGCTAAGTTTGCAGCCGTAAACTCAGAGAGCAATATTTTGTTTCCCTACCAATCCCCCATAAACAAGTTTGAACAGCTGGGGTAAATTTGTTAGCCATGGCTGTCCCAATAATGAATGAAACATAATTTGTGGTAGTAATAAAGTTAATGACTGTTGCAGAAAAAAAGAGAGCCTTGCGCATGATGAACTAAATTATATAAGGAAGCTACTGTTCTTGTAAAGTACATAAAACAAGATTTTTTTTTCAATTGGAATATTATTATTATTATTATTTTCATGGCAGAAAATAATTTATATGCTTGGCTGATGTTATTATCCTGATTATTTTGTAGCATTTTATATATTTGATATTTTACTTTATTTTTTACTTTCATTTGTTTAATTTCCTTTCCATATTTTTGGCATATAATTAACATTTTGGCACAAAACTTTTGTGAGCTCTAGAGTACAGTAAGGGGTAAATTTACTAAGATCCGTGTTGGTCCCGATTTGCATTTTCGGGTGAATATCACTTTTTTGCAAATCGGGAATTTACAATCATTAAAATCGGGTGATTTCTTCATTTTTTCAGCTTGAAATCAAGTGGTTTAATGCTGCAAATTTGGCTGTTTTGAACAATAGAAATGATATCACCATCGGCTCAATTCGGAAGTACTTTTCACTTTTTTAATACGAATTTACCATTATTCGTTTTACTAAAGTCGACCGTTTTACACTCAAATCGGGGACTCAATAGAAGTTTTAAATGCACCACCTCCTGAGCTGTGAGTTGCCATCGAACATACACAAATCAGTGTGATTTGTGTATGTTTCTGAATGGCAAGTGTGTAAGGGTTAATATTACAAAAAATGACGTGAGGTCCCCCCTCCAAAAGGCTAACCAGCCCCGGACTTGCCAGCCTGTCCTGGTACCTAAAATTACGGGGAACAAAACATGTAGGGTTCCACTGTAAATTAGCTATCAGTCCTGGTTTTAATTATAGGGGGAAAAAAATTATATAGGAGTCCCCCTGGTTGGTATCTGTTGCGTGGATCGCGATTTTAGTTTTTTGTTTTAAGAAGAGCTTGGATGCCTTCTGGAGAAGGAGACCACTCCTGGTAATGTAGGCGAGTATGTGTGTATGTATGTATGTAATAAAACTGTACTTTCATGGTGTGTGTGTGTGTTGTGTGTTTTTTTACACATTTCTTTACAGATGAACTACAGGTACCAGCAGACCCTTAATGCCCCATATGCTGGTATTTGTGGTTCTCCAAGTACCAGCATGCGGGGGAGGCTTGCTGGGACCTGTAGTTCCACTGTAAAGACAATGTTGTTAAATCTATTTTTTACACACTACATACATTATCAACCTGCCACCCACCGCCTAGGCCAGGGGTGCCCTGGAGAGGGGGACCCCTTTATTGGGGGGTTGCCCAACTCCCCGGGAATCCCTATCCTGGGCTGACTAGCGGTCAGGATTGATACTGCGGCTGGGGGGCCCAGTGAAAGGGCTCCCCTGGCTATGGCAGCAGCCCCCTTGTTAGAAAGGGTCCGGCGCTAGTTTTAATTATAGGGGTACCCCTACACAATTTTTTCCCCCCTATAATTAAAATCAGGACTGGCCCTGCAGCCAGGTGCTGGTACCTAATTTACGGTGGAACCCTACACGTTTTGTTCCCCATAATTTAAGGTACCAGGACAGGCTGGCAATATGGGGCTGGTTAGCCTTTGGGGGGGACCTCACGTCATTTTTTTAAACTAAATTTAACCCTAAAAATAAAAAAAAGAACAAACAGTCTGCACATATTTCGCTGATATGTGCAGGCTGCTTGTTCGGGAGATAAATTTGGCCATTTAAATCGGGACTTCAAATCGGACATGATCGACCAAATACACCATCAATCCTGTCAAAACTGGGAGCTTTTTTTTGTGAAAAACGACCGTTTTTTATCGATCCTATCCGAGTTGAATAAATAAGCGTTTTATGCTAACACATCTGGCATTTATTACAAGATGTCATACAAAGATAGGTTAAGGCAAGTGTAATTTTCCACGTCCTTCTACACACTATGGGGTGGATGCAGAAATGAGCAGATGGATTTTGTGTGTATTTACCATGTTAATGCTGCGGAACTGAGCGCACACTTCTACAGGTGATGCTGTGCCATGCAATCTCCGTCACATCTCCACTTGTAGCTAAGGTGTGAGCTAAGTAGCAACAGAGCAATGGCACCTAGGCTAGGTCTAGTGAGGGCTGGTCTGGGGTGTGTTGCTGCAACTGTGGGCTATGCAGAACTGTGAGTGCACCAAGTTACCATACAGTATGCATGTTTTCAGGTGTACCTATTACACTGAGAATAGAGCTGATACAAGTGTGCACTGACGATGATACCTGCTATGAAACCAAGGACGTCATTCAGAACCGCTCGCAAGCGCTGAGCACTCGCAAGTGGGTCAATGTTTAGGCCCTGCGCACGCGCAACGGCCGCACTGCGCGTGTGCAAGCCCCGGAGCGAGAGAGAAATTCTCTCGCTCCGGAGCTCACTACAAAAGGGGCGGCTGTCGATGTTGATCGACAGCTTGCCCCGTTTTGTAGGCGTGGCGAGGGGGTTGGTTTCACAAATGGAGGCGTTTGTGGGCCGTTTTGTGGGCGGCCGCACTGACATCATCAGTGATGTCAGTGGGGAGCTTCCTGCTCGATCAGATTAGCGAGCGGCGAGGAGGCCGGGTAAAAAAAAAAAAGCGGCCGTCCTGATTCAGAGCGAGCGCTCGCTTTTTGCGAGTGCCTCTGAATCGGGCCCTTAGTTCCATGCACATAATGTAAGTGTGATTGCGGGTGACTTTCCTTCATCTCTACATTGGCAGCTATGTTTATATGTCTTTCCTTTTGTGCACATCTGAACAGATGGTGATTCACAAAGAAGAACATTTTCTGTATTGCTTCATGTAAAATCCTATTCTCAGCTAAAGTGAGCATACAGTACGTTATATCTTTGAACACTAGATTATTATGAAACAGTTAAACAATGTTACAAGTATTGGATTAAATATACAATATTGAAGTAGTAAAGATGAATGCACTAAAACTAGGAGTCCTTCTTGCATTGAGAATTTGAGGCCACTTCATTGTACTACACGCAGCAAAGTCGACTCCATTATAATCTCATCATAACCATCCAGTGCATTTTGGACATCTACATCATATCTATATATACATTATTTATATATATGTGTATATGTATATATAAATATATATATATATATATACATAGTATATATAATTCTATCTATCTATCTATCTATCTATCTATCTATCTATCTATCTATCTATCTCTTTCTCTCTCTCTCTGTCTATCTCTCTCTCTCTCTCTCTCTCTCTCTCTATATCTCTCGGTCTATCTATCTATGTATCGCCACTGATCCACTGTAATAATTATGCCCATTTGTTAAAAGTTCTGGGAAAAGATATGACTATTGTAGAATCTCCCAATTGCATACAGTAGCTGTCAGTCTTTATATTACCCACAACGTCATGGTCACATAACATTTTGCTTCCTATCTGCCACCATTTACCAAGAACAATAGCACTTTATTTCCTTTCTGAACATTTTCCAAAATTGTACTGCTCTGCAAGTATGCTATATGAACAAAAGGATAGTCACAGATATAATATTGTTGCAAGAAAACCACAAAAACAAAGCTGAAATGTTATAAAAAAAGAACATAAAATACATAGTACAGTTGTCTTTGTTCTGTATTGTTGGAAGGAGCCCATCAAAGTCATTCAGTTAAAGTAACAACATGCTCATAACACCCTCTGGCAAGGGATTGCCTGCTACAGATTATAGCCTTGGCTCTTCTTACAGCTCATATTACTACATCTCTTGGGTAATATCACATGTATTAAAACCTTACTTAAAGGGATTCTCCTCACTTTTCATTATTTAACTGTATTCTGGTACTTCCATATGTAATATACTGTACCAGTAATAAAATACCTAAATACTTAATATAATAGCTAAACTACTCTTATACTTGTACATTAGAGCAGTGGCTATTAATCTGGGAGCCCCCTAGGGGTACTCACTGTGATATTCATCGGTACTAATGAGGCCGTGTGTCGCATGACATTATTAGACACACAGGGAAAGCAGCACATTTGGTGTGAAGGTTAGCATTACTGCCTCACAGCACTGAGGTCGTTGGTTCGATTTCACCATGGCCCTAACTGTGCGGAGTTTGTATATTCTCCCTGTGTTTGCGTGGTTTTCCTCCGGGTACTCCGGTTTCCTCCCACAATCCCAAAATATACTTCTTGACAGGGGCAGATTAGGCCACCGGGGTGCCGGGCCTGTTCCCTACAGTGGCTGGCTACCGCTCTTCCCTCACCCATGCCTGCTGCCATTATTAGGGCTCTGCTCCGATTAGGCAGCTCTACAGCTTCTGCGCATGTGCAGAAGCTTACTAATGGTGAAAGAAAAATGGCCGACAGAGGAGCTGTTGCGCATGCCCAGCTGCAGCAGCTCCTCCCACAAGCCTTTCCGGAACCTGTCAGTAACCACTGACAGCTCCGGCCACCAGTTCTTCCACCGCCCAACCCTAGCATAATCTACTCAATGAATGCTACAACAATAAGCAGCCTGCATGATGATGCTAGTCACAGACACACAGGGGGCCGGTAAGAGACAGGAATCCTGCGGATGGAGAGACATAGGGGGGTCTGGAGTAACACAGTGGGGCCTGGAGAGACACAGAAATTGTTTGATCAGGGAAATTCACATTTTGCCCTGCACAAAAATGTCTATTACTATATATTATCTGGTTAATACTTGGTTTACATTGGTTATATTTCCAAGTAAACAGACATCTTCCAGGCAATGTGATCTCCTACTAGTGAATACCGTTTGAAGACACTGCCCAGTGAGGCTCAAATTCATCAGAGGTTCCCCGTTGCAGAGAAACTACCATACAGTATACAATAGGTAAGAAAAGTCAAACTGACTGGCAAACTGTACCTAGTGTAGAGGGATGGGGGGCCCCAAAAAGTATTGTCCACCAAGATTTCTGTTTACGGTGGTGCTCCCCTCAGTGGCTTGCAACAGCCACTCCAGGCCCTAAGAGGAAAGAGTATTCTACCCTCCTCCACAGATCCACCCCCTCAACAGACCTGCCCCCTCAACAGACCTGCCCCTGTCAGGGCTGCTTCCAGAAATTTCCTGGGCTGGTTTTCCATCCTAATCCGTCGCTACTGGCAGGTTATTTGGCTCCTGGCAAAACAAAATAAAAAAAACTGTATTATAGAGAAATATTTAGTTTTTTAAATAAATCTTGTGTATAGCACATTTATTGCTTTTATGCTTTTAACATTTTATCTAATAGCAATTATATTAATTGCAAATGTATGACGTTACAAATGTTGGGGTACAAATACTGCAAATTGGATGCCAGGGGTTCCTAGGTACGCAGGGCCGTAACTAGGGTAGTGCGACCTGTGCCATGGCACAGGGCACCGCAGGGCAAGGGGTGCTGTTTGTGCCTGTCAATTTTCCTGTTTATTACCATTGTCACTTGTAGCTTCCTCTGCTTTTTTATCCCCAGTATCTCCTGATCTCCCCTATCTCTTCTCTGGCCCTACCCCATGAGGCCATGGCTCTTTTTCGGGTGAACATTTTATGTCCCTATTTTAAAAATGGGGAGGAGGCGCCAATACTCTTTCTAGCAATGGGCCCCAAAAAGTCTAGTTACGTCTCACTAGGTAGAATATGAGTGAGAACCACTGCTATAGAGAATACAACTGCACTCTATATTATCCAGCTGACTACTGTGGGCCTGATTCAGCAAGGATCGCTATTCTACTTATACGAACGATACGCCGTTGCTAATATTAGCTGTGAAATGCAAATGTTTGCAAATGCATTGTGATCGCAACCTAACATAAGGACGCCCACTTCCCGTTACACGCATCCGTATACTTGTGCAAATTAATCGTTAACATTGAGTACTATCAGACCCATATGCACAGTTAAGGCAGGTCAGATCTCACTCAGGGAATGCTAACTTCAGTGCACGCTATGAGACCTCAGGCTGCGTTTGGTATTGCAGTGTATAATTTATGCACGTCCCTGCAATGGCGTTGAGATGCACTGGCACGCCTGGTTTCGCCCGTCACCACCCACAAACGGCAGTTCCTGTCAATCAGGCTGCTCTGGGTCTGCAAAGCCTCTGCAGATGCTGTTCCCATCACATTTGCTAGTTTGCGCACTGTGATGCATATGCATGCACAGTGCGAATTAATCAACCGATTGCGTGCGTATTAGCAACTGATTTCCTTGCTGAATCAGGCCCTGTGCATCTAGTTAACAGGTCTATTGCTCCTTCCCACATTATGTGTGTGTGTGTGTGTGTGTTTGGCTGGGTACACATTAGACGACCTGTGTAACCAGCTGACCTACAATGCGGCAGACAACATATCGTGCAGTCCATACACAACGCACCATCTGGTGAACAACCCCACGATATGTCATTTACCAGCCACCTCCACAAGCATGTTCATCAAATTGACAGACTGAGCAGCATGGATTCCCGATCTGTCGATGCGTAGGACCGCGCATGATTGTTAATAGTGGGTGCACACTGGCTGATGTGGACGAGGTGTTGGCCTAACCGCCGGATTGGATGACATATTGTCTAATATGTAACCACCTTTTGTGTGTGTTTCAGAAAGATGATAAGAGGCTGCCTGATCCCCAAGACTGTGTGTGACTGCTCTATTCATTTCTTTAAAATAGTCATTATATGAATTTCATACATTGTATTCATTTCATACAGTAACACAATATAATTATATACCAAACCTGTGGCACAGTGGAAAGTGGTTAGCACTGCTGCTCCACAGCACTAGCTTATGCTTTGTTTTTGTTGTCCATCTATGTGGGGGTTGCCTGTTTTCCCTGTTTGCATGAGTTGACTCTGGGTGCTCTGGTTTATACTCACACTCCAAAGTCATTGGGATAGCCTAATATAGGGAGTTCAGAAAGTCCCTCCGCAGTAACTGCATGCTAAGTGTGTGACAGAGAATGGCACCTCCAGAGGTGGGGCTGCAGCGCAGTCTAAAATTTAAATAATGGAGCCACACCAACTGCCACTCCAACTGCTGCAAAACATCGCCAGCCAGGACTCACTGGCAGTGTGGCTCCCTTATTTGTATTTTGGACTGTCACACACTTAGCACAGTCAGTGTGGAGGTTCTTTCCGAACTCCCTGTATTAGTGTGTTTGTGTGGTTGGTAATTTAGGGCCTGATTCAGAGATTTACACTAAGCCGATATCATACCTCCCAACATGACCCTCTACAGGAGGGACACAATGCTCTGGTCCTGGACTTCCCTGGTAATTTATCATTGGTGGCAGCTCCAGAGGCGGGGCTGCAGCACAGTCCAAAATTCAAATAGAGGAGTCACACCAACTGCCAGTGAGTCCCAGCCAGTGATGTTTGGCAGCGTGCGAAATGACAGTTGGTGTGACTCCCCTATTTTACTTTTGAACTGCGCTGCAGCCTCACCTCTTACTAGGGAAGTCCAGGACCAGAGCATTGTGTCCCTCCTGGAGAGGGTCATGTTGGGAGCTATGCGATATTTATGCAGATTGAGCAATTTTTAACCATTGCACATGCGTAAAAGTCTTACTGTGCAGAGATTGCGATTGGTTTAGTCCAACTATAACAACTTGAGTCGGAGAATTCCAGTTCTCGCGACTTAACCTGGGTGTTTAGTCTCGAGAACCGGCATTCTCCGACTAAAGTGCTGGCCACGAGGCTGTTAGTGCTGCGCTAAGCCGGAAAACAGCCTTGCAGCCTTCACTTTAGTCGGATTTTTCCTCACTTAACAGTGCGCTCAATCGAATAGCTCCAGGGCCAACTTCCTGGAGACATTCACAGTGCACTGAGCTGAATCGCCCCCAATGTGTACGTGTGAGCGAAAGCAGCTGTCATCATTATCACTACCCCATGCTAAGTGCAGGAGATCTATTTGTAGTAGTGAGTAATGCTGGGCATCCACTATACAATTATCTGTCAGATATCTGTCCAATCTGGCTGGTTGGAATGAAAACCTTGTAATGTATGGGAGCATCAGTCGATCATATGGTTTTAAACACTGAAAAAAGGACAAAAAAATTTGTTCAAATTGGTTAAATTTGTGTGTTTTAACCAATTTGTCTGAACAACCATTTTTGGCTATTTTCCAGTGTTTGTGAGCAAATAGACGATTGTCATTTGCTCCCATACATTACCAGGTTTTCATTGGACAGATATCTGACAGGAAATTGTATATTATATATATTGTATATAATAAACTCTGAATTATGCCTACATTTGCAAGGTGCATATGTAGCTCACTACACATGCGCAGTATATGAAAAATCGGTAGATACTGATGATCGCATACCAAGTTGCATGCTTCTCAGAATCAGGGACATTTTTGTAATTTTTATTTTATCTCGTATTTTCTTTTGTGATCTTTATTCAACATTTGGTGTATATTTTGGGCTATATGTGATATAGCCAGCATTAACATAGTAAAGGACAGCAGGTGAATCTTATTGCTATACTCATACACACATTTAGGACCAATTCAGTGATTTATGCAAAACCTGTATTTTCGCAGATGGATCGATTGTTTGCTAATTCACATGCTCTCGAACACAGGAACCACTCACAAAGTGAGTGACAGGTAATCAGCATTTGGGGGAGGTAACAAGGGGGTGGTAAGAAAAATGCAGACGTGTCAGACCGCTTAAAAGCCATTTAGTGGGCGTGCATAAATTAGCCATTGCAATGTCCTTCCCAGCATGAGAGCTCTCTACGTGTCAGGAGAGCTACAGTGTTTGCAGCTGGTCAGACTTGACTTAGATGCTACATGACTGGCCGATGTGCATCGATGGTACCGATGTATACACTGTTGCATGGATATGAGAAGGCAGCAGTGATCATCTCTATGAACGGCTATGCTTTGGATGGCATTAGCGTATTTTAGAAACTGTGAGAGAATGCCATTGCGATTGCATTAGCATAAATCTCAGAATCAGGACCTTAGCTTTCCCACTTGAAAAGCAGGGCCATATTATATGATCATTAATTACTGGTGAGTCAACAACCTGGCTTTCCTGCTTCAGACACATACTGCAGCTATGGCCTTTTACTGTGTATTGGTTCTCTGAGCCTTTTATCAATGAAAAAATATGGACATTTATAGTTGGACTGCAGTTCCTCTGCATGATATTGTTGTGTGACTGCATGTGTTCCCTGCAGTAGGTCACTCTGCTCTCCTTCAGTCTGTCTTTTATATTCTGTGAACTTCTCCTTCTCCTCATCTTCCTGTTATCCTCCATCTCCTTTCGGGCTCAGTTTCTTAACTGGGGCTGATGGGGCATAGAGGGGGAGGAGCCAGTCACACTTCTAAATTATCTAAAGTGCCAGGCTCTACTCAACCACCATCTATACCCATTCCCCCAAATCAATAAAGACTGATTAATCAATGTTTGTTTTATTTTGCATTGAACAAAACCAGGTAATTTTCTGCTAAAAATTAAAAGAACTGAAAAAGAAGTATATAAAAATGTATATACATCTTATTTGGTCCTTTTATCTCCACTGATAAAGGAAACAATTATATATATTTTTTTAGAAAAATCTACGGCTATAGATTAGATTGATATATGCTATAAAGCATGGAAAAACCTTACATTATACTGTATATACATGTAGATTATTTCCCTGTCTAATACATGTGCTCTATTTAGCCTTTCTGTAACTGGCTACTACCAGCTTCTAAGTGAAAAAAGGCTTACAAAACCTCTGTTGGACAGCATTTTAAAAAACAAACATCTGTAGGTTACCTGTAAACATACAGAATAGACCTTCCAACTTTCCCTTCTAGGCTCTTTCCCTTTTTTCCCCAAACTCCCATTTGTTTGTGCAGTCCTTGGCTATAAATATTGGCACACTAAGAGGGTAGGTTATATCTGTGTGCGATGGATGTTAGTCCACATGGCATATCAACTTAGCCAGGGATATGGTTTATTAACCGGTAGAAGCCGGTAACAGGATAGCACAGGGTTAACAGTAATGCAGCAGGTACAGGCTGCAAGGAAGAGCCACTTGCAACAAGGAGTGTTATTAGGGTTGCTGGGCGTTTGGTGCACCTGTGCACTCACACTGTATAGGGATATTATAATGATGGCATAGGGATATTATAGTGATATTATAATGATAGCACAGTGCATTTTAAGGTCACTATAGGCTGTCCACACTTGGGAAGTACTCAGGGGCATGTCTGTCATGAAGGACGCTGTGACAGAGAAGAGGCGTGGTAACTCAGGAATGGCAATAGTGCAGGTCAGAGGCTGTGTCTCTAGGAGTCCGCTCTGGGTCATGGTGTCTGGTGTTTATGCAGCAATTAGGCAGCGCAGATTGCTCCTATGACACCTCCCTCACTCAAGGCTGTCTCTGGTCACATAAACACAAACACTCCATTCCTGGGCAGTTTAAAATTGGATCGCAGCGACGCCATCTTGCGACTGGCCGCAAGACGCCATCTTGGAAATGAGATTGCAAGACGCCATTTTGCGATTGGCCGCCTAAGCGCCATTTTAGATAAACTCACACTTTAGTACATGTGGCGATATTACTATTAGCATCATGCGATTGCATCTGTGACCATCGCCATAAGTTATGGCGATTCATCAAAAGCCCATTTCATGACTTTACGTAGTTTGGGTGCTCTGGATAAAGTGTGTGTATTATTATAATTCCCCTAAAGGATATATTTCAGAAATGGCTGTACAGTATGTCAAAATTGGATTGCATTAGCTAAACAGAGCAAATAGCCACGTGACAACTAGCTTGTGAAGACAAGCTTCATGGACATAACGTCTGCTCTCACTCCAGGTGGCCCTGCTCGAATACAGCAAGAGGGTTGTTTGTAGCACCTTACATTAGCAGGCTTCCAACAATAAAATACCTTCAAAGCCAAGAGTGTTATCTGAGGTTTGGGTCTTGTAGCTGTGCTAATTTGCATCTACACAGGCCCTGGGAGAACAACGACCAGTATTTTGGAGCCTGAAAAGGATAGGGGCTGCTGGGGCATGAGCAAGACATGGAACTATAATGCTCAGCATTCCATACTGCTAGGTGTTCTCATACACACATTAATACGCACAATTGCGCTGTTAACTAGTCGCATATTAGCGAATGCATAAGACCCTGTATGAAAACGCTGAATATTAGCTCCATGCACATGCATCTGCCCCAAGTTAACTAGCGTCTTTACATCAAACCCCACATACTCACACATTACATATTCACATACAAGGTTCCATAAGCTTTAAGGTATAAGATTCGAGTATGCACATTTATTATCATTGCTAGGAAATAAAGGTTATTTCGTAACTAAGGTTTTATACGCGATAAGTAAGCCATGTTTGGTATTGTACTGTTGCGTACTCTCTCAACAGTATTCCGGTAATATCGATGGAGAGATCGCAACATGCATTCTCAACTTATGGACCGCAGAGACTTCAAGCAACAAAATATACATTATATGAACAACTGTTAGGATTTGCATGAGGCGGGAAACCAGAGACCACCAGTTGTTAGAGGCTGGATTGTGTCTATTTGAACCAACCTGTTAAATGCCTTGTAACATATGCCCTCTCCTTTAGGACCAATGGTATTAGCAACAAACTTCTCTATTGTGTTGTTTATTCCTGGGGGGTATAAATATATGTGTTCTGACCCTGGGTTCCTAGTCTTTGTGCTGAATGCTGATTGACGAGGGGTATCTTGCTGATGCCTAACATCTGGACCAGAGAGCGCTGCGTATGTATAATTGTACTTGGGTCTGTATAATCTCTTTGCGGTAAGATTATATGAGGATCATAGCGTGTAACTGCTGTACTTTTACTTGAATAATACTTTGTGCTTTGGAACCACAGGTTCTAGGTCTGGAGTCTTTATTTACTGTATGACTGCGTATGCAAATTGGCATCATCCTTAGAGGTTTATAGGCAGGATATTAGAAGGTATAGGCAGGGGTATATAGAGGTTCAAAGGCAGTATCCTTAGGCATCACACCCACTACCAAAAACATAAAGGTGTTAGGCAGAACATTACATAACTTCAAGTGTATTTCAGCCCGTACTTCTGTAAGAAGATATTTAGTACATGTGACGTTAGACCTTTAGTTAACATGTCAGAACAAATGTCTGAAGTTATTATCTACCAGCTGTGGAAGTGGTGCAATGTGCTTAGATCTACCATGATGTTTAGTACTGGAAGATAAGTGTATTTAACCTTTGTTGTCACATACAATGTTGATGGTCTCATCTAAACTAAGACTACCTATTTCACATATAGGGGCAGATTTGTTTAGAAGTGGTGCTTACTAGGGTTGTAGCAGTACACAGGGTTTTCACTTGCAGCCCGCAGTAAGACCACAGACTGCACTTACCGCAGATTTATATTCACACACTCTTAAGGTGCAAACAGAAATCCACAGAAAATAGGATTTTCTGCCCTTACCGTGGCTGCCATGTGTGCGTTAACCCATAGCTCCCGGTACTTAACCCAGAATCTATGGATTAACATGTGCAAATCTTCTGGTTTACCCATTTGCCTCTAATTGAATAGCCCTGGGTGTTAAAAGTTAAGGCAATCTGTCCACGGTAAGCACCACTTCAAATTGAGTCTGCCCCAGTCTCTTTCAGCCATAATGCTTTTTTGTCTGTTTTTGTAAGAGCCATATATTCTGCCTTGGTATAGGATAAGGAAACAGTTGGCTGTTTTCTACTAGCAAATTGGTTCACACAGTTGACAGCGTGGGTTATGTCTTGTTGTCTGCCAACGCTTACATTCATCAAAGTTCCAATGGCACTGAGAAACTTTCTTAATTTCCTCAGTTATGCATATGTTGTTGGAAATATATCTTTTGAGATTTTCATGCTTTTGTCTATTTGGTGTGCTGACTGACTTGGCATCTGTCATTCCAAACTTATTTAGCATTGCCTCAATGTAGCCTTGTTGGTCTATAGTAATAGTCCCAGTGATCAGATTTTATATGATCCTTAGACCCAGCAATTGGTGCACTGCCCCAAGATCTTTGAGCTTAAACTTGTCACTTAAGGTGGGTACACACTTAGCAGATATATCTGCAGATCGAGTGATATGACATTAGCACTTTTACCTTTGAACCCATCTGAGTTTCTACTAGACTCTAGTACTCCGCAAATTTGCTTGTAACTTCACTCTTGCTTTTCAGGAAGTATACATGCATCATCCTTGTAATGTAGCATAATTTATGAGCATCATGAAGTAGTGGTTCCTGCTCACTTCAATTGGTCCACATATGTATGTATGCACTAATTCCAAGGTAGCAAATACAGCTTCTGTTGATAGCTACATAGCACAAGACTCCAAAGCCACTATTAGAAAATCATACTTTGGCATAAGGTTTTGCAACATTGCCATTACAACCTCCTCATCATCTACTTGGACACTTACTGAAGTCAGTTGCTAAGAGACAGACAGCATTTTATCTATATATTTATTCATATTCTTCCATGCACTCAGCTTGGTATCCTTACAAAATATGCATCAGGTTGATGTTTCTCGTTAAATCTTTGTCTTCATAAGATGTCTGTAAAGCCTTCCACATGTTGATGTTTTCCTGTGGATAATGGAATATATATGTTGTTCCACAGCTAAACCTATTGTCTCCATGCCTTTATCTACATTGTCTAGGTTAGAATTATCACCCGGATCAATGGCAACCTTCCACAGCTTTCCCCACTTAAACTGCAGTCTCATGGCAAACTTCCATGTGGCATAGTTATCTGATCCTGCCAATTTAGTGAAGCTCATGCTAGCCCCTGCACTGTACATTTTCCCTTGTAGGAATAAAGGACTATTCAATCTCACTCAGATCCTCTTATTCTGTGTTAGTGCAGTCTTTTTCTTGGGTGTCATTACTTGTTACATGCTGGTGTCTGGGCACCATAACAAGCAGCCTTAGCCTAGAACGTATTGGCAGACACTATAATGGTAGGTGGCAGTGGTGTGCGATGGAGGTTAGTCCACACGTCAGATCAATTTAACCAGGGATTTGTTTTCTTAACCAGTAGAAGCAGGTAGCAGAAAAACACATGGTTAACAGGAATGTAGCAGGCACAGGTTTCAAGGAACAGCCAGTTGCAGCTAGAAGTGTTATTAGCGTTGCTGTGTGTTGTGGTGTCACTATCCAACACACAAGTCATGATCCACAGGAGTAAGCTGTTCTACTTGAGCAGTAAACAGACAGATCTTGGTGGTGCTTGGCACACATCTATGTGACTGTTGAACATACTGTAGATAATATTGCACTGATCTGCTTGTGTATGAGTGACTCATTCTGAATCCTTTCTCATGCACGTGGGAAACATGTGACACTTTTACAATGGGTGTTCAATGCATATTTACATACATTTTAAAATCTGGAATGGTAAATGCCTCAATCCTAATTTTCAACACATCAAATTGGCCCAACCACATTCACAATCACATTTACTTGAGGATATTCCTGTTTTGGGTTCCATAAATCAGCACTTTCCTGACAATTTCTGAACTATTGGCATCTATGAATATTTCATGTATGTAAACGTAAAATTATTGAGGCCACATAGCTCAACTGTAGGAATTTATGTTAAATTAGATATAAATCTGCTTCCTCACACTGACATCTTGATTACACAACAGGCTAAATCTGTGTTCTAAATAATTAGAAAATCTTTTTCAATTTTGATCACCATTTCAGTACTACTACCACAATTCCAGTAAATACATATGATCCTCTGCAAGTCATGCCAGAGATCAAACCTACTGACATGCCTTATCTACAGAATAATGTCACATGAAAAGTTTTCATTTTAACAATCTTCCCAAATATGTTTACATAGAATGCAGTCTTATAAACAATTGCATTTTGGAACAGAGAGAAACAATGAATAGCTTTCTTGGAAAGATGAGTCTTAAATTGTGTAATTACTCTATGAATAAGTGTTTTGCTGTGGCAGGTAGATCAATTTGCAAAAACAGGGCTAACAATCTTTGGAACTTGGTTTATAAGAGAAAAAATATTTTCAAATTATCTTAGATAGCAATAACTTTTCCTCTATGTTGCCATTTTAATATACAGTAGTGACAAGTAACAATATCAAATACATGGGACAATGCAAAAATAAACCCTGTTTGAAGCTAATGGAGTGCTCTGCGCTGCTTCTTTAACGCATAGCCGTCGGGCACTATGGGGGAGATTTATCAAAGCTTGGAGAGAGATAAAGTACCAACCAATCAGATTCTGTCATTTTTCAAACCCAGCCTGCAAAGTGACAGGAGCTGGTTAGTTGGTACTTTTTCTCCAACCACTTTATCTCTCTCCAATACTTAGTACATAGACTCTGATGTCCCGGAGCAGACTCCTGGAGACACGACCTCCTACTTGTGCTAATGCAGCTTCTCTTACAGCGTCCTTCATAATGGATGAGTATTTCCCAAGTGTGGAGAGAATATAGTGACCCCAATATCCTATGTGCCACCACTATAATCTCCATATACAGTGTGTGTGCACAGAGGATATACTGTAAATAGTGGTGGCCTTACAACTGTACATTCTGCCAGTCTAGATTGACTGATGAGATATAGATCAGCAGTAATTCTGTGCCACACCTCCTGCACCTGCACTATGATATACTGTAGGTCTAAAATTATTTAATGGTCCATGACAATTGCAGCAAATATGGGCAAAGTTACACATAAAACCTATTCAGTCTGATGTATTTATCAATAAAATGTGTAGCGTACATTATTTTGAAATAATATCATCACAGTGTACTCTGCAAGTTAAATATGATCTGGTAGCAGTACCCATGTAAATAATGTTGCCATTTCTTGTATCTGATTACTGTTCAATGCCTTTAGACTGTTTATTTTATTAGATGTTTTTTGGTAGTTTGAACATTCACGGTGAGCATATGAATAGTTGACAAGTTAAGGACTAATATGAAGGTAAGGAAAAACATTTTTCTATAATGTTAAAGGTTTATTTTTTTTTACATCTGATGTGTAATTCCATTTTATTTTCACATTTAAATTAAAGTGACAATTCTTAAATAACATATTGAAAACCTGTGTAATTTGGTATAATGAAACTGTTGTTAAATGAGTCAGTTCATTAAAGAATAGTGCCACATGTACATGCTATTTATGTAGAGTAATAAAAAAATGCAGATGAAGTCAACACAAATAGAAATGTAAACTATAGAAGGAAAACAGGACACACAGTATAGCTGCATACTGTACTGTAGAGAATATAATGCACCAGATAAAAAGATGTAACAGTTTACTGTATATGTATATTTACAGTGAGGCTAAGTATTATATGAAGGGGTTAAATACATTTTTGCTAAGGTTATTGTATGTACACATTTAGAAAGAATGTGCACTACTGCTTTCATCCTAAAGTGTTACAAAGCTGGATGTATCTGTTTATACATTCCTAAGTAAGTGGGAGAGAAAAGCCACTCTACAGAAGATGCCTCCTGTCTCCGGAAACAGAGGGGGAGACCGGATTTCAGATTACAGCTTCCAGCAATTATACCATTTGTACTAAGCATTAATTGCATGAGGGATTGCCTGAAGAAAAGAGTCACATGTGACTATTAATAGGTGTAGGTAATATAGTAATAAACTTACAATAATGAAGCTATGTGTTTTAAAACTAAGATTTTATTTTATCTGAAAAAACATAAAATCATATATATTTTATAATTATTAATACTGCATATAAAATCATATAATTTATCATTATTAATAATGCATATCAAATATCATATATATTTTATAATTATTAATACTGCATATAAAATCATATAATTTATCATTATTAATACTGCATATAAAATCATATACTTTATCATTATTAATACTGCATATAAAATTATATATATATTATCATTATTAATACTGCATATAAAATAATATATAATTTATCATTATTAATACTGCATGTAATATCATATATTTTTTATCATTATTAATACTGCATGTAAAATATTATAATTTTTTAATCTTACTGCACATATTAATATCAGACATTAAATTCATTTTGATTTAAAAATAACTGTTATTATATTAACCACGTCAACATACAGTATGCAAGAGATATGATTGGTCTTTAAACTCAGACCACAATGCAACCATAGGTCAGAACTGTGACTGTCTGTAGCTGACAGTTTTGCCACAATGCCAAAACTGTGAACCAATCAGCATGCTTCCTAGTCATGTGATTGCTTTAGGAACGAATCACAGGTCACAGTAAGTTTGCAGTAAATAACTTTTATTAGTACATTCTTCCATACCATTTAAGATACTAAGAAGAGATAAAGGAGTGTGCTAGTTGCAACAGTGTGAAATGAAAAAATGTGTTACTTGTTCAAATTAAATGACCCTGTTCTGAAACCTTCTACATACATAAGGTAGTATTCACTTTATACATTACTTGCTAGGCTGATTGTTTGGTTAATTATTACTTTAGGCATCATGTTAGTTAGGAAAAAATATACCATTGTTGCTATCTATCTATATTATCAGTACCAAATGTGATAGGGAAAGAGAGATGTAAAGTGGAGAGAGATAAAGTACCAACCAATCCGCTCCTAATAGTAATTTTCAAACACAGCCTGTAAAATGACTGTTGTGAGCTGATTGGTTTGTACTTTATATCTCTCCACTTTATCTCTCTCCAAGCTTAGATAAATCTCCCCACATGGGCTTGGCGCTGAAATTTATGAAGCGTCTATTGCATGTCGCTGCAGGGGATGTCTGGATTGACTGCAAGAGTGTAACTAGTAGTGCGAGGAGTGTGGCTAGTGCTGTGCGTGTGTGTGTGGGGGGGGTCTGCACAGCAAGTGTGGCCTGCGCAGGGGTGGCTGGCCTGTGTGGCTAGCAGCATGGAGGTCATAGCTAACACAGTCTATGTATGTAAATTTATATATATACAATTCTATTATGCATAATAAATGTTTTTCTCTTACTCTCCCTGTTCCTTCCTGCCTATATATTTAACGATGTTGCATTCAATCTCCACCACTTCACTTTTATAATATACTGTGGCACCCACCCCAGTCACCTATACAGTATAATTTACTGTTTTTGCTGCACCCCACAATCCTATATACTGTACTTTTTTCTTATTACTTTTAAAGTAACTGAAGTAATTTAGTGAAATTTCACAGAGACATAGCTTGGTCTATGAGAAACATGAGGAAATCATAGTGTTGAAAGTGTTCGCTATTAGCATCTAGGCCAGCTTTAATGCGTCACTCCATGTTATGGAAGGTTTTAATCAACATATTGGGAGTCATAGTCTCAATTTCCCCGCTGAATGTTTTCACTCAGTGCCATGAGAGTCCGTGGCTTGTTGTGGTACACTTCCCCTTTTAACATGCCCCATAGGAAGAAATCCAGTGGTGTAAGGTCAGGTAACCTTGGTGACCAAAGGACCTCATTCAGAGCTGCTCCCAAAATGCGAGCGCTCGCTCTGAATGAGGGCGGCTGCTTCCTGTTTAAAATCCGGCCTCCTGGCCACTCGCTAAGCTGTGGGTGACCAGCAGCGAGTGTACAGGTGATGGTCGCGATGGTCGAGACCATCACAACCATCGGGGCTTGTGACGAGACCCTCGTCTGCCGCAAGCCCCAGGTAGCTTCCTGCTCTAACAGAGCAGGAAGCTACCTACTGACATCACTGCTGATGTCAGTAGGACCGCCTACAAATGGCAGGCGTTCTTTCAGGAATGCATCCATTTGTCTGGCCACCCGCCCTCCCGCCTACAAAACGAGGCGAGCTGTCGATCAACACCCCTTTTGTAGCAAGCCCCGGAGCGAGTGAATTTGTAACTCGCTCCGGAGCTAGCGCACGCGCACTGCGGCCGCTGCGCGTGCGCAGGGCCTCACCATCGACCAGCTTGCGAGCGCATAGGCCCTTGCGAGCGGTTAAGAATGAGGTCCAAAGTCCCTTGGAATTGACATGATCATCAAAGAATGAAGTAATTTCAGCCATGCATGAAAACACCACTGTAAGAAGCAGGAATACTGACTAGCAGTGGTAGCTCTGGTAGTGGGGCTGCAACTCAGTCCAAAATTCAAACAGAGGAACCACACCAACTGCAATCCTCACTGGCAGTTGGTGTGGCTCCCCTATTTGAATTTTGGACTGCGCTGTTGAGAAGGGTGGTGAACAGCTGGCCTTCACTTCATGCATGCGTGAATGGCTGACCTGGATGCTACTGACGAACACTTTAAACACTTGCTATGACCTCCTCATGTTTCTCAAAGACCAAGGTATGTCTGTACCAAATTTCACAAAATTACGTCAATTACTTTAATAGTTATAAGAAAAAAGTTGGGGTCAATAGCAAGTGAAACACCATGTATATTTTAATGGTTATTGCATCCTCCCCTTTCTTTTTTTTCACTTATGATCTTATCCCCTTTCTTCCTACCCTCTTCTTTCTTCTGTTCTTCTGCCAGTGCTGCTGTGATTGCATTGGACCCTTGCTCTCCAGCGCGGCATCCACTCCTATTCTTGGAGATGAGATGTCATGACACCTTATTCCGCTATTGTGTCACACCACCAGTATACAGAAGGGGAAGGAACTCAGGGGGCATTGGTCCATGGAGCAGCGGAGCCTCAATGGGGGGGTGAGTTGGCTGGTTGCAGGGGGCACCAGCTGAACCACCCTCTCTATGGTCCTGTTCGGGATACTACCCCCCTTAAGGAGGGTGGGTATGGAGGTGTGTGGTGTCTGCATGATGGGGATTGAGGGGTCAGGACCACAGCCACTGGTAGCATTTGACAGAAAACTTTATTTTTCCCTGTTCACGTGGATCTAGGAACCTGTTGACCTGTTCTCATGGGGGGCCTGGAGCTAAAGCTCCAACATCTACATTGCTAATCTGGCCCTTAATTTTAGCCTATCCAAATTATGATTTTATTTGAGGATTTTCATTATTATTATTTACATTTTAAACAAAGAGGGAGTTGCAGGGTCAGTGGACCTCATTCAGACCAGGTCACAAATGCTGAGCGCTCGCAACCAGGTCAATGTTTAGGCCCTGTGCACGCGCAGCGGTCGCACTGCATGTGCGCAAGCCCCAGAGTGAGAGAGAAATTCTCTTGCTCCAAAGCTCACTACAAAAGGGGCGGCTGTCGATGGCAGGGGGGTGGTTTCACAAACGGAGGTGTTCCTTAAGGAACACCTGTCGTTTTGTGGGCGGCCGCACTGACATCAGCAGTGATGTCATTGGGGAGCTTCCTGCTCGATCAGAGCAGGAAGCTCCCTGGGGCTTGCGGTTGCCGAGACCCAACCTTAGGGTCTTGTCGCAAGCCCCGATGCTCGCGATGGTTTTGACCATTGTGACCATCAACCTGGTCAGTTGCTAAAGCTGTGGGTGGTAACCCACAGCTTAGCTAGTGACCAGGAGGCCGCACTTGAAAAGTCAAACGGCCGCCCTCATTCAGAGCGAGCGCTCGCTTCTTGCGACCGCCTCTGAATGAGGGCTAGTGAGTGCACAGGAACACAAAGAGAAAGAAAAGTGTTGTTCTTAATGCAGTGCACTGAATGAAGACCAATATACATATAAAACTTAACTTTTATTACTAATGAATTTTATTACTAATAAATTAGCAAAATAATTAAAAATAATTCCACGGAATTATATAAACAAACAATATAATTAAAATGTAAAGACGTGGACTAAAGCAGTGGTTCACAAACTGGGTGCCGTGACACCCTGGGGTACCTCAGGGCACTTGCAGGGGTACCTTGGGTTGGTGGTCCAGTACCAAATAAAATAATTTTGTCAATGTGATAGGCAAAACCCGTGCTAATGCCTGCGAATCAAAAAATATGTGGACAAATAGAAGTGCAGCCCAGTCAATCACCACATAACTGAACCTAACTAAGGTTGACATATAAGCACAATTTACTTCATTTAATTTCTGCTGAATTTCTCAATAAGAAACTTTTGCCCAGGGCTGCCGTGAAAAATATGCTGATAACTCTAGGATGCCGTGATTCGAAAAAGTTTGGGAACCACTGGACTAAAGTGAGAATAAAATAGATCGGCGAGTCTCCCGTGGTCTCTAATCAAAAAATCCTTTATTGAAAGTTGTTTTTAGTGTAACCATTACCCTGAATGATGGATGCTATAGGCACTTATTGTGTTAAAGTAATTCCAACAAAAGTTACATTTATATCACTACTTTATATTGTATATAATTTTCATCTAAAGGGTGGTAGATTGGAGCATTATAGGTATAATGTACCTTTAGCTGCCTGAGTACAATTGTGTTATAATCACAGGGCAACAATATATTAGGAGCACTCTATTTTAGAGTCTGTTTAGAATGAATAGGACATTGCTGGAATCAATCTGCAACAATGTTTCTTATAGACATTGATAGTTATTGTGTAGCTACATTAATCCACCAACAGCATCTAATTATCTCATAACCTCTATGAGTGATCAAAATATTATACAGTCCTCAAATATACGAGTGAGTAGTACTGGTTTACTCTGGACACTGATGGTATAATAAACTACACCCTGATTACTCTTCTATATAGATGTTGCGTTTTGGATATAGCATGTGACCCTATTATATACTGTTACTCTAACTTCAAGCTGTATGCTGGTATCGTCTGTCACAATAGGCAGTCCTATTTTATAGCCCCCTCTCAGAATAGTCTGATAAGGTGAATAGCCTTGTAGTTGTGGCCACAAAATATGTGGCCTTATATAATGATCACACATTGATTTATCTAATAGCAGTCTTATTTATGGCTATACACGAGAACCTTTTATACACAGTGAATGGTTTATATACAGGTTGAGTCTCCCATAACCAAAATACTTGGGACCAGGGGCATTCTGTATAACGGAATATTCCGTATTTTGGAATATTTGCATATCATAATGAAATATCTTGGGAATGGGACCCCAATATACACAATGCATTTATGTGTTATATACACCTTATACACACAGCCTGCAGGTAACTTTATACAATATTTTCAATCATTTTGTGGCTCAAGCAACATTTGTGTACAGAAATGAAATTCATTTATGTTTCATATACACCTTATACACACAGCCTGAAGGTAATTTTATACAATATTTTTTAATAATTTGTGCCTTAGACAAAGTTTGTGTACATTGAACAATCAAAAATCAAAGGTTTCATTATCTCAGTCATGCCAAAATTATTCTGTATTTCAGAATATTTCGTATTTTGGAATATTTGGATATAGAAGACTCAACCTGTAATAATTATACGCTGATTTGAATATAATAGGCAGCCCATTGTGTGTCCATATACTAAATTTATTCAGAGCACACTTATTGTATTTGTAGTATCATCCACAATATATTTTGTATTCTAAATCTATGGGGATAATCAGCAGTATATAATGTATATAATATATATAATGTGGTAACACAGTGGCTCCGAGTACCAGGGAGACACAGCCGAAAATGCCGACTCGTGTTTCGCTGTTCAAGCTTTAATCAGGCTCTCGGACCATGTCATTATATAAGAAAATAATGTTGATATTTTGTGTGAACTTGAAAAAAGCGCCGAAGGAGGGAGGGGCGAGTTCCACCACTTTTCTAGGACCACTTTAAGCACTGGCAATGGAAAACATATGTTTTCCATATCAGCAGAGAATGACTCAATGGGGGAAATGTAACAGGTATCAAGACACCATTGAAATTAATCTCGCTGGAAATCTCACTTTAGTTTCCGATGAGTTTGCATAATAACTTTTTGAATGTAATAGGTGGTGAGTCACAAGTTGCCTACGTAACTTGATAAAGAGTTTCATTACATTCAGCGTGTTTGTTCTAAACCACTGTAGGTATTGCTCTGCCAGAGTTGTGGATGTTTGAGCCCATTAGCCCTAAAGTATATACTGTAAATCTTGTTTGTGCTGATCTTCCTTTCAGCATCTGAGTAGCTACAGTAGGAGTTAGGTGGATAGGATAGATGAAAGAGGAGAGAGATATTTGTCAATTGTTGAGTTGATAAATGACTACTGAGTGCATTGTCTTTGTGAAAGTGCCTGTATTGTTTATTATATATTTTTGCATTTTTCATCCTTTTCATTTTTGTCAGTTTGCTTGTTATGTCTTATTTGTGGTGAGTACATGGTGTGTGATAGTGTCTGTTATTTTCAGTGTTAACTGTTATTGGTATATGGCCACTAGGGGGATTTAGGGATAGAATAATGAGGAGGAGGGGAGGTTGGCGGTACCTCCTGAGTTATTGATGGACGGTGGAGAATATGAGGATTTTGCAGCTGAAGAATTGATGGTTTAGTTAATGTTCAAATTAACAAATGCCATAGTAACGGTCTAAAAATCTGCATGCCAGCATGAATGAGGTAATGTTGGCACCTAACATGTTTTTCAACAATGCTGATTGCTCTGTAAATTTTTTAAATAATGTTAAGTTGCAAGCCTGACTCTACTCTAGCGCCCAGAGTCTATAAGTGTGGCAATGGTCGCTCTGCGCAGAGTGCGCTGCCGGCTGCCGGACTGAGAGCCATGACAGAGACTGCACATGGCCCCCTCCTCTCTAGAAATGCCCCTGCAGGGAACATTGACAGAAGCTTGGTGGAATTAATGGAGGCAATTAGGGAGCAAACCCAAACACAACTCCTCATTCACACAGAGCAATAACAGCATCATAAAAACAAAATTGCTCAACAGACTTCTACAGCTAGCAGCCAGGCTAGCACACAGCCGACTTCTGCACCAGCAAGTTCACCTAGTCAGGGTGTGCACACAGGGAGGAGTGAGGAGAGGGATGGGTAGGAGGTCAGATGAGGAGCCACAACCACAAAAATAATGTAAACATATGTATACTCTGTCAGACCCCACTGTTCTGACCCCCATTGTTCTTTCCCACCACTCTCCCAACTTGCTCTGTCCTGCAATCAGTCCGGCAATGCCCTGCATGCTATAGGTAGATTGCATGCTATATTTTTTCACACAAAACTCAAACCCAGAATCTGACAAACTTAAGGGGGGCATTCACTACACGATTTTAGCAGGCGATTGAACGCTAATGACATCGTTATTGTTCAATTGTTTAAAAATCGTTTATAAATCGCGCAGTGTTTGGTCGTTAATGATCAACGATGCGCGCTCCCGCTGGTCGTTTGATCGTCTCGTCAGTCGACTGAACATGCAGGTCAATTTCACTTGATCTATTAAAGATAGTTTGCAAATCGTTCAGACTGAAAGATAAAATTTCAAGGGAAAAAATCAAGGGAAAATCGTTTAGAGATTGGACAGGGAGTAAAATCGTCTAGTGGATGCCCCCCTTAACGCATACACATCTGCAAAGATTGGCTGGTAAAGCACTTTCACTCCAGTGCCTTCTGTGGGTCTATTCATAGAGCAATGAAAAGTCCTGTTTAGCTGAAAACATGGCTCTTCACTGCCTTCGTCAATTCATACAGGGGATTACCATGGAGAAAGTTAATCCTTCTCCAGTGGCACCCCCGCTTTGTGTATGAATCACATCACCAAACAGTACTTTTCGCCATCTCAGGATACAGTAATCTGTACAGAGAAATGGACAGAGCAGGGACGTTGCATACTTCCCTGCTCTCTGCAGGCACCCGGCATTGGCTCCGCCTCCTTTTGTTCAGCATCCTTTGCAATAGGTCTGATCTGACCTGCTGTTCCCAGACATCAGTACATGCACAGTGAGAAGCAGACATATCCGGCACCTGATAAGTCTGTCTATTCACTGCTTCCAGGGATCGCGGAGGGGCCGGATACCCTGCGGAGACTCCAGACAGGTAAGTCTACATGAATGGTTACTAAACATCATTATATATCACATTGATGTGATGCAATATATAGTGATAGTTTCGTTATCCACTTCATGTTCTACATGAATAGACTCCTGTATGCCAGACATTCAAGACTGTTAGTAATGGAGTTAAGAAAAAACACAACACAACTTTAGAACAAACACACAAAAAGTATCCTAGCTCTTTATGTTTTACAAGTTCAAAAAAACATAATGAGTCATCATTGAGAACAATATGGATACATTTAAGGTTTAATATGTTGTGTTTGTGTCTCATTCAATGTCTGGCTATTAAAGCTGAGGTAGTAAAATATGTAATGTGTAAGGAGTAGTAACCAAAACACTTCAAAAGTAAAAAAAAGTTTCCACCCCAACATTCCATGCAGTCTTTTTGGAATGTGCAGTAATAAATGGCTTGGAATGCTCTTACACTGGATAACAGTAATCTTTATTATAAGAGACTGGAACTTCATATCATAATCATTTTCTTCCGGAGAGCCAGCTGCGAATACTTAAGGCAGATTAACCAAACAGCAACCGATTTAAATACCATTCAACAATTTTTGCTAAATACATAATAGTACAGGATGAAGCTAGAGGTAATGCCATTCATACACTTAAAGGTAATGACAAGCAATTTGAAAAGTCATAAAGTCTTTTGTTAATTGATGCTAAATGTTTTACGAGTTCAGCAAATTTCATGTAAGCATTACTATCTATCTATCTATCTATCTATCTATCTATCTATCATCTATCGATCTATCTATCTATCTATCTATCTATCTATCTATCTATCTATCTATTCATCCACATATATATGAACAGAGATACAGTTATACCCACAGAGTTGAACGCAAGTTGGTCATAACTGATTATGCATTCTGTGCACAGAAAACAATTCAATCGATCTGCTCCATTACCAATGACTGTGCCCCCGTTAAGATACAACTGAGTTGCTTATGAACCTGTATCACCTGTACCTGTGTACATATAAAACATGCAGATACATCAGAGAGATAGCAAAAACATTAGGTGTGGCCAAATCAACTGTTTGGAACATTCTTAAAAAGAAAGAATGCATCGGGGAGCTCAGCAACACCAAAAGACCCAGAAGTCCACGGAAAACAACTGTGGTGGATGACAAAAGAATTATTTCCCTGGTGAAGAAAAACCCCTTCACATCAGTTGGCCAAATCAAGAACACTCTCCAGGAGGTAGGTGTATATGTGTCAAAGTCAACAATCAAGAGAAGACTTCACAACAGTGAATATAGAGGGTTCACCACAAAATGCAAACCATTGGTGAGCCACAAAAACAGGAAGACCAGATTAGAGTTTGCCAAACAACATCTAAAAAAGCCATTACAGTTCTGGAACAACATCCTATTGACAGATGAGACCAAGATCAACTTGTACCAGAGTGATGGGAAGAGAAGAGAAGGAAAGGAACTGCTCATGATCCAAAATATACCACCTCATCAGTGAAGCATGGTGGTGGTAGTGTCATGGCGTGGGCATGTATGGCTGCCAATGGAACTGGTTCCCTTGTATTTATTGATGATGTGACTGCTGACAAAAGCAGCAGAACTAAACACTTCAGAATTCAGGCAATATTATATGCTCATATTCAGTCAAATACTTCAGAACTCATTGGACGGCGCTTCACAGTGCAGATGGACAATAACCCGAAGCATACTGCAAAAGCAACCAAAGAGTTTTTAAGGCTAAAAGTGGAATGTTATGCAATGGCCAAGTCAATCCCCTGACCTGAACCCGATTGAGCATGCATTTCACTTGATGAAGACAAAACTGAAGGGAAAATGCCCCAAGAACAAGCAGGAACTGAAGACATTTGCAGTAGAGGCCTGGCAGAGCATCACCAGGGATGAAACCCAGCATCTGGTGATGTCTATGCTTTCCAGACTTCAGGCTGTAATTGCCTACAAAGGATTTGCAACAAAGTATTAAAAAGTGAAAGTTAGATTTAGGATTGTTTAGTTTGTCCCATTACTTTTGGCCCCTTAAAAAGTGGGAGGCACATACAGAAACTGTTGTAATTCCTACACCGTTCACCTAATTTGGATGTAATTACCCTCAAATTAAATCTGAAAGTCTGCAGTTAAAGCACATCTTGTTTGTTTCATTTCAAAGCAATTGTGGTGGTGAATAGAGGCCAAAATATGAAAATTCAGTCAATGTCCCAATATTTATGCACCTGACTGTATGTATAAGACCATCATGGTGTAGTCCAATAAATGAGTCCTTTTGTTAACATTTAGTAGTGGTAGTACATCTACAGAATAGGCATATAGCTAATAAAGCATTGAGAGGGTAAATACTCTATAGCCAAGGGCACTCTAGATGAATCAGTATTACTGTTAATAAAACTAACTTTTATTACACAGGGTATTTTTAAAATGGAGTAGCAACACAAAACCACAGACATTAAATAAGTAGTGCTTTTTCATCTTAGAGATACTCGTGTGGGCATTTCTAATATTGCCAATGTGTTCCAAAATATGTTGCTTGAAAGCTCTTGTAGTCATTGTGACGTATCTCAGATTGCAATCACACTGTAGGCGATAGACAACCATTATTGCGTTACAGTTAATGAAATCATGGATTGTGTTCCCAAATCTGGGCCTGATTCAGACCCGCTCACGAGCGCATAGTGCTCGCAAGCGGGTCGCTGGTTGGCCAGTGCGCACGCGTGGCATGCGCAATGTGCCTGCGCGAGCCCTGGAGCGAGTGAGAACTTCACTCGCTCCGGGGCTCGCTACAAAACAGGGCGGCTTTCGATGTTGATCGACAGCTTGCACCGTTTTGTGGGCGGGGTGGGGGGGTGGCTGGACAAACGGAGGCGTTCCCGAAGGAATGCCTGACGTTTGTGGGCGGCCCTATTGACATCATTCGTGATGTCAGTACTGAACTTCCTGCTCTATTAGAGCAGGAAGTTCACTCGGGCTTGTGGGAACTGAGATCCTACCACAAGGGTCTCGTCACAAGCCCGATGGTCACCATAATCGCGACCATCGCCAGGCCGCTCGCAAAAGCTGTGGGTGTTTTTTTTTTTTAAATCCGCCCCAATTCAGAGCGACCGCTCGCAAATAGCAAGCACCTCTGAATCAGGCCCTCTGTCTTTTACTTAATTTATTCTAAGGATTTGTCTACAGACCTTGTGGGTATCCACTTGCCGAGTAAGATGAGCGATTGAACGATAATGATATCGTTATCGTTCAATCGTTCATAAATCATGCACAAATCGGGCATGAAAATGTCGGAAACGACCAGTGATGCGCGCTCCTGCTGGTCGTTTCCAACATCAATCATTGTCTGAACATGCTGGTCAATCTGCCGATAACGACAGATTGATCATGTTCAGGGATGAGGGAGGATGCCTACACTGAACGACATATCGTTCAGTGTAGGCACTGCAGGGGAAGAGGATTGACTGTACGAATACAACGTTGTAATCATACTGTCGTTCCACTATCTGCTAGTGGATAACACACCTTACAATTGCCGCAAAGTTGCTATGGACAAAAATATATTTTAGATTTCTTGCTTTCTGCCAGCTCATTGAGGGGTCTATTTACTAAGCCTTGGATGGAGATAAAGTCATAAGGTGCCAGCCAACCAGCTCCTAACTGTCATTTTTCAAACACAGCCTGTGACATGGCAGTTAGGAGCTGATTGGCTGACAGCTTATCTCCGTTCACTTTATCTCCATCCAAGGCTTAGTAAATAGATTGATGAGACCTAGTACTTAGGCGTGGAGTCTAACGTGCTGGCAGTATTCACCAGGGACCCTCGCAAGGAGGTTTGGACTTAGCTGTGTCTGACACCCAGGTTGCAGCCCTCAGACTTGGTTCCCTAATACAGATGCTGGTGTACTCTGGATTAGAGCGGAGTAAGATGAAGATGTACAGTGTAGTCGACAAGCTGGGTCAGAACTGAACGGACAAGACGGTTCCAGTGAGCAGACGTATGAGCAGGTAACGAAGGATAGTCAAGATCAAAATCGGAATACCAAGTGCAGTATCATGGAGTAAACGGAAGCAGGTCACAAACAATACCAAGGTCAGGAACGAGCTGAATTTATCACTGGGAACCCTGGAGTATGGTTTGGGAGCCTACACTCTAGCACAAGTGTGCTCCTAGGGACTTCCTTATATAGACAGTGGCTTGAATTAGGTGCCTCCTGTGACATCACAAATGGAAGGGTTTGGCTCTATATATTTTACTCAGGTCGGTGCGCGTGCCCTCAGGGAAATCGTGGCCGTCTGCATCTTGCCGCAAGACACCAGGAGATGGAACAGGACTATACAGCAGTGGGCACCAGGGACTACCCGCCTGCTTCCCTGCTGCTGACCAACGCTGCCGGAAAGTGCGAGCCAGTGTCCGACACGCTGTGACAATGTCTCACTTTCTTGATTGATTTCTTGCCTCTATTTTAGTATGTGGGATCGTTTGAGCAGCTTCTCCTCAATCTGAGAAACTCTCCTTTGGGTATTTTTGAAAAGGTAGGAGGGAAATAGCAACTTGTTTTATATAAAAAATTGTTTGTTGCTGCCTTTTTCCTCTGAAGATCCGTAGTTATTTCTCCATCTTTGTTTTCATGATTTTTAAATCTAGAAAGGAAATGCACTATCTACTTATCTCCCGTGTTAGTTTGAGAGTCATTTAGTGTTGATAGTATGCATGAATTCAAGAAATTGTGCTTTGCTACAACTCCAGATGAGAAGGACATAGTCAAGCTAGCACAACCATCGTATGATGTATTTTAATAGGTATTTACAAACAAGATTTTTTTCCCCAGAGCATTTTAATCATATGTATTTTTTCAAGTGATCTATTTGTTATTTTCTGTTTATAATTTGTCGCTTTAGAGGAAAACACGGAATATGGTAACTCACTGTGTTCTCACTTCACGCTCTAGCACTACTTATCTATGTTTTTTGTGTTGTTAGTCCATTTTAGAAATACCCTAAAAAGTGTAATGAAAGTTCAGTTTATTAACAGTAATATTGACCTCTCAAGACAGTACCCTTGCCTATAGAGTCTTTACCTTCTCTTTATACATTATTAACCATATTTTTTAAAAGTATGAGTGCTGGTATGAAAGTGTATGGGAAATGCACCGTAAAAATTAAATACAATTAAAAAATATATATAATACATTAAAACAATAAAATAGAATAAGAAGAGAATGGAATGGAACTTTGAAAGATAAGGAGAATAAATGATAATTGGAGTAAGGGAAGGAAAAGAGGGAGGGGGGGCGAAACAGGGGGCAGGTAGGGAGAGGAGAGGGATACAATAGGGATATAGTGGAAAAGAAGGTAACAAGAAAGGATGGCATAAACAGTATGGTATTAATATTTATAGTCTTAATAGACCAGTTTTGCCAGTATGCAGTAATAATCCCGCAATGGGATCCTATGTAGTATAGTCACAGTTCCACCTAACTTACCCTATCTATCCTAGCCTTAGCGTTGACTCAGCTACAGACTCCAGTCTGAGCCATGACCACGTTTTGTGCCGGGTTGGCGCCGCTTGGTGACGTAGGACGCTGGGCGGTGTAGACTGACTGGTAGCGGTAATTGCTTCTCTGCTGCCTGGACACTTCCTCCAGCTCCTATAACCTATAAAAATATTGCTTACTAAGGCAACAAGTCTAAAGTTTAATTAGTATGACAAACTACTTTGTAGGATGACTTTCTGCACGTTCTAGACTCTAGAGCCCACTAGATGATGATCTATTCTGTCCTGGGGTCATCACATATTCTTCAGGATATACTGTAGCTCATCATATTTACATTCCATATGGGATTCCTGATTGGGTAACAGTGACATAAAATTTTATACATGGGGGGGGGGATTCAATTGTTTTGATAGTGGTTTTTTTTCTTAGATGCCCGATATAGCAATTCAATTGTTGCTCTGTCAGGGTGAGATAACTGCTGGCGCCGGCATTTCTGCTCGCACCCTCAACCGCAGTTAGTGCGCCCTAACCAGAATGTTAGAAAGGTTTAGCCATTTTACACGGCTAAACCTGGGGCAAAGAGGGTGATAATTAATGAGCACCGAGAACAATTGAATTGCAACACTGGGCGCTCATTAATTTTCATGCCTTAAAAATCAATTGAATCTCCCCCATTGAGTGATATTTATTTATTAACATTACTAAAAGGTTTAAATGGGCACTAAACTATTGCAAGCTATAACATATTGTCTAAGTTGTGATGAAACCTAACTGATGATTCATTGTTATGGTTTACCGCATATTTGTACAGTACTTATGAACAATGTGATTGATTCAGAGATGTATGCTAACCTAATGTTTATGGGTCTGTGGAGGCACATGACCCGTTCTGCGCATGTATAGAACGGGTCCTGTGATATCGCTTACAGTCCCCCGTAGCCACAGCATGATGTACATTTTGTTGGACGGTATTGCACAGCTGCATCTCTGAATCAAACCCAATGTTCAGAAATTGCCCAAGTACATTATGTTATGATAAATGTTTATATTATAATAATGAGTGGGTCTTTGGTAGGTGAACAATACAATGATATCGGTCTGTTTATATTTCCTTTTGCGCCAGTTTTGAAAATAATAATTACAAAAATGTTTAAATATGTTGTGCTAACAAGTCTGTTTTCTCTCCTTTTACATTCCCACTTCATCATTTCTGACATGCCTTTAGATATTAGCTGCGTTTGGCAGCTATCATGACTTCCTTATATTACGCTCTCATTACTAGTATGATACTATAGAATTTCTTTTATTATTCTTGAAAAACTGTATATATATATATATATATATATATAAAGATAGATAGAGAGAGAGAGAGAGAGAGAGATAGGTGTAAGAGCCGCACTCAGAGGGTTAATTAAAAAACATGACAACTGTCTTCCTGTGGTCAACGTTTTAATGTAAACACATTTCATAAGGACAGAATTGATTAATTGATAAAAATAAACTATTAGTACTTCTATTTTTGAACTTTTGCACAGTACTGTATATATATATATATCTATCTATATATATATGCACGTACATATATGTATATATATATATATATATATATATATATAAATATATTGAGATTATGGTACTAAACAGCACTCAGTCCACTGGATTTCTGTATACACTATTCGTGCACTTAATATCGCCTTCAGATAAGCCTGTTTTGATTTTATCTAAATGTTACTGGAGCTAAAAGGATATATACCTACTGCAGTGGATGTTGTACTGGTGTGGACACAGGATGTTACTATAAAGATACACAACTACATGCCTATTATTTTGGGGCAATACGATACACTGATCATATTACACTATAAGGCGCTTGTTCTCACCCTCTTGTTCATAAATTTTAGGGATCTTGCAACAACGGTCCAACTGGAGAACATTGAGCTGCCACCGGGATTCCAGGATTATAGTTCTACAGACTGACTCTCAAAGAGAATTTGCATATACAGAAATCCAGTGGACTGAGCGCTGTTTAGTATCATATTCTCAATACATTGTCATTTGTTGTTTGACTGAATAGCAGCTGTCCCTACATGTTTAGAGCTCAAAGATCCCAATGTAGAACAACCTAGCTCTAATTTGGGCCTGGATGATCTATTTTGGGACATAGAGAAATTGTTAAGCAGAGAAATATGCACATGGTGGGATAAAGTCATTTTAGAACAATACATAACAGTGGGACGTATACCCAGAGGTCTGAGGTTTACAAAGAAACACACTTTTGGTCAAAATAATGAGAATTTCCTTAAATAATGGTATAGTATACTACATAATAGTTCTTTAAAACTGACACAACTCATTATTACTGAGAAAAAAATTGAATTAGAAGCTATCAAAAAGGAGATTAAACAGAAAGAGGTGATATTGGAACCACGAAGAAATTATGATGATTTCCAATCTAAACTCACTGTTCTTACTAGAAAATTAGAATAGAAACGGAGGTCACGCAGACTAAAGAAAAAAAGTTTCTTAGGAATAAAACACATTACATCCACAATAAGGTTTATAATTGGAGTAAGAATGGACATCAGGTCCAGAAACTTGGCATAAAAATGTATATTGATAGTGGTAAAAGCAATTGGGTATCTGTTCCACCTAGATCCAATCATCAAAAACCGGCTCTCCCCCTATCACGTAAGCCACCATTTATTCCACAAAGAAATAGATTCCTGGTTTAGATAGATTAGAATCAGAGGGAAAGAGTGAGTGTCTGACACCAGACTTCACTCCACACCCTTGGGACTGCTACAACAAATACCTCTTCAAATAAAAATCTAGAAGAGCCTCACCCCTAAAAAGAATGCTCAAACAAGAAGAGAGTCCAGAGGAGGAAAAAAGACAACAAAAGAAAAGAAACCAGAAATACCAATAATGGAATCAGAATTAAATAAACAAGGCATTTTCAATCTATCAAACCACAAATTATCTAAGATTGACATTTCTCTCCTTAATAAAGGATTGTCTTATGCCCCAACAGCACAGGCCAATAACTTCCAAATGTTAATTGACCTAAACAAATATACTAAACATCTTCTTAAGAAAGACACAGGTATCCTGAAGAATTATGAAGAGAGATCTAAATCAGGACTGAAACTACCCTCCAAATACTATCCCCTTGAGTCCAGGAGTACACAGATTGAAACTTTCCATGACCTAGTTAGGAAAGATCTCTGTGCATTAAATTCTCAGGAGCCCAGAAAGTCCAACATGATGAATTTTGAAAAGGAAGCACTTAAGAAATTGAAAAATAACAAACAACTTGTATTTAAACAAGCAGACAAAGGAGGATTTCTAATTATACTTAATCGAGATGATTATACCCAGGAAGCATTAAGGTTTCTAGGAGATCAAGTGTCATATAAGAAGTTGAATAAGGATCCTACCATTATTTTCATTGAGGAACTCCAAACTATATTGGTAGAAGCACATCATGGAGAAATCATCACTAAAGATGAATACCAGTATTTAATTAAGAATAACCCAGTCATCCTGACTTTTATTACCTACCGAAATTCCACAAGCAATTAACGAACTCTTCAGGACACCCAATTCTGGCAGGTATAGATTCGCTCACATCAGGCTGTTCTGAGTATGTTGATAAATTCCTGAAGAAATACATGGGTACACTTAAGTCATTTGTGAAGGATACCACAGCAATTTTACAAATTTTAAATAACATAGAATGGAGTGATGAGTATAAACAGGCAACAATGTACAGTCACTTTACACCTCCATCCCGCATGACAATGGGATCCAAAGCTGCCGTGAATTTCTTAATGATGATGAGTCATTGAATACACAGCATAAGGATTTTATATGTATTTTAATAACATTTATTTTAAGTCATAACTATTTTAAATTTTAGACACTTTTTATATACAAACCGAAGGCACGGTGATGGGCACTGCATTTGCTCCCAGCCTCTCCCAACCTTCATATGAGAAGCTGGGAGCATAAATACATCTATGGAAAGAATTTGTTTAGAGACCAGATCATACTGTATTCTAGGTACATAGATGATATCCTCATTATATTGAATGGTACAGAAGGCGATTTTTTGTCGTTTATGGAGTATTTGAAAATTAACGAATATAACTTGTCATTTACCCACAAGTTTAGTCATGTAGAAATAGAATACTTGTACCTCATCATTGGTAGTGAAAGTAATGGTATTACAAGTCAGAATTTTATTAAGTCTGTAGATACGAAAAGCTACAGTATGTGCACTTCAACAGTGGACATGTAAATAGCTGGAAAACGAACATTCCATTTTCTCAGTTTTGCCATGTATGGAGGAATTGTAGTTTCGACACAGTTTTTGAACAACAACTGGAAGTTTATTCAGACAGGTTTCATGATAGGCAATATCCCGAAGAAATGTTGAGGCAGGGCAGCCCATAGGGCAAAAAGCCTGAAACAAAATGTCCTATTGGTACAGTATATAAGAAGAAAGACACTAATGAGAGCAAGGTTATTTCTGTTACACAATTCAATCATAAAGAGAAGGAGATTAGGAGGATCTTTAATAAACATTGGGATGTACTCAAAACAGACAATGTTTTCAACAAGATACTCCCAGACAAACCAACACTAACATTTAGAAAGGCAAGAAATTTAAATTCCCATCTTGCTCCAAGTTATTTGAAACCTTTGGTAAACAAACCTCCTCAATGGATCCAAAATAGTAAAGGCTTTTTATAAATGCAACAGCTGTAATATCTGTAAATTTGTGGCAAAAATAATAGCAAATTTTGCAATGCTGATGACACAGCCTTTTTTAAGATTGAAAACCTTAGGAATTATATGACTACATGGGTAATATATATATATATATATATTGGAATGCCATGTCACCTAAGATATGTGGGCAAAACCAAAAGGAACATTAAACTTAGGATACAGAAACATATGCGTGGTATCAGGAACAAGGTAGATAATCATTCTGTACCAAAGCACTTTACTAAGTATCATAATGCGGATCCCACTGGTTTACAGTACAAAGCAATAGAACATGTGGAATTGGGTGAAAGAGGTGGTGATAGGGAAAAGAAATGATCCTAACGGGAAATGTTTTTGATTTTTACTCTTAATACCATGATCTCTCATGGATTAAATGAGTCTTATGAAATCACACCTTGTTTATTAATATTTTTATTACACATACTCTTTTTAGCCTTGAACATGTTTTTTACTTATACTCACCTTAGTACTGGTTATTAAGTGTAATAATGATAACTGTAATCAGTTTTCATAAGGATGTATTTTTCTGTTTTATTTATTGACTGTCCTTTTTATAGATGTTATTAGACGTTTTTTAATACTCTTTATTTTTATCTATTTTATATTGATTCTGTGCCATTATATATGTTATTACATGTTTATTGATACTCACTATCTATTTTATTGATATTGTGCTACTTATGATTGATAAATATGTATTAATAAGCGGCTCTGATTCATATGTAACAGAGACCTGGGATGGCATTACATTGAGATATGTATAAGACTCCCTTAACATGGCCGCCGACGGAGAATTGTTATTAGCACTCGTAGTATACTGAGCAGACCTCTAACGACTATCATTAGATGGAGTAATATTCCCTCTATTTTCTCTTGCGGGATTACTCTATACATATTCGTAGGTCAGTACCAGATTACCTGGTATACTGTCATAGAAGCATCAGAGGCATACTAATTCCAATATGGCGGCGTCCGTTTACCAGAATGCCATTTATGGGAATGATTAATTAAGAGATATGGGTATATAGGTCTGGGACAGTCCCCTTGGTTAAGTGACGAAATGCGTTGAGGACGCTGTGACCCCCGCTATTCGTGAAACTAATATCACCTTCAGATAAGCCTGTTTTAATTTTATCTAAATGGTACTGGATAACAAGAAAAATACTGCGCTGGTGTGTTTCAAAACACATATATACACATAATATAGTCACATATATTTATTAAAATTAATCATATAATAATGTACATAGAACAACAATAAAACTAAATCTCATCAATAGACCTGTTGAGTGCAGTGATTCCTAACACATATCACAGTAAATCTCATTACTAAGTAGCAATTGGTATATGGAAAGAAATGTATCCAATGAGGGGCTTAGTGCAACAATGTCCCATACAAAATAAATAAAAAAATAAATGAAAAAAATATACTGTCATTCACAGGGAGATGAAGTAGCATGAGCCGTGATGAAGTACAAGTCCAGCACTTGATATAAATCCAAGCAAGGAAACATTAGCTGTAGATCATACCTTGCAAAGATGGCTTATGAGGAGTGTGCAGCTGGGCAATGTCCGATCGCACCCACTCCAAGGTAAATGTGCCCACAAGGAGAGAGCTGGATGGGCCCCCATAAAGATGGCTTGTTACGGAGCATCTCCAGCCCAAACTCCACAGGTAAACAGCCCAGCAGGCTTCGTTGAGTCCAGTAGATACCTGCAAGAGTCCCACTCTCTCACTCCGCCAACGGAGAAGGACCAGGCAGCGTCCGCCCAACTAGCAGGACAGATCAGCCGGATAACTCCGTGCAGTCAGTCACAGAATCAGCTGTGATGGTAATCAAATATATAAATATACAGCAGCATCCGGTCTCTGCATTGGCTGAATGGATTAAGTTGGAAATTATGTCCAAGTGGCTCAGTATCAAGGTGCTGGTTAGTAGGGGGTGAACAGCAATGCGTTTCGGCAATGGCCTTTATCAAGCTTGAGAGCGGACGCTGCTGTATATTCCGATACATGATTACCATCACAGCTCATAAGCCATCTTTGCAAGGTATGATCTACAACTAATGTTTCCTTGCTTGGATTTACTGTATATCAAGTGCAGGACTTGTACTACATCACGGCTCAAGCTACTTCATCTCCCTGTGAATGACAGTATATTTTTTTCATTTATTTTGTATGGGACATTGTTGCACTAAGGCCCTCATTGGATACATTTCTTTCCATATACCAATTGCTACTTAGTAATGAGATTTACTGTGATATGTATTAGGAATCACTAACAGGTCTATTGACGAGATTTAGTTTTTTTGCTGTTCTATGTACATTATTATATGATCAATTTTAATAAATATATGTGACTATATTATGTGTATATACATGTTTTGACAGAGACACACCAGCGCAGTATTTTTCTTGTTATTCTGCCCATTTCTGAAGCTGGCAAACCTCTTTTTTACTGCTGCAGGGTGTCTCTAATTTAACAGATTTACACAGGTCCAGTTCATATCCAAATTTTGTTGCTCTGCTTTTTAAATGGTACTGGAGCTAAAAGGCTATAAACCTACTGCAGTGGATGTTGTACTGGGGTGGACACAGGATGTCACTATAAAGATACACAACTACATGCCTACTATTTTGGGGCAATACGGTATGCATTTATTTATTATAAAGTGTGCCGAGCTTGCTGATCATATTACACTGTAAGGTGCTTGTTCTCCCCCTCTTTTTCATATATATATATATATATATATATATATAAGTTGGTCCTGTATGGACAACATCTAGCACACCTCTTTGGATATAGTAAGATAAAAACTTTAATAGTTTCAAATATTACCATCAGGGTATAATGACAAGCCTCAGGACATGTATTTGATAAGCAGCCTTCACAGGGCCCGGGGAGCCAAGCTCTGAACCCGGATGGTTCCAGCAGCTCTTTCGGGTTGCCTTCCTTAGGGAACCACAAAACACGACTGTACCCATAGCTTGTTAAATACCCCACTCTCTAAATTGTGAGACAACTCACCTGTGGAGCACCACCGCTCACGCCATATGCCCACCTGGACCCCACCAACTATATGCCACACACTGACCACGAGCTCCGTCCGTCGCACCGGAAGTGATGACAGGCAGAACCAATGTGCACCAGCCTGGCAACGGGGAAGGCATCAAGGTTCCTAGATGACTGGAAGTGATACTCGCGGACCTCACACAGCCATCAAAACATGAACATTAAAGCACATGACACAAGACAGATGTATCTGTCATAAATTCACTAAGTACATTATCCAAGAAAAATGTCTGTTAAGCCTAGTGAACTAGACATATATAGTGAATAAATCAAATTAAGTGCACAAAAAAATCAAAAATACAAAAAATATATATAGATAATAATATGACATAACAAGCAAGCTAAATTATTATTATTATTATTATTATTATTATTATCCTTTATTTATATGGCACCACAAAGGTTCCGCAGCGCCTTACACAGTACATAAATGAGCACACAAGAAAACAGTTAATAGTAATACAAAACAATGTAGGACAAGGACATGGTTTATAAACATAGCTGCATAACAAGCAGCAGGACATGAGCAACCAGGTGTTAGGTGTCATTGTGGGGAGTTAGGAGTAAATTATACTATACGTAGGGGGAGGAGAAGCACATGAGGGATGAGGGCCCTGCTCGTTAGAGCTTACATTCTAAAGGGGAAGGGCAGATAGACAGGGGCGACACAGATGGGGTAGATAGTGAGGAAGGAGCATGGAGCAGTGGGTTAGGATATGTACTGCGGTATGTGTGTTCAAGATAACCTGATGTTATGTCAAGATTAAGTCCTTCATACATCTATCCCTGTGACAGAAAATAGATTTTGTTTATGCGTTATTCACATGAGAGATGTACAAAATAAAGTTGTAGCACTTTAATTATTGTGTGTTACATTTTAGCATCTACATACATCCTGATAAAAAATGGATATATTATGGGACTGTCCCGCCATCCTAATACAGTAGTGACTACTTTAATCCCAGCTGCTGGATGCTATGCCATGCTCCAGTGAGTGGGTGCGTCTCACATGCTAGGCCTACCCACAAATGGGTGCAGCCATGCCCAACATGCTGTGGTCTCACAGGATGTTGCAGTACCCGGGCTCAAAATTTCTTTTGGTAGCCCTGGAGGCAGAACCAGGTGGGCATAGTGGTGGGATAGCAAGGGCATGGAGGGAAGGAGGTGGTTGAGAATGGAGGAACAGTAATGGCGGGGGAAAAGAAGCAGAGGGTTGTAAAGCAGACTGATGAGAGAAAAAAAGGGGGAACAGCAAGCATAGGAGACAAGAGGGGGAGGATAGGGATGGATAAACTAGAGGATTATGTGGGCACTGATTAAGGGGGGTGTTTGAAGTAAGAGTGTTCATGCTATGGACGAGGTAATAAGTGAGATGAAAACTGGAGTGGAGGCTGTGTGATGTAGAGACAGTGTGGATTAAAGTTGTTAAATGTTCAAAAATAGAGATAAAAGAACAGTGCTGCTAATGTAAATGTACTGTAAATGTAAATGTAAAGCACTTTGAGTCCTTTTGGAGAAAAGCACTATATAAATAAAATTATTATTATTGTTATAATGTATGAGTGCAGCTCCGAAAGTGATATATAAAGAGAGGCGTGTGAGTAATGGGTGCAGGAATTAGTTATTAAATAAATGATTAAAGTGGATAGATGTGACACAATGGGAAAAGGCAATACATACAAGAATTTATGTAGTATGAGGGCAAAATTACAATGTACCAAGCCGATCCAGTCCGAAGTGTTATGTCCAAGCAGTGAGTGTAGTATGGAGTTTCCTGGATAATCCTGAAGAAGAAGATGTTGATTTTGGTAATTCACATAAATAAGTTGCTTGTTGTCGTTCAGAAAGTGTTCTGGTTTTCAGTTTGTTTTCCTCCAGTTTAACTCCGGCGTAACTCCGACTTATTGTAATTACACTTATAATCTGGACACTTTTCATCTAACACAGCCTTAGTGAGCACTAATAACTAAAGTTACAAACATGTCTCTGTGTGCTCACTGATTGGGACCCCACCCCCATAGCTCAACACACACTAAATTGGGATGCAATAAAGTCTAAGATAAACAATTTGCTAACAAAGGATATATATTAAAAAATATATATAATTGGGATGCAGAAATTCTTCCAGACAAGTGATATAATCATATCCACTCATCTGAGGTTAGAAATAATACAAAGAATTCAATAAACACTATAGGGCTGAACCGGTCTTGGAAAATAATCAGACAAATACAGCTGAACTATTAATCACCCAGATAGGGTGCAAATGTAAATTCCTCATTTAGTCCATGGGGAACCATGGTTCCAAGTTCGTAAATCCACATGCACTCTTGTTACAAGAGCAATTTGTCTCTGTTACCACCCCTCCGCAAGGGGGGCACGTGGTCAATGGGCATAATAAGAAAGTCTTTTATCGAATGGCCCTCTGTAACAAAGTGCCTAGCCACTGGCGGTGTGGCAGGCTCCATTCTTACAAAAGATTTTTAATAGAGGATCTGTGCATGGCTATTCTTTCTTTTAAGATGTGGATCGTTTTGCCCACGTATATTCTCTGGCATGGGCAAATGATCGCATAGATGAGGTATTTCGTATCACAGCTCATGTGATGTTTAAAAGGGTACACCGTTCCTTTCATAGGATGGACAAAAGTATTACCAGTCTTCAAGTAACGGCAGTTCACACATCCAGTGCACTTGAAGGACCCTTTCTGTGGATTTAACCAATTGAAGGCTGAGTTTCCTGTTGGACCAATATCAGAGCATGAGATTCTCTCTTTCAAATTACTACTCCTTTTATAACAGAGCAGCGGTGTATTTCTACATATATCCTTCAGAACTGGATCTGTTTGTATTATATGCCAATGGTGTAATATGGCTTTCCTAATTACCCCTGAGGTGATTGAAAAAGTGCTGGTAAAGATTAATCTCATATCTTTGTCCTCTTCCTTAGGAGACGGTTTCAACAAATCTTCTCTTTTTAATAACATACATCTTTCGATTGCTTTCTTGACTTTTCTTGGTGGATAACCCCTTTCAATAAACGTATTGCCCATATTTTCCAGGGCGTCTGGAAGATTACGTTCATCAAAAGTGATGTGCACTACTCTTACGAGTTGAGAGGAGGGTAAACCCTTCTTAAGCGGTGCTGGATGAAAACTAGAAGCCTCCAGCAGCATATTCTTGTCAGTAGGCTTCCAAAAGACTTTTGTAGAAATTTGCCCATTGGAAACCATAACACAGACATCTAGATAGTCAATTAGTTCTGTACTGTATGTATAAGTAAATCTTACAGACCCAGGTAGCCAGTTGAAACCCTCCATGAATTCTTTGAGAGCCATCTCTCCTCCAGTCCACAGCATGACAAGATCATCAATAAATCTCATGTAAAACAAAATAAAACGTAAAAAATATGGGTTGGCCATAATGTGTAATTTTTCAAAACAATACATAAATAGATTTGCATATGCCGGAGCCATATCAGACCCCATTGCCGTTCCTTTTAACTGTAACTAAAAGTGTAAAATTATGTAAAATAACCTCCATTAATAATAAAAGAAACTCAATAGGCGTACCCACATACTGTGGACTGGAGGATAAAATCTCTCTAAAAGCCTGCATTCCCTCAGCATGTCCAATGTTCGTATATAAGCTAGTGACATCTAGTGTCACCAACAAACAGTCCTGTGGTAGCTGGCCAATTGAAGGCACTTTGCACAAAAAATCAGAAGTATCTTTCAAAAAATAAGGAGTGTTCCGAACAATCGGCTGCAAATTATAATCCACAAATTGTGATAAACTGACATAATGACCCTCGAGAACTTATTACAGGTCTGCCAGGTGGCTGTGTAAGTGATTTATGCACTTTAGGTAGGATGTAGAGTAGTGGTATTTTAGGAAAATCTTGTTTCAATAAACATAAGGTGTGATCATCAATCCAGCCATTCATATGGCCCATATGGATTATTGAATCTATTTCTCTGTTGAAATTTTCAGTAGGGTCAAATGTGAGATGTTTGTAACATTCAATCTCCGCCAATCTCCGCCAATTGGCGCATGACTTCTTTGACATAATCATCATGATTCTTGATCATGATGCCCCCGCCTTTATCGGCGTGGTGGATGACAATAGAGGAATTCTCACGTAATTCCTCAATAGCTAAATTCTCAGATTTAGAGAGATTTGATTGATAAATTTTAGCTTTTTGCACAGCAGGTAAAGTATCAGATTTGACCAGCCTCATAAAGGTTTCTATTGAGCTATTCGGCTAGGGGGGATCAAAGGAACTATTAACATTGAAAGGACTTTTAATAAACTCCTGATCTCCTTTTCTAGCAAAATAATCCTTAATTCTTAATGTTCTATGAAAACAATACAATTCTTTCTCATAATCAAAACTGTGTTGTCTACACAGGCCCCTAGAAAGAACAGACTTCTCCTGATCAGAGAGCACATGGTTTGAAAAATTAAAGATTGTTAATTTTTGGGTTCCTTGTTCCCTTCTCCTTGCTTTTTTGTTTGTGCCCGCCCCTCCTACATGGTCTCTTCCTTCCATCCATTCCTTAAGGTACCCCTCGTGTACATCCTTTCCCCTAAAAAATGACCCCTAGCCACAGAATTGTCAGAGTCACTTTGTGATGTATCAATATCTGTGAACTACATTTCGGCTCTTTTATGAGCTCCTCCTCCACTTCTCGAAGGCTGTCTGGTCACCTGACCAACAAGCCAAGGATATACTTTCAAATCTTTATAGTCTTCCTTGACCTCTTTATATTTTAATTTTTTAAATAACAATAAGTTAGTTTTAAATGTATTGACTGTGTCCTCAAATTTGGCCAGCCAATCCACCCCACTGTCTGCTTTCAACACTTCCATGCCAGTGGCCTCGCATGCTGCTATATCCTTTTTCACACAATCTTTACCACAATTAACCTGTTGCACCACTAAAACCATGAGGTCTAGACTGCATTGGTTTAAGATCATACACCACTGCCTACAAAAATCTTTGTTATTCTGTCCCAGGGTAGGCTGATTACGAATCCTAAAACCTCTAGGTATTAGTCTCGCTTTATGATATTGTGACAGGGTAAGACCATGCAGTTCCAGTTCCACCATCCTTTTGTGCAATTTGATTAGATCAGAAAAAGTCTCTGCTGGAGAGTCCACATCAAAGGCTAACTGAGACGTGTTTGAAAACAGAATTTTTGATATGTCTTTATCCAAAAATCTTTTTGTCCCCATAATCTCTCCCATATCCTGTTCCATAGTCAAATGGGAGCAATCTCACAACTCTGAGACAGAAGTAAAGTGTAATTTCACAGATGAAAGTCCACACACTAAAGTCAGGTTACATCCAGAACAATTTTTCTATAGCAGATATTGAAATATTAAAATATAAATGTGGTGCTACCTATATACACAATACATGCATATAGATAGAAAAAATGTTTTAGGTCGCACACAAAACTTGGTCAAGGGTGCCAGGATCACATAATTGATAGCAGTTGGTCCTGTAAGGACAACATCCAGCGCACCTCTTTGTAAATAGTAAGAAAAAAACTTTAATAGTTTAAAATATTACCGTATAATGACAAGCCATAAAGCCATAGTAAAAGATGTGATACTGACATCTTTGTGGTAGCGCTACCACAGGACTGTTTGTTGGTGACACTAGATGTCACCAGCTTATATACGAACATAGGACATGCTGAGGGAATGCAGGCTGTTAGAGAGATTTTATCCTCCAGTCCACAGTATGTGGGTCTGCCTATTGAGTTTCTTTTATTATTAATGGAGGTTATTTTACATAAAAATAATTTATTGTTTAATAATGCTTTTTATTTACAGTTAAAAGAAACGGCAATGGGGTCTAATATGGCTCCGGCATATGCAAATCTATTTATGTATTGGTTTGAAAAATTACACATTATGGCCAACCCATATTTTTCACGTTTTATTTTGTTTTACGTGAGATTTATTGATGATCTTTTCATGCTGTGGACTGGAGGAGAGATGGCTCTCAAAGAATTCATGGAGGGTTTGAACTGGCTACCTGGGTCTGTAAGATTTACTTATACATACAGTACAGAACTAATTGACTATCTAGATGTCTGTGTTATGGTTTCCAATGGGCAAATTTCTACAAAAGTCTTTTGGAAGCCTACTGACAAGAATATGCTGCTGGAGGCTTCTAGTTTTCATCCAGCACCGCTTAAGAAGGGTTTACCCTCCTCTCAACTCGTAAGAGTAGTGCGCATCATTTTTGATGAATGTAATCTTCCAGACGCCCTGGAAAATATGGGCAATACGTTTATTGAAAGGGGTTATCCACCAAGAAAAGTCAAGAAAGCAATCGAAAGATGTATGTTATTAAAAAGAGAAGATTTGTTAAAACCGTCTCCTAAGGAAGAGGACAAAGATATGAGATTAATCTTTACCAGCACTTTTTCAATCACCTCAGGGGTAATTAAGAAAGCCATATTACGCCATTGGCATATAATACAAACAGATCCAGTTCTGAAGGATATATGTAGAAATACACCTCTGTTCTGTTATAAAAGGAGTAGTAATTTGAAAGAGAAAATCTCATGCTCCGATATTGGTCCAACAGGAAACTCAGCCATCAATTGGTTAAATAAACAGAAAGGGTCCTTCAAGTGCACTGGATGTGTGAACTGCCGTTACATGAAGACTGGTAATACTTTTGTCCATCCTATGAAAGGAACGGTGTACCCTCTTAAACATTGCATGAGCTGTGAAATGAAATACGTCACCTATGCGATCATTTGCCCTTGCCAGAGAATATACGTGGGCAAAACGATCCGCATGTTAAAAGAAAGAATAGCCATGCACAGATCCTCTATTAAAAAAGCTTTTGTAAAGAATGGAGCCTGCCACACCGCCAGTGGCTAGGCACTTTGTTGCAGAGGGCCATTCCATAAAAGACTTTCTTGTTATGCCCATTGACCACATGCCCCACTTGCGGAGGGGTGGTAACAGAGACAAATTGCTCTTGAAACAAGAATGCATGTGGATTTACAAACTTGGAACCATGGTTCCCCATGGACTAAATGAGGAATTTACATTTGCACCCTATCTGGGCGATTAATAGTTCAGCAGTATTGTCTGATTATTTTCCAAGATCGGTTCAGCCCTATAGTGTTTATTGAATTCTTTGTATTATTTCTAACCTCAGACGAGTGGATATGATTATATCACTTGTCTGGATGAATTTCTGCTTCCCAATTATATATATTTATTAATATATATCCTTTGTTAGCAATTTAGCTTGCTTGTTATGTCATATTATTATCTATATATATTTTTTGTATTTTTGATTTTTTGTGCACTTAATTTGATTTATTCACTATATATGCCTAGTTCACTAGGCTTAACAGACATTTTTCTTGGATAATGTACTTAGTGAATTGATGACACATACAGCTGTCTTGTGTCATGTGCTTTATTGTTTATGTTTTGATGGTTGTGTGAGGTCCACGAGCATCACTTCCGGTCATCTAGGAACCTTGATGCCTTCCCCGTTGCCAGGCTGGTGCACGTTGGTTCTGCCTATCGTCACTTCTGGTGTGACGGACGGAGCTCGTGGTCAGTGTGTGGCATGGAGTTTGCGGGGTCCAGGCAGGGATATGACGAGAGCGGTGACGCTCCACAGATGAGTTATCTCACAATTTAGAGAGTGGGGTATTTAACAGGCTATGGGTACAGTGGTGTTTTGTGGTTCCCTGAGGAAGGCAACCAGAAACAGCTGTTGGAACCATCCGGGTTCAGAGTTTGGCTCCCCGGGCCCTGTGAAGGCTGCTTTTCAAATACATGTGCTGAGTATTACATCTTTTACTATGGCTTTAATGGCTTGTCATTATACCCTGATGGTAATATTTGAAACTATTAAAGCTTTTGTCTTACTATTTCCAAAGAGGTGTGCTGGATGTTGTCCATACAGGACCAACTGCTATCAATTATGTGATCCTGGCACCCTTGACAAGTTTTGTGTGCAACCTAAAACATTTTTATATATATATATATATATATATATATATATATATATATATAGCAAACAGAGACACAGCGGCACTCACGGTTTTGAAAGAATTAAGGACAACAGCCCACTTAGATTCAACGTTTCGGGTATTACAACCTTCGTCAGGAATACAGTTTAAATGCAAAATCTTACCTTAAATACATGACATACACCACGTCTGTGCTCACTGGACCCGAAGCAAAACTGACGTCAAAGACTCGCATCTCAAAGCGGAAGTGATGCCGGCAACCAGGGACCGTAACTATGATGATCTAAACGAACAAAACCATCACCACTATAATACATGTACGATATAATCTCTGAGGCTTCTCAAAGGATTAATCATAGAATCACATCTATCAACTGCTGAGAGCCAGTATATAAATAATTACAGTGAAATATGATCTAATTCAGAGCATCTGACAAATATACATCAATCGGCAGCTATTACAAAAAACATGTCAGGGGGAGATTTTCCTTAAGGCAGTGGGGATGTACAGTGTTAAGCCTATATATCCAATGACCTTCAGCTTTAAGCGAAGCTTGAGCTCGATCACCTCCTCTGGGATCTTCTGGAATATGGTCAATAATTTTGTACCGAATGGTAGGAAGTGTATGCCTATGGCTATGAAAATGACGGGCTACCGACTATTCATTATCCTTACCCTCCAGCGCCTGTCTAATCGCAGAGCGGTGGAGGGACAAACGCTCCTTAAATTGGCATATGGTTTTCCCTATGTAGAGAAGTCCACAGGGATATCTAATGTAGTGCAGTAAATATCTGCTGTTACAAGAAAGAATATGTTTGATTTTAAAAAAAAAATTTGAGTGAGGATGAGCGAAAGAATCACCAGATTCTAAAAAGCTACACTTAATTCATCCAAGGCCTTTAAAGTACCCTGTTTTTTTAGAAAGAAAATGTGATGTAGTAGACTTGAGTTGTTTGGAAATATCTGTGTGAACTAATCGATCTCTTAAGTTTATCCGATTATTACAGGGATAAAAAAAATTCCCTGTGGGTTTCACATTCACAACACACCCACTATTGGGAGGCTTAATCCCGACTTTTGTCAGAGATGGGCAGCAATACTTAATAAAGCATTGTTTGATCTAATACTTTTAGTTCTGAAGAATCAGGCAGAGAACTAAAAGCCATTAAAGATAAAATAACTACCTTTGAATCTGCACATTAAACAGCATTAACATCAGACCCTGCAGGTGACTGGATTTCTAATCTTACCAGTCAGATTGAAAAATATAAACAACATCTTGTTAAGTTTAAACAAAATAAAAGGGCAACAGTAAATCATGACTATGAGGAGAGGAAAGTATATACCGGGGTCTCCAATTATTCTAATAAAGGGCCTCATACTCGCAACCACTACAAAAGAAGAAATTAACGCTTTACTTTTGAAACTGATACCTCCTGCGGAGGCCAGTCAAATAGTGATTCAGAATGTGCTGCCATTTCGGAAAACATCTCTGCACGCAGACCCCATTTAGGGGTTACCACAAGCGCCAAAAAAGATCCCGGCAAAGAGCCCATATGAGATGAGGACAACAGTGCCACAGGCAGAGGAAAACGGAACTTGAAAAAGAAGAAATAGTACATAACCTCTCCTCACGCACATTTACGAATGATGAACTCTGCGTATTAAATAAAGGACTAAGCTTTTTCCCTACCACCGTACATCAAGGACTTGATAGTAAAATTTATCTATGCAGGCTTAATAGACAATTACGACTGAAAGAACACTTTGGCAATCAGACAGAAACATTGACTGCAGTTTTTGATCACTGCCCCATTAAAATGAAATCATCCTTTGACCCTGTTTCTTCAAATACATCGATAAAGAGCTTTCCTAAAGTAATCAATTCCTGTATTGATTTGCAGAAAACATCTAAAGAGACTGTTCATTCTGATCTCTCTTATAAAGAAAAAATAGCTTTAAAATATCTAAGCTCTTATGAGGACATTATTTCCCACCCGCCGATAAATGGGGTGGAATAGTTGTCCAAGATACTGAACACTACAGAGTGGAGGCACTCAGACAATTAAACGATGTGCTGGTATATAAAAAATGGAATGTGATCCAACACCAATATTTATGAAAGAACTAAACAACATTCTACAATCGGCAGTTCAATCTGATATCATCTCTTCCAATACTGCCAAAGCTGTCCTGTGTATCTCCATGGATCCCAATTTTCTATACCCTTCCCAAACTGCATAAACATCCAACTAGACCACCGGGGAGACCGATTATATCAGCTCAAGGATCCCTCTTTTATGATGTTTTGAAATATCTGGACTTTCATCTACAAGATGCAGTACAATCAGAAGGAACTAACCTAAAAGATACATTCACTTTTTTACAGAAAATTAGAAGTATTCTAGAAATACCATCTCCATGTGCACGATTGACATCGTCAGTTTATATACAAATATCCCCCACAGCTGTGGTTTGGAAGCTGTCAGACGACTCATCACCAATAACCTACACTACCAAGGACCAGATGTGACTTTTTTTCTTGATTTATTCAATTTAACCTTAACACGCAATTATTTTTTATTTGACAAAAGCATATATATTCAACTGCAAGGTTGTGCGATGAGTTCATGCGTCGCACCAAGCTATGCGAATGCTTTATGTTCGATGTCGAAAGGGATCTTTTTTTCAGTCAGCCAGAGAACTCTATTAATATAAAATTTTCTTCAAAGTACAAAAATTATATCTTTTTGATATGATCAGGCACCAAAGAGCAGTTCTTGACGATGATGGAGTGAGTAAATATGCAAGATGTGAATATCAAATTTACTTTCTCCATCATTGACACCTCAATTAATTTTTTAGATGTGCTCATCAAATTACATAATGGCCAGTTCATGACCTCAATTTACCACAAACCCACGGAGTGCAATAATTTACTGCACTAAAAAAGTCACCATCCAACACCTCTGAAACGAGGGTTGCCATACTCTCAGTACTTATGTGTCCACAGAATTTGTAGTGATGAGTTACAACAAATGAAAATCATGACAGATACATTTCTAAAAATAGGTTATTCATTAGAACTTCTGACTTTAGTTCAGAATAAAGCTCTGCAAGTACCCACGGAGCAGTATGTTTCTTCAAAAAAAACATCTAGATAATTTGATTATTTGGGTAAACAAATTCTCTACTGCTAGTGGTACGATTACAGGGACTGCTAGGAAGTTTTGGCCTCTAATCAATACTGATCAAGAACTACCTTTTCTCCACAATTTTAAATTGATTCCCTGTTATAAACGGGGGCAAAACTTAAGAGATCGATTAGTTCACACAGATATTTCCAAACAACTGAAGTCTACTACATCACATTTTCTTTCTAAAAAACCAGGGAACTTCAAATGCCTTGGATGCATTACGTGTAGCTTTTTACAATCCGGTGATTCTTTCGTTCATCCTCACTCTGGGCAAAAATGTAAAATCAAACATATCCTTTCTTGTAACAGCAGATATGTAGTGTACTACATTAGATGTCCCTGTGGACTTCTCTACATAGGGAAAACCATATGCCAATTTAAGGAGCGAATGGCCCTCCACCGCTCTGCGATTTGACAGGCGCTGAAGGGTAAGGATAATGAACAGCCGGTAGCCCGTCATTTTCGTAGCCATAGGCATACACTTGCTACTATTCGGTACAAAATTATTGATCATATCCCAGAAGATCCCAGAGGAGGTGATCGAGCTCAAGCTTTGCGTAAAGCTGAAGCTCGTTGGATATATAGGCTTAACACTGTAGATGTCTCCCCCTGACATGCTTTTTGTAATAGCTGCCGACTGATGTATATTTCTCAGTTGCTCTGAATTAGAGCACATTTCACTGTAATTATTTATATACTGGCTCTAAGTGATGATATCATACATGTATTATAGTGGTGATGGTTTTGTTTGTTTGGATCATCACAGTTACAGTCCCTGGTTGCCGGCGTCACTTCCGCTTGAGATGTAAGTCGTTGAAGTCAGTTTTGCCTCGGGTCCAGCGAGCACAGACGCGGTGTATGTCATGTATTTACGGTAAGATTTTGCATTTATAATGTATTCCTGACGAAGGTTGTAATACCGAAACGTTGAATCTAAGTGGGCTGTTATCCTTATTTCTTTCAAAACTGTGAGTGCTGCCGTGTCTGTGTTTGCTATCTACCCATTATCCCATCGGAGGGCACCCGGGGAGTTGTTGTAGTTGTTGAATTGGAGTGCTGAACCCCTGCTATTTTTGTATATACATATCTATTTTATATATATATATATATATATATATATACTGTATGTATGTAAATATATATATATATATATATATATATATATTTATATAATCTACAGTATTGTGGTAATATGCAATGATTTATGAATTGCATATGGGAATCACTAAACTACTATACCTCTTCATTAAGGGACTGTGAAGGGAAGATCTGTTTCCAGAATACCAGGATAAAACTAGTTTTAGTTTATTTTAAAGTTGAGGGTTTCCACACTTAAATAAATAATGTAACCATCCCCTATGCCTAAGCATGCTCATTGTAATACATTTGGATGCTTTCTGTCTATATAATGCCACATCCACTCATACATATCACCGTTCCTGGTGTTATAAATCAGAAAAGCGTGCCTGAGTGATAGAAATGATGACATGCAGGAGGAAGGGTACAATGGAGAGACAAACCTCTGCCCAGCAGCTGCTCTCACATACAAATTACTGTGTGTAGCGGTGTCTGGGACTACAGTCCTCCATATAGTAATAGGGTTATCATCATGACAGCATAACATACTTGCTTACTCTCCCAGGACTGTCGGGAGCCTTCCTAAAATCGGGTTCCGCTCCCGGCACCCCGCAAGAGTAGGCAAGTCCCCCAGATTGTCCACCGACCCCCCGCGACCCCCGGAACCCTCATGTGACAGTGGGCGGTTCTGGGGGCGATTACTCGATTCGCGCGGAAACGCGGCATCGTAGCCAAACCCCCTTCTTTGTAATGCCGGTAATATCGGCATTATAAAGTGGGGGGTGGGGCCATGATGAAGCTACTGCGCTGTCACACCCCCACTCCACTCACTTACTCTACCCCTACCCCCTTTTGCTGCACTGACCTGGCATTCCCCTCCCGGAGTAGGCAGCATAATGATAACCAGTTGGCCACACGGGCAGCTATAAAACCTAAGAATTAAAATTGTATTTCTATTTTCACCACAAAATTATACGTTTTTTTCTACTTTTACATTTTTAGGGAAACATTGGGGCTGTGTACAGGCAGTGTACATGCCCTCATGGCACTGGCCACTCACACTCAGGTCTGGTAACAGCTCCTCCATTTCCCACATTAGACCCTTGATGATTTTTAATCCCAGGCCCATGTAGTCTTTATTCCGGCCCTGACTGTGAGCCGCATCTCAGCAGTACTGCCTCCCTATTACACATCACCACTGTCAGTAATCTGTACTGGTGTAGAGGCAAGGCAGTGGGATGGGACAGTGGCACTGTAGAGGCAGATAAAGACCCAGTTTTACAATGGAGTTAGCAGAATACCTGGTGACAAATCCTCTTGAAATCATAGTGCAACAAATTGTTCTATATTTATTAGCAATTCAATATTTGTGAGCATTGTAAATAAACCTAATGTTTATGTGCTTTAAACCAAGTACAGTATTAAGTTTTGCAAACCATGCACAGCTGTCACAGTAATAGAAAATATGCAATGGTCACAGAACAGGGACGTAGTAAGAGAGGAAGAGGCCTGTGCTCAGTCTCCGGCTGGGCTTCCTCCACTTTAGAAGGCATTGCAAGGGAGTTGCCTATGGTGCTGTGCCAGAGTCTACTACACATGTGCAGGTCTCCAGGACAATGGAGTGGCATCCATTTTCCTGTCAATTTTTCTACTGCTGATACAGAACCGCACACCCTGCACTATATATATGCCACTGTTACAGAAAGAGCCTGCACAGAGCCAATAAAGATGCTCTGTAGCCCATGAATGCACAAACACAAGATGTTGTACCATAAGTGTAACTATGCATTGAATATGCTGCACATTACTATTTTATAGCATCTTAAATTACCCTTTTTAATTCTCTCCCTTCCAGAGCCAGCCCTAGCCAATTTGGTGCCCTAGGCAAAATTTTGACTAGTGCCCCCCATACAAGTGTTGTTTTATATATATATATATATATATATATATATGAAATACAAAAGGTGAGAACGAGCGCCTTATAGTGTAGAAGATATATTATTTTACTGCGCACTTCTATGCATATAAAATGCGTACCATGTTTTCCTAATATTTAGGCATGTAGAAATATCTCCCACTTCAGTAATGATACGTGTTCCTGTTGCACCAAAGGATCACTTCACTCCAATTGGGATGACAAGTAGAGAAAGAGAAATACATGCATAGTGTAGTACTTTTAAAAAAAAAATAATTACAAACAAAAAACACCAAAAAAATGCATAATTACAATAACAAAGTGATTCAAAAGCTTATCTGAAATGGTATCCAAGTAGCGGGGCTCACCACAGCCTCAACGCGTTTCGTCCCTTTTGCCTATCTGGTCAAAGTGCGTCACTCAGCGGTCTAATAAAGACACAATTCGTGGATTCCTAGTTCAGCAAAGTTTTGGGCTTTAATTGCCCGTCTTCAGGGTATACATATGAAGACGGGCAATTAAAGCCCGAAACGTTGCTGAACCAGGAATCCACGATTCGTGCCTTTATTAGACCGCTGAGTGCCGCACTTTGATTGTTTATTATTTTTCTGTAGCAGGCACCGCGGCGTCTTATGTTTGGAAGGAGTGTGCTTGATCTAAGTACATATATATATATATATATATATACACAAAAAAAGACACTGAAATCCTTCTTGTAAATACTCTGCCCAGGTGCTCTCCCTGCTGTGTAGTAGCAAACTGCCACAACCCAGGTATGTATAGCGTTTTCATCGGCGGCACTCACAGAACTTGATTACAACAGTAATAAATCAGGAGACACTCCTGATGTATTATTGCTGTATATATATATATATATATATATATACACATATATTTTACATACACATACATGTTTGCCCCCAGTCCAGTGGCTGCCCGCCCCTCTCCCAGCTAAGAATAGCTAGACATTAAACATACCTCATAGTGGAGAGTGGCTGCCAGCGTCTTTGTTGAACACTGCACAATGTACACAACTAATACTGCTGTGCCTGTGCAGTTTTCCGATGGCTGAGTGGCTAAATGGAGGTGGAGGCGGAGCCATGAGTTGTCACTCACGGCTCTGCACCGCAAAGGCCCAGAGGAGGAGTGGTCGCGCAGCATGCCCTCCCGTGGCCATCTTGTCTTCTCCTGTAGCCAGAATGAGCTTCTGTATAGAAGCTCATTCTGACCTGGGCAAGCGCTAAGCTCCGATCGTGGCAGCGCCGGGGGGGAAGCGGCAGATGGGGAAGGGGGGAGGGCAGCGGCAGGCGGGGGAGCAGCAGCAGGCGGGGGGGGCAACAGCAGAGCCGTCGGATGCCCCCGGGCATTCCTGTCACCCCTAGGCATTTGCTTATTATGCCTATGCCTAGGGCCGGTTCTGCTCCCTTCCACCAGGTTCATGCAATTTGCCACAAACCCCCTGTATTGAAGCACAAACATCCTGTAATGCAACACACATGCTCTGTAATGGAACATATATCTCCAGTAAATCGGCACAATTCCTTGGGCACAAAGCACAAACCATCAGTGTGGTGGAAAGTGGCCATTTTCTTGTAGACACATCCTTCTTATTCTCATCTACAGTGTTTCCTACATAGTAGGTGGAAAGTGATGACATTGGGCCTGATTCAGAGGTGGAGGCAGTTACATTTGCAGCAGACTTTTTTGAAAATATGCTAATGTCTTAGCTGAGGTCTTGTGCACCCACCTTTGGGGTCTCACAATTGTCACTTACATACAAAAGACAAAGCATCAGAAACATTGGTCACACATTGAACATCTGAGTAACCCTATGCTGTCTCAGAATGTCCTAAGACGGAATCAGTATGTAATACCGCCGGCCGCATGGAATCAGTATGTAAAACCGCCCTAGCCTAACCCTAACCTTCCCGGGGGGTGCCTAACCCTAAGCCCCCCCCGGAGTCCTAAAACCTAACCCTCTCCCCCCCCACTGCTGTCCGCGCCCGGCTTACCTTCGTTCAGTGTGCCGGGCATCAGGCTCCCGACGTAGGTCCAATGACAGGCGTCGGGATTTCGATGCTTGTCATTAGTAACTTGCCAGGATTAGACAGTTGGGAAGCTGGCAGTCGGCATTTTGACCATCAGCTTCCTGACTGTATCCCCCTAAGACGCCGGGGTCTCTCCTGCTGTGCTCGAAGAGTCCAAGAATCACTAGGAAACACCCAGAAAAGGGTCCTGACAAACCTGCATTTTTGTAGCCACCCCCGTTATGTCACTCAAACACTGACTACCTGTCACTCAATATGCAAATAAATCTTCACTGCGACCACTGTCTCTAATCCATCGCCACCCAAGCTCAGTGTGGCTTTAGCTAATGTACAGTAGTAACAAATCTCTCCACTACAGTGACCATAAAGAATGTTGATAACAAGGATGCGCTAGTGTCGCAATATATATATAAAAGAAGATAGGTGTATGTTCCTCAGTATAGTGTACAATCAGTCTTGTATATCAGATGATATTTCCCATGACGGAAATAATTAATTTAATGTAAAACAAAACAATGCAGAAACCATAGTGTAATATGTCAACACACTATTTATTTCTCCACAAACAATATCTTTAAAAACCAGTGCACATTATCATCAAATTTACATGCACATAACATCATGAAAAATATACTGGTAGGTTATTTGGCTCCCAACACAAATTAACCCTAGTGTGTATGTATGTGCGCATGTGATAGGGAATATAGACTGTAAGCTCCACTGGGGCAGGGACTGATGTGAATGGCCAAATATTCTCTGTAAAGCGCTGCGGAATATGTGTGCGCTATATAAATAACTTGAAATAAATAAATAAAAGGGAATAAATACGATAATGAAATGGAGAATTACCAGATTCCCCTCTAATCAAGGTCTTTAGATATTAAAAGGTGGAGGTCCCCAGAAACCTCATACAGGATCCTTCTGAAATGGATAATCCAGTCACACTCCACCGACTACTGGGTTGCCACTATTGTAGTGTCAGTGCGCCCAAGGTGACTGCGGATATTATATTATATATTGCAAATCTCTCCACTACGTCCGACATTGACATTGTGTCTATATCTGAATCAGGCCCATTATTACTGTATTGTGCCCATCTCCAGGCACGCCAAGAGCAACGCCGGGCCCGGGTGAAGGGGGCGTGGCCTAATCACAGTAGTTGTGACCGCGCCCGCTTAGGGAAAAAATACTAAAAACTATATTTTTGTAACGCTGGGGAGGGGGACGCTATGAGCCCACTGAGCTCAGCGCATAGCCAGTGGGGGGCATGAACAATGTGATGGCTCCTGCCACAGGCATAGGAGACTGCTGTATCTGCTACTTAGCAGCCGCAAGCAGTCTCTCAGTGCAGCCCAGCACACAGCAGCATGTGCTGGGCTGCTGTAATGAAAGAGGGGGGTAGCGGTACCGGACCCGGGTCCCTGATGGGCCCCTCCAGGAAGTCCGTGCCTGGGTAATTAGTACCTGCTCCCCCCTTCCCTCTTGCCGCCCCTGCCCATCTTGCTCAGCCTCAGAAAGATTACCAGACTCTTCAGGGAGTCAGGAAGATCACCACTATTTCAGGGTGTCTTCCTGACATTTAGGGAGAGCCTGCAAGTATGGCTAAAAATGTCATGTTTATATCATTATGCAGCACAGTAGCAAACTGTATGTTGTTATTATATAAATACTATGTAGTAGTAAACTAATAAAATGACAGTCACAATAACAATGATTACAATATCAATATTAAGGTTTGGGATATTATTGTATAATAAAATGTTACCTTCATGGTCATAACATTTCCAGAGAAATTGTTCCAGCCAATAAAAATACATTGCAGTTAAAAAACCAGGTGTTTTCATAAAAATTATTTTCAATAACATAGAGCAAGTTTCAAATAGTTTTAGGATAGCAGGACATACAGTGGGCTATGAACATTTACTGTTGACATACTGTACTTAATATTTTAGCCATTTTATATAACAAGTATTTATGTGTACATTGCGCTCAACTACTGTACTTATTCACTAAAGAGATAATGACTAATGCCCAGAGAGAGGTGTAGTTGTCACGTCACATTATCTAACTGACATGCAGATTGTACTTCTACTGCCTCTAGAAAGGATTCACTCCACTGGGACTATTGTGTTCAGGGGTGAAGCTTGGCTTTCGTTCACCTGGGGCAAATAATTAGCTCTCCGCCACTCAGAACCCCCCCAACCCTCTCCACATAGGTTATAGTCACCCTCTAACTGTATGATCAATATACAATACATAGAGGATCATACTAACTGCAATGTAATGCAGAGAACATCACAGTGACCACCATATAATGTATTGTAGAGAACATTACAGTAGCTGTCGTATAATGTAGAGTACATCACAGTCACAGTGACTGCAATTTAATACAGAGAGCATCAGTGACCACCATATAAAACAGAGAACATCACAGTGGTTGCCAAACATTATAATATAGAAAGCATCAGTGACCACCATATAAGACAGAAAGCATCAGTGACCACCATATAATACAGAGAACATGACAGTGATAGCCATATAATGCAGAGAGCATCAGTGGATGACATATAATATATAGTGCATCAGTGACCGCCCTATAATACAAAAGAGTGTGACCACTAAACTATACATAGAGTATTTTATAATCACCTTACTATACCATTCCATCATCAATAATTAACCCTTCCTCAAAAAATATAAAATACTTTAGCATCATCGTAACAACCTCCTTAAGGGGTCGATTCATCATCACTTAATTTCTACAAAAGCAGGTGAAAATGAAGATCTTCACCTACTTTTGTAGAAATTAAGGATCAAGGCCATTCATTATAAATGTAATGGAGGATATATCACTGATTTCTCCTGTTTACCTTTCAGCCATGATCTGTCCTGCTGTCCCAATACACTAGTATCGGGTACTAAATTAATCAAGCTCTGAAAATATAATATTTTTGGAGCTTGACTACTGGAGCATTTGCCATCTTCAGATGGAGTTCGCTTCCACACCCCTGCTCTTTCCCTATGGAAACCCAGGGAGCAAAGAGGTATCCTTTGGGATCCCTCCACCCCTGCTTGTTTCCTTCCGCCAGACGCCCAGGCTTTGTGCATCTGTGTGAAGCCCAGTTCACGCAGACACACTAGGACTGCCGAGTCATACTCGATTGTGGAGACAGCTGATTTTCAGATGAGCTGTCTCAGCACTGGAGCGATGTTGAATTGCTCTGGTGAATATGTATCCACCACTGCTGCTTAATAATATATTTAACATGATGAATGGACCCCTAAATGTTTTGGTTTGTTTTGTGGATCTTTAATTGTGCTATAGCTGTGTTTTGTCTATTTAACTTATTTCTCAGTAGCCAGCCCGCTTACTGTACGGGACATTGAAACAAATCAGTAGGCCATGCATATAATAAGTGACCTTACAAATTCTACTACATAGTATTACAGATGAGCGGGTCTGGTTCCCTGAGAACCGGACCCGCCTGAAAATGGCAATTCCAAGTCGGATCGGAGTCCGGCTCTGTGTTTCCCGTCTGACTCGTAACCCAAAATGAGGCAAAACGTCATCAATCCTGTGTTGAATTCTCGAAGGTTCTCCGTCCCCAAGGTGATCAGTGCCATTTCCTTGCTGAGTCTCATCCAGGGAGGGCTGTGCTTTCCTGTCCATCCAGGGGCCTGTGTTGTCCATCCAGGGGTGTGCTGTCCGCCACGGGGCTGTAAAAAAAAAAAAATCAAGAAAAGTAAAAAAAATAATAAGTAAAAAAAGCAGATTTATTTTTGTGCTATACCCCAGTGTATCCATATAAGCACTGTGATGCTACAGGCTATACCCTCCCCAGTGTATCCATATAACATACCTCCTAACATTTGTAGTAATGGAGTCGGGACCTGCGAGCGCCGAAGTCGTGCTCGCCCGAAAAGGGGGCATGGTCTGATCATAAAGGGGACGTGGTCTGATGACACGCCCCCGTTTACATAACTAATGGAGAGCGCCCAGCATCTCCGAGATGCTGGGCTGCCCTGGGCTTCACCCGTACTGTGAATAGATGCTGTGCACATGCACACAGCATCTATTCTCATTCTGCATACATGCTGCTCTGCATAGCGGTGTATGCTTCCCTCAACTTCCCCCCCAACGTGGGACACTGCGGCCCGCAGGCGGGACAACGGGACAATGCGGGACAGTTGGGAGGTATGATATAAGCACTGTGATGTTGCAGGCTGTACCCCAATATATGTTTCCGTACCCCAGTATATCCATATAAACACTGTAATGCTGCAGGCCTAATCCCAGTGTATCCAGATTCCATATAAGTACTGTGATGCTGCAGGCCGTACCTGATGCTGCAGACCATATCCCAGTGTCTCCATACAAATACTGTGAAGCTGCAAGCTGTACCCTAGTGTATCCATATAAGTACTGTGATGCTGCTGGGCATACCCCAGTTTATGTTTCCATACCCCAATGTATCCATATAAGCATGGTGACGCTGCAGGCTGTACCCCAGTGTATCCATACAAATACTGTGATGCTGTAGACTGTACCCCAGTGTATGTTTCCATACCCCAGTGTCTCCATACAAGTACTGTGATGCTGCAAGCCGTACCCCAGTGTATTCATTTAAGTACTGTGATGCTGCTGGGTGTACCCCAGTGTATCCATACAATTACTGTGACATTGCAGGCTGTACCCCAGTGTATCCATATAAGCACTGTGGCGCTGTATGCCGTACCCCCAGTGTATGTTTCCATACCCCTGTGTATCCATATTAACACTGTGATGCCACTTTGCGGTGGTGTTCTGTGGGCATGCCTATAGGGCGTAAATACGAAATCTTCTGGTTGGCTAACTAAGATATTATCCAATTTTGAAAAACTAAACCGTATTCATATTCTCGAGTGGTCCCACAATTTGTTTTCGACCCTCGCAATCGATGTGGAAAAAGTTTCCTATTGAACCTACTTTTCAACCCACCCTACCGCCCACTGCTGTTGCTATGTTTAGTCAGCCAGATAGCTGGATGCAACCTTTTGGCCTTAACTGGATGAAATCAATATGGTGAACTGTGTGGTGGTCAAAATTTACTGGAAATGACTGGAAATAAATGTTATTGAGGTTAATAATACTGTAGGAACAAAAACAGGCCCAAACTATATGATTTCAGCTGTTTTTATAATTTAAAAAATAAAAATAAAAATACAGACCCAAAACCAAAACATGCAACGGCGGTTTTGCCAAAACCAAATCCAGATAAAAAACATGAAGGAGATATAGGCCCTCATTCAGAGCCGCTCGTTAGCGGCAGTACGCTCGTTCTGAGTGATGTTTGCACATCTGCGCATGCGTACGGTTTTTAGTACGCATGCGCGAACCAGTCAGTGCGGCCGAAAATCGTTGGTACGCAATATAGCGAGGGCCTGCTATTTTGAGTGACAGAATGAGGCGTATGTGGGTGGTAACAGGGGAAGGTGCTTGAAAATGGGGAGTGGAGATCCGAACGCAGGCGTGCTTAAAGGTCAAAACGGGCGTTTTTGGGTGTGCATATTTAAAACAGCAGCGTCATTGACCACGTCACTGGGTTATTTTATAGCCAGAACTGCTCGCAAATTTGTGGTAGCAAACACCAACCACAAGAATAGCGAGCAGTTCATACGCTGGTCGATGTACTCGATTAATCTAATAAATAGCGGACATGACGTAGGATGCAAGCGGCCAGGGGGCGTTTTTAACAAATAAACGAGCGTATGTTTTGCTCGCTCGTTCAGACTTAGAGGTGTGAACAGACTGCAATGTGCGTACGGATCATTTGAATAGCCACCCCTTGATTTTAAACGAGCGACCACAAATAGCGAACGGCTCTGAATCAGGCCCATAGATCCAAAACTAAATCCAAAACTTGGGGGTCGGTGCACATCTCTACACAGTATTAAAGTTAGTGTTCACTGACATAAATATAAACTCGGTTAATTCATATACAGTAATAGAGGTATTTGTTGCAATGTTTACTGACCAAAATATAAAATGAATTAATAAAATTCTGTAATAGGCAAATATATATCAGCGTGTTCAATTTGCCTATGTACTGTATGTAAGGTCTAATCATGCTTGGCTTGCTCATGATAATGAAGTTAGACTACACATGTCACATTATCCTCTGGATGAATTCTGTGGCCTATTACCAAAAAGAATGTTAGCATCTCCCATTAAAATAACATGACTCTGATAGCTATAAATACCAAAGCAAAGTCTCCACACCATTTACTGGCTTTTGTTAGATTCCTGTGCAGATTAATATGATTGGCTTGTAAATACAATAAATCTCTGTCATGTCTGAACAACATGCTCTGATGTGTCTATTTTCCCTGTAAGTATACTGATTGGGGAAAAAAATAAAAATAAATATATATATATATATTTATATATATATATCTATATATGAGTCTCCCATATCCAAATATTCAGAAATCCGGAATACTCCGAAATACAGATTTTTTTTTTAGCATGACTGAGATAGTGACACCTTTGCTTTTTGATGGTTCAATGTACACAAACTTTGTTTAAGGCACAAAATTATTACAAATATTGTAGAAAATTACCTGCAGGCTGTGTGTTCAAGGTGTATAGGAAACATAAATATGAAACTGCTAATACCTGGCAGACATCAGCGGTACATCATACAGCTATAGGCGCCTAAACAGGGAGCAGAACGCCCAGCTAAACTAAGCCGCATGCATACCAATAGACGGGGCGGTGATCATCCTGACAGCTGGAGGTAGGGCTGCACTGAGATCCGGACTCAATGCAGTCTACGACTAAGGTCATGTTCAATTTTTGAAACAAGATACATTTGCTGTGTGGAGCTGATGTCATCTTTTATTCACAGGAGCAGGTAAAGAAAGATACATTCAAAGTGACATTGTTTCTTTTTGTATCAAAGATACAGAGGCTAATCTAAAGGTGCCTATCCATTAGGCGACCTGAAAGTCTGAACAGCTAGCGTTCAGACCTTCAGGTCGCCGAGATGTGGGCACCGCACTGAACGGCGTTCGCTGAACGTCATTCAGTGAAGGAGCCCGACCTCCTATCTCCGAACATGCCGAACCCGACGAACGTCATCAGGTTGACGGGCATGTTCAGTAGATATTCGGGGTCGGAAAGGACCCAGTGTGCATGCACATCGCTGGTCCTTGCCGGCTATCCATTACCCGACTTTGTGAACAATGCAACCAAAACCTCCTGGTTTTGGTCGGATTGTTCATAAAGTCGGGTAATGGATAGGCCTCTTAACTCACCTGCTTCCGTTTTCTGGACTTGGATACTTGTTCTTAGAGATACATTATTAAAGACACAAATAACGTGCTTATCAACTTAAACAGAGAAAATTAATTATAAAGCTTATACCACAGTTATTCTTATAATTCTTGTATTTTGGTTACAATTTTATATTTAAGTGTTGTATAAGACACAATTTTTTATATATCTATATAGGTGTGTTTATGTTAATCAGAATAAATATAGATCTTATTTATACAATCATGTGTGCTCGAGTGATAAATTTAACTTATTATATACACTAGAACATAAGGCTATACAATAGCGCATAGTTCTTCTACATTTTCATTTGATTTGCTAGCCACACGTTTTTCAGTTGCCACCCCTGGTTGTTACTAGCACAATTGAATGTTAGTTAGCAATATGTTTGTCTATTATTTGAGACCTTTAAGAAATAGCTCAATTACCTATTCAATCATGCTGTGAGCAATAAAATATCTATGAAATTGTTTGATGCACTCATACAGTACCTGAACATCCTGTGGTGCCTGTGTTATATACTACCCTGAAAATTCATAAGTCCCTGGTTAATCCCACTGTTTGCCCCATCATAGGGGCCAGAAGTTAATTGTTCCAGTTTACATCCGTTTTTTACGACACAATGTTTCAGCCTTGCAAACAGGATCATCCACATTTCTTATTGAATGCCAAAACACTTTGAAATAAGTTACAGAATGGTGATGGACTGGTGTCACGACCATGGTATCTCTCAACAGGAGCCTGCGGTGCTTACCAGTGCGGACGCTGTGGCGTGGTCCTTCCGGCGGGGGAGCTGGTACTTGGAGACTGGCGCTGGGTGCGTGCGGGTGTCTGATGTCGATGGGTCATGCTGGCAGGGGTATGGCTATTGGCATCACCGCGCTGAGGGTGCCTGGGCGTGGGCATCTTGCCTCAGGGAATGTGATATAGTGAGCCTATTCTGATGCATCAGGTGATCTCAACCAGCCACTCACGTTCTGCTGCTGGGTACTTTGGAGCTCCCTGTAGTTGTAAGTGCAACCTGTTTCACAGCTTGCTGTTAGAGAGTTCTTTGTGCTAATAAGTTCCTGCTCCGGTGCTACCTCTTCCTCCTGTCAGCTAATCGGCAACCACAGATCTCCCAGCACCGCTCTGACCACAGACTCCAGTCCGGTGGTGACTGCTCGGTCTCCCCCAGGTTACCCACTCCTGAGTTCTGAACCTGCCGTTAACCTCTCATCCAGCCATTCTACAGGATATCTGGATATCTCATTCAGCCATTCTATAGGATATCTGGATATCTCATTCAGCCATTCTACAGGATATCAGGATATTTCATTCAGCCATTCTACAGAATATCAAGATATCTCATTCAGCCATATTTACATAATTTCTTTGTTTCACTTCAACCATCTCTGCCACTTTTCTGGACATTGACTTTGTTCTCTCCCACTACAGTTACCTATCATCCACATAGCCCGGTTCTAAGTTTATTTACATTGGGACTTTAGTTACTATCTGTGTATTTTCATTTCTACTAATATCCATATTACACAACCAACTTTCCAATTTAAATCTGTGTCTGCTTCCACTCCTGGATCCACCCTGGGTCCACAAAAATTCCAGTCCGTAACAGTTTGCACTGGCCATATGTATTCGGCCAGTGAACAGGAGTCCAGAACAGATTTACTTCAGGGCATAACAACACGTATGGAAGGCCTGGAGGCCATGCAACAACAAATGGCTCAGTATGTATAGTAGACGGCGCTCCACAAGGATACATTACAGGCATCGCTGGTTTCCCCAGGCTCTCCTGCAGTTTTCGCTGTCTCTACCTTGGTGGCCTCTATGGCAGGGTCTTCTCCCCATTTGTTTCTGACTACTCCCAGCAAGTTTGATGGCAACCCTAAACTGTGTAGTGGATTTCTCAATCAGTGCGATGTGCATTTTACACTCCAGCCTTCAAATTTCCCTACTCCGAAGACCAAGGTGGCTTATATTGTATCATTATTATCCAGTTCAGCCTTAGACTGGGTTTCTCTGCTCTGGGAACAATCTGACCCTCTATTGGATAGTTACTCAGAGTTTCTAACTTCATTCAGGAGGATATATGATGAGCCTGGAAGAACCACTACCGCATCATACAGTATCTTAAATCTGAAACAAGGATTCCATCCTGTCAGTCAATACATTATCCAGTTCCAGACATTGGAATCTGAACTCAAATAGAATGAGGAAGCCCTGACATCGGCCTTCTGGCATGGACTCTCAGATTGGATAAAAGATGACCTAGCCACTTGTGATTTACCCACCAGCCTCAATAACCTTATCTCGCTATGCAAAAAAGTAGACCTTCGCTTCAGAGAATGCCAGGCTGAGAAGTATAGATTGGAACGCCCTAGACCTCGTCCTACCTCCTCTCCCACCTATTCTCCTCCCTCATCTACAGATGAAGAACCCATGCAGGTTAATCAAACCCGTATCTCTAAAGAGGTATGACAGAGACGTCTCCAAAACAATCTCTGTATTTATTGTGGAGAGACTGGTCATCTGGTGGCTTCCTCTACCTGTAAGCTGGGAAACTCCCATTCCTAACTAGTCTCTGGGACACCCAGGTAGGAGTAATTCTTCCGTTCCCAAAGAAAAATGATTCTGTCTTGTCTGTAGCCCTTGATATCAAGTCTAGCCCTGTGTTTGTGTCTGCTCTCCTGGATTCTGAGGCAGCAGAAAACTTTATGAGCTGTATTCAATTTGAGCGGACCCGCGATACTTTTCCGCCTCCTGGAATTTTCGCCTATATCGCGTGTTTTGCAGGCGGAATAGTATCGCACGCGTGCCTGCTTATCCCCGTATTAAATTTGAAAGTACACGAAAACGGTACCTGGCGAAACTTAAACAAGTGGAAAGTACTGTCAGATTTGGGGAAATCAGCCTGACACCCCCAAAAGATGCTCTGACATGGGGGTTAGCTATGGTTACCCCCGATTTGGCTTGCTGAAGGTATTTGGTGTTTTTAAATGGGCTCAATAGCTGCTAAATAGCATTTTTGTATAAGTGGTGCAGAATAGTATTCAGGAGTTTTTTTTCCAGAAAATAACTTATCCCAGGAAATTTGGGGTACTTGAAAATGGGGGCCAGCATATTTTAAAGTTGCTAAAGTTAAGTTTAAAAAATCATGAAAAATCCACCTGCTGCAAGCCCCAGCAATGAAAAAAACACATTGGGCATACTTGGGGACCCCCCAGCGTCTAGTTCGCTAGTTTTTAACTTTGTCCCCCAACTTTTTTTTTTCAGCCCCAAAAGTGATTTTTTTTGGGGGTGTTCTTGGGTGTTTTTTTTTACAAATTTTGGATGCAGTTTACCTCTTGGGGGACTGTCTGAAGACTGCATGGGGGTTCATGCAACATTGCACCCCAAAACCCCAATTCTGCACTTTTTTCCGCCTGCTATTCATAGGCGAAACTTTTCCACCTATTACATTGCATTGACTTGCCGCTTAGGCGGAAAGTCTTTCAAATTGAATACGGCGATACTTTTCTGCCTGGCGAACTGACATCATCGGCAAAACTTTTCTGCGGAATGGCTTTTCACCTCAAATTGAATACGGGCCTTAGTCTCTTCAGTTGCTGGATAAACTGCAAGTTCCCTGCGTCACCTTGGACCATGCTATCTCCCTGACCTCTACCAATGGTAGACCCATATTTAATGGAATTGTTTTAAGACCCAACCTCTCCGGGTTCGTATTGGAGCTCTCCATTCTGAACATATCAGTTTCTTAATAATACCCAAGGCATCCCATGATATCATACTCCCATGGCTACGTAAACACAACCCTAAGATTGACTGGATGACTATGCAGGTTCAGTCATGGAGTAAGACGTTCCAAGGTTCTTGCCTTCTGAAGATTCAACCGGTATGAAAGATGGTCACTTTTGAAATACCACAAATTCATGGAAAATATCAATCATTTTCTGATATTTTTTCTGAAAAACAGGCCAATGTCTTACCTCCTCACAGGGAATGGGACTGTCCAATCGAATTGATGCCTGGGAAGGCCCCCTCGTTGTTGCACTTAACCTTTGTCGTTGCCCGAGACTGCTGCCATGTCGGAATACATTAAAGACAATTTGGAAAAAGGATTCATCTGACCTTCTACATCTCCTGCCAGAGTGTGTTTCTTTTTTGTTTCTAAGAAAGATGGAGGCCTCTGACCAAGTATTGATTACAGGGGTCTGAATGACATCACAGAACTATTTGATAGAGTCAAAGGGTCCACCATATTCTCTAAATTGGACCTGAGATGGGCCTATAACCTCATCCGAATTCATGCAGGAGCGAAGTGGAAAACTGCACTCTATACACGTGATGGTCACTTCGAATATCTGGACATGCCATTCGAGCTTTGCAACGCACCAGCAATTTTCCAGGGATTTGTCAATGAGATCTTTAGAGATCTCCTATATGTCTCGGTTGTGGTCTATTTAGATGACATTTTGATTTTTTCTTCTTCTCATGTTGAACACCGGCATCATGTTAAAGAAGTCTTGTCTCGATTGAGGAAGAACCACCTATACTGTAAATTGGAGAAGTGTGGCTTCAGTGTCCAAAATATCCCTTTCTTGGGGTATATCATCTCCGGATCAGGGTTGGAAATGGACCTCAAGAAAGTCCAAGTTATACTAGATTGTTACCGGCTGACATCTCTGAAAGCCATCCAGAGACTCCTTGGCTTCTCCAATTATTACAGACGCTTCATCACGGCCTTAACCCGGGAAAGTTGCCAATCCTTCATTTTGGCCTCCTGAGGTGGAGACAGCTTTCCAGCTCCTTAAACAAGCCTTAATTTCAGCACCAGTATTGCGACAACCAGATACCAACAAGCCTTTTTTATTAGAGGTAGATGCCTCATCTGAGGTAGTGGGGGCTGTTCTATCTCAAAGGTTTGAAGACAATAGGATCCATCCATGTGGGTTCTACTTGAGAAAGTTCTCCCCTGCAGAAAAAAACTACACCACTGGCAAACAGGAGCTACTGGCTGTGAAACTGGCCTTGGAGGAATGGCGATACCTCTTAGAGGGTGCCAAGTTTCCCTTTACCATCTTCACCGATCATCACAATCTTCTTTTTCTGAAAAACACACAATGTATTAGTCCTCGCCTGGCTCGCCGGGCCATCTTCTTTGCTTTCTCCTTTACCCTAATGTACCGCCCAGGAGTTTTTAATCAGAAAGCCAATGCTCTGTCATGCTCATTTTCCGCTGATAATGACTTGGACATGCTACGAGATACACCTTTATTAGAATCTAAAGTCTTTGCCACTGTCCAATTATAACCTCCCACTGGAAAGACCTTTGTGACCCCAGGATTGCGGAAACAACTGTTGACCTCGCCTCACTCTTCCCGCTTTGCTGGTCACTCCGGCATCCGTAAAACCATGGAGTTCCTTCAAAGGTCATACTGGTGGCCAGCAATGAAGTCTGAGGTAACTGAGTTTGTGTCATCTTGTACCCAGTGTGCTCAACACAAATCCCCTCCACTTGCTCTGACTGGTGAATTGATACCTCTTCCTGTACCATCTCGCCCATGGACACACTTGCCTTTGATCCTCAACAACTTTCTTCATGTCCTTCCTACTTCTCCTAAAGTCCAAACTGAAAAGGGGGTGGAATTTGTGGCGGCACAGGTACTGGATTCCCGCATTCGTCATGGTCACTCGCAGTATCTGCTGGATTGGAGAGGCTATAGTCTGGAGGAATGCTGTTGGACCAGGGCCGAAGACATCCACGCTGCTAGACTTATCCATAAGTTTCACCTGGCCCATCCTGGGAAGCCAAGGGAGTGTCCTGAGGCCACCTGAAAGGAGGGGGGTATTATCACAACCAGGGTATCTCTCCCCATGAGCCTTCGGTGCTTACCAGTGCGGACGATGTGGTGTGGTCCTTCCGGTGGGGGAGCTGGTACTTGGAGACTGGTGCTGAGTGCATGTGGGGGGGTCTAATGTTGGGTGGTCATGTTGGCAGAAGTATGGCTATCGGCAACACCGCGCCGCGGTTGTCAGGGTGCGGCCATCTTGCCTCAGGGCATGTGACATAGTGAGCCTATTCTAATGCATCAGGTGATCTCTTCCAGCCACTCATGCTCTGCTGCTTGGTACTTAAGGGGGTTTGGAGCTTCCTGTGGTTGCAAGCGCAATGTGTTTCACAGCTTGCTGTGAGAGAGTTCCCTGTGCTCCAAAGCCTTGTTCCTGCTCCGGTGCTACCTCTGCCTACTAATCGGCTACCACAGATCTCCCAGGTCTGCTCTGACCAGTCCCATGGCCTCCAGTCCAGTGGTGACTGCTCGGTCTCCCCCAGGTTACCCACTCCTGTGTTCTGAACCTGTCGTTAACCCCTCGTCCAGCCATTCTACAGGATATCTGGATATCTCATTCAGTCATTCTACAGGATATCTGGATGTCTCATTCAGCCATTCTACAGGATATCAGGATGTTTAATTCAGCCATTCTACAGGATATCAGGATATCTCATTCAGCCATCATTTCAGGGTTTCACTTCAAATATCTCTGCCACTTTTCTGGACATTGACTTTGTTCTCTCCCACAACAGTTACCTATCATCCACATACCCCGGTTCTAAGTTTATTTACATTGGGACTCTAGTAACTATCTGTATATTTTCATGTCTACTAATATCCATATTAAACAACCAACTTTCTAATTTAAAGCTGTCCCTGCTTCCACTCCTGGTTCCATCCCGGGTCCACAAAAATTCCAGTCCGTAACAATTGGCATCTGTTTCCAGAGTTTTTCGTCCCAGAACCCATTGTACAATGGTCCTGATCTTAATTTGATACTAAAATTGTTGCATATGATTCTCACTAAAAGTGTATTTTTCTATGATGAAACATATTATGTGCAAATTATGGGATGTGTGATGGTGTCCAGTGTGACCCATCATATGCTAACATTTATATGTTTGATATGAAGCCGAATATATTATTTGCAGATCCTTTGGTAGCTAAAAACATTATATTTTTTACATTGATGACTGGCTATTTTTTTGGCAGGGATCTAAGGAAGCAATTACAGTATGTACTTGATTGATCAGCATAATGCTAAGGAAAGTATTATTAAATCTACTTTTACCATTAGTGATGTTGAGGTGAATTTTCTTGATGTGAAGATCAATGGACAAGGTTCATCTGTGATTATCTCCTTATATACTAAATCTACAGATCATAATAACCTTTTGCCAATGTAGTTTCCATCCAAAATCACTTTAAATTAGTCTCCCAAACTTGCAATTTTTGCAAGTAAAATGTTTCAATAGTGAAGGAGGTCATTGATGGGGCAGAGCCGGGCACCTTGCATCATTAGGGCATAATTTCGCAATTTGCACATCTTTGGGGAGTGTGTTAATGCCTTGCTGTGCGATCGTGGGATTTGCATACTTTGACAGCATGTGAACGCATCTAGCGAGCGGGTCTGAATCGGGCCCTCAGTACCGTGTGAGCTCCACTATTAATGATTAACAATTTGCTAAATGTCGTGATTATCATGGCAGTCACCTGACATATTATACAGCGAGCAGCAAGGTTTTGTAACATTCTTACAGTTGCATACAACCATGTCCCCTTACATCATGTGACCATCACAGAGCTTCCTTTCTGACTGGCTCAGGAGAAAGACACTCTTTTGCAGTGACAGCTACTGTAGATAAATCTAGATTTTGCATAAGGAACACAGGGCCTGATTCACATCCAGACGCTAAGCCGTGGACGCACGCTATGGTCGATAATCGCCCATTTGCGCATGCGTTTGCGTCAATATGCACATGCGCAAGTCACTCACTGCGCTTGGGAATTGTTCGCTCGTAGTACACAGACTGGACGCTAATTTGAGTGACAGATAGTGCTGTTTGTGGGTGGTAACAGGGGAAGGTGCTTGTGAACGGGGGAGTGGATGTGCAAACGCAGGCTTGTCTGGGTGTCTAAACGGCATTTTATGGGTGTGCATAATTAGCAAAGAAGCGTCATTGTACACGTCACTTGGTTGGATATTAGACAGCACTGATCGCAGTGCTTAAGGTGGGGTAAGGTCTACCTCAAGCACTGCATGCAGCTTCGATGGCTCTCGATGAAACCGATTAGTCACACACTTCCTGGAGATGACGTGTGCTAAGAGAGAAAGGTGGGTGTCTTTATACTGGCGTGCGTTCGCTCTGCCGTCGCTCTCTAAGGCATAGAGGGCATCCTTCCACCAGACAGTACGATCGCGGCATTTGCATACCCGGACCCTTTTGTCTGCGTGAGAGCGCAGCTTAGCGTCCAGGTCTGAATCGACCCCAAAGAGTTATAGGAAAACACCAGGAAACATCACTGTTTCATCTTCAAGACAAAGTAGTATATACTGTAAAGAGATGTTTAAAAAATAAATATGTATGTGCTACTTAATCTTTATTAACTGAGCATTATAAAATGGTATATACAAATCCGATAGGTTCTATAAATAAAGTATTTATTTTTGAATAGCTGTAGGAAACCATGGAGACAAAGAAAAGAGTAGCAAATAAACTTAAAAATGCTTGCTATAGGGTATAGCCATCATCATTTTTAATGCTAATAGCAATTTTACTTAAGACTAATGAAGTGCTGATGAAATAAGCTGTTACCAGCAATAGGCAGATGTGATGAGTTCTCCACATTTGTTTCCTGGAGCTCAAGGCTACTGCAGTTAGATTTGAATGAATATATGTGGTCTAATAATACAGCCTTGCAGAAAAGTCCCCAAAAAGACAGATCTATCATAAAGTATGACTGCTGCCAGAATTGTTCAGATTTATTAAAACTAGTATTGGACCCATCAGTTGCTGGGCAGAGGTTTTTCACTCTCTACTCCCACCTTCCCATTCCACTCCACTTATTCCTTCTGTCTCTCATTATGCTTTCCCCTCTTCGTCTTGTCTCCCACTTTTCTTGTCCCTTTTACTTCTGTCCCCCTATTCTTATCCCTATTCCCCCTCTCACCCTATTCTTTCTGTCACCCCCTATTCTTGCCCCTTTTACTCCTGTATAGTCCTATTCCCTTTGTATCTCCCTGTTCTTCCCCCTATTCCTCCAGTCTCCCCCAATTTCTTCTGTATCATCAACCATTCCCCTATTCATGCCATCTCCCCCTATTCCCCCAGTCTCCTCTTATTTGTCCCCATATTACTCTTGTTTCTCACTTCTCCCTGTATTCCCCCTCTCTTTTTTTTACTGTTTCTGCGCTTATTATTGCCTTTCCTTTCTACTCTCTTCTCAGTCTTTTCTTCCCCCTCCTTCTGTGTGCCCTGCATCTCTTTTCTTCCTCCCTCCTTCTGTGCCCTGCATCTCTTTTCTTCCCCCTCTCCTTCTGTGTGCCCTGCATCTCTTTTCTTCCCCCTCTCCATCTGTGTGCCCTGCATCCCTTTCCTTGTCTCTCCTTCTGTGTGCCCTGCATCTTTTTCCTTCTCCCTCCTTCTGTTTGCCCTGCATTTCTTTTCTTCCTCCCTCCTTCTGTGTGCCCTGCATCTCTTTCCTTCTCCCTCCTTCTGTGTGCCCTGCATCTCTTTTCTTCCCACTCTCCTTCTGTGTGCCCTGCATCTCTTTCCTTCTCCCTCCTTCTGTGTGCCCTGCATCTCTTTTCTTCCCCCCCTCCTTCTGTGTGCCCTGCATCTCTTTTCTTCCCCCTCTCCTTCTGTGTGCCCTGCATCCCTTTCCTTGTCCCTCCTTCTGTGTGCCCTGCATCTCTTTCCTTCTCCCTCCTTCTGTGTGCCCTGCATCTCTTTTCTTCCTCCCTCCTTCTGTGTGCCCTGCATCTCTTTCCTTGTCCCTCCTTCTGTGTGCCCTGCATTTCTTTTCTTGCTGCGGCTGCTGGGGGTCACGAGAGTGTGCACCGGGACACTTGCTGTTGTGGCCAGCATTGCTGGCTTTTTACCCTCTTTCTTTCTGTACCCCACCCCTCTTCCATGTCAGCCCCCTTTTCTCATGTCTCTGTGTCTCGCTCCACATGTCCTATCCCTTATCTGGCTCTTTCCACCCCCATTTCCCTATCTTTCTCTCTTTTTACCCTGTTCCCTCACCTATCTCTCCCCCTCTTGTCCCATCTCTCTTTCCTTTCTCTCTTCCCCCTCCATGTCCTTCTCCCACTCTTTTCTCTTTTTCCTGCTATCATTGGTCTGCTCTTTGTTGATATACCGGCCTGACTAATATATCAATGCAGTGCTTTGCGTTCCCTACCTTTGTGGTGCTTCAGCCAGATTTGCAGCGGAGGCTGGAGGTGACAAGGGAACTGGTGCAGCTTAATATGCATACAGGAGGAAGGGCCATGGGGAGGGCCTACTCTGCTGTACTCTGCATACTGACAGGCGTGGCTAGAGGTGAGGAGGGTGGGAGCTGGTGTGGCTCTTTATTCTTAAATAAGCTGGATGGATTGACAGGGGTGGACATAGGGTGGTGGAGTAGGCACATCTAGATGAATTCACAAGTGTGGCTGGTGAGAGCTTTGATGAATGGAAGGGGCATGGGCTCATTTCTGTGTGTATGGCAGCTATGCCGGCCACTCAGATGAGAGTATTCCTCTGAATGATATGTTCCTTCACCCTCCCATTGGCTGTGCTGCTGTAAAGGGGAGGGAGGGTTGGGGCAGTAGACTCACACTGTCACTGTATTGTTCGGATTTTTCTGTGGATCCAGTCTTGAGTATCTGGCAAGAGTGGATGCTGGAGTGGATGTCCGGAAACTGGCTGGTCTAATATAGTTAAGGATCTGAGGCGGAAAGAAATTGAACAGTACTGGGGAATTGGCTGAGACCCAGAACAGAGGTGCGGAGTCTAACACGCTGGTTTTCACCAGGGACCCTCGCAAGGGAGTTTGAGCTTAGCTGTGCCCGATGTGCAGGTCGCTTTCCTCTGCTTGGGTTTCTCTGTACTAACAGTTGACATCTGAATCTCCGGGAAGTACTGGACAACATTGGATGGAACCGATGGTATAGTATATCGGACTGGAACCAATGGTATAGGATATCGGACTGGAACAGATGGTAGAGGATATCGGACTGTGGGCCTGATTCAGCAAGCAATGCAGTTGCTGTTACGCATGCAACTGGTTGATTAATTCACATTGCGCATGTGTATGCATCGCAGTGCTCGTGTGCAAACCAGCAATTGCGATGGGAACTGCATTTGCAGAGGCTATGCAGACCCAGAGCAGAGTTGTTGACAGGAAGTGTAGTTTGTGGGGGGTGACGGGGTGGGTGGTCGGGCAAAGGCAGGTGTGCCATTGCGTTTCAGCGCCATTGCGTAGGCGTGCATAAATTATACCCTGCAATGCCAGACACCACCTGAGGTCTCATAGCGTGCGCAGAAGTTAGCAATTCCTGAATGTTGTCTGACCTGCCTTAGCTGTGCGTATGGGTCCGATGTTACTCGATGTTACCAGTTGTTCCCCTAGTATACGGGTGTGAGTAAGGGGAAGTGGGCATCCTTATGTCAGGCTGCATTCGCAATGTGAATGCACACATTTAAATAGCACCGCTGATATTAGCAAATGCGGTTTTGTGCCTATAAGCAGAATTGCAATCCTTGCTGAATCAGGCCCTGTAACCGATGGTAGAGGATATCAGACCAGAACCGATGGTAGAGGATATTGGACTGGAACCGATGGTAGAGGATATCAGACTGGAACCGATCTTATAGAGTATTGGACTGGAACCGATGGTATAGGATCTCTGGGATGGAACCAAATCTGGAGCCAGGAGTACAGCAAGATGGAAGTCTGCACAGGAGTCGCTCGGTAGAATAGATCTCTAATGCTTCTACAGCTGGGCTGAAGAGAACATTGCACTGGCAAGTGCTGTATGCAGGGAGAATCATTATATACCCCTGGGAGAGCAAGGATTGGCTGCAGACATCAGGTGACAGCAAACTGGACTCCTGTTGGAGGATGAATAGTCACCGGATTCAGACAGTCATGGCTGCGCCCAGCAGCCAGCACTGGAGGGAATGCTGCACATGGAAGCCGGGGAGATTACAGGAGGAGAGAAGAAGTTGCAGCTGGAGAGAGTCTGCCATGGAGTCAGATAATGGAGCGAGGAACCAGGTTATACCCCTTTCACATCGCAAAAACCCAGGTTGAGGCGCAGTGTGAACGCGCCACTTAAAAAATTCCTGGTTCAAGCAACCCAGGATTTCAACCCTGCAATCGAGCAGGGTTGAACTCGGGATCAGGCCGGGTTGAAGTGCAGTGTGAACGGGCCCTACCCGGGTTATACAACCCGGGACTCAGAAAACAATGCTGATTGGATGTTTGTGTGTCTCCCTTGATGATAGCAGCAGCCAGAGGCCTGGACACACTTGCAACGCAGTTGCTGTTACGCAGGCAATCGGTCTGTTATTGCAAACAACAACAGAGGACAACAACAACAGAGGCAGCATTCCTGTAGTTAATGGCTTTATTTCCAAAATCAGCACTACAGCCATGTCTACTTGGAGTGTTGAGGAGGTGAGGGAGTTGCTGGCCATAAGGGGTGAGGAGGAAATTAAAAGACTGATCACAGGCACAGTCAAAGACGCTGTTGTTTATAAAAACATAGCAAAGATAATGGAATCCTGCTGCTTCCATAGGACTCAGCAGTAGGTGGTGAATAAACTTAAGGCACTTAGGAAACAGTTTTTGAAAGTACATGACCACAGAAATAGAAGTGGAGCTGCCGGCTTAGACTGGCAATACTATGACATATGTTCCACTGTTTTTGGACACACTGCGTTATGTACACCTATCAGTCTGTCATCCAGCTTAGCAGCAGGGCAAAGCAGCTGGGCCCGTGCCACAAAAAACACCAGCAGCGTGCCTGCCTCACAAGCATGCCCGTCAGCCTCACAAGCATGCCCATCAGCCTCACAAGCATGCCCATCAGCCTAGCAAAAATGCCCATCCTCACCACTGTTACAACCAGATGACCCAGCCGACGAAATTCCACAAGATTCTGCAGCCCATGATGACAGCGTTTCAGCAAACATTCAGGCGGTTGTTGAGGCACAGGCCGGTGCTAGTGCCCAAACCCCAGTTTTACACAGTAAGTATTAAATTAAAATACAACACACATAACACCCTGGATTACATGTATGAAGCAGTGGAAAAGGCGGACAGGTGTGCCAGTGGAGAAGCTGCCTATGGTAACCAATTAGTTCTCATGGATAAGTACTGTACTGTAAATTCATTTTTAACACATAAACACAATTATTAATTCATACAGTTAACATTAAAAATAAAATAAAATTATACCTGTTGCACATTGTAGCTTGTGTGGGAGAAGGCCACAAACACGTTTGCTAACACCACTGCTATTTTTATATACGCTCACTGATGACTCTAATTTTTGGCTTTTCTTCTGCAGTGCAGTATATACGGTTCCGCCAAAGAGAAAAAGACCCAATAAAACAGAACAAGCCGCCCCCGGGTAATGACAAGTGTCCTGGTTGAAATAATACAAGAAATGGACGCTGTAATGTCTGCACAGGAAGACACTAATCTAGCCAGTTTCTACAGGCAGAGCGTAATATGCAAAATTCATTTATTTCCCAGATCATGGGCATGATGGATCGTCACAGTAGGGAATCATATGAACGCCAAAGGGAATCCCAGCAATTCCAGATGGAGTTTCTAGAGCGAATGTTTAGCTGCAGTTAAGCCCAGTCCCACCACAACAGCAGGGTCCACACTACCCAAATCAACCTTATGCCCAGTGCAATCAGGCCCAGTACAATCAGGCTCATTACTATGACCGTAGTCAACCTCCTGAAAGCCAGGAAAATTCAGAGTATCCTGTGTACATGAATTTACCATAACTACTTTTTTTACATTTTTTTATATTTTTTCTAATACCTAGGCCTTCTGGTGCTAAAATGTTATATATTTTACCTATGTGGATTTTATACTTGTTATTACATGTACATAAGTAGGCAATGCTTTTACTAAAAATCTGCTATTTGGAATGTTCTACTTTTGTATATTTTGTATATGTTTACAATTATATGTAAAACCCTTTTGAACAATTTACCACACACATTGTATTTTGTATTAAAGTTGAAAATTATAGACAGGTACACTGGTTGAACCAAAAATGAAAAAAAAATTTATTTCTGAAAAAACACATTTGCCTTTCTTTAGCGAAGTAGTGAATGAAGGTTGGCTGTTAGAGCTGCCCGGATCTGTTCTGCACTACAGCTATGGTCCCCAACATAGGCCATAGATTCACTGTCAGGGAAATAAAATTCTGACTCCTGCACACTCCATTCTGGCAGAAATGACTCCTTCCTAAGCTCACATATGTTGTGCAGTACACACAGAAGCGTCTTAAGAGAGGAGGGGGCCCATGTGCACTCCCCGTGTGGGGCCCCCTCCTCTCTTCCCGGTGGCTGGCAGCCGACTGACGCGGCTGGCCAGCCACCGGAGCACTAGTAGACTCCGGACACTACAGTGTTCCCGGAGTCTACTGCGCATGCGCAGAACGCCGGAAAAATGGCCTGCTCTGTGAGCCAGTTCTGGTTCTTAAAATTCGAGGGACAAAATGTGCAGGGGGGTCCCCCATATTCTATGAACCAGCACTGGGCTGTGTGAGCTGGTTCTGGTTTTAAAAATGAGAAAATAATTGTGTGAAGTTCCCCATAATTTTAAAACCGGCATTGGGCTAAAAGTAGTCGGAGTGTAATGCCACAGCCAGGGGACCCTTTCACCGGGTCTCCCGGCCAAAGCATTAACACCCCAAACTAGTCAGCCCAGACCGGGGATCCCAGGAGAGGTGGGGACCCCCATCAATAAAAGGGTCCCTCCTCTCCTGAACACCCCAGGCCTAGGCTGAAGCCCGGAGCTCTTCCCTGCACACTTGGCTTGTGTGTGCAGAGTTAATAGTGTTAATCATAAATGTATACTATTGTTTTTTACATTTTACAGTGGGACTACAGGTGCCAGTGTGCCTGCCCTTTGGAACTTGTGAAGCTACAAGTTCCAGCGGGCGGCCAACACCAGTACCCCCACTGTAAAAAAAAATAGTAACAAAAAAACACAGGACACACACTGTAAGAAAGTAAAAGTTTATTACACATAAACACACACACTATACTCACCTTGTCCCCGGTGTTCGGTCCCTTGTCTAGTATAATTCTCCCATTATCCCTGGAGCAAGTTGATCCTCTTCTCCAGTAGAGTCCCGGCCATAAAAGCAAACAAACAAACCGAGTCACCCGGACCATTTCAGACACTGAAGAGATGTATATGTTTCCACATACATATCTTCCCCGTCACGTACCGGAAACCTTGTGGGTTCCATCACTTGTCGGGCCATCAGCCAATCAGCCAATCAGAGGCCGCTCTAGAGGCCCCTGACTGCTGTGAATGGTCTGGCTGTCAATCAGCAGACACTAGTACTGGAATTATCCTTGCCAAATCCTCATCTCTCCTGTCATCCAAGTTGCTCCCAAAAAACATTTGGACAGCTTAGTGTCTCTATTCAGATTTAAAGGCATGGTATGCTGATTGCATCCAGCTACCTTTTATTATTTAGACCCCTGTAATAGACATTACAGTTTTTAGTTAAAATTGTGATAAACACAGGAGATAAACATTAACTGAATTGAGGGGTCATGGATGGACATTAGTTTTTTAAAGACAGAGGGCCTGATATTGATTTGAATGCAGCTCCATAGTGAATTTTAGCAATCAGGGCCTGCTCTGTAGCGAACACAGGCATCTTTGCATATTTCCAGGTGATGCAGAGCTGGATGCATCTTGGTTTCTCTCCATACACTAAGAAGCCTCTCTATCCCGGAAATCCAGGTCTTGCTGGCCTCTAAGGACCTTTTTATTCACTCAGGTGAAGGACTGTAGGCACTACTTGGCAATGGCAGCCACCTACATAGTCTAACATAAAAAATGGCCCTACCCTCTAATATGAAAACACACTTTATTGAATGATTCTAGACTTTTTAAGACAATATATTATTTGAACAGATAATTTTTTTCTAAAAGAGTTTTATTTTTATCCTAAATGTACAGCATGCTACCATGTAACTTATTTGTTCTCGTAAAGTCCCTTCGCCATACAAACCCATGCTTGTTCCCAGTCATATAAACTGACTCTATGAAACATCAGGAACATCACTCACGAGAATTACTACTACTAGGCAGACAACTTTTAAATGAAATTGTTATCTATGCGTAATAAAGCAGTATGTTAGCAATTAGAATGGAGTCATTGAGTAATTTAAATAGGAGAAACTGACATAAAACTGTTATTCCCTGAGCTAATAGTTCTCTGTAAAACAAAGGGGCAGAGATTCATGACTAATGTCTGGAATTACTTTAGTAAAAGGAAGTTTTTTTTATTGGAGTTATAATTTTTGTAGGATTCCCAATTTTTTGTTACATAGACCAACTTCAGAAGAACTGACTAAAAGCGAACTTTATAGAACAACTTATTTATGAAGGAAAATAGAACTGCATTTCTATATAAATATACATATAAATCATACTTGCCGACATTCATCTCCCTCCCTCCCTCTGGCAGGGAGCTGAATGTCTGCGCACAGCGGGCGGCGTGGCCGGGAATTGATGAGGCATTGGGGGTAGAGCCGCGTGATTGTTTCATTGTGGCTCCGCCCCCTCTTCACAATGCCGAAAATATTGGCATTGTGAAGCAGGGAGTGGGGCCACGATGACGCGATTCAGCGCGAATTGAGTCACTGGCCCCCCCAGTTGCGGGGGTTTCTATGAGGTAGTAGGGGGCCAGGCGGCAGCCGGGAGGCTTGCCTGCCTTTCCGGGGAGTCGGGAGTGGCACCCGATATTCAGAAGGCTCCCGACCAAATCGGGAGGGTAGGCAAGCCTGATATAAATATCCAATTTATTGTAAACATGTGCAAGTATATTCCATTCTATAGCACTTTACAGTTGGGAACAAATACAGTAAAAAAACAAGACTGGGCATTAAGAGATCAACAAAGAGGAAAGAATCCCTGGTCACAGGCTTAAAATCTATATGACAATAGAATAGGTACAATAGGTTTGATGCATGAAGTTACGTGCTACTTATTACATTTTAGGCCAGCCAGATTGCAAGGACAAGAAGTTCTTAAAGGACTATACAGTATGATCCAGTCACACAGCATTGATGGTCTGTTGGCAAGAAGAGAACCTTGTAGGTTTCATGCAGACTGTGCAAATGGACATCAATCGAGGAGAAAACTGCCTTGGGAGTAAAAGAGAAACTTACAGTAAGTGAGCTCAGGAAATGTAATTGTACATGTGTAGAAGTAACTCACCAGATTTGGATGAACCAGCCTCTGAAAAGTCAAACCCGGGGCATTCCACCCACCAGCAACCAGGAACACAGCAGTGCTGCAAAACAGAACAGAAGGGTGAGGACTTGTGCTGTGTGGCACACATAACAGGCATATGAACAGCCACTCCCCAAAGTAGTTGCAGTGATTTGATATGGCCTGCAGCAGCGGACTACAACAACGTGTGCATAGTAGGGATTTCCCCCATGGACACATGGTCCAGAGAAAAGTAGCAAGTGCCCTACCAACCATCCTAAATAGCTAGCTCCATGACCAACCAACCAGGTGATTCTAATTGTGAAGCTTACTGGATCCTCTGCTGTAGAGCACCTGTACAATATGCACTCAATGCCCACCCACAATATATCTAACCTGCATACAAGCTAGTTCGTTCAGCATACAAACAAGTACATTACCTAAACAACAACAAGCTGGACATTTACAGCTACAAAATAAAATCTATAGCTAGGTGTGGAGCACTTTCATCTCTAGGGTGAACAGTCCCACTACAACAGTACAGGCACAATACAATACAAAGTAAGACACAATAAAGCAGTGACACAATGAAGACACAAATGCAAACAATAAATGCACCAACAGCCTTTAATGGGGGCCTACTGTTCTGGGAAACCTATTTGCAGGGGATCAGGGAAGTCCACTGATGCTAATGATCCTATTTTGGCCTAAAAGAGAACTATACATTTAATTTCCCAAGGATGTCTATGGGTACAAAGTTTTGGTGAAAAAATTGGTGTGAGGCTTGGCCAGTGGTTTGAGGCCAGAAATTAGATCTAGGGGGCAGTGATATAGTGCAAATGCATATGGGCAAATCTCCTAATGTGCCTAAGGCCTAATGCCTTTGTAAGCACAGTTTACTTAGCGCCTACTGCACTAAACAATATTGTTGGTACAGGCTAGGGCTTAGACAGTCATAAGTAGCTATATGCCTAAGACATCCACAAAGTTGCTGACAGGTCTAATGCCCAAAATGTAGAGGCACTGAAGCCTGGGGAAAAGAGTGCATAGGGCAAACACCTATGCCATCTAAAATTACCCCAGGTCTTTACAAAATGGCCACTTTTCCTAGTACCCAAACTTTAGGCATGGGTAACCTAGGGGAGCCGGGACAGGCCTTCAGGTGTATTCACCTTATCCTGTGAATCCCATCACCTTTTCTTGGGAAACTTAGGGTAAGTGTAAACTCTTTTTCAAGAGCTCTCTGCTGGCCCAGACTTCAGCAACTCCTCAGTTGGACCCAACATCTAGTCAATGGCACCTATTTATTTTGCTTTTATATTCTTCTTCCAGAATTCAATTCAAGCATCTGACCCTCACAATCGAAATTCTCTCCAACTCCTATGATTCATACATCACTCCCTCTCAGATTTTGTAATCTGTCTCATCTACTCTTCTTCTGCATCTTGATAACGATTTCTCACTCCCACCTTGAAGGCTTCACCTGTGGTGCTCAACACACGGACTATCTTTCCCCAGTCTACCCAAACTCTCTCCCAAGTTGAGATTTATCAAATCTTGGAGAGAGGTAAAATGGAGTAACACAGAAAACCAACCAACCAGCTTCTAACTGTAATTTTATAGGCTGTGCTTAACAAATGACATTTAGAATCTGATTGGTTGCTATGTGCAACTTCTCTATTATCTATCTCTTCAAACTTTGATAAATCTCCTCCCAACCTTCAATCTTTCAATCTTTTAATCACTCTAATATAACCCACATCATAATTATAGTCTGTCCACCTGATACTTATCCCTCTGTGTGTTCAACCAAATCCAGTCTCATGCCCACTCTGGGTCCCAAAGCTAATTTTGGGCAAATGGCAAGTTTTTGCATACAGCATATTTTTGTGTACAGTATGTCTGTCCTATTCTAAGTTGGAAATAATTTGGCTGGATCTATCTTTCTGTGAAATGTGGTGTTTTGGAAACTGGGCGGTGGCAAAGTGATCACAGTCTGATTTGGTTTGTGACAGGAAGTAAGATTCCCATTTACTTTTTAAAGAAGTTTGTATTTAATTAAGCTTAAATAGTTTATATATTGTATTTGTTTCTGTATATAATTGTGTTTTACATGGTAAATGTGACTTTAGAATTTATTAATATGACTGTGAGCACACAGACAAGACTTCTTTAAATTACTATTTACTACAGTATTACTACTGAATATGTGCAAATATTTTGTGCATGCAAGTGATGTTCAGAAGAAGTGACATGGCATGGCGGGCCTCCCTTACCTCTAGCACCCCCTATTTCACTTCTTTTCAAAGGCATCCTGTGTCTCGGTTAATTTTCCTCTTATACAGAGCTGTGCGTAGGAAAATAGTAGGAATGTGATCAAGAGTCAATGCACAGGGCAAAATTGTTGTATAAAACTTCACTGTGACAGGTAAACATGAAGGATTAACTAGATGATTCTAGAAAAGAGTGCAGTTCCCCAACAAAAAGACACTGCACAGGGGTTGGGTACAGGATGCCGGCCTTCAGGATCCTGACGGTCAGAATCCCGACTGGCTTAGGATACAGACACCTGCAGATAAGAATCCTAACTCTACCACTAACCCTCCCTTCCCACAGCCTAACCCTAACCCCCCCTCCCGCAGCCTAAACCTAACCCTCTCCCCGTGCAGCCTAAACCTCCCTTCCTGCAGCCTGACCCTAACCCTCCCCCCGCAGCATAAACCTAACCCTCCCCCTGTGCAGCCTAACCCTCCCTTCCTGTAGCCTGACCCTAACACTCCCCCCACAGCATAAACCTATCTCTCCCCCTGTGCAGCCTAAACCTTCCTTCCTGCAGCCTGACCCTAACCCTCCCCCGCAGCATAAACCTAACCCTCCCCCTGTGCAGCCTAAACCTCCCTTCCTACAGCCTGACCCTAACCCTCCCCCCACAGCATAAACCTATCTCTCCCCCTAGTGCCTAACCCCTAACCATCCCCCTAACCCCAATACTCACCATCGGGATGCTGGAGGTCGCGATGCCAGTGCCAGGACTCTGACTGGTGTCGGGATTCTGGTGCCCCAACAGCCCGGATATGAACTACATCCCCTGCACAGTGCCAGCTTAGTTTCTCAAGGAACACTTAGCCTGCAGCAGCAGTTGTATAATAAAAATATTCTATAAATTAGGCATATCCATTTTTGTCTGATGACTCATAATGAAAATGTTGTTCTATGAAAAGTAAAGTATTGATTACCTTAGGTCTGTTGCATGAGGATCACCTAATACAACACATACAATCTCCTGTCACTTTAGACGGGAGATGCGGGCCGCAAATACAATTGAATTCCGCCCACAATGTTTAAACTTATTTGCTAAAATTATAAATTAATCATTATGTGACATTTTGAGGGCTCACACTCATCTCGCTATTTAATGTAGGCTATTATCTGGTTTAAATATAATTTGCTAATCTAACATTATTAGATTACATATATTAATATTTGCAACATGTCATGTTTTTTCTATATTTAAAATTAGAGTTCTTAATTTTTTTCTTTAGTGGAAAGATCAACAGGCTTTAGTTAACAAGCTGGCATTCAGGCTACATTAGGTACCAGTGACTGCTTGCATAACAAACCTGTCAATAATTTACAAAATATCCAGATAGACTAGAAGAAATGTCTCAGTGAATCAATGAGTTACTTATTATACCACTGGTACAGTTCCATTCACTCTCTCTTTGCTGACACATAAGCAGTAATATACTGCTACCGAGCCTGACTCAGAAAGGGACGCAATGCCGATGATTACGCAGTTTAGTGATTATCGGTAATCTGTGCATGCGTAGCACATCCCATGCATTCATTTTCATTACCATTGTCACTCACAGTGAGGATATTTTCTCAAAGTAATGGACAGACAGGGACTGTTTGTGGGTAGCAATAGGGGGGTGTCTCAGCCTGCGACTGCGACTCCATACGTAGTAAAAATGCTTCCAGGCACTCTGCACAACTATAGGGTTACTCAGAACTCCAATGATTGATAGAACCCTTGCTGCTTATTTGTACGCAGTCGCTGGGATTTGCAAAGCTCCATACAAATCCTGGTGGCTGCGACACTTGCATATTTTCACACAGCCACTGCGTACAAATACGTAACAGCAATGGCATAAGCGTACATCTCTGAATCATGCCAATGTTGTGTAAATAATGCATGCAGGGGCGTTTCTAGAGAGGAGGGGACCCGTGTACAGTCTCCGACACAGGCCCCCTTCTCTCCTTCCGACAGCCGGCTGCGCACTGAGCGGAGTGAGGCCAGCGCCGTACTTATAGACTCTGGGCGCTAGAGTGCACCCAAAGTCTATAGCGCTTGTACAGGTCACCGGGAAAATGGCCATGGCGGCCAATTTCCCTGTATTGCGCATGCGCAAACGACGGGAAAATGGTCGCCGCTGCCATTTTCCAGCCATTTTTACAGGCGGAGACACCGGAGCCGATGTGGGACTCTGGAGAGATAAGTTTTATGAGTGCAGAGTGTGCAGTGCGGGCCCCCCCTGGACCCAGGGGCCCGTGTGTCCCACACACCCTGCACCAATTATAAATACGCCCCTGAATGTATGCAATAAGACAAAAAAAATAATATGATAAGTTTAAAGTGACTATGAATGGGTGATGACCTACCCCTTTATACTACAAAGTATGTCACGCTTTTCATAAGACTCAGCTGGGTACTTATTTAGAGGCTAACATTGGATATAGAGCAACATTTTCTGGCCTCCTCACTGCTAACAAATAGATGATATATAATGCAGGGGTAGACTGGCATCTGCCTCCCGGGGTGCAACAATTTTACAGCTTCAGGGCCACCGACTGGCTGCAGCTGCACACTGCATCACATGCCTGACAGCTGGGAGACGGGCAGAAGAAGCTTCCTGGCTGCTCCAATTGTGCCATAAATACAGTCAGAGCATCCGGGAAGTGTCTTATATCTGTCTCTTGGATGCCTGTCACATACCTGTCCTGCAGCGTCCAGCTCTGTTAGGCTAAATGCTGATTGGTACAGTAGATGCTCTGGCAAATTAGAGGTATTTTTTTATGAGAGAGAAGTTCAGATCTGTGGCGATATTGTTAATTAAGGAAGCGTTTGCATGTGAGTGTGTGATACAAATCTGGGGTATTATAATTAATGCAGAAATTGTGTTTGTCAGGGTGGGGCAAATCTGGGATTAGATTTGTCATGAGGGGAAGGAGGATCATATCTGAGGTATAATTTATAATCAGGTGTGTGTGTGGGGGTCATAAATGGGGTACAGTAAGATTTTTAATAAGGGAGGTGGGATCGGTGAAATCTGGGGTATGATTTCAAACAAAGGAGGGTCAGATTTGGCATATGACCTAATGAGAGAGGAGAGGGTTCTCTGTATTGCAGTTTACTGGTAGAAAAGCCAGGGGCAAATGCTTGTCTCTCCCCCGCCCCCCCCAGGCTGAAAGTTGCCAGTCAGCTCCTGATATAATGCATATTGCCATCACCATCCCTCATGTTGTCACACTGCGTTCTCATGTTACTGTATGCCTATTCGCTGCATCCATCCCTCCTGTTGTCACACTGCGTTCTCATGTTACTGTATGCCTATTCGCTGCATCCATCCCTCCTGTTGTCACACTGCGTTCTCATGTTACTGTATACCTATTCGCTGCATCCATCCCTCCTGTTGTCACACTGCGTTCTCATGTTACTGTATGCCTATTCGCTGCATCCATCCCTCCTGTTGTCACACTGTGTTCTCTTGTCACTGTATACCTATGTGCTGCATCCATCCCTCCTGTTGTCACACTGCGTTCTCATGTTACTGTATGCCTATTCGCTGCATCCATCCCTCCTGTTGTCACACTGCATTCTCATGTTACTGTATGCCTATTCGCTGCATCCATCCCTCCTGTTGTCACACTGTGTTCTCATGTTACTGTATGCCTATTCGCTGCATCCATCCCTGCTGTTGTCACACTGCATTCTCATGTTACTGTATGCCTATTCGCTGCATCCATCCCTCCTGTTGTCACACTGCGTTCTCATGTTACTGTATGCCTATTCGCTGCATCCATCCCTCCTGTTGTCACACAGCGTTCTCATGTTACTGTATGCCTATTCGCTGCATCCATCCCTCCTGTTGTCACACTGTGTTCTCATGTTACTGTATACCTATGTGCTGCATCCATCCCTCCTGTTGTCACACTGCATTCTCATGTTACTGTATGCCTATTCGCTGCATCCATCCCTGCTGTTGTCACACAGCGTTCTCATGTTACTGTATACCTATGTGCTGCATCCATCCCTCCTGTTGTCACACTGCGTTCTCGTGTTACTGTATACCTATGTGCTGCATCCATCCCTCCTGTTGTCACACTGCGTTCTCATGTTACTGTATGCCTATTCGCTGCATCCATCCCTCCTGTTGTCACACTGCGTTCTCATGTTACTGTATGCCTATTCGCTGCATCCATCCCTCCTGTTATCACACTGCATTCTCATGTTACTGTATGCCTATGTGCTGCATCCATCCCTCCTGTTGTCACACTGCGGTCTCATGTTACTGTATGCCTATTCGCTGCATCCATCCCTCCTGTTATCACACTGCGTTCTCATGTTACTGTATGCCTATTCGCTGCATCCATCCCTCCTGTTGTCACACTGCGTTCTCATGTTACTGTATGCCTATGCGCTGCATCCATCCCTCCTGTTGTCACACTGCGTTCTCATGTTACTGTATGCCTATGCGCTGCATCCATCCCTCCTGTTGTCATACTGCGTTCTCATGTTACTGTATACCTATGTGCTGCATCCATCCCTCATGTTGTCACACAGCATTCTCATGTTACTGTATGCCTATTCGCTGCATCCATCCCTCCTGTTGTCACACTGTGTTCTCATGTTACTGTATACCTATGTGCTGCACCCATCCCTCCTGTTGTCACACTGCATTCTCATGTTACTGTATGCCTATTCGCTGCATCCATCCCTGCTGTTGTCACACAGCGTTCTCATGTTACTGTATGCCTATTCGCTGCATCCATCCCTGCTGTTGTCACACTGCATTCTCATGTTACTGTATACCTATTCGCTGCATCCATCCCTCCTGTTGTCACACTGTGTTCTCATGTTATTGTATGCCTATTCGCTGCATCCATCCCTCCTGTTGTCACACTGTGTTCTCATGTTACTGTATACCTATGTGCTGCATCCATCCCTCATGTTGTCACACTGCGTTCTCATGTTACTGTATGCCTATTCGCTGCATCCATCCCTCCTGTTGTCACACTGCGTTCTCGTGTTACTGTATACCTATGTGCTGCATCCATCCCTCCTGTTGTCACACTGCGTTCTCATGTTACTGTATGCCTATTCGCTGCATCCATCCCTCCTGTTGTCACACTGCGTTCTCATGTTACTGTATGCCTATTCGCTGCATCCATCCCTCCTGTTATCACACTGCATTCTCATGTTACTGTATGCCTATGTGCTGCATCCATCCCTCCTGTTGTCACACTGCGTTCTCATGTTACTGTATGCCTATTCGCTGCATCCATCCCTCCTGTTATCACACAGCGTTCTCATGTTACTGTATGCCTATTCGCTGCATCCATCCCTCATGTTGTCACACTGCGTTCTCATGTTACTGTATGCCTATTCGCTGCATCCATCCCTCCTGTTGTCACACTACGTTCTCATGTTACTGTATGCCTATGCGCTGCATCCGTCCCTCCTGTTGTCACACTGCATTCTCATGTTACTGTATGCCTATGCGCTGCATCCATCCCTCCTGTTGTCATACTACGTTCTCATGTTACTGTATACCTATGTGCTGCATCCATCCCTCATGTTGTCACACAGCGTTCTCATGTTACTGTATGCCTATGTGCTGCATCCATCCCTCCTGTTATCACACTGTGTTCTCATGTTACAGTATGCCTATTCGCTGCATCCATCCCTCCTGTTATCACACTGCGTTCTCATGTTACTGTATGCCTATTCGCTGCATCCATCCCTCCTGTTGTCACACTGCGTTCTCATGTTACTGTATGCCTATGCGCTGCATCCATCCCTCCTGTTGTCACACTGCGTTCTCATGTTACTGTATGCCTATGCGCTGCATCCATCCCTCCTGTTGTCATACTGCGTTCTCATGTTACTGTATACCTATGTGCTGCATCCATCCCTCATGTTGTCACACAGCATTCTCATGTTACTGTATGCCTATTCGCTGCATCCATCCCTCCTGTTGTCACACTGTGTTCTCATGTTACTGTATACCTATGTGCTGCACCCATCCCTCCTGTTGTCACACTGCATTCTCATGTTACTGTATGCCTATTCGCTGCATCCATCCCTGCTGTTGTCACACAGCGTTCTCATGTTACTGTATGCCTATTCGCTGCATCCATCCCTGTTGTTGTCACACTGCATTCTCATGTTACTGTATACCTATTCGCTGCATCCATCCCTCCTGTTGTCACACTGTGTTCTCATGTTATTGTATGCCTATTCGCTGCATCCATCCCTCCTGTTGTCACACTGTGTTCTCATGTTACTGTATACCTATGTGCTGCATCCATCCCTCATGTTGTCACACTGCGTTCTCATGTTACTGTATGCCTATTCGCTGCATCCATCCCTCCTGTTGTCACACTGCGTTCTCGTGTTACTGTATACCTATGTGCTGCATCCATCCCTCCTGTTGTCACACTGCGTTCTCATGTTACTGTATGCCTATTCGCTGCATCCATCCCTCCTGTTGTCACACTGCGTTCTCATATTACTGTATGCCTATTCGCTGCATCCATCCCTCCTGTTATCACACTGCATTCTCATGTTACTGTATGCCTATGTGCTGCATCCATCCCTCCTGTTGTCACACTGCGTTCTCATGTTACTGTATGCCTATTCGCTGCATCCATCCCTCCTGTTATCACACAGCGTTCTCATGTTACTGTATGCCTATTCGCTGCATCCATCCCTCATGTTGTCACACTGCGTTCTCATGTTACTGTATGCCTATTCGCTGCATCCATCCCTCCTGTTGTCACACTGCGTTCTCATGTTACTGTATGCCTATGCGCTGCATCCATCCCTCCTGTTGTCACACTGCGTTCTCATGTTACTGTATGCCTATGCGCTGCATCCATCCCTCCTGTTGTCATACTACGTTCTCATGTTACTGTATACCTATGTGCTGCATCCATCCCTCATGTTGTCACACAGCGTTCTCATGTTACTGTATGCCTATGTGCTGCATCCATCCCTCCTGTTATCACACTGTGTTCTCATGTTACAGTATGCCTATTCGCTGCATCCATCCCTCCTGTTATCATACAGCGTTCTCATGTTACTGTATGCCTATTCGCTGCATCCATCCCTCCTGTTGTCACACTGTGTTCTCATGTTACTGTATACCTATGTGCTGCATCCATCCCTCATGTTGTCACAGTGCGTTCTCATGTTACTGTATGCCTATACGCTGCATCCATCTCTCCTGTTGTCACACAGCGTTTTCATGTTACTGTATGCCTATACGCTGCATCCATCTCTCCTGTTGTCACACAGCGTTCTCATGTTACTGTATGCCTATTCGCTGCATTTTACAATGGTAACTGTCTTAAATCTCATGATTGTTATTAGTCTCCAGAAGTCCACATGCAACTTGATTTTAGAAGTGTTACTGAATCTAATACTGTACATTTAGTATGTATGGGGAGGTTTATGAGGCAGTCCCTGCCCACCCTGAGGTGTACACACATTGTTTTTGCGCTGAGTGTATGCAAATACTGTTCAGCAATGAGTCCTCGTGCAGCACCTGGTGGATTATGGTGTTATTTGAATTTAACTGATTGAAGCAATTGTTTTGGAGCGGTTTATCTCTGTATTGCCGGAGTTCACTTGTACTTTTTGAATACCATGTTGTTTGCGGTTTGTCTGGTCAAAAATGTACATGTTGCTGTGACCGAGGAGCGGTGCCCAGAGTTATGACTGCAGATGGGCACCACCAATGGAGGAGACCTGTGTCCGGCATCATACTTCAAGGACACTTACCTGCATCCCATGGAGCAGATGCCCGGAGATGCTGAAGTCAAAGTGGGGGGTGAGTGGCATTGGAACTATTCATCCCATTAGTTTCAGTTGTTCCTGGCTTGAATCTCCCACTTGATAAATTTGGGCACAAGGCCTATGGCACCTTGTTAGGCAATACGCCCTGGTAATGGAGATGAGCACTAATTTCATTGGCACTATAATTAAATGGGCATTAGGCCTATGGGTATTTAAGGGCATTAGACCCTGCAACAAAGCTTGGCACTAGGCTTCAGGAATATTATACGCATAGAACCGTGTAACTCCATTAAGCCATGTATTGGGTAGGCCCGATTTTCTTAAGAAATTAAGCCCAATGATTACAGTATCTGCCCCTACTAGGGTTGTGTGTGCATTTATGAGTGTGTGGGTATTGCATCCATAGACCTACTAAATTAGGTTTTGCTGTTCTGAGTGACCTGTGAGCTGGTACCATCTGTAAAATAATAGAAGAGAAGGTAGGTATCCTGGCTCCTGGTAGGAGGTGACCTAATTATTTGTACAGTGCACATTAGGCACAGCATACCCCTAGTTTTCAGTGTCCTCTGCCACCAGCAGATACAGTAGGTGGCCATAGTCAGCCCATCATGACCAGGTAGATTGGCTGAGTCATTGCCTGTTTGTAAATATATATTCATTATGCCTCATTGCATTGCTTTATTGTCTTATCTGTATTGTTGGGAAGTACAGTGTTAGAGATTAGTATTAGGTTACACACCCAGCCTGTTATCTTGTTATCGCACACAAGAGGGCTAGTTAGTATTGTAGGGCCCTAGTTATTTTGTTATGTAGCTAGGCTAGGGTGGCATTTACTGTTTACGCTATGGTAGACTAGTCCTTGTAGGTAGGTGTGGCTGTGTTCTTTTGTAGGAACCCTGTGTGAATGTTGCAGTGAGCCTTCAATCAAGGGGACAAGTTTGACCCTGGTAAGAAGAATCCATGTTTTGTTTGTCTTGCTAGGCCTAGTATGACTGGCACATGGATGCTAGGATGGATCATTTGTTTACACCCTGTTTGTGCTCTTTAGGGCAGTTCTGTTAGGACAGACTCAGGGTATTACCCATAGGCAGGTGAGGGTGTCAGGTGGACGTGACCGACAGCTGTCTCCTAGTTATATACAGGCTCATAGGTGACAGTTGGGTGTCTGAAGTGTTTGTGGCAGTGATGACACTGACTCAATTTGGCAGCAGAGTTGCTGGTTCTCTTTGGTGTAGACTATCTCTTAACATCTTGTGATTGCCTGGTCCTCTCATCTTTCTTTCCTAAAGAATCATCCTGCTTGTGTTCCTGGACCAGCTGCTACTCCTCAATGGCCTGAAGGTGACAGTGGGTGGAGTGAGGTAAGTGTCTGCACCTGCACCCCACCTTTCACACTTATTAACACTAAGCCGGTGCAGATAATTTTTCAAAATGTCAGTCACACCAGGAATTTTCTACACAGATCTTTCATAGTCATGCCACAGGAAATGAAGAAACAGGATGGAATCACAGTTTTAGTTTTGAGATTCCATTGTCATGTCCAAGCTGCATGTGTCATTTTCCAGCCTCCTGCCTAGCTTTAGAGTTCCAGTTTGGCCTAGGACAGATATGCCTTTTGGCTCCCCAACACTTCCTGTTTTTGCCTCCATTGTTAGAGTTATTAAACTTCTTTTCCCTTTCTATTTTGAGAAGGGATATTGTGAAGCTTCCTGTCTGGACATTGACACTGTCTCTTCTCACAGTACACCACTACTCCTATCCTGTTTGGTTATAAGTTATTACTATTATTATTCTTGTTATTCATAGTTATTAATAAAACTCCAGGATACTTCTGCTTTAAAAGAGGTAGTAACTTCTTGATTGCAACCTTACAATCTAAATTTCATACCAAAAAAGTGCCTATTGGCACTATCACCCAGCAATGTTGATTTGGTGGCTTAGACGATTGCAAAGAACAAAGAAAATGAATGGATTTTGCATGAACTGTGTAACTGGGTAAATCAGACAGAATAGTCTGGGAAAGTTTAAATGGTTTGGGAATTTGAGAAGTTTGCCTGATAAGGTATTTATTTTACAGAATACTTAAAGTCTGGAGGCTAGGGGGAAATCTACTGTAATAAGCATGGATGGAAGATGCAGATATTTTAAGACACATAAATAGATATACTGTATACAGCCCTTAGTATTTGAAAGACATACACCTCCTAATGTCCAGGGGCTACACTTATGTGATCACAGGTGGTTGTATTCAATTCATCTAATCCTGGTTTTTGGAATCTTCTTCTAGCATCCACTCTTTTATATGGTTTCAGTTTCACCGGGGGTAGATTTGGGAGTACCCCTTTTTACAGTATATTATTTTTAGATACCCTATTCCCGTGGTGGCGAACCCTGGAACTCGAGCTGCTGTGGGACTACATATCCCAGCATGCACTGCCAGAGTTTTGCTATTAGGGAATGATAAAACTGTGGCAGGGAATGCTGGGATATGTAGTCCCACAGCAGCTGGAGTGCCAGGGTTCGCCACCACGGCGGGCCTATTCTCTCAGTTAAATGGTATACATTAGTTGCAAATTAATACAATATAAACCAATACATTCATTGCCTATTCATATTTTATTAAAAGGTTTACATTTTTGAAATACATGTGACTGACACATTTGTAAATGTAAATTCAAAATATTTGGCTTCAGTGAATATGATGACAAAATATGGTAACACTAGTATATATAAAAGTTTAAGGCAGGTGTGGAAAAAAAGCTGCAAAGTAAGAATGCTTTCAAAAATAGAAATAGAAATAGTTTATTTTTATCAAATAACAAAATGCAAAGTGAATAAACAGAATAGAAATCTAGATCAAATCAATATTTGGTGTGACCACCCTTTGCCTTCAAAACAGCATCAATTCTTCTAGGTACACTTGCACACAGTTTTTGAAGGAACTCAGCAGGGAGGCTGTTCCAAACATCTTGGAGAACTAACCACAGATATTCTGTGGATGTAGGCTTGCTCAAATCCTTTCTGTCTCTTCTTGTAATCCCAGACAGACTCGATGATGATGAGATCAGGGTTCTATGGGGGCCATATAATCACTTCCAGGGCTCCTTGTACTTCTTTACACTGAAGATAGTTTTTAATTACATTTACATTAACTGTATGATTGGGGTTGTTGTCCTGCTGCAGAATAAATGGATGATGGATAAGTACCTGTCTGAATCTCTCAACTTTGAGGACACCATTAATCCTGACCATATCTCAAAACTCCATTTGCTGAAATGCAGTCCCAAACTTGCAAGGATCCTCCAGCATGCTTCACTGTTGCCTATAGACACTCATTATTGTATTGCTCTCCAGCCCTTCGGCGAACAAACTGCATTCTGTTAGAGCCAAATATTCTGCACCCCAATTCCTATGTTTTCGTGCATTGTTGAGTCGCTTGGCCTTGTTTCCACGTTGAAGGTAAGGCTTTTTGGCCAATTCTTCCATGAAGATCACTTCTCACCAGACTTCTCCGAACCGGTGTACCTGAGTCCCACTGGTTTCTGCCAGTTCTGAGCTAAAGGCACTGCTGGACATCTTCCAATTTTGAAGGTAAGTAAGCATGATGTGTCTTTCATCTAATGCACTAAGTTTCCTTGGCTGACCACTGCGTCGATGGTCCTTAACATTGCCCGTTTCTTTTTGCTTCTTCAAAAGAGCTTGAACAGCACATCTTGAAACCCCAGTCTGCTTTGAAATCTTTGCCTGGGAGAGACCTTGATGCAGTATAACTACCTTGTGTCTTGTTACTGTGCTCAGTCTTGCCATGGTGTATGACCTGTGACATGAAACTGTCTTCCATAACCTCACCTTTGTAGCAGAGTTTGGCTGTTCCTCACACAGTTTTAGCCCTCCTACACAACTGTTCATGTTTCAGTTAATGACTGTGTTTCAACCTACATATGAAAGTGATGATCATTATCACCTGTTTGGTTTGATTGGTTAATCATACACCTGACTATAAGCATACAAATCCCTGACTTTGTGCAAGTGTACCTAGAAGAATTGATGCTGTTTTGAAGGCAAAGGAAATAATATATTATTTCCTCCAAATATTGATTTGATTTTGATTTCTCTTCTGTTCATTCACTTTGCATTTTGTTAATTGATAAAAAAAATCTATTAATACTTCTATTTTTGAAATCATTCTTACTTTGCAGCATTGTTTCCATACCTGCCTAAAAAATGTGCACAGTACTGTATAACAAGTGTTCCGAATAAGAACCCCTACTTTAACTCTAGCATGGAAATGGGTGACAACTTTGAATATTAGGTCACTAATAGTTCAGTAATTTAACTGTTTGAATCTTCCCTTATACAGTATGTATTTTGCACTATAGGTACAGTATCACCACACTTCTTTTCCTAAATAATCCTAATCCAAATTTTTCACCATGCTATGGGCATTACCTTACTGCAGGTACAGTCCTGTTTTCAACCACACATTCCACCATTACTTCATCATATATTGTTACATTACACAATTTATACAACATGGATATATATATATATATTTATTTATTAAAGAACTATGGGTGGTCCAGCACTCAAATAGCACTTTTCATCTGCTTAGCCTTCTGCCATAGATGAATAATCATAGACGAACATGACATACATGTGTCATGTACCTTGATAAAGGCTCTGAAATGTTGGAAATTAGAATATATTGTTTGACTTGATTCAAAGACTTGGAGTGCCGCTGCATTTGTATATATATATATATATATATATATATATATATATATATATATGTATATATATTACAACTGCACAGTAAACTGTTTTTTTAAACTACTTTGTAGAAAACTACTTCTTCCGGTAAGAGAAGCCAGCATCAGGGGGTGGGCTGTTAGGATTGCTGATCAAAGTCAGGGTGGCTGTGGAGGCCCTGAATTTGGGCTTCAGGAAGATTGTCCCACCCACAGCCACCAGTGGAGGATCCTGTTATAACTGTCCTTCACTGTGGCAGGGAAGAAAGAAGGGGATATAGGGGAGGTTGCTGAGTCAACAGTGGGGTCGGCAGCCTGAGCAGAGCTCAGTGGCTGCCGGGAGATCACTGTACAGCTGTCACAATCCGGTGAAAGTGATCCTCAGTGGAGGACGGTGAGCTGGGGGGTTCAGGTGACTATCGGAGTGACTGAGGCTAAGTCTCTTATTTGCGGCCGAACCCAGGTTTGGCTTGACCTGCCCAGAGGTGCGGAGTCTAACTCACTTGGTGGTTTTCTCCAGTGACCCCTCCAATTGGGATTTGGTTTTCTGCTGCACCAAGTGAGCAGGTCGCGGCCCTCTGGACAGGTACCTGGGAATGGCAGAAGACCGGAAACTATATTAAGTTATTGCTAGAACACTGGAGATACACTGGAACACAATTAGAAATCCTGATCACCGGCTTGCATGAGATTACTGAGAAAGTACTGAGAATCACTAAGAAATCCAGGAGCTGACTAGCTCAGCAGCTCAGGGAGATGTGGACACAGGCAGGTACTGGAGTTTGCTAAATCTGCAGGAAAGCACAAACATATACTGGGGATTGCACATACAAGAGTAGAGTGGACTCAAGGAATATATTGGGAATGCTAGAAATGTGGTACTGGACAAAGGCCAAATACTGGGAGAGCTAGAAATGCTGGTACTGGGTAAAATACTGGGAATAATTATATATGCAGGTGCAGATTGCACAGACAAGACATATAGAGAAGATAGGCATACACTGGGAGAGTGCTAACTGCAAGTGCAGATTTGCACTGACAAGACACAGAGCAGATTGACACAGACATGTGCTGGGAGCACCAGCTGTGAGCTAATTAATACAAGCAGGTAATCTGACACTTCAGTGATACAGGGTAATAGCCACAGGAAAGCTGCAATAGAATTAGCAGCACATATACAAAGACACACAGGGAAGGGACATGAAACACTGAAGTACTTGTGAGAAAGTTAAAGTCTCAGAGTAAGGTTTAGCATGGAAGCTAATACAGGAAACTGGGAAACTGTGAGCAGGCTGAAGCAACAGTGGGAGTAACACAGGCACTTGGAATAACGAAGTTGAACAGCATCTTCCTGGAGTTCTGGAGGCGGATTTATACCCAGGGGTAGCAGATTACTGGAGCACAGCATCAGCTGACTGAAATCATGCTACCATAGGTTAGGAGTACTGTCACATGAGAGGAACTGTCATGGCGGCGCCCATGATGGGAACTCCGATCCCCAGCACACACAGCCGACCATGGAAAGTTCGCAAAAAGCACCTAAGGCAGAATACTCAGCCCCACATCCATCACTGCACCAGACGTCTGACCGCAAGGAAGTCAGGGGAAGCCGGCAAGGAGGTGAGAGAGGCCGATCCTAGGCTGAATCCTGACAGTACCCCCTCCTTTTAGGGTGGGCACCAAACACCCATAAAGGCTCAACTGGAGCTCCTCAGAAAGACACAAAAAAAAAATATATATATATATTTGAAAAACACAGGAAACTCGAAAATCTTGATTGAAGATACAATAAGAACTGGAAAATTTAGAAGAACAAGGTTCCCAATACCAGATGGATTCTGAGACTAATAATTGGACGAAATAGTCAACTTGGTCCAAGAAAGGTTGGTCACCAGGAAGTCATCGTTTCTTCTTCTTTTTCTGAGAATTTTTCAAACCACTTGAAGAAGAAGAAGACTTAAGTTGCAAAGTGTCTTTCATGGGAACTACCGAAATTGTTTTTTCATCGTACTCAGGATCATAGTCAGAATCTATGTTGTAATTCATCATCCTTATGCCTCCTTATTTATTATTTATTTATTACCAGTTATTTATATAGTGCACACATATTCCGCAGCGCTTTACAGAGAATATTTTGCCATTCACATCAGTCCCTGCCCCAGTGGAGCTTACAATCTATGTTCCCTATCACATGCACACACACATACACACTAGGGTTAATTTTTGTTGTTGTTGGGAGCCAATTAACCTACCAGTATATTTTTGGAGTGTGGGAGGAAACCGGAGTACCCGGAGGAAACCCACGCAAGCACAGGGAGAATATACAAACTCCACACAGTTAGGGCCGTGGTGGGAATTGAACCCACAACCTCAGTGCTGTGAGGCAGTAATGCTACCATTACACCATCTGTGCTGCCCTTGAGTCTTATCCTTCTGGACAGGTTGTTTTTGTACTGGACCTTTTTGAGAAGGACTCAAAGAAATGCATCTGAGCTTAATAGCAGAGGGTGGTACCCCAGAACTGGAGACTTTGTTGAGATGAGTATCCTCGAGAGAACTGTAAGGATAAGTTGGACCAAATTCTTTAATGACTGCAGCAGTAAAGGCTGCTAAATCTGACAGCATCGGATCCTTTGAATCATAAATAGGCTCAACCCAGTCCCAAGCTTTACCTCGGAAAGATGAAATTATAAATTTTACTACATTAGTAGGCTTGATTTCAGACCATGGCGAGGATTTCATAATAGCGATGAAATGATCCACCAAGGCATAATACTGCGTTATATCTCCATCAAAAAGAATGGGCATAGAAACATCAGATGGATCCTGAGGGATACCCATAGATATAGTGGTAGCATCATTTTGTGAACCTCTTAACTGATGGGGCACTAAAACATTTGACTTTGACACAACACTAGAAGATTCTTCCTTGAGTAAAGAACCGGAGATCTTTCCTTGGGATACAGATTTTGAAATCCCTTTTTGAGATGTAAAACTTGAGACTTTCCCCTGGACTATGAGACTTGATACCCCCTGCCAGGGTACATAACTAGAAACCTCCTCTGGTGGTATGATGCTTGACCCCTCATCTTGGGGAGTAACACTTGGAAACCCTTGTTCTTGGGGTACAAGACTTGAGACCCCCTCCTGGGGTAAGACACTTGAATTCTTCTTTGGAAATGTAATACTCGAAATCCACCCCTGGGGGATGGCACTAGGAATCCCATCCTGGGGTGAGACACTTGAAGTCCCCTCCAGGGGAATAGCACCACAAACCCCATCTTGGGGCATTACACTGGGAACCCCATCCTGGGGTAAGACACTTGAATTCCCCTCCTGGGGTATAACATTGGGAACCCCATCTTGGGATGAGGCATTTGAATTCCCCTCCTGGGGTATAACACTGGGAACCTCATCTTGGGATGAGGCACTTGAAATCCCCTCCTGGGGTTTAACACTGGGAATCCCATCTTGGGATGAGGCACTTGAAATCCCCTCCTGGGGTATAACACTGGGAATCCCATCTTGAGGTATAACACTTGGAACCCCATCCTGGGGTGAGACACTTGAGGTCCCATCTTGGAGAATAACACTTGAAATTCCCCCTTGGGGCACAACACTGGGACCCCATCCTGGGGTGAGACACTTGAAATCCCCTCCTGGGGTGAGGAAACTGAAACCCCCTCTTGGGGTGCGAGGCTTGAAACCCCCTCCTGGGGTGAAGAACTTGAAATAAGGACTTTATCTTGAAACGTAACACTTGAAATACCCTCCTGGGGTATAACACTGGAAACCCCATCCTGGGGTAGGATACTTGGACCCTTGTCCTGGGGTGAAGAACTTGACACAAGAACTTTCTCTTGAAACGTAACACTGAAAATCCCCTCCTGGGGTATTACACTGGGAACCCCATCCTGGGGTGAGACACTTGAAGTCCCCTCTAGGGGAAGGACACTAGGAACCCTCTCTCTGGGTAAGAGGCTTGAAACCCCCTCCTGGGGTAAAGAACTTGAAATGAGGATTTCCTCTTGGGGCATGACACTTGAAATCCCTTCTTGGGGTATAACACTAGAAACACCCTCCTGGGGGATAGCATTTGAGGCCCCTTCCTGGGAAACAAGATTTGAAACCTTATTTTGGGGTGAGAGACTCAAGGCCCCCTCCTGGAGTACAGAACTTGACACTCCCTGTTGGAGTATGGGACCTAAAACCCCCTTCTGGGGAAGCTGACTTGGCTTTCCTTTCGGGGTACGCAATATGAAACCCCCTTTTGGGATGCAAGAACACAGACTTCCTCCTGGGGTGAGTGGCTCAGAACCCCCTCTTGAGGTATGGAACTTGAGACCCTTTCTTGGGGAGTAACACTTGAAATTACGGTCCGCTCCTGGGGCATAACACTCAAAATGAAGGCCTCCCCTTGAGGCATTAAACTCGAAACGAAGGCCCTCTCCTGGGGCGTGAAACTCAAAACGAAGGCCTCCTCTTGAGGCGTGTAACTAGAAACGAAGGCCCCCTCCTGGAGCATGAAACTTGAAATGAAAGCCCCCTCTTGGGGTACACCACTTGTAACCCCCTTCTGGGGTGAGAGACCTGAAACCCCTTCCTGGGGCATGAAACTTGAAACGAAGGCCCCCTTCTGGGGCACGGAACGTGAGACCCCCTCTTGGGGTGTGAGACTTGGGACCCCCTCCTGGGGTGCGAGACCTGGGACCCCCTCCTGGGGTGCGAGACTAGGGACCCCCTCCTGGGGTGCGAGACTTGGGACCCCCACTCGGGGCAAGGAAGTTGAGACCCCTCCTGGGGCCACTGACCAGAGTCCCGCATTGGGAAAAACAGAATCCGGACTGGGACCGATGGAAATGGAATCCGGGCCGTGACCAGTAGTAATGGAATGAGTAGTGTCCCTGACTTTAGAAGGTTGAAATATCCTCCCAATATTTCTTAGATGAGGGTTGAAGCATCTTGTAGCAGGGCCCCAATCGAAAACTTGAACTTTCGTTTGCTTAGTGGACATCACCTCCTTATCTGTAACTGAAGAAACGGGAATCACTGATGGATGATGGGGAGAACTGAAAACGCAGACATTAGGAGTCACACACTTGTCCCCACTTCTCAGTGGGCGCAGAGTACAGTCCTTAAGAAAATGATCGTCATAACCGCAATATAAACACAGATGCAGTTCCCGGCGTCGCTGACATTCAACCTCGGTAAGTTTAGGGCGCAGGTAACTTTGATGCTTTACTTTAGTTTGCTTGGAAAAGCTGTTAGTCAAGTCAGGAGTAGCACTAGAAAGCTTGGAAATAACTTGAAAAATTTTGGGACAGAGATTTTGTAGTTGTTCTAGAAGCCAGTAGAAACTCTTGAAAGGTTCAGGGTCATGAATATCAGAAAATTGGGGAACCAGAGGACACTTGAGAGGTTCACTAGCTTGCACAGAAAAATTTTCATCTGTAGGGATAATTGAAACTTCGGAACGGAACTGTGGAGAATTCACTGGCGGAACTTGTGGTGTGTCTGGGGACAAAGCAGCTAGAACTGAATGAATAACCGTCATTTGACTAGAGAGTTCTTGCAGCTGCTGTCTGACGGATTGCAAAGCTGTCTCCTGTGCAGACACACGAAAGAGTAGATCCTGAAACCCTGCTTCAACCTGGAACCCAGCGGCTTGCATATTAGGCTGTTCAAAGTGTCACAATCTGGTGAAAGTGATCCTCTGTGGAGGACGGTGAGCCGGGGGGTTCAGGTGACTATCGGAGTGACTGAGGCTAGGTCTCCTATTTGCGGCCGAACCCAGGTTTGGCTAGACCTGCCCAGAGGCGCGGAGTCTAACTCACTTGGTGGTTTTCTCCAGTGACCCCTCCAATTGGGATTTGGTTTTCTGCTGCACCAAGTGAGCAGGTCGCGGCCCTCTGGACAGGTACCTGGGAATGGCAGAAGACCGGAAACTATATTAAGTTATTGCTAGAACACTGGACATACACTGGAACACAATTAGAAATCCTGCATGAGATTACTGAGAAAGTACTGAGAATCACTAAGAAATCCAGGAGCTGACTAGCTCAGCAGCTCAGGGAGATGTGGACACAGGCAGGTACTGGAGTTTGCTAAATCTGCAGGAAAGCACAAACATATACTGGGGATTGCACATACAAGAGTAGAGTGGACTCAAGGAATATATTGGGAATGCTAGAAATGTGGTACTGGACAAAGGCCAAATACTGGGAGAGCTAGAAATGCTGGTACTGGGTAAAATACTGGGAATAATTATATATGCAGGTGCAGATTGCACAGACAAGACATATAGAGAAGATAGGCATACACTGGGAGAGTGCTAACTGCAAGTGCAGATTTGCACTGACAAGACACAGAGCAGATTGACACAGACATGTGCTGGGAGCACCAGCTGTGAGCTAATTAATACAAGCAGGTAATCTGACACTTCAGTGATACAGGGTAATAGCCACAGGAAAGCTGCAATAGAATTAGCAGCACATATACAAAGACACACAGGGAAGGGACATGAAACACTGAAGTACTTGTGAGAAAGTTAAAGTCTCAGAGTAAGGTTTAGCATGGAAGCTAATACAGGAAACTGGGAAACTGTGAGCAGGCTGAAGCAACAGTGGGAGTAACACAGGCACTTGGAATAACGAAGTTGAACAGCATCTTCCTGGAGTTCTGGAGGCGGATTTATACCCAGGGGTAGCAGATTACTGGAGCACAGCATCAGCTGACTGAAATCATGCTACCATAGGTTAGGAGTACTGTCACATGAGAGGAACTGTCATGGCGGCGTCCATGATGGGAACTCCTATCCTCAGCACACACAGCCGACCATGGAAGTTCGCAAAAAGCACCTAAGGCAGAATACTCAGCCCCACATCCATCACTGCACCAGACGTCTGACCGCAAGGAAGTCAGGGGAAGCCGGCAAGGAGGTGAGAGAGGCCGATCCTAGGCTGAACCCTGACAACAGCAACCGCTGGTAGGATATCTGCACGTATACTTTAGATACGACTGGTAAGTAAAAGCCTGGCTTGGTATGGTCCCATCTGAAGCGACCACACCATGCTAGTGGTTAAAAATACATCGGTTTTCTAATACATTACTATATCAGTGATTTGCACTCTGACAGTTTAACAATTAAAGCTATTTACTTATACAGTACCTCAGCTCATACTATATGATAAAATAAGATGATAATGTGAAATGATTACTGTGCCAGTTTTTTAGGGAACTTCATATAAAATGAAAGATGATGCCAGGACAGACCTTGTGCTAAAGGTCTGTCATGGCGAAGTTGCTTGAGATAAGCCACACTTTTAAGAAGTGAGGTTAGCCTCCAGTGCGCATTTGCCACCGGCCGCTGCATTGCTGGCTAGCTCCCGCTCCGAGACCCTTGCCCACCGCCCGGCAGTGGCATCAGCTTCCCTCCACAGTCAAACATATGCTGTTATGTGTAGCAGCAGTCTCCTGGGCACCTCCTCACTCTGGTTGCTCCCTATGCAGTTCCGGGCGCCTCCTCCTGCTTCCTAGAATTTGCCCTCCTCCTTCCATTGTGCCATCTACCTCACTATATATATATATAGTTTGAGAAGATAAATTTTTTCTTCTCCATAAATAGATTAACTGGTCACTCCCATTCAGACCTATGGGGGCTACATCAGTAACAGAAGAAATAAGAAAACTCAGTGAAATCTGTGATTTCATTGCAGTTTTCTGTAAATAGGAAGAAAAAAAAGAAACTCTTTTACCCAAGCTAAAAAGTTGTTTTTATGTTTACTAAATAAAGCCCTAATTATTTGGTTATTAACAATGATTTCCTATTTACAGTGGTTTGAATACACATATTTTAATCATGATCAGTGTTACCTAACATCCTTGTTTTCCTGATTATTCCATTGTTTGTAATTGAAAATTGAAACGTGTAATGATTTCCTGCCTAGATATACAACTATATATGTACACAGATTATTATTATAGTAAATTTGTAAGGTACCACAGTGCTCATCAGCACAGGGCAGTGGGCAACTCAGGATATACTTAAAACAGGGACATACAAGGTAAACAAAATACAAGCAGACCTGGAAGTAAAGGGTAGAGATGGTTATGCTCATGAGAGAGCAAACATTCCAAGGCATTTCTTCAACCTTGCACCCCCCCCCCTCGGATAGCTACACAAGCCCTTATGCAGTGCCCCCAGTAGTGCCCCTTATACAGTGCCCCCAGTAGTGGTCCCCCTATGCAGTGCCCCTTAAATAGTGCCCCAGGTAGTGGTCCCCCCTATGCAGTGTCCCTTATATAATGCCCCCTGTAGTAGTCCCCATTATATAGTGCCCCCAGTACTACCCCCCCAGTGCAGTGCCCCCAGTAGTGGACCCCCGATGCAGTGCTCCTAGTAGTAGTCCCTCCCAGCAGTGCCCCCAGTAGTAGTCCTCCCCCAGCAATGCCCCCAGTAGTAGTCCCCAACCTATGCAGTGCCCCCAGCAGTAATCCCCACCTATGCAGTGCCCTCCATTTACCTTAATCCCCGCTCTGGTGTCCACTTCTCTGTCCCCCCGGGTCGGCCTGCTCTGCATGATGGGAGAGTTATGACGTTTCTCCCATCACCCACTGCGGGAGCCGGATAAAGGAGCTCATGAGTGAGCTCCAGCCGGGCTCCGGCAGTGGGCGCAGCAGGCGATGAGAGTCTGTCTGACTCTCTTCGGCTGCTTAAACAAACACACAGCAGGCGGATGTGTGTTTGTTACTAGTAGTGTAGTGTGGGCTGCACTTATGTGCGGTACGCACTACACATTATTCTAGAGGCGTATTTAGGTGCATCCTGAAGATCCTTGAACTTCCTTCTATAGAATGATAAAAAATGTCACCCAAGACCGATGCTCGTTTCATATTTGCTTCAACATAGAAGAGTAAAAATAAAACCTAGTACTTTCTACTAACTGCATTTAATAATTACTTAATGGCCTACAATATGGAAGTATTAATAATATTTACTAATATAAGAAGAGCTTTGTGGCTATCTGTTTGTTCCAGGTTGTTGCAAAAACTACTGAACCGATTTTCATGAAAACTGCATAATTTTGTAGTGGGAACTCCTAGAAATAACCTGCACTTTGTGTCATCTGATCCGCCAAGGTAAAGCTGAGCAATAACTGAAACCAAATTTGACATCATCAGTGCAAGAGATAGGTGTGGCACCATGTGCGCAGCCGGTAAGGGGTGGAAGGAAAGGCGCTTTGGGCACAAATTCACTTGAAAAGGATAGGCTACATAGCAGTTTGTGCACAGGGCACACAGTGACATTGCTGTGAGTGGTGGGTGAAGGCTCTGTTGCCAGTCTGTATAGCGCTGCTGGTCACATAGGCCACTCCCGAGACAGGGCCCCTATGCAAGCAATAAAAATAGAACACTACAAATAAAAAAATGTTGGCAGAAGTGATTTCATCGCGGGCGAAGCCACAGGCAACAACTATTAATTATTAATAAGTATCAATAAATTAATGTATTTATTAATAGCAATTGTTAGTATTTGTCAGCTGAAATATACAAATTTGACATGAGAAAAATAAAATAATTAGGAATTTAAATTAAATATAAGACTCTCTTCCTCAAACTCCAGAATGATCAAGTGACTTTCCCAACATATCACCATTTTGATGAATCCCTGTAACTTAAGCTTGTCATACACTAAAAACATTTTCATCAGATCAACCAACTAAATGATTGCCTGACTAAGTAAACAATCCTGAAGTTGACTTCCAACTTTTTCATGAGATTCACCTGATATTCTGTCTCTAGAAGTTTTTGTCACAAATATATTATATCCATATATTCACCTGATAATCATTTGTCTATAAGAAAAGTTGAAATAAAGAGAGGAAAAACAGAAGCTTGCCAAGACGCAAGCTCCACCTCCTGTGTGTATAAAAAAATATTTAAAGAAAAATTTTAAAAAGAATGCATGGGGATCCCCCCAATTCTTCACCAGCACTAGCATTAGTGCTTCGTACACCCCTCCTGCTAAGCAATTTTTTATTGCACTCTTACAATTCCTGAAGTCTCCATCTGTTGATCCAAGAGTTAAAATGTGCGTGAGAGGACTTGCTGCGGACAGGCCACAGTGGTGGATGTCTTTTTGTCATGTTCCCCTGTGTCTCTCTAGGATCGATTGCCATCCACACTGCTGATTGCTTGGAGAGACACCTTTCTGGGCTGCTAAGAGGGGGGATAAGCACAGGCAAGTGTGAACGCGCTCCCCAGTCCCTGCTCTCACTATTTCACTGGAGTCCAGCTCCTCTTGCCTAAAGAGATTAGAGTGCCACCATCTTGCTGCAGTCCAGCACTCCTGCTGATTGCTTCCCATCCCTGGAGACACTTACCAGCCAGTGGTTGGGTGACCGCTCCAGCTAGATCCACGAAGCTCTCTGGAGTCATCAAGCTGCTACTTCTTTCTGTCCTGCAATCATCAATGATGCTCTGCACTGTATGTTGTATCATTGTATCTTATCCACTGGATCCGTGTGATGTATATGAGTCACTTTCCCTATTCCTTGCAATTGCTGCTGCTCTGTTGTGCTGCACTTTGGGAGGCTCTGACCAGGTGGTGCCTCTCTTGGTCCTGACCACCCAGATTAAAACACGTCCGGGCCCCCTCCTTGTGTTTGTTGGTAGTGTCACAAACTTGGGAATTAGTCACTCTTACCCTGTCCGACAGCGCTTCATTAAGGTGGGCCATTCTGTCCCAGAGCACTGTCACTTCATTCCTGAGGGTTATGGGTGCAGCCATGTTGGCTCTGATCAGGTGAGCACTAGTATCCAGTCTCCTGCAATCACATGACCACCTTATCTAATCCCACTGCGGTTCAAGCCTGTGGTTCCACTATGACTCAGTGGCTGTTAACACCGGTACCGGTCTGGTTCAAGTCTCCGATCCAATCTGGTTCCACTTTTGCTACCTCTGGTTCCAATTTCGTTCAAGTAAGGTCCAAGTCTGTGACTTACTGTATCCCTATTTCCAGCCTGCATTGTAGCCTGATGTCTCCTGGGCATTCAATAGACTTTCCTAGTGCTTCCAAGTGCCAAGTCTACTGCCTACAGAGGTTCTGACTACAAGCAATTCCTCTGACTACAACTCTCCTGCTCATTGTGAGTTCAAGTTGACTTTACTTTCACTGCACTTCAGATATCTTTATGTTCTACGATTACAATGCTTGCTCTCAGCATACAAGCTCCTGACCTACTCTACCCTCTTTTCACTATACCAATGGTACCTCTCTTTATGGTGATTGTTGCCCTGAGGGGCCTCTCTTAGAGTGTTTGGGTACGTGCTTAGTTTCTACTCCAGCATTCATGCCAGTTGCTGAGTCTGTGTGCTAGATCTAGATTCCGCTTTGAGGGTCTAGGCTCCAGTGACACAGCTCTGTTTATCAGTTTGCAGCATCTGTCAGCAAATTCCAGGTGGGCTATCAATTACCTATATTACTTGCTGCTTTGTTCCCTGAATTCTCAAACACTGGATCCGGCTCCTTAACCTTATATTCAGGGTAAGGGGTTGAGTTTCACTCAATTGGTTTCAGGGACAGACAGGGAGCTTTCCAGTTGTCACTGGCCTCTCTGAAGGTACCAGGCATTTACCGTATGGGTCTAACCCTATGAGAGGACCTTTGATTCAACCACCGCTATGACTGTTAGCCCAGTCCATGGGTCCTGTAGGATCTTAAAACAACAAACATGACAGGCAGCCTTTTTCTTGTGGGCCATCTGCACCTGGCTCTGCTTCAACATTGTTCTTCTGCCCATCCATCTGGCTGCTGCTCCTGGATAACACTGAACAGGGACAGTTGAGTTGTTGGGGCTCCACTGCAGTGTCCTGCTATTCACTTATCTCCCCTCTGTATTGTCCTGGATTCCTTTGTGACTGTGTTGTCTCTATTCTGTGACTTTTTACCTTTGGCTGAGGTTTCTCAGGTTATCTCCTCTTTACTAAACAGCAAGTCCCTGGGCCCTGATGGCTTCAGTGATGATTATAAAATGTTGACCCCTAATATCACACTCTTCTTCACTTCTCTTTTTCAGTCTCTCCATATTCCTTGATTTAAAGAGGCTTGTGCCATCATTATTCCTAAACCAGGGAAAGACCCTGAGGTTGTCTCCTCTTACAGACCCATAACACTTTTAAACCAAGATTTTAAAATTCTGGCTAAGTTGTTTGCTAATCATCTCCAATCTATTTTCACAGTAGATTCTCTGTGAAGGGTGTTTGGACGGTCTTTACTGCTATTGTGGAATCCGCTCAGATGATCTTCTTGTCTCTGGGTTTTGGATAAATCCGTGGTGATGCTATCTTGGGCTAGTCATTTCATTTTCTCCTGGGATGCCAAGTTACTTAAGTGTTTGAGAATTTGACTGACCAAACAGATGTTCAAATTATATGACTTTAACATGAGATGTCTTATTAAGGATACCTTGGCAGAGATGTCAAGTTGGAGACATCTTATACTTTATTACATGGACTGGGCCAAACTGATCAAAATGACCATGTTCCCAAAGCTTTGATACCCACTCCAAATGTCGGCTAGTATTTTGTCTCCTCAGGATGGACAATTGATTGATTAAGAATTTCAGAAATGTATTTGGCATCATAAACAACCTAGGATAAGCTTTTTTTTATTGCAACAGTCCCCCTGTAATGGAGATTTTAATTTCCCTGACTTTAAAATGTATAGCTCTGCATGGACACTTCATTATGTGGAGGATTGGATGCATGTCCAGGACTGTTATGCGAACATTAAATTGGAACAGTCTTTTCTATAGGCAAAGAGGCTTGTCTCCTTCTCACATAAAAACAGGAACTCTCTACATACATCTTAGAAAACCCTCTCTCGATGTTCACGTGGTTGGTTTGGCATCATATCCTTCATCATTTGGAACTGAATAGTCATCATTCCCTTTTTCTCCTCTTATTGGTCAATCCTAAATTTTATGGGCAGTCTTTTTACCCATTTACAGCTTGGATTGGAAAGGGAAGCACTTCTGTTCGGGCCTTGCTTGATATCGCCTTCAGGCATCATCTCATAATTCAACAGCTCCTTAACAAATATTATTTAAAATATTATAAAAATGATTTAATACTTTAAACATGGAAAGGATTGTATCATCTCTGCAAAAGGAATCATGAGTCAGAGGATTTTATTATCTGTTCTCATGCCTTGACTTTTTGTCAATGAACCATTACATATTTCTTATTATCAGAGTTGTACTGTTTTGTTTGATTGCTGTATTTGTTTTGCTCTAATAAAATATATTTAAAAAAAACCAAACAAACAAAAAAAAGGCGAGAAAGTGCCATGTAAAGTATATGAAAGTAGTTATGGACGGTTCTGCTGGCATATTTTCATTATTGCAAGTGCTCCACGGAGTAAATTTTTTTTTCTGGTTGGGGGTTAAAGTTACAATTGGATTAACAGATTTAGACATCCTGTGTTTATTTGTATTTTTCACTGGTACACTACAATTTTTTTCTGTATTATCAATTACTTATATAGCGCCAGCATATTGCATTACACTTTATACTGTAGTTGGAAGTGCCTGGTTGCCCAAGTGCCTGGGCAAGCTGGCCCTTGTGGTTTTCCAACTGCCTCAATGCCCCTGTGGCCATTCTTGCCACCTGGCTAACAATGGGAGATATTGTACTCTATGATATGGGACATACTTGTTAAAATGTAACTTTAATGATGATAGTTGAAAACAGACAATTCATTTGTACACAACAAAACAACATTAAAGATAATAAAGGAATATGAAAAATAAAGATAGGAAACAGATAAATATTTGTCACATTGAACCGAGTTTGGTGAAATGTGTTAAATGTTAATATATTGAGTGGAATAGAGGAAGTGTGTTACCTGGTTAATGATAGGGATAAGCTGCACAGACATGCAATGAACAGTAGGTGAGCGAGCCTCCCAAATCACATGATATGTAGGAAAGAAGGTAAGTGAGTATTTCACCCAGCACTGTAATTAGGTGCTTTGTAGTGGTGCTGTCATACAGGGCACAGTGTTCTGGGGGCAGCAATGTCATTGCCCCATGGCCACTGCACCTGGCTAGCAGAGTGCCTGGAATGGTGCCCTGCAGCCAGTATTGCTTCGGTGCTTCGGGCACACATCCTGCTGCCCGTACAGCCATTCCTACCAACCCACCTGCCCGGTGCAATTTTATGATGACATGGCGCACTGCCGCTCTCTGAGAGGGCCAATTTTACCACTGGAAGTCTTGATGAAGCAGCTTAAGACCTCTAGAAAGTGTATGCAGCCAATGAGAATGCCCAGTATAGAGCTAAAGGTAGAGTGTACCTGTAAGTAGTGTACTGATTCCAAAATGGAGGCCTCAGACCGCAGCACTGGTGGGATAACGTTTGTGCACATTGGCAACCCCAACAAGAGGAAACAGAAAGATGCTCTTTTTGCCTGAGTTTGAGGTGAATGCAATGATTTACCTCAGGTAAATAGACAGCTGTAACATTACTTACCCATGCTTGTATCTCTAGTGAAAACTGTCTGCAAGACCCTTGACATTTACATTTTCAACCTAGGGCGGAAAAGACGGTGGAATACATTTTTCTTGTCGGAAAAACTTATTTATATGAGAGCCAGTGATCAAATAAGTTAGTGGGGTGAATCCATCTAAGTTTAGACTCCCCTTGTTTCAGAACTGAAATAGTGGCTGGAAGAGTAAAATATTATTATAATACCATAAATGTGAGCCTTTTTCCTTTGTGTGTTTTCAGACTATTAGCCTAATGAAATACAGTAATATGCAAATAATATAGAAAATTAAATATTCACAAAACTCACATTTTTCCAGCCATGTGACAGGACTGGTTCTGTCTCTTAGTGGTGTTAACAACACTGTACAAAGTCCAACAGATAGATATGTGCCTTATCAGGTGCAGGCAGAGATTTTACAATCAGTTTCCTCCAGATAAGAATTTACCATGACAATCTTCGGAAGTGAGCCCACATTGCTGCCTGATAAGTGTACATAAGAAAGGAAATAATCAATTTATGGCTGTTACTGAATAAGCTCTTATCACACTCATTTCCTCACTATTGCTTCACAGGCTAAATATTGCATGTTCAACGTTAACTTCAAAGTGACAGCAAATAGATTTCTTAGTATTTCAAAACTGATTCTGAGTGAGAATACAGTATAGAATATGTAGTAAGTACTACTGAATGTGTTGACTTGAATTAACATGTAATACAATACATATGCTATTTCTTTGATAGTCTGCACCTCATTTACTGGTATTATTTTGTCAGTGTGTCACCCACCCATCTGAGTTAATGCTTTGTTTAAGCACCTTTGGCACTACTACAAATATTATGCCTGTTGGGATAAGTTTTTACTGACTTTGATACCCAAGATTTTGGCAGTAGAGTATAATATCTGTATTCTGTGTTCTGATCAATCATTATTAACACATTACTTTTATGTAAAAATGCCTCTTTACCAAAAATGAAAAAGAAGATATTTTGATATGTTTTATATGATAATGAACTTATCACTCTGCGGTGCACAAGCCATCACTGAACTATGAAATTTCATTAGCTCTGCAAATAGATGTATGTTCAAATTAGCAATAGGCCCACAGGTTTCAAACATTATACACAATGCATAATACAGGGGTTGGCAAGTAATTTATTATCAAGACTGTATACCCTTTTACTATCTCCCTTTTTGACCTTAGACAATATCAAAGATTGGTGTATTATAATGGCAGAGTTAGCGCTTCATTGACTGTTTGAATATGTATCTTGGCTTATGGTTTGTTCAGAAGTTAATTTCATATATATGAAAAAATGTCTGTTGTACCTGTCATATTGCTAACATGGTCTAAAAATGCACTGTTTAGAGAGATGAAATAACCACGTTCAACAAAATATTTATCTTGCCCATCACTAATATTCAAAATGAGCCAATTCAAAAACAGTTGCATCATATTTTTTTCATAAGCCCTAGGCAGCTGTAAGGGTTTACTTTGAATCATGTAAAAAAGAAGTACAGAATAACAAAATGTAATACATATTTAAAAACCTTTAGCCATTTTGCTTTATTCAAAAATAATAATTTAAATATTATATATATGCACACATACTAATCTGCATTAGCATAAAACCTATTGACAGGTGAAGTGAATAAGATTGATTATCTCGTTACAATGGCTGGCATCTGTCAAGGGCTGGAATATATTCCATAGACGAAAAACCTTACGGTTTCAAATGTCCCATTAAGGCTGCTTAGACCATGATCTGAAAATTCACAAAACCTATTGATTTTCTGCCACTCAAACTTTGGGCTGACACCTTAATGGACGACTTCCTTGCGCAATACAGATATGGTATGCCATCACACCCTGTGGTTAACTGCAGATTCAGCACTCTCACAGAATGAGATTGCTGTCATGCACAATATGGTGGAGCTGCTAATTCACAGAATTGTTTGCTCATTGGAATACACACATGCAGTCTATCCAAGACCCTGGCCAAGGACCTGATCCACGCATAGGAGGAGGTGAGTATGGAATTTTTATTACAGGTACTCCCCATTGGATTATCTACTGGAGAAGAGGACAGAATGGCTTCAGGCATACTAGGTGAGTATGTGAGATAGTGTGTGCATGTGTGAGTACATGTGTGTGTGCATGTATGTTTTAATAACATTTTACTTTTCTACGGTGTGTGTTATGTGTTTTTTTAATATTGCTTTTGCTGTGGAACTAAAAGTACCAGCAAGCCCGTAAGACCCCTCATGCTGATACTTGTGGTTCTCCAAGTACCAGCATGTGGGGGAGGCTTGCTGGGAACTGTAGTTCCACAGCAAAAGACAATATTTATGTTTTCATATGCACCACACTTTACATAATCAACCCGGCACCCACCACCCAGGGGTGCTGGGGATAGCCCTGGGCTATCAGCCTGGGGTGCTCTGAGGCTGGGGATAGCCCACGGATCCCCAGCCTGGGCTGACTAGTGGTCAGGGGTGATGCTGCGGCTGGGGGGCCCGGTGAAAGGGTTCCACTGGCTGTGGTATCACCCCCCTGCTAGAGTCCAGTGCTGGTTCTGGTAAATACAGGGGGACCCTACACATTTTTCCACCTTTATTTCCAGAACTAAGACCGGCTCAGAGCCCTGTGCTGGTTGCGCTAAATACGGGGGACCCCTACGTCACTTGTCCTCCGTATTTTGGCAACCAGGACAGATTCTGAAAAGCCTGGTGCTGGTTGTGCTTAATGTGGGGGACCCCTATGTCGTTTGTCCTCTGTATTTAGCACAATCAGTAGAGGGGCTCCAAAGCCCGGTGCTAGTTGTTTTCTGGGGGGCAGGACCACGCCATTTTTTTAAATTAAACACAGAAGCAGGTATCATGGATCTACCAAATGCGAGCCTGCATTCTGTATGATGCTACCTCCCCCGGGTCCTAGCGCCTGCCCCACTGCCGCCAGCACGTCCGCCGCTAAAGCCCGCTACTGTCCCCGGGTTCTGGCCGCAGCTAATGCCGTTACCCCCCACGCCTTTCCACCAGCTCCCACTGCAGCTAACGCCAGCTTCTTTCTTTCACCACCGCTAAAGCTCGCAAACGATGGCCATCTTTGTGCACCTGAGTGAAGCCACAGTTATTACACCTGCTGGAGGCTCCTACTAGAGCTGCCCAACAAGTTGAAAAGTCCTATCTCTACAATGACGCATTCTTGAGGTAAAAGTATAAAAACTGTAACTTTCTAATTTACCTGAATCCCAAAAGCACGTACCCTGGCACAATAGCTACCTAATAAAACAAACCCCAAGTCTAAATTCCACCCCTACCCTGAGTTTTGCCTTCCCTAAAAACCCACATAGACTACAGCATAAAAGTGGTCCTGATTGAGAATGTCAGGAAAAAAGTGACAGTTGGAGTTTTATTACTCCCAAATCCTCACTTTTTATGTTTTTGCCCTGAAATTTGGCATGCCGCACCCAGTGATGGTTCTACCCGGCCAAACCAAATTTCAGATCCTTACCTCTAATAGCTTTCAAGGTGTAGCCCCTTGAACACCCTGCCCCCCCTCCGGAATTCTCTATGGAGAAGTCCATTTTTTTAGATGCAGCCTCAATATAAGGGCACGACTGTTCCCTTATAATTAAGCAGCAAGTAAGTAACAGTCAGTTCTTGATGTTGATGTGTAGGAAGCAGGAAAAATGGGCCAGGGTAAGGATCTGAGTGACTTTGAGGGACAAATTGTGTTGGCTAGTTGACTGGATCAGAGCATCTCCAAAATGGCAGGTTTTGTGGGGTGTTATGCAGTGGTATGTAGTACAGAGACTTGGTCCAAGGAAGGACAACCGGCGACAGGGCCATGGGTGCCCAAGGCTCATTCATGCGTATGGGGAGTGAAGGCTAGCCACTCTGATCCAATTCCATAAAAGAGCTACTGTAGCACCAACTGCTGAAAAAGTTAATGCTGGCTATGATAGAAAGGTGTCACAAAATCGTAGCTTGCTGTGTATGGGGCTGCATAGCTGCAGACTGGTCAGAATGCCCATGCTGAGCCCTGTCCACTGGAAGAAGAGAAGAAAGTGGACTGGCCTGATGAATCATATTTTCTTTTACCTCATGTGGATGGCTGGGGAAGAGATGGCACCATGATGCACTATGGGAAGAAGGCTTCCGTCAAAGGCAATGTGATGCTCTGGGCAATGTTCTGCTGGGAAAACTTGGGTCTTGCCATTTATGTGTGTAGTTTGACACAAACCACCTACCTAAACATTGTTGCAGACCAAGTATACTACTTTATCAAAACGGTATTCCCGGTGGCCTCTTTCAGCAGGATAAAGCACCTTTTGTCAATATTTCTCTTTCATGTCACACATTATTATTATTATTATTATTATTATCCTTTATTTATATGGCGCCACAAGTGTTCCGCAGCACCTTACATAGTACATAGAACTAATAGGTAAACAAGAAACAAGTAACTTACAGTACATTACAGTGCAGGACAAGGACACGACTTATATACATTGCTGAAATAGTGATTAAATCACTCACAATAAGCTTCTGGGAGTTGGCAGTCCTGTGTTAGGTGCCCTAATGGGGAGTAGAGAGTAGAAGAAAATGTAAAGAGAAGCACATGAGGGAAGAGGTCCCTGCTCATGAGAGCTTACATTCTAAGGGGAGGGGCAGACAGACAGGCATGACACAGAAGGGGAAGATAGGAAGGAAAGAGCATGAGGTGGGTTAGGATGAGTGCTGAAAGGCCTTGATGAAGTAGTTGGTCTTGAGAGCCTGTTTGAAGATTTGTAGAGAGGTGGAGAGTCTGATAGGGAGAGGGAGAGCATTCCAAAGGTAGGGAGCAGCACGGACAAAATCTCGGATGCGGGAGTGGGAGGAATTAATCAGTTGGCAAGAGAGGCGGCATGCATTAGTTGAGCGAGTGGACGGGTGGGAGTGTGAAGGGAGAGAAGGTCAGAAATGTATGCAGGAGAGCATTTGGTGAGGGCTTTGTAGGTGAATGTAAGAACCTTGAATTGGCATCTGAAGGGGAAGGGGAGCCAGTGTTAGGGCTTGAAGGAGAGGGGAAGCAGATGTAGAATGTCTGGAGAGGAAGATGAGCCGAGCAGCAGCATTGAGAACCAATTGTAGTGGAGAGAGGTGAGAGACTGGGAGGCCAGCTAGGAGAAGGTTACAGTAGTCCAATCTGGATATGACCAGTGAGTGGATGAGGGTTTTAGTGGCATCCTGGGTGAGGAAGGGTCTAATCCTGGAGATATTTTTTAGGTGAAAACAACAGGACTGCGAGAGGTGCTGAATGTGCAGTTTAAAGGAGAGGGAGGAGTCTAGGATAACTCCAAGACAGTGCACTTTGGGGCTAGAGGAGATAGTTGTGCCATCAATAGATAATGAAATTGTGGAAAGTGATGTAGTGGAAGAGGGTGGGAAGATGATCAGCTCAGTCTTAGACATGTTAAGTTTAAGAAAGCGCTGGGACATCCATGAAGAGCCAGCTGAGAGACAGTTGGAGATACGGGTAAGGAGCGAGGGGGAGAGCTCAGGGGTGGAAAGGTAAATTTGAGTATCATCTGCATAGAGATGATATTGGAGGTCAAAGGAGTTAATGAGTTCACCTAAAGAGGATGTATATAGGGAGAAGAGGAGAGGTCCAAGAACAGAACCTTGGGGAACTCCTACTGTTAGTGGAAGTGGAGGGGAAGAGGAGTCATGAGAGGACACAGCGAAGAAACGATCAGAGAGGTAGGAGGAAAGCCAGGAGAGGGCAGTGCCATGTAAACCGAGAGAGTAAAGGATTTGCAGGAGGAGAGGGTGGTCTACAGTGTCAAATGCAGCAGAGAGGTCAAGGAGAATGAGCAGAGAGTAGTGGCCCTTGGATTTGGCAGCAAGGAGGTCGTTGCTGACTTTTGTGAGGGCAGTTTCAGTGGAGTGGAGAGATCGGAAGCCAGATTGAAATGATTCAAGGAGGGAGTGGGAGGAAAGAAAGGTGGTAAGGCAGCTGTAGACAATACGCTCAATGAGTTTGGAAGCAAAAGGGACAAGAGAGATGGGTCGATAGTTGGAAAGTATGTTAGGATCAAGGGTAGGTTTTTTAAGAATGGGGGAGACAAGAGCATGTTTGAATGCAGAAGGGACAGTGCCAGATGATAGGGAGAGATTAAAGAGGTGAGCCAGATGGGAACAGGCAGAAGGAGACAGGTGGGAGAGGAGACGGGAAGGGATAGGGTCAAGAGGGGAGGTGGAAGGAGGGGAGGACTGGATGAGGGCCATGACTTCCTCTCCAGAAGCAGGGGAGTAGGATATCAGAGTTGGTGAGACAGAAGGGGAGGGGTGGTAAGGGCAAGGAGGGGGAGAAGTGCTGAGGGTCTGATGGGATATGATGTCCTCACGTATGGAGTCAATTTTAGATGTAAAGTAGGTGGCAAAGTCGAGGGCAGAGAGCGAGGAGGGAAGGCGAGGAGGGGAAGGGCAGAGTAGGGAGTTGAAAGTGGCAAAGAGATGCCGGGGGTTTGAGGACTGGGAGGAGATGAGGTTCTTGAAATATGTTTGTTTGGAGAGAGACAGGGCAGCACTGTAGGAAGAGAGAATAAATTTGAAATGGAGGAAGTCAGCCTTAGAGCGTGACTTTCTCCACTGACGCTCTGCAATCCTTGAACACTTTTGTAGGTATCTGGTGCATTTTGAATTCCAGGGTTGTGGTGTGGATCTGCGAGGGTGAGTGGTTATTGCTGGAGCAACAGAGCAAAAGAGCAGAAGTAAGGGAGGAATTGTACAGGGAAGTAGCTTGTTCAGGACAGGAGAGAGAAATGATAGGGGAGAGAAGAGAGTCCAGCAGGGAGGAAAAAGCAACAATGTCAATAGCCTCTATATTACGCTTAGTAATGGTAGCCTTAGGAGTTAGAGGAGGGGAAGGAGAGAGGGATAGGTTAAAAGAGAGAAGGTGATGGTCAGAGAGGGGAATGGGCAATTGGAGTAATCAGAAATATCACAACGGTGAGTAAAGACCAGGTCAAGTGAGTGCCCACTCACATGGGAGGGTGATGAGGTCCATTGGGCGAGACCAAATGAAGAGGTGAGGGTAAGGAGTTTAGCTGCAGAGGATTCTGTGGGAATGTCAATAGGAATATTAAAATCACCTAGGATAATGGAGGGAAGATCTGAGGAGAGAAAGTGAGGGAGCAAGGAAGCAAAGTTGTCAAGGAATTTGGAGGGAGAGCCAGGGGGATGGTAAATGACAGCTACTCTGAGGTTTACTGGTTGGAAGAGGCGTATAGCATGAACCTCAAATGTGGGGAATGTAAGGGATGGTTCAGAGGGTATTAGCTGTTAGGAATAACAGTTTATGCAGTGGTGGCCATCTTGATTGTATGACTTGGGTTCCTGGCCAAAGCTGAATATACAGTATGAGAGCAAATACACAATGAAGAATAGAGGACAACTACTGTATATTCCTAACCACTCATAACACTGCCAACTTGAAACTAGAGCTGCCATCAGACAACATTGGAATATTGTGGCTACAGTCCCTATTTGAAACACCATCTCACTGAGAACCTATAGTCATTTCAAGGATAAACTAATATGTCCTGAAGCATGGATTACTTCGGGTACCGATAGATGGCTATCATAAACATATCCGGCATGCTACTACTGACTTGACTGCACAATAGAAACATGTTTATTGGGAATTTGTTTATTCACCCACATATGGGTAGTAAGATCAACATGTACGTCAGATTTTATAATCTATATACTAAAGTGTCCTTGCTCAAGATCAAAGGTCATTCACCATTCTTCGTGCATAACACTGGCAACTTGGATAACCCGGTAACAAGACACCAACTGGCATCTTTAAAGTATATGTTCATTGATTGAGTCTCGCATCCCAAATGAGAGGCAGAGCAAAAATGCTTTACTTGCATATGGATGTATCGTCATACCCTGTAGTTTCGGTTGCACAAAAAAAGCACCAGGTCCTGGACAACACTTTGGCCTGCTGAGTATATTTTTTGTTCAAAATGTGCATCTTATTCGCACAAATAAAACATCTGGAAGTGACAAAACTATTTTGCTAGATTGCGCTGATCAATTTCATGTGCAACATTTGTATATCTCTGTGCGACAAAGTCTGAATCTGTATAAAAAATGCCATGATTCAGCGGTTGAGGCTTTTTCTCAAGCCAAGTTCCGTTGTGCTTTATCTGCGACTTTGTAAATATTCAAAATTAGAGATGTGTGGTTCGGTTTACCTGAAATACGAACACACCTGAACTTAGGGGTTCCGAGTCGAATCGAGTCCCAGTTTGGAATCACTTTGGAGTTCCGAGTGGAAGCGAGTCCCAGTTCGGGTCTGCTGTCAGTTCGGAACTCGGATTAAAAAAAAAACTCACGTGTTTTGGATTGAATTAAAGTCCCTGTACAAAATGGCTTGGGAAGAGCAGGTGAGTTTGGGAGAAGCATGCACAGATCGCTATGATCTGTTCATGCTTCTTGGGATTTTTAAAGAAGTGAAATAGTTAAACGTGAAATTTTTTTTAGTGAAACCAATTCTTGCGCAATAAAACAGAACCACTTGCAGCCCAACATACACCTTGAGAGCAACACAACTACTCTCTATAGTTCCCTCAGCATAACAATTAGGGTGTATGAACATCATCCGTTCCTGATGAAGGATATTCCGAAACGCATTGTGCAGACGACTTGGACCTGGATTGTCTTTGGATGCACTAGTATTCCCATTTGGGCTCCCCAATTAACGTGTTATGGTGGTGCCGAGCAATATGCCCGGGACCCACAGCTACTGAAGCTAGCTCACTGCATCCACCTAAAAGGGTGAGGACTTTTTTTCTAAACACCTCCAAGAGATCATGTGGACATCCATATCCAGTATCATTATCATGTTTTATATATTGTGTGCGTTTTATGGAATTCAATAATATGTGTGTTATATTGTTGCATATAGTTGCTAAAAACACATTTCTGTCAGTTTTTTGTTATTGTTTTTGTATTCATCATCAGACCCAGCACCTTTGTTCATACACCCTAATTGTTAAGCAGTTAAATAGTTGAAATAAAAAAAAGATGTGCCCCCCCCAATTCCATAGCCAGCCATAGACCTATTAGCTAGGTCTGATAATTGAAAATTGGGGGAAAAACAAGTGAGGTGTTCCCCCTATATTTAATTTGCCAGCACCAGGCTGACCCTGCCGGGGTGGTTATGCCAGAGCAGGAGGACACACAGTGCGAGGTCCTCCTGCCAAGCATTAAACCAGCCCCAAGCTGGTCAGCCCAGGGCTGGCAAACCTCGGACAGTGAGCATTCAAAGAAAAATGGGGTCCGACCTCCCAAGCATTACTCAGTCCTGGGGTTTCAGCCCAGGGCTCTTCCCTGCATCCTTGGCCGGTCGATGCAGGGTTAATAGGTTAATTGAAGTAATAATATTGTTCTTCACAATGTAACTACAAATAACAGTCAGCCTGCTTATTGACACTTGTAGAACTACAAGTGCCAGCAGGCTGGTGGCACCTATATCTCCAATGTGAAAAAAATATTATACAAAACACAGTACTCACACATTGAATGTTGTAAATCTTTATTACACACTAACTGAAGTACCCGATGTGGCCTGGGTTTAAATTTTCAAGTTATTAAGTATTATGTGATGTCATCCAAATCCATCCAGTAGAAGGTCCAGAATAGGCTCCATGGTTCAAAGTTCTTTCCGGCACACTACGCCATGAGGTCCGACTGGGACCCCAAACTACTCTATTAGGTATCCCAGACCAATTGCCACCCCTCTGTAACATTTTCATCCAAATCCATCCAGTGGACGGTGAAGCATAGGCTCCCTGGGTCAAAATTCTGCCCAGCTTACACCAATGGAAAGTCCAACCGGGACCACAACCCCTTAGTATGTCTTCTGGGATCCAATGTTACCACTCTGTGAAGTTTTTGTCCAAATTATGTGATGTCATCCAAATGCATCCACTGGAAGGCCCAGAACAGGCTCCCCGGGTCAAAGTACTGCCCAATGTACATCAACAGGAGGTCTGACTAGGACCTCAACCCCCTAGTATGTCTTCTGGGATCCAATGTTACCACTCTGTGATGTTTTTGTCCAAATCCATTCAGTGGAAGGCCCAGGACAGGCTCAATGGGTCAAAGTTCTGCCCAGGTACACCAACGGGAGGTCCAACTGGGATATCAACCCCTTAGTATGTCTTCTGTGATTCAATGTTACCACTCTGTGAAGTTTTCGTTCAAATCCATCCACTGGAAGGCCCAGAACAGGCTCCTTGGGTCAAAGTTCTGCCCAACATCCCGGGTCAAAGTTCTGCTCAGTGTACTCCAATGGGAGGTTCGACCATGACCTCAGCCCCCTGGTATGTCTTCTGGGAACCAATGTTACCACTCTGTGAAGTTTTTGTCCAAATTATATGATGATGTCCAAATCCATTCACTGGAAGGCCCAGAACAGGCTTCCTGGGTTAAAGTTTTGCCTGGCGCACTCCGTTGTGAGGTCCGTCTTAGACCACAACCAGCCCATTAGGCATCTCAGATCAATTGCCACCCTCTGTGAAGTTTTCATCCAAATCCATCCAGTGAAAGGCCTAGAACAGGCTCCCCAGGGCAAAGTTCTGCCCAGCTTACACCAACAGGAGGTCCGGCCGGGACCCTAATCCCCTAAAACCAGGTCCGGATCCAACTGGACCACCTCGTGTTGCTTTCATCCCAATCAGTGCAGGGGTGTCTGAATGCATAACCGGACAAACAAACCAACAAACAAACAGACCAATGAATATTATATATAAGATTCACTCTCATCCAATTAGTGGCCAGTTTCCATAGCAGTGGCCACTGATTGTCTGAGAGCAACTGCTGCCATGGTAATGGACTGTTTAATGCTCTGGAGGGGGTCCCCACTTCTCTGTGAATTTGCCAGCTCTGGGCTGACCAGTTTTGTCTGGTTTAATGCTTTTGCAGGAGGACCCCCTGCTGTGTCTCTTTCTGCTGTGGCATTGCCATCCTGACTGATTCAGCCTGGTGCTGGTAAATGGAAAGTAGTTTTTCCCCTGATTTTCCATGACCAGACCAAGCTAAAGGTCCAGGGCTGATTATGGAATTAGGGAGAAACCCCATGCCATTTTTTTTAACCATTTAACTGCTTTGATATTCTACCTCTGTTTACCTGTGATGATTAATGAAAACATGTTTCCTAGATGTGCTATATTATTTTTTTAAACTGCCATGTGCTTGTACCGCTGCTCTGTCGCTTAGTTTAGCCAGCCTTTGGCCAAAATAGGTGAAAACAATATTTCTAGTTGTGAGATGGTCAAAATTGACTGGAGATTACTGGAAATTAATGTTATTGAGGTTAATTATACTTTAGGAACAAAAAAGGCCCAAATTACATGATTTTAAATGTTTTTATACATTTTTCTTTAACAAAATCCAGATCCAAAACACACAGATGAATTAGATCTAAAACCAAAACACGGAGGTCCGCACACATCTCTATTTACAGTAAGTCTTGAGAAGTCAGGGCTGGTTCTAGACCATGTGGAGCTCATGGTGAAACTTTTAGTGTGAATCGCGTTGCTGGAGACTTGCACACTCTCCCGAACCATTCCGGGAGAGTAGGCAAGTATGCCATTACCATAATATAAGGGACAAGGGTACATGTTAGAGGTTAACCTGCTCTATAGATATATATCTTATCTGCATTTAATATAATCTATATATTATAATCTATATATAGCACTGATGTGTGGGTCTGGTTCTTAGAGAACTGACAACAACTGAATTGAAGGGTTCTGAGTTGAACCGATTCTGAGTTCGGAATCACTTTTGGGTACTGAGTAGAACCGAGTCCCGGTTCGGATCTTTCCGTGGTTCGAAACTCAGATTTAAAAACCAAACTGGGGTTTTGGATTGCATGCTAACAAATCAAAATCATGTAATTTTAGCTATTTTTTTTGGTTAAAAAATACAGATCCAAGGCCAAAACCAAAACACAGGGGTCGGGTCCCATCTCCAATATATTGATCCCAATCCAATGGCAGCACTTGGTGCAGAAATAATTCAAAGCAGTCCAAGGTGGTGAGCAACATTTCAATGTTATTCACACATTTTCATCAGGGTACAAAATAAAGCACATCTTACCCGATTAAATACCATTCAACAGGGCTCACAACCTGCATTGCAGTGATGTGAATGTGAATTGTTGGTCACCTCATTAGACTGGTTTGAGTTATTTCTGCAATGAGTGCCGCCATTAGATTGGTATTTGTATTTATTGGTGTGCTTGTAACTGATCAGGGTAGAGGGCACCTGCATTGATTGAAGTTACTCAATTTGTGGAGTGCTGCTTGCTATGTGTTGTGTATATCTATCTATCTATACATACAGTACATATAAATATATATTTATATGTATGCTGCTTTCCCTGATGAAGGGGGAAACCCCGAAACGTTGGATCATTAAAGGAAATTTTAAAATTATAGCAAGTCTACTGAGTACTGTTTGCCTTCCTGTTGGGTAGATATATATATATATATATATATATAAATCAAGCACTTCCATATGTTATTGATCTTGCCATTTATTATTATCTTCGGCTTGTTGGGAATGGAATGCAGCTAATGCATAGTAGGTGGAGTGAGTTATAAAAGTAGGATAATACACGTTCCATTTATCTAAGAGTTTGAAGAAATGCGTGTAATTGATATCAATCACTTTAAGCAAACAACTCCGTTAAACTTTGTGTAATGAACTGCTTGATTAGAAATGATAAAGTGTGTTCTATGATGTTTTCACATGAAGCTAAAAACCAGGCACATCTGCTTAATTAACTTATGATCATGCATAAGTGTAATTGATTGATTTTGTAGTTCCAAAAGAAAGCACTTCTAATTCAACCATTGCATCAAAAGTAAGTTTAAGCTAAATGGCTTATCAATAAGATGATGTTCAAGCCGAGGCCCTTATTTTGTGCATTGTTATCAACTGGTGTCTTTTAGTACATTTTCAGAATGTTGTACTAGGGGTTGATTCAGAGGTGGACAATGTGCCGATTTGGTTGCAAATGACCAATGTTTCTGTTTTTCTCATGCATTGGTGCCGCAGTGCACATATGCGGCGATGGTGTCGCTGCTCCAGTCCAGCTTGTGCAGTGATGGTGTTGCAGCTTCGGTGGTGTTAATCGCCGTGTGATTGACATTTTGCAGGCGTTTGGGGGCAGTGATGGGGTAAGTTGCCATTGTTTTGGTGGCATGCCAAAGCCAGTGACTGTGACTTCCGAAGTAGGTTCACTGGCCTCGGCAGCCTTGTTGCGGTAGACATTCTGAGCAACCTTAGGGTTGCTCAGATGTCCGATCGTCCATGCTGATGTTCCTGATGTTGATCATATGCTGTGTCTTCGGACGCATGCAGCACATCTGAAAAGCTGGCAGTGGGCATCTCATTTAAAAAGATGGCACCTGCAGCATTTGCATAACTTCTCATATCCCCTGCTATCGAAGACACATCACCAATCACTACTACATCCACCTCTGAATCACCCCATAGAGTTGCAGCATTTTGCTACATATCATGTACAGACCTAGGGCCTGATCGCTACGCTGCTTATACGCATGCAACGCAGTTGCTAAAATCAGTGGTTACATGTAAATGTTTGCGTTCACATTGCGATCGCAGCCTGACATAAGGACGCCCACTTCCCCTTACTCACATCCGTATACGTGGTCAACATAGAGAAACAATCGGTAATATCTTCAGTGCACGCTATGAGGCCTCAGGCGGCATCTGGTATCGTAGTGGATAATTTATGCATGCCACTGCAATGGCGTTGAAACGCACTGGCACGCCTGCGTTGCCCGACCCCCCCCCATCACTACCCACAAACGGCACTTCCTGTCAATCACTCTGCCATGGGTCTATGCCTCCTCTGCGATCGCTGTCCCGATAACAGTGGCTAGTTCGCACGTGCACTGCAATGCATATGCATGCGCAGTACCCAACAATCGACCGATTGCGTGCATATAAGCAACTGCGTTCCTTGCTGAATCAGGCCCCTAGAGGCTTCCCAGCTGGCTTCTAGAACACATCTAAATGCATTTAATGGGAGACACAATGCATTAGCACCTTCTCATAGTTCAGTTGGGTTTTTAGGGTGAAGCAGAGTACAAGCTATACAGTTTATCAAACAATGATTTCATCTGATATGTTTCACTTACTTCTTCCACAACATCTGCAACTGCAAGTTCTAGTCCGTGGTTTGTACAGTGACATATTATGACATCTGGTATCATGCCCAGATTTTCGTCCTAGCCTTTTAGAGGCTCCATCTGTTGTAAGAGAAAATTCCGTTACAGAAACTCACATTTTAATGCATTTTGATATTGAGCCTGTAAAAAATTTACTGTATCTAGTATTGTACTAGGAAAAGTATCGGCCAGTTATACTAAATCACAAAATATGCCTCACAGTTTGGAAGGATGGCAATTATAGATTCATCAATCATTAATAACATTTTAAGATCCTTCCTGATTACAGAATGAACTAACTTCTGTCTCATACATCTCTAAACCTTTCTGCATTTGGAAACTCAGAAAAGACAAATCAGTGAAAGGTAGGTTCTTCTTTGCCAGTAAATATGAGGGATGTGCGCTGACCCCCGTCTTTTAGTTTTTGATCTGGATTTATCTTTGTGTTTTAGTTTTGGTTTAGATATTGCAAAACCACCCTCAAGTTTTTTAGTTTTGGATATGGATTTTAAAAGAAACTGATAAAAAGTTTTTAAAACAGCAAAAATCATGTAATATTTGCAATCCAAAACCTGAAATTCAGATTTAAAATCTGATATCCGAACCGTTGGAAAATCAGAACTGCTACTTAGATTTATCCAGATCTCCTTAGGAGATTAAAACTGCGACTCGGATCTGTTTGGATTCATGAAATTCGGGTGGATTCGGATTTGTGGAGAACTGAACAGCACATCTCTAGTAAATATAATGGGGCTTATTTAGAGGTGCACACAATTTGAACACACAGCTAGATGGTGATGTAATGAGCGATTTTTTGCCACTGCGCATGCACAAAAGGTTTTGGGGGTTGGCTAGCCAAAAGTGGGCGTGTTGAAATAAGTGAAATTATTTCAGAAATGAATAAATAAGCGTCTGAACACTTATCCAGAGTGTAGAAAGCACTAAAAATCTAGGGGTATATTTACTAAAGTGTAGGTTTTTAGAAGTGGTGATGTTGCTCATAGCAACTGATCAGATTCTACTTATCATTTATCTAACACCTTCTAGAGGATAATAACTAGAATCTGATTGGTTGCTAAGGGCAACATCTCCACTTCTAAAAACCTGCACTTTAGTAAATATAACCCCTAGTTCCAATTGTTAACTTTAGGTGAGGACTTGTATCTTTTTTCTGAGTGTTTTATAGAAACAAAAACACTGATCACAGTAGTGCATATGGTAATCTGATATATATATATTTATATTTCATTCTTATATATTTTCATGTGAGATTGAATGTTAAAGTCTGAGGTATTGCTGGTTGATTAGTTGTGTAAGGATACAGTCACCTGTGGTCTGGGAGAATTTAGCACAAAAATAATTATTTGAATACTGAGGTTGTCAGCACTAAATGTACAGGAAAAAGATGCACAAAAAACCTTATAATCTGTACACATAGGGGCAAATTCAATTAGCTGCACTATTTGTCTGCCCTGAGCAATTCAATTAGGTTCCACATGCCTGCGTGTTAAGCCCCAGAGGGTGTATTTAGCATGGAATTTTTCTTACAGCCTCAGGAGCTTAAATGCACTCTTTGGGACTTAACGCGTAAAGTAACCCATAGATTCTTGCACTTAATCTATGGGTTAATGGGGATTACCAACGGGTTTCCCAACACGGGGAAAATCCAGAATAATTGAATAGCTCCGTGCGTTGCATCCGGTGATATACCCGCGCGATAAACACCAAGGTTAAATAAATCTGCTAAATAGTGGTCGAGTCAATTAGCCATTGTGACGGTGTGGAAATGCAGCCAAAAGCACCGTAATTCGCTCTCCCTCACAGCTCGATTTGATTTTTGTATGAAGCCCAAAGGGGCTGTAAATGAAAATCTGTGAGTCCCACACTTACTTGTGCCGCGAGGGTACTCACTAGTAATTGAATTGCCCCCATTGAGTGACATGTCCAGGTCATAAACAGTAGCAATTGCTCTAGATCAGTGATTCCCAACCTCGGTCCTCAAGGCACACTAGCAGTCCTGGTTTTAGTGATATCCAGGCTTAGGCACAGATGGTTAAATTAAAAAAAAACTAAGGTACTAATTAAGTCACCTGTGCTCAACTATGGCTATCCTTAAAACCTGGACTGTTAGTGTGCCTTGAGGACCGTGGTTGGGAACCCCTGCTCTAGATGTACATTAGGCACAACAAGCACAGATATTTAGTTGCCAGTGTTAGTAGTAATTGCTTTAGTCTCTTAAATATAAAATAACAGTGTATTGTGTTATTAATGAATTAAAAATCTGCACATGTAATTTACAACTTTAACATTAATGGGATAATCTTCTTTCCTCCTGTAGTCCAAATGGAAAAGCAATGCAATATAGCTGTGCAGGGGTGGAACTACCGGTGGTGCTGCAGGTGCTCTGCACCAAGGCACCTGGAAACTGAGGGGCCTGGCGATGCCCAGACCAGTAATGTGTTTCCCTAGGCACAACCTTTTCAAGCAGGGTTGGACTGACCCAGCTGTGAGCCAAGAAATGCCTTGTGATGTCGGACCTGGGGTGCAGAGCGGGGGACGTGGAAGGATGACTGGGGAGAACACCACATTCTGTACTTTAGTACTGTGTATTCTTCCTTATAAGGTTGGTGGAAGGAGGCTGAGGGACATCTGGAGAGATGCGGGCAGCATCTGGTGGCTCTGTGCCGGGCGGTGCTGTCTCAGTGGGTGCAGGCAACACATGTAACATCACCATGGTAAGGGCCCCACTGCCTCAGTCACCTGCCCTTTACCCGTATTTGCAACTTGCAATACTACACACATCCTGGTACCGTCCAAGTAGATTCTTCTGTGGAAGGTCTCCAACCCTGCAAAGGTTTTTACAGCTGTGGACTACTGTAGTTTACTGGCACCCAAAATCCCACTGTGCTCAATGCAGTTGCTGACAACCTGTGTCCAGAGAAACACCATCTACTTTAAACACATACTGCACTGGGGGCCTCATTCAACTTGGATTACTAGTCTAAAATCGAACATACCCGCGCGCTGTGAAATTATGCAAATGAATGTGATCGCAGCACTATACTAAGACGCCCGCCACTGTATAAAGCCGCCCAACTCCCATTACGTACATCCACAAGTCAGCGAAAACATCAGTAACATCGGACCCATACGCACATTTCTGGTTGAGCTGACCCTGACTCACAAACTGCGAAACTTCCTGTGGTCATCTAGACCTCTGGCTGCGTATGCCATCGCAGGGACTTAATTATGCACGCCCCTGTTACGGCGTTCAAATGCACAGGCACGCCTGCGTTCCATCGACCACCCCCCTCTCCGCCCCTAAAGGGTGCTTCCTGTCAATCACTCTGTGATGTATCTGTGTATCCGATGCATTCGCTTTCGCAAGTGCACTGCTGTGCATATGCATGCGCAGAATGCAAAAATCTACAAGGTGCGCACATCAGCAGTCTTGCGATCCAAGCTGAATGAGTCCCTGTGTGCTTCTCCTCCTGTCAAATTGTTATTTTTCTATTTAAGGGGGTACAGATTGCTTGCTGCACTGTAACTCATGTGGTTAATCTCTGTACTCAATGGCAGTCACTAGGATGCTGTCTGTTTTGTCTAGAGCACAGGTTCTCAAACTCAGGACCCCCAAACAGTGCATGTTTTCCAGGTCTCCTCCCAGAATCACAGGTGCTCCACCTGTAGATCTTTTAAAATGTGTTTGTGAGTAATGACTGCACCTGTGCACCTGCTGGGTGACCTGGAAAACGTGAACTGTGTGGGATCCTGAGGATCGAGTTTGAGAACCACTGATTTAGAGGTACTGTGTTGCATTACCGGCACATAATAAACTCAAGGTACAGTACAGTAAGATGGATGAGAAGGCCCAAAACATATTGTTGCACCTGGGCACACCACTCGCAAGTTCTGCTTCTGTAGCATTGATGCTAATTTAAATTCGATCAGCAAATCAGAAGTGTCTAGATATTGCATCTGTTAGTCATCATTATCATTACGTATTCTCACACTAGCCCTCCAGAATGTGGCTCTTCCTAATCCCATTCACCCTATTTTAGATGTAGGGGACTCAAGAAAATACTAAATACAAATTTATATGTTCACATTTTTGCTTGCATATAATATGTCCACCTATAATGAAACTCTGATTCATTTTAATGTTTTCATTTAACGTTTGGTTAGACTGTTATAATGTCTTGTACATATTTGATCATTTCTTATTAGCTTGATTAGTATATATTGTGGCAGCATCACAAGAGATGGCGCTGGTGAGCAGCAGATTCTGTGTGGGGCAGGACAGATCTGCCCACACAGAGTAGAAAAGCATTGTGGGAAGATGCCTAATCACTGCCTTGTGGAGAGAGCTCAGGTGTGGGCTGATGAGAAGGCAGACCAGTCAGGCTGCTGTTGGAGACAGTCTATGTGGGACTGTGACAGCCAGAGAGCCCAGTGAAGCTAAGTGAGCCATTGGGGGCCAGGAGGCCTGTGTCTGGAGCTTGTAGGAGGCAAGGGGGACCACAAAACTCTCAGACTGTGTGACAATAAAGCAGTGAAGCTGCAGGTTGAGGAAGCTAGGGCTTACTGTATACCTGGAGGATACAGGGAAGGCATAGAGACTGACTGTGTTTGTATAGCTGTGGCAGCCAAGCCAGGCTGGAGCCGGCAATAGACCTGCAGAGAAGCAGGCTGAGAGTTTGTTGGCAGATTAGCTGCACCCTAATAGAGAGGGTTCAAGAAGTGAGTTAGACACCCTAAATAGGGGCTAGGTTGTTTATTATTTTCTGTTTGTTTCCTGACTTTCCATGCTGGAAAGTAAAGCATCATTTATTTACTTGAAAGCTGTATGCGAACCCTCATTAAGCACCTAAACACCGCACCAATCCACCCTCTGCCGAGCTAATTACCCCCAAGATATCACAATATATATATATATATATATATATATATACTGTATATATATATATATACACAAAGTCAGAAATTCACTGCACTCGCCACTCCCAGATTTGGGGTGCAGACCTGAACTCGCCATTCCCAGGCATGGGGTGCAAGTGGCTTGTGACCACATTGCTTAAATAAATAAAAACAGAAAACTCACCATTGTTAAATCACTCACAATAATATATAAATAAATAATGGGGTTTTGGTTCATGGATTGATCAATGCATTTAAGCCTGCAGCCCAACACACGGGACCCCACTTCTCTGCAGGTCCTACACTATCTGTCATACTTATGGAAACCTGGTAGCTGCGATCACAGAGTTTAAACAGAAAAAATGTTACCTGTTTTAAAGCTCACCTGCCAACTAATGGCTCTTAAAGGCAAGGCAGTCACCAAACATAGCTTCTATCATATTACCAAAAAGGCAGCTGACCCAGGTTATTATAAATGAGCTTGCACAGGGGTGCATGAGAAAGGTTAATTAAAAATCAACCAAATATACAAAGTCAGAAATCCACTGCACTCGCCACTACCAGATTTGGGATGCAGACCTGCACTCGCCATTCCCAGGCATGGGGTGAAAGTGGCTTGTGACCACTGTGATTGAGGGGTCTATTTACTAAGCAGTGTTAGGAGACAGAGTGAAAAGTGATGTCAGTGATAAGGTGCCAGCCAATCAGCTCCCAACTGTCATTTTTCAAACACAGCCTGTGAGATGACAGTTGGGAGCTGATTGGCTGGTACCTTATCACTGACTTATCACTTTTCACTCTGTCTCCTAACGTTGCTTAGTAAATAGACCCCTATATCCCTGAGATGAGCAGAGGTTGATTTAAAGCTTTAAGAAGTCGCTGTGTTTTGGATATCTATCTATCTATCTATCTATCTATCTATCCATCTATCTATATATCTATATATATATATATATATATATATATATATATAAAATAAAGTCCCCAGTTTAGGGGTGTGTCTGTACAACTGGATGGGTTTTGATGGGATTTTCACTATCCTATACAGCATTGGTTGAAGACGGTTTAGGTGTATGAACCATTCATCTGTGACAAAAGGGAGCAGGGCAGTAACAATTTTAGTGAGGCAAGTAACAAAAAATAATATCTTGCCCCAACATGTTGTATAGGAGCTGGCCAGGGTGCTAAAACAGCAAGAAAGCATGTAAAGCTGAGGTTTGGAATGAAGCAAGTTGCAGAAAAAACTGTTGCGCTGTGTGAGTGACTAACTGCTGCTGTTGCATGGCTGAGGGTTGCATTCTGATTAGCTTTCTGAGACATTGAAAGCCAATCAGAGATAGCAATGTGCCCTGTTGCTTAGCAGCCACCTAGAGAGGGTATGAAGTCAGGGACTGGGCAGGGTCACATCTGATGCAGTCATTGAGTTAGAGACAGCCACCCACAAACCCATGAAGATGCCCTAATGCAGACAGATTAGCCATGAAGGAGTCAGGGGAGGCATAGCTATCAAGAAAAAAAAAGACAATTGTAACACCATCAAAAGATTTTGATTTGATGGTGGTAAATATTGGACCGCCACCATAAAATGGTAAAAATACTACAATCGGAACAAAAACATTGATGGTTAGTAACCATCAGATTCCAATGTCCATCCGTTTGCTGAACCTGCAGACGGCCTCTGGCCAACCACTCCTCCACCGTGAAGCCTTTCTTTTCCAGCAGTATGTTCCCACTCAGCTACATGCCCTCAGTGTACAGGATGCAACTCCCATGGAAGTCAGCGCTGTTCTCAGAAAGGTGCACCACAGCGAGGAAGCTCAACAGGAAGCCCAGGAAATACTGGATACCGTGTGCAAAGAGAACATTGCTCATCGCCATGTTCAGCCGCTGGGGAGGGGTGCGCATGGAGGCTGTGGAAATATGCAAAGGTGCCTCAGCCCCAGTGACATGCTGTTAATAATGCTTACTGTAACTGCAATACAAGTCTCTCATCCATGAGCCTCCTGCTCTTCCCAGCACATCTTAGTGGCCGGGCCTCAGCCAGCTGCAGCACAGCAGCAGAGGGGGTTGTGATGACACTGGTGAGATGCAGAGGACAGGAGTGAGATGTAGGGGGTTGTGTTATGATGCAGGGGACTGTGGTGACATGCCGTAGGTTGTTATGAGATGCAGGGGCTGGAAATGAAATTGCTCTTGTGCAAAGCTGGGGAGGGTTGCTAGTATATACTGTGTATATATATTAGAGATGAGTGGGTTTGGTTATCAGAGATCCGTACCAACCCGAATTTAGCAATCTGAGCCGAGATCCGAGTCGGCTCGGGTTTTCCTGCCTGACTCAGATCTCAAAACGAGGCAAAACATCATCATCCCGCTGTCGGATTCTCGCGGGTTTTGGATTGTATAAAAGGTCCCGCAATTGCCGCCATTTTCATTCTGGCTGTGGAGAGTGAAGAGGAAGGAGGGGGATGTGATTGCTGGGCTGTGCTGTTGCTGTGTGTGCATAAGGGCTGGCTACTGTTGCCACTTGTCAGGGGCAGGCTACTTAATGTCAATACTGCATAGGGGCTGACTGGCTGTTATCACTTGTCATAGGGGCTGGCTGGCTGTTGTTCACTAGTCCATACTAGGGCTGGCTGCTGTTCTGGGCTGTGCCTGTTGCCTTTAAGGGCTGTGTTACTAGGAGCTGTGCTGCAGACAGAAGAGGGGGGCTTCAGTGGCTCCTTTGTAACTGCAGTCCATAAGGTATGCTGCTGTGTTGTCCAGGGGGTGCTCTGTCCATCAGGGGTGCTCTTCACCCCTAGTGTGTGTGCACGCGTCACCCACACTTATCAGCAATGTAGCTGCACAGGGGTGCTGCTTGTGTTATCAAGGAGCTGCTGCCTCATTCAGGGTGCTCTCCCCCCCGCAGTGTAAAACAAAATATATAGATTTTTTTTTCTGTGTGTGTGTGCATTAGCCACACTTATTATCTGCAATGTAGCTGCGCAGGGGTGCTGCCTGTGTCATTTATCAAGGGGCTGCTGCCTCGTTCAGGGGTGCACTTCCCAGTTTTAAAAATATATATATTTTTTGTGTGGTTGTGTGCGTTAGCCGCAACTTAGCTGCACTATAATTGCTTGGTGACATACTGTAATACCGCAGTGAGTATGGAGGACAGTCACATGACAGGAGATCTGGATCCAAATACCAGACTTGTAGCTGCCTGCAGCAGTCATGATGATGATGCAAGGCCGTCAACGTCATCTATGAAGGCCGATGCCCCAGGGCTTAAGTTAGGCCATGTAAGATCAACTTTTACCCTCTTAAAGAATAAAATATCTAAAGCTAAGTCTGGTGGTTCTTGTTGTGAAGATTTAAGCACTTGTAGGAGAGGTACAAAAAATATAAAATTTGTCTCCGAAAAGTCACAAATCCCCGAGGAGAGTCCAAGTATGTCCGCGGTTGCCATGTGTGAGCCTGATCTTTCTAATACTGTACTTGAAGAGGATCCTCCTTCCACCTAATGTGTGCTCTCTGCAAATGTGGGGATGAGCAGCACAAGTCAACATGCTGATGTAGAAATCGCGGATACTTCTGTGAAATTGCACCAGGAGGATGAGGAGGATATTTACGTAGTTGGCGATAACAACAAGGATGATGAGGATGTTGATGATGATGAGCATGTTGATGGTGTCGATGTTTGTGTAAACTGTAAATCAGGCAACAGTTGTTGCCCATGGTGGGAAAAATCCCATTGTTGCCATGTCTGGGCAAAGGACCAAAAAATCCACTTCTCATTTGTGCAATTATTTCCACCCAAATCCAGGCAACCTTTGCCAAGCCATTTGTAACTATTGCCATGTAACAGTGAGTAGATATAAGGAACTTACTATCTAGGAACCTCCTCCCTGTTACATCACTTGCAGCGCATTCATCAAATTGGAAAGGGTATTTCAAATTCTGAACTTTGGGGACAAAAAAGCCAAACAACAATCATTCCAGTGTCACCTAGCTGCTCCCTTCTATCTGGATTCAAGCACCTGCAGTCTCCACCACCAACACCTGCATCATCATCAACATTCATGATCAGAAGTAGTCCAGCATTCAATTTCATAAGCATGACTGTCTCCGTGATTCCTCAGAAGGATCCTTGAGTTCTATGCCTGTTGCTGCTGCTGGGGATGGATCTTCATCCCAGAAAGGGACCAAGAAGACTAATACTAGTAGTAATTTAAAAAACAATTGACTATTAAACAGTCCTTTGATAGAGGAAGTAAGTATAACATCAGTCACCCAGTTTCACAGTGGATCACTGACGCAATGACTGCTGTGCTAAATAATAGAAAATGAGGATGATAGTGTGGAGGAAGTGCAAAAGGAGGATGAGGGTAAAATTTGTGTCTTATCTGATGCTAATGAGGATGTTGATGGTGAGGATGTTGTTTGCGTAAATCATCCACCAGTGGAAGCAGTTCTTGCTCATGATAAAAAGAAAGCGGGAAAAGCCACGTCTTGGGTATGGAATTATTTGAATCTAAATTCTGACAACAGTTGTTCCATTTGTAAAGCCAAAGTTAGCAGAAGAAGGGACGTTAACCATGTAGGCACCTCCTCCCTCTTACATCATTTGCAGTGATTTCATGCAATTTGTTTAAGAAAATTATAATAATTTGTAAATTAATAACAAGCAGTCCAGTATCAGCTACCAGCAGTTTGGACCAGCACATGCAATCTCCACCACCAACACCCTCATCATCAACCTCCTCCTTAATAACTGAAGGTAGTCCTTCCAAAAAATGTTTGGTGGGGGCCTAGGAGTTCAGTCATGAAAGTGTCAGTCCTAGTCATTAAAGTGCTTGGTTTGTTAAACTGTGCATGTACTTTTTAATATTCCACATAAGAGTGGGTGGGAGGGACAATTCCATATTGCACCTCTTTTCTTTACATTTTACACAATTTGGGGCATTGCTGACTGACATTATTATAGTTTATTAAACTGCCATCCTGTCTACCACTGCTGTGTGGCAATGTTTCATAGATGTCCTATATTTTTTTAAACTGCCGTACGTTTGTGCCGCTGCTCTGTTGCTTACTTTAGCCAGACAGCTCGCTGCAGCCTTTGGCCTATATTGGTGAAAAATAGTGAATTCAATATTGTGAGCTGTGAGGTGATTAAAAATGCATGGAAATGCCTGAAAATGATTGAACACTGGTTTCCATACTCATGGTTGCCCCCACGTCTGTGAGGGCTGTTGTTACGCCACTGTCTCCAGGAGTAGTCAACCAACAAAGATCACGCCACGTGAGTGCCGCTGCTATTTACCATACATCACAGTGGGCACCAGGGCAAGTTGTAGACTAAGGGCTCTATTTATTGACATTATTTTTACTAATATAAAGTGAAAAAGGAGGTGGCGTTATCCAGGGTCTCCCCCGGTTACCGGGCTCCTACTCTGCTCTAAAAGGCAGAGCAGAGCCCGAAGCCGGTCCCAGTGATCAGCTGTGTGGTGTAAACAGACTGCAAGTTGATCTCTGATAAAAAAAAAAGTAAAAATATTTACTTACCTGACTCCATGGACCGGTGGTCGGGGCTCCGGTAATGACTCCCCTCCGGTCAGCTGGTCTCCCATGGTGCACTGTGGCCTGGTCATCATGTGATCGGGTCCCAGTGCAGTATGAGATATCACCTGACCGGAGGCATGGAGGACATCACCGAAGGCCTGGATCATGCAGGTAAGTGTAATTAAGGGAGGGGGGGGGTCGCAAGGGGTCCGCGATCACGGGGGGTGGGGCTTAGCACCGGGGGCAAGGATTAGCACTGGGGGGTAGCTGCGGCGGCCGGTCAGCGCATGCTTGGGCACTTTGTCATGGTATTTTTTGTGAAAATACTGTGACTAGTGTGTGGAGGGGATTCGCAAGCTCTATTCCTGCAAGGGATTTGTAGTAATATCACACTGCAATCTGCATTCAATATGCGGATTATAGTAAATAGAGCCCTAAGAGAGTGAATTTCTTAATAAGTATAAAAACATCAATTTATTATAAAAATGCACAGAGCACCGATAAAATGCTGTCAAAAAGAACAAAGGTGAATAAAAGCTCCAAGGGGATATAAAAGAAAATTGGCACATGAAAACATGAGCAAATGACATAAAAAAGATATAAAGATTGAAAAGCAGATGCTTATCTTTCAGATGGGGTGTATTCTGGGAATACCCAATGAGTTTTGTCCTGTAGACTTCACCAAGGAGTGAGTGAAACAGGGCTCTTATTTATTCCTAGATCAATTAGGAATTAAATGCTGACCTCACTTCCTGTTTGGAAACATGTGTGGTGAGGACCATGCAAAATATGTGGGAGCACTGGTGGCGACCTAGGGATTGTAGCTGGTATATGGGATATATGCAGCATATAATAAATATATACAGGGATAACATATAAACTCATAATAACTTCCTGTCCAAGATGTGGAAAACTTATTTTTTTGCCTAACTTCCAGTGTCCACAAGACTGGGCATGTGGGGGCTTCTGATATTGACTTCCGGGTCTGGCATCCCGTGGGAACCCATCCGCACTTGCTGCAGCGGCAACCATTTTGTAATAGTTCAAAATCGCAGACATATATTTCAAAGTGCAGGAATGTTCAGTGGCCATCTTTGAGGAGACTTTGTATAGTATTCATTGATAGTTACAGTTAGCTCAGACACACAGGATCCCAAAATGGATATGCAAACTAAGAATGTATGATTACAAAACAACATAGGAGGGACATGTTTGTTACCATCCAACAAAGTGACAAAAATGGTATAAAACTATATAGTCTTCAAAGATCATAAGAAAAATTAATTAATTAAAAAACGCATATATTCTATAAGGTTAATTATAAAAATATATATATACTTTTTTTATAAAAAATGTATATCAAACACAATCTAAATATAAATAAATCATACACATATATACAGTATATACAGTATACAGTACATAGACCTACAACAACTAGTCTTCCCGGGTGCTCTTCCATCCCAGTACTAGCCAGGCCCAGCACTGCTTAGCTTCCAAGATCAAATGAGTTTGGGCATGCCCAGTGTGATTTGACTGTAGTTAGCTGTAAGAGAGCAACAAAGTATGAAAAAAAAATTTAAATAAAAAACAAAAGGAAGAAGAAAAAGGGATGCAGCACCTTGTAATTATAGTAAGGTGGCTATTTCATAGCTGTCATTGAAACTTCTGGATATAAATTTCTTTAGTTCGTAAATCCAATTCATCTCCCGTCTAGAGAGTAGATTGGAGAGATTGCCACCTGGTTCACCTAGAGTTACCAGTTTGATGTCTTTAAATGTGAGTTCCTCTGGGTCTGAGTTGTGATATGTCATGAAGTGTTTAGAAACTGCATGTGTTTGAATCTTATTTTTAATGTTCCGAGCATGCTCTTGGATCCTGAGATTAAGTGGTATTTTTGTTTTTCCGACAAATTTTATTTTGAATGGGCATTCTAATACATAGATGACTGAGGGTGTGTTACAGTTAATTAACTGTTTGATCTTATATTCCTTGGAGTGGTCTTTGTTGTGGAACACTTTTCTGTTTGGGTGTAGGTAGCAGCAGATGTTGCATCATCCACATTTGTAACAGCCCATGCATTTTGGCAGTGACGTTGTCTGTTCTTTGATGCCTCTAATCATGCTTGGGGCTAGAAGGCCTTTTTAATTCTGTGATTTTTTGAAGACCATCTGTGGTTGTGCTGGAAGGTAATTTTTCAAGACAGGGTCCATTAGTTATATATCCCAGTGGTCTCTGAGTGACTTCCTGATGATATTTTCATGTTTGTTGTAAGTCGTGATGAACTTGGCGGTATCTTCACCCTCCTCTCTGGTTTTGTAACTGAGCAATTATGCTCTGCTCAGTTCTATATATACATACATATACTGTATACACACACACTTATATAGAACATACAAGGCAACTATGTACCTAAGTACCTGCTGCCTTACTATGACACATGTAGAACTGTAATATGTGTGATCATACAAGTGGGAGTGAGCTGGGATTAAATAAAGTGAAATAACATAATTTAGGATTGTGCTGTGTCTTGGAGTCTCAATACAGCAGAGCAGAAGATAGACACAGCTGAGGGAGATCCTGGTTCTTGCTTCAACATTTCTTGAATGGAACAGGAATCCTTCTTTGTGCTACATTTACCATTCAGAAATGTATACTGAAGTGGTAAGCAAATCAATATATACAAATCTTGTTTGTCAAATAATTAAATTCTGCATTTTTTCAGAACTCTACACTAATCATAAATTGGTTAGGGATATATGTAAAATGGATAAAAAGATAGATATTCAGCGCTAAACCTGACTGAATGTAGAACTGTGATATTGAGGTCCTGATCTGAAACAACTGATTGTATATCTATTGCTTGTATGATGTCCTATGGGTGGTAACAAAGGACTATCTCATTCACCTTCCATGACATAGAAGAAGACAAACTAAGCCACAAGACAATCACTAGAACGGGGCTGGTTCAACATAGCACCTGAATTACTTAATTTGAGTACACACCCAACCAGCCCTCAAAAAAATCATACAGATGCAGCCAATGGGCAACTAGTACCTGCATGTAATACAGGGAAAGACACACCCACCAGACAAGTGAGTCTGACAGAAGATATACACGTATCACACCCTGACACACAAATTGCAGACCCTGTTCTTTTTTTAGAATTAACCACAAACCCCAAAAGCATATCAAACAAAACAACAAAAAGAAAACTAGAAGGGAGTGAAGAGGAGGAGAGAAATGTCAAAAGGCACGGCCTGAGACAATAAGACAGAAGGGACAGAGCATATACAATCTCAGCAGCACATTACTCAGTAAGGACCATATATCAGTCCTGGACAAAGGCCTCAAAATCACCCCTGCCGCCAAATTGGACAAATTTAATACATACTTAGATATGCATAGCTTTACTAGGAAGTTGACCCTGAAAAAGTTATTTCAAAAAACGCCATCATTACAACATAAACGAATAAATGACAACTATCAACACACTGAACACAAACCCCAATCACGATTTTACCCCACACATATGTCAGGTCATTATATTAATACTTTCACGAGCATGCTTGAGAGAGATCTTTGCAAACTCAGTGAACAAAAACCCAAACAAAGACAAATCAACATAAACAAACAAGAGCTGACAGCATTAGAAGACCAAAAGAACAACAAGGATTTGGTTATCAAACCAGCAGATAAGGGGGGAGGCAGAGTACTCATGAACAAGGACACATACATCAAAGAGGCCAATAGAATATTTAAGGATAGCACGACCTACCAACACCTGACACATGATCCCACAAAAGAGTTCCAGGAAGACTTAAGAAAGAATCTACAAGAGGGACTGAGCAAAGGATTTTTGACTGCAAAAGAATTTGAATATTTAGACACACCTCATCCTGTAGTTCCATTTACCCCATAAATCCACCAGGTAGACCCATAGTCTCAGGTATTCAATCACTATAAGCTAATCTGTCCAAATATGTAGATACATTTTTATAACCCTATGTAAGGATACAAAGATCATATCTGAGAGACACTATTGACATTTTGCAAAAATTTAAGGACATCACCTGTAGCAAAGATTACTGGCTTGTCACGAGCGATGTTGCCTCATTATACTCTGTCATTAAAAATTCATTGGGCACCATGTGCGCCAAACAGTTCCTCAACAATGACCCATCAATGACGGCAGACTAAAGTAATTTCATCATCGACAGTATTATGTACATCTTAACATACAACTACTTGTGGTTCAATAATGAATTCTATCTACAGGTAACTGGTACCACTATGGGGACGAGGTTTGCGCCAAGTTACGCAAACTTATTTATGAGCCACTGGGAAGAGCTATACATTTGGGCCAACTGCGAGTTTGACACAAACCTCGTCCTCTGGACCAGATTCATAGATGACATATTCTTTATCTGGCAGGGTGTGGAAGAATCATTACAGAGTTTCATCAATTACATCAACAATAATAACCATAATCTCCAGTTCACCACCCACTTCAGTAAAACAGAGGTAACATTTCTTGACCTCAACATCCTGATCATGGACAATCAGATCCACACAAACACCTATCATAAATCTGTTGATGTGAACAGTTTTATTTTAGTTTCAAGTGGGCACTATCCAAACTGGCTTAATAGTATCCCACTAAGCCAGTTTCAGAGGATGAAACAGAATTGTTCCAGAAACAGTGATTACATAAAACAAGGGAATGAACTGAGAACTCAACTACAAGAAAAACAATATGAGACATCTAAAATAGATCAAGCATTCAATAAATTCAAAACGAAGGATAGAGATCCTCTGCTACATTACAAAAACAAAATCAAACCATTAGAGGACTCTACTAGCATCTACTTAATCACAGACTACAGTAGTCAGGCCACACGCATTAGGAAAATTATCACAAAACATTGGCCAATTTTACTTCAAGATGAAGCTTTAGCGGAAGTACTACCAGATGCCCACAAGGTGGTATTCCAAACAACATCTGACCTGAAAGCTAAATTGGTTAAGAACCACATACCCCCAAGCAAGCCTACACAAACCACTCTCACCGGGCTGTGGAGTAATAAGGAGAAAGACAACAATGGGGGTTCTATTTTTGTGGAGAATGCACCACAACCCCATACTTATCTTTAAATCCACATCTAATCAATTTGAATGGAAAATTAGGGACATTATGACCTGCCACACCAAGGGTGTCATTTACATCCTTCAATGCCCATGCAAAAAACAATATATATTCCATACCATCCGCCCATTTAAACAAAGATTAGGGGAGCATTTACGAAACATCAAGGCTGGGAAAGAGGAACATCCCATTTCCCTAAACTTCAAAAAATTTCACAAGTCTGATCCTACGGGACTAGAATTTGCTGTATTGACATTAGTACAACCCAACTGGGGGGGGGGGATTATATAAAACAAATTAACAAAGAAGAGTCATCATCTCATTAGATACCCTGGCACCTAAGGGATTGAATATAGATGATGAGGTGAGGTCCATAATCTGTGGATAGTTTGGTACCTCACTAACCTCATATAGCTAATTACAAAACCTCAACATCATGAACAGTTGCCAACCACATAACTCTACAACAATAAACGTTAGCAACTAACTACATTTTTCCTGTCCACTACACTAATAATATCATAATATGTTTAGGGTGATATGTACAATGGTAAACTCAGAACTCTACACTAATCCTAATATGTTTTGGGTGATATGTACAATGGTAATCTCAGAACTCTACACTAATCATAATATGTTTAGGGTGATATGTACAATGGTAAACTCAGAACTCTACACTAATCATAATATGTTTAGGGTTATATGTACAATGGTAAACTTAGAAATCTACACTAATCATAATATGTTTAGGGTGATATGTACAATGGTAAACTCAAAACTCTACACTAATCATAATCTATTTAGGGTTATATGTACAGTGGTAAACTCAGAACTCTACACTAATCATAATATGTTTAGGGTGATATGTAGAATGGTAAACTCAGAACAAATATGTTTGATATCTGATTTGCTAGTGTCACTGAAACTCCATGCAGAACAACACCTGAGTCAAGTCCTAATAAGAGCTCCAGACTGCAGTTAAAGATGTTTATACAGAAGGCATAAAGCATCCAGATGAGGAACTCCCAGTATCTGAAGAATGTACTGATCCCTGCTTGGTCACAGCAAACTGTAAAGTAGATATATTGTCAATTTGTGTGTGGATAAAAATAAAAACAAATATGCTAAACCAAAAAGTAAATTATCATTCCATTGTACTGTATAAGGTGCCATTTTAAAAGATGCATTTATCCAACTCTTACAGCACATAAGAAAGTTTATGGACAAAAAGAGATTCTATAAACTATATAGAAACTTTTTTTTTGTTTTATAAAGGTATATAGTTTTCAGATACCTAATGTTGCTAAGGAAACAACTTGTTATGACATGCATGGAATGACTGCAAGCACTCTGCTAGTCTGGCTTATGATCAGATCCTGTCATGTTATAACAGGTAAGAAAGAGGCAACAGGAAGAGGAGTAAATGGAGAAAACCCTTCATAATATAGATACAAGTGCAATAGAGTATGACATAAGTGAGTGATATGTGCCACGAAATTAAAGACCAGTAAGGAGCAATGAGCCTAATCATCAACTTCCTACAACTTTGCCTTCTGTATTTCGGGGTTTGAATGATTCTTTATAAAGAGAGCTTTAGATGTACAGTATCTTTATTCCTCTATAATGAGCAAAATATGTAAACATTTATCAAAAATGAGGATACTTACTGAGAAGTTGCTAGATAAATGTTAAATAGAATCTGATTGGTTACTATGGGCAACAGCTCCACTTCTACAAACTCGCACCTTCGTAAATATACCCCTTAGGGAGTAAGTTATAGGAGCAGAACCATGTAGATGTAATTCTTAAATCTTTTTTGTTAATGTTTTTAACCATTAGAAGTGGTGAGACTGAAATGTTTTGTTTTTTATTCTAGTAGACACAATGCAAACTAGATCTATTTGCAATTATACTAGAGCAGTTACTTTTAAATACATGTTAGTGTGTATCTATCTGCTTTTGCTGTCTAATGTTGATATTTAATTGTGCCATAGAAGAGACAATAGTAAGATACAGTAGCTACCATTCATGTTCATCAATACAAGTATGTAAGGAAATACAATGATATTTCTAGACAATATTATGCATCTTTGTTTTATTTAATGTGCATATTCAATTATATGATTAGCTAAATATTTTAATATCCTTGTTGCTGTATTTATATACCCATTATCTACAATACTGCTTAAAAGAAGGAATATTTTTGTTTGTTTAAGTTTTTGCCATTGCTTCTAAGGATCTGAACTCTCACTGTTAGCTTCAGTGCTCCATCCAGCTCTGTACTTTTGCATTTAAAAATTAATATACAACATCTTTCAACTATGTACTTAAATAATTAAATGAATGTATATAAAATGTTTAATAAGAAGTGAAAAGTTGACCCTGCCCCCCCCCCCCCCCCAACATATTTGCCCAACACGGAAAGATAACTTTCCTTAAAAATGATGCATTTTGCATTGCTCTTCAATGATCATAAAAAATGTGTAAATGCCACACAGGATTAGTGTCCAAAACTTGCATAAAAGACTTTATCAGTTTCTTCCACCAAGTGGTATTCCCTTATCTCATCCTTAGAATAAATGTTTGTGGATGCCCTACACTTATATGTAGTTTTTCTATACCATATACCATTATGAGAAAAATTGAGTTGTGAGTATATATTCTGAGCTAGCAAAAATTATGATAATGGTAAAAGTCAACAAAAACTTATTATTGCTTGGTTTTACCTGTATAATGCTTGTCAAAACATTAATTTCAGTAGTCTAATCTGTCCTAAAGAGAAGAGAAGACAAAATAAAATATGTGTTTGGGTAGAGTAAAAACCTATAAATAACTGTAAGACATGTAAAGTAGTCTGGATGTAAATGGGAGATAAACCTCTGGTCATTAGTGACAAGAATTGAAGTCATAGGGAAAGCTGAATAATTTTCATCCATACAAATAACTGTCATAATAAATATTAGAAAACTATCCTACTCTGTATTGGAAATGTATTTGTTGCTCAATGTGCAATGATCTATGTTGACTCCAGAGCAATGCTGAGAATTCATGTTGCATTGTGATGATAAAGAGTGTCTATCTATGATATATATTAGTAAGTAGAATAGAATTTGTTCCTTTTTAACATTTATCATTGAATTTCTTATTTTATCCTATAATGACATTTCATGATTTCTTAGGGGTCATGCCCCATAATGCTTCATGTTACAACAGCGAGACAGTTAATTTACAATGTTATTGTTCGGTGAAGACCAGGAAAATCTATGTGACAACGGTAATGTTAACAAGCATTTCATGGTGCTTATGGGAGAAAGCAGCATCAAACAGTGAACACATTCGCTCAACTGGAGTTTACAGGCGGCTCTAACACGTTCTTTTATGTTTTACCAAACTTTTGACTTACAGATTTTGTTCAAATTAGATAATCCCTTCCTTTTTCACAGTGTTTCAACGTGCTGAAAAACAACAATTACTTCTCTGAAAAGGAGCCTATCATACAGATCCAAATCTTGTCATGTCTGTGACTATCCCTTTCACTCATTCTCTTCTCTGTCTAACTTTTCTTAGGTAAGTACAGCTTGTATGATAGGCACATTCCCATTTTCTCTATAGCTAGCATGCAGTGCTGCTCCTGCTGTCTTTAGATGTACAGCCTTCCAGTGGCTAAATAGCTTAATGTCTAATCACTCACTGAGACTTTCACACAGGACTAGACTGACAGATCTTATTTTACACAAACGTATTTACATCTAGAATGGCCACACCGCTCTGTTGTACCAGATACCAATCAGATATACTCTATTAACAATATTGCCATTGCCATATCTGCAAATTAGTAACAAACAGCATCAAATATATTCAGACTTTGGCCCGTATTCAATATGTTTCGCACCCGCGATACTTTTTCGCATGGTGGACTTTTCGCCTATATCGCGTGTTTTGGGGTCGGAAACTTTTCGTGCGGGTCCCCGCGATTCTCCGTGTTCAATATGAAAGTACGTGAAAACGGCACCCGGTGATACTTGAACAGGCGGAAAGTCCTCTCCAAAATGGGATAATCAGCCTGGCACCCCCCAAAAGATGCACTGAAATGGAGGATACCCCTGAATTGGCCTGCTGAAGGTATTGGGTGTTTTTAAATGGTCTCAATAGGCGCTGTTTTGCGTATTTGCATAAGTGGTGAAGAATAGCATTTTGTTTTATTTTCTGGAGAAAATAACTAATCCCTGCAAATTTTGGGTACCTGATAATGGGGGCCAGCATATTTTAAAGTTGCTAAAGTATCATTTAAAAATACGGAAAAAAATCCACCTGCCGCAAACACCTGCATTAAAAAAAACACCTGGGGCATACTTGGGGACCCCACTGGAGTCTATTTCGCTAGTTTTTAACTTTGTCCCCCAACTTTTTTCATTTTCGCCCCCCAAAATTAAAGTAATTTTTGGGGTGTTCTTATGTCTTTTTTAAGATTTTTTTGATGCAGTGTACCTTTGGGGGGACTGTCTTAAGGCTGCACGGGCTTTCCCGCAATGTTGCACCCCAAAACCCCAATTCTGCACTTTTTTCTGCCTGCTATGCATAAGCAAAACTTTTTCGCCTATTACATTGAATTGACTTTCCGCCTAAGCGGAACGTCTTTGAAATTGAATACGGTGATACTTTTCCGCCTGGCTTTTCGCTCCATATTGAATACAGGCCTAAATCTAAATGAACACTCAAAACAATATAACTCAGGAATGTATGGAAACCTCTGATATACAGAGTTGGGAACTCTTTAGAGCTCCATTGTCAATCTTACTAATCTGTATATTTTCAGAATATCATATCAGATATGTGTAGAGCATGTGGGAAGATTGCCTACTCAACAAATTGTATTCTTAATAGACTGTTCATCTCTACCTTTTTACTACGCAGATATTTGGTCAGCTTCATTGTAACTGGTGACTTCTTTACAGTATTTAGATATTTTGAATAGTTTCTAGATCGTTTTATTGTTTTAGAATGCATAATGATGAGTCATGACAGGACTGTACCTGGATATTTTGGCAGATAGGCAAGGCTGTATTTCTGCTGGTTATATTAGGCCTCTTACAGAATATACAGAAAATAATTCTGTACAAAAATGTTTATGTAAACAATACGCAACCGGTATTATGAATGTTAGCACACCACTAAGCCATCACCAATCTAATCCATTGACACAAGGCAGGATGGATTTATGGATTCATGTTGTTTATACTAAATTCTGATCCTACCATCTGAAAGTCACGGTCTCATTTCCTCTTCTTATTGTATCTGACAGGAGTGGAACATACTGTGGTCTTTTGCTGCCTTGGCTCTCTTATCTACCTCTGTTGTGACACATGGTTATTTGAGTTACTTTTGCCTTCCTGTCAATTTGAACCAGTTTGGCCTTTTTCATTATCCCTTTTATCCCACACCAATTCTGCCACTCAATGGATATTTTTTGCTTTGCACAACATTCTCTGTAAACTTTAGAGACTGTTGTGGATGAAAATCCCAGGAGATGAGCAGTTTCTGAAACATCCAAACCCAGCCGCCTGACACCAACAATCATTTCACGCTCAAAGTCACTTAGATCACATTTTCGCCCATTATGCACTATAGTCTGAATGACAACTACACCTCTCGATTATATCTGCATGCTTCTATGCATTGCGTTACCATATGATCTGTTGACTAGATATATGCATTGACAAGCAGATGTACCTAATAAAGTGGCCGTATATAAGTGAACATCCTTAGCTAAGACAAAATAATATCCATAGCCTTATGTCGGTAGATATTAGTCTTCTCTCCAAAATAAAATCACTCCATCTCCATCTCCATCTCTCTCTCTCTCTCTCTCTCTCTCTCTCTCTCTCTCTCTCTCTCTCTCTCATTCAAGTCCAATGTTTAGGGGTCATCCTCAAATCTGCTGTTTCTTTCTCTCTCCACATTTGGTTACTTTCCTAATCTTGTCAGTTCCAGCTATGTAATATTTTCATTATCTGCCCCTACATCACCATGGAAACCACAAAAAACCTAAACCCATGCATTTATCATTTCTCTCTTGGATTACTGTAATTTACACCTCACCAGCCTATGCATCTCCCACCTCCCCCTCCTGAAAACCACCCTTAACTCTGGTACCTGCCTAATATCCCTTTTCTACCAATCAACTTTTGATGGCCGCTCTCTGCCAATCCACATTTGATGCTTGTCTCTCTGTTGCCTCCCTGTCCCACTTAGAAGTAAATTCAAACTCCTTTTACTCACCTCACCAAAGCCCTCAATAAGTCATACTATTTCTACATTGCCAGTGTAATTTCCACATACACTCCCTGCCACCCACTTAGTCAGGAATCCAGAGAGTGTGGTATGTGGGTGGCCTCAGCATGGCCATGCAATCTTGGGGGTGTGAGTACATCACTAAAAAGTTGAGGCATAGCCACACCCCAATAGGTGACCACACATCCTAGCTCAGGGGCCAATAAGGCTCTTGACAGTCCTGCTCTTCATTCTTCCAATGGTCCAATGGCTGCATCTTCTCTCTGATCAACTCCACCCATGCCCAACTCCAGGATTTTTCCAATCTCCTTCTATGTTCTGGAATGAGTTCTTCATCAGACACTCACTCAGACTCCCAGCCCATCTATTTATCCAAGCTTACCACCTCTCCTCCTAACCCTCCTGCCTCTGCCATACTAAATTCTACACCCCACTCCCTTTATGTATGCAGCCAGAGCCCCCCTAGAACATAATTACTTGTGAGCAGTCCACTTCCTTCATTCTTGGTTCTTACATAATCATGTATAAAGTTGTGAACCTTTCTGTTACCATTCAGTATGATTACCCATGTACTATGCAATTTTGCTGCATATTCCTTTTACTATGTACTGCATTACAAAACCCTTGTGGCAGCATACAAATGAAATATAATAATAATTAGGAAGAGTTCAGCTGTCTATAGTGGAAAGGAGAATAAATACTTTATTTTTGAGCAGTGCTGCAATAGAATGTTAGGTTAACAATGAATAATATATTTTACCTTCATGGTTCATATTTAGAATTTTGTGGCTGTGCCCTTTGGTATACAAAACCATCCATATTGTATATAATATGGCCCATGCTCAGTAAACAACATAGGGCCTGCTTCAGCATGGATCGCAATTGCAACCATGTACGCAGATTGGCTGATGGTTGCGTACTGCGCATGCACAGCAGTGCACCTGCGCCGCGATCGCACTGCAATTACGGATGCACATAGGAAACTATCACAGAGTGAGTAACAGGCCATGAGCGTTTGGTGGTGGTGACGGGGGCGTGGTTGCAGAAACGCAGGCGTGCCTGTCCGCTTGAATGCCCTTGCATGGGCGTGCATAAATTAGCCACTGTGATTGCCTACGCAGCTTGAGTATTCACTGCGTGGGACGAAACTTGCAGTTTCTGGGACAGGTCAGAGCTGCTGTAACTGTGCGTGACGGGCCGATGCTCGCCAATGTTACCGGATGTGAGAAATCAGTAGTGGGCGTCTCTATGCTGGCTGAGCTGTGGCAGACATTAGCATGTTTTCGCAGCTTCATTGCGTGTGATTACGAAGCTGTGATCGCAAGTGCGATCCATGCTGGATCAGGTCCACAGTTACTTACAACTTACGTCAGTTTAAAATGATCTCTATATTCAGTATACTATTTCATAATAAAAAAGTAAGTTTAATTATTTTTAAATGCACCATTTTATTGTTGAAAACTGATATATACCAGTACTGTACATTTCATAGTTTTTCTTTTATCAAGAGAACTCTTAGCACACATCAGTAGGAGGAGGGGGGCTATAGTTCACATAAGGCTAAATGGGTTTCAGCATTCCTTAAATAGGAAACATACTGCATATATAGAAAGGAATGGGCTGTTTTATAAACACAACATAGCTCCTAAATGTGCTTTATCAGTCACACTTCATTTATTGGTGGAATGCCACATCATATGGTTTTACCAAGTGTTAAATGTTTGTTTTTAGGTATAGGTCCTATTCTGGGTCAATGAATCTTTCACCATTAAAGTTCTTTTACTTAAATTCCACTGGAAAGTCAATGGACAGGAACATTGTATGACTTATTGCAGTATACTTAGCAATCTCATGAATTATCTTCCCTAGTTCCATTTGACATTGATATAGTTAATTAATGTATGAGGTGATTTTGCTATGTTGTGTTGGCACAGGATATTTGTATGACAGTTATATAGGCAACTGTGTTAAACATTGCATTTTAATAAACCAAATACAGTACAAAAGTGCCCCTCCCATTTGAGCATCTGCTATTACTTTTATATTGATAAAGCAACTCCCATTTGGCAAATTCATTTAATAAACCAGTACGCACTGTGATTTAATGGCCTGTGAATATTTCCTAAATAAAGTCAGATTTTTTAAATATTGTGACTCTTCCTCATCTAAAGCAAAATTATTGTGTATCATCACTGCAGCCATTGGATTCACACTGTATTTGGCAGTGATACCTGGATAACAGAGGTATTTGGCAGTGATACCTGGATAACAGAGGTATTTGGCAGTGATACCTGGATAACAGAGGTATTTGGCAGTGATACCTGGATAACAGTGGTATCATTGAATGGGAAAAATCAGATTTGTCATGTCAAGCCCCTTTATCTTGCACGCATCTTATGCCTCTATTTCAAAAATAGTGGTGGGGGGGCACCAGTGCTCTTTTTGACCCAGGGCACCAAAAAAATCTAGTATATGGTATATGTATGTTTTATGGATGCAATTTATGCTTACATTTCTGGCATAAATTGTGTTAAACTCTATACAGTATAAGCCCCACAATGTCACAATCCAAACACACCTTCTATCTTCTTCTCCTTCAATTTATATGTCTCTTCTTTCCAGTGCACTTTGGCATTAATGTCACCTACCAATCCTTGGCCCTGCTGCCCAATTCAACAACTTCTAATTCTGCCTTTCCTACTTATTTTCATCGATCTATCCACTATCACTCTTGAGGATTTAAATGTACCCAGTGGCACTGGTGCCTGTAACTTCACAAACTCACGTGCTCCTGTGACCCTGCTGTATAGGGCCTTTCTCACACCCATCACGATTACTCCCTCAACATCATGTTCTCCCACAATATCCTATCCTATTATCTCTCATTATGTCCTGCTCCTTCATCTAAAACCTGTACATAGCAAAAACCTTAATGGCATTGCCCCATCATCTTCTCCATCTACAGCATCTTGTACCTCTCATCTCTTCCCTGTGCAAGTCTAAAGCTGCAGTATCTCTGTGGGAGAGATGTATCAAACCTTGGAGAGAGAGCTAAAACAACAAAGTACTCTTAAGTACTTAACCGGCAATAAGTACTTAACCGGCAAATATGTTTTCAAAAAAGGTCTCCAAATCTTTTTTTTAAATGAATGAACTAGTTTAATTAATATAAATTTTGATGATTTGATATTTTTGCCAAAAAAGGCATTGGTGTTTAGTGCCACCTTGTGGGTATGTTTAGCAGAATTCTGTACAGTTATCTCCCCACCCCTATATTATTATTCAGTCCCCCTAGTAGACCCTGTACAAATTGACCCCACTGTAGCATTGAGCCTCTCTTCAGTGTTGATACCCTCTGTAGCATTATCTCCTCCACATTGGTGCATATTACCATCACCCAGGGGCATTTCTAGAGAGGAGGGGGCCCGTGTGCAGTCTTCGTCAAGGGCTTCCTCCTCTCCGTCCGGCGGCCGGCAGTGCTCTGAGCGGTGCGCGGCCAGCACTGCACTTATAGACTTCATTACACATCGCTCTGGTATGCAGTGCTATAGTGATAGTTACTGCTGTGTCATGTTAAATAGACTGCTAAATCCTGTACAGTTTTCCATTAAATATAGAAATGTTTTGCTGGTTAAATAAGAAAAATAAAGGTATATAACTGATTGTGCACTTAACTGATGATTTTTTTTCCACAAAACCGCTCAGAATTATTTTTTTATTTAATAAAGGATATAAAGTATTTTAATAATATATTTAATTATGTTATTTAAAAAATATATATTTTGGGGGTGTTTTGCACCCCCATACTCCCGTGCCCATAGGCCCCCATTGTGAATTTTGCTTCCCATCCCCATTGGCAATAGACTCTCCCCCTCCAGTGTAAATTGTTCTCCATTAGTATTACCCTGCTACCCCTCAGAGGTAATAAATCACCAGTTGTGTAACCACCACCCCCAGTATAATAGGTAACCATTTTTGGACATACCCCCCTCCTCCCCCAGTGACCAGTGTCATTTAATTAGTTTAAAATCCCTCCTTTCCCCCACCCCCAGTGCCAATAGAGCCTCCCTCTCACATTTGCATTGCCCCCCACCCCCTCATTGGGGAATTACTCCCCCCTTCCCCACATGCAGAGCGCAGATGAGCGTGTGTCATGGGTGACTGATGGTCATAGACTGCCACATCATTGCCTGGGGTTTTGAGTAGTCAGAGGAGATCAATTCTGCACTTGTGTAGAACAGATCGATCTCCTCTTCAAAAGCCGGAGGACATAGAGGAAAAGATGAAATACTTCTGGCTCCGGTCACATAACATGCAACCACACCAGTTAAGTGATTAAAACACTTTTGTGTTTACAGTGTAAAAAAGGCATCTGCAGGTGTCTGATGGTATAGAAAGGGCATGTGGGGGGGATTTAAGGGTATATAAGGTGCGTGTGGGAATTGTGATGACATTTTTATTTTTAAATCTACAGATTACTTCACTATAGGGTGCCAAAATGTACAGTGATGAGCTAAACACTATGACCACATGCCTAATCTGCTGATGCTCCTCCATGTGCCACCAAAACAGCTCTGACCCACCAGCATCGACTATACTAAGATAATCTATGAACAAGTCGGATTTGTTCTAATACATACGAGTGCTCAATTAGAGTTAGGCCTTGGGATATATTTATGAGCTGTCACTTCTTGGCAGGTTCGAGCTGAATATTTAGAGCAGCACTCACTTCACTGTAAAGCCCCTGGTGAATTAAGAGATCAGGCCAACACCTTAAACTCTTCATTATGTTCCTCAAACAATTCTTGAACAATCCATGCAATAAGGCAGGCCACATTTTCCCTCTGAAAGATGCCACGACCAACAGAGAATACCATTATCAGGATGTACTGTACCTGGTCCACAAAGCAGTAGGTGTTATTTATCAAATAAAGTCCACATAAATGACCAGATTCATCGTTTCCCAGCAGAACATTATCCAAGGTTTCACTCCCTCTACCGACTTGGTTTCTTCCCACAATGCATTCTGATGCCATCGCTTCTATAGCTACATTTCACAATCGTACCCGGCTGTTCACATGGTGCAACAGAAAATTTTATTAATTAAACCAGGCGACCTTCTTCTATTTATCTAAGGTCCAGTTCTGATGCTTGTATGCCCATTGTTGATGCTTTTTAAAAAAATTTTGGTTCAAGTGTATATTTTCTCTTACTAAAATAAGCCCCTACCTATGTTTAAGTGCTTCTAGACAACTTTTTTTAATGACATGTAAATCTATATTTCTTAACTAATGCAGTCTTCATAGTACTATGTCAACGAGAGGAAGTAGTTACTTTATTTTTGTTAAGCTGTCTACAATCAATGTGTTGTCAGCCTGGTAGTGACGGAGATTACCAACACTCTTGTAATGTAATGTTAGTTAAGCATTGTAACAGTGTCAGCATTATAACGTTAAACATGAGGCTCTCTACAATGATGTTTAAAGTTATAATGCCGACACCATTACAATGTTTAGCTAATATTATAACACTGTCAGCATGCTCATTGACATGGCATACAGTATGTATTCCGCCAATAGGAGTGGAAGAGGATACAAGTAAACGGGTTGGGTATGAAATCCCGACTGTCGGGATTCCGCTGGTCAGAATACGATATCGGCATCCCGACAACGGGTATCCCGACACCCATAGGAATGCACCCTAACCCACTCTCCCTGGCAGGGCCGTAGCTAGGGTAGTGTGGCCGGTGCCATCGCACAGGGCACCGCAGGGCAGGGGACGCTGTTTGGATCTGTCAAATTTTTTTTATTATCATTATTGCTTGTAGCTTCCTTTTATTTCATCCCCAGCATCTCCTGACCTCTCCTATCTCTTCCCTGGCCCTTCCCCATGAAGCCATGGCCCTTGTTTAGGTGCATTATGTCCCTTTGAAAAATGAGGGGGGCGCCAATGCTCTTTCTGGCACAGGGCACCAAAAAGTCTAGTTATGGCTCTGCTCCCTGGTGCCTAACTCTAACTTCCCCCCCAGTGCCTAAGCCTAACCACTCCACCCCGTACACTAAACCTAAAATGCCCTCCCCGGTACCTAAACCTAACCTCCCTCCCTAGTGCCTGAACCTAACCTCCCCCTCCCCGTTACCTTTGGGATGCCGGTGGATGGGTTACTGGTGCCGGGATTTCGACCTGTCGGGATTTCGGCGCTGGTATACAGACCATAGGCATCCCGCACACAAGGATGCTGACTACATCCCAAGTAAACGGTTTCACAAATTATACAGTGCCCAAACCATTGGTCTCTTTATGACACACACATTATATAATTAATTTTTCCAGATAAAATTATGTAATAAAATGTACAAGTATTTGGTAAAATTGGTCTGGGAGGTAACCTAATGTGCAGTTTTATTTTAGGTTTTCCCTTCCCTTTTAAACTTACACAAGTAGATACAATATAATGATGACCTTTTGTTTAATCCAAAGAGGTGGAATACTGATGTTTTGGCATTAAAAGGATTATCTATTGATATACAGTAGGTTGCTAATATATTTCTGGCAATAGGGTGCAGTGGTATCACACACAGTATGACGCAACTTTTCTTTTGAAGCTTGTAACTAGCTTCCAAGTCTAAAGAAAAGTAGGAAACAATATATTGTAAATTAATGACTTTTTCCCCTGTGGGGATAGCAGAGATTGAATTTAAGCCAAAACATTCATTTTGCAGAATAGTAGTGTTGATTTGAGGAGTTTCACTGAGATGTTCTTACATGCCTACAAGTATATTTAGCTAGATCTAAAGAAGGTGAATACTGTGGGATAATCTTCCTTTAAATTAACCTTCTGCTTCTACCTTGAATACCCTGAAATGTTAGAAATAATGTATACAATTGACATTAAAACATATAAAAAAAGATTCCAAGTATTAGAAGTCAACAACACAGGGGTGCACTTAGGGTTATGTTTGGTTACCCCAATCCCTTCTCTCGCTGAAATCCTCTGTGTTGGATCAGACCACTCCCTCTTCCTCTCCGCAAACCTTAGTTATTAACAATTTTAAAGCGCTGCAGAGTATGCTGGTGTTATAGAAATAAATAGTTATAAAAATAATTATATATAGATCAGAGATACCTTAGATACTTTAGGTGACAGTCATATATTGGGGATGTAGTAATGAGATGACCGGCGGCCGCGATGCCACCGGTCTCAATCCCGGTGCTGAAAGTCCGACACGGCACTTAAGATAGGTGTCGAAATACGCCTATCTTGATCCTGACGCCGGAACACAGAAGGTTAACGTTAGGAAGCGGAGTGGAGAGAGTTAGGGTTAGGCTATAAGAAGGGAGGGTTAAGGGGAGAAGGGGGGAGGGTATACCAACCACGGGATGCCGCTGTCTGTATTTCGACAGGAGGCATCCCGATTGCCGGCTTTACATACCGATTCCATATATTGTACTGAGATATTCCCATTGGCAGTAATAAATATTACATAACTGCAATAAATTTGAATTTGTTAACTCCTGTTAATATATGACTTTAACTCTAGAAAATTAACCGAGCCCAAGTAATTACAGACATATAACAAGTGTGAAAAGCAGAAGAATTTTATTATCTCACAGTGAAAATGAGTCAGGTTGGCAGCTACTGTACTGTGGGCAATCTGTTAGTATAAATCATTACTAACAATAATAAGAAGGCTAATTAACTAATCTGAGTTAGTGTCTGGATATATAAGGTAGACTCCAATTTACATACTGTGTAACAGAGTTGATCTGACAACCTAGTAAAGATAACCCACCAGAGTTCCCTTTCTGTTTGGCCATTTAAAAAAAAAAAAGTGTTGAAGGTTTAATTTATCTTAACATTTATTTGCCTTCCCAAAATTATGATCGCAAAACATCCACACAGCTGGGCGAGAATGAATCTCTGTGCTTATGCATTTATACAAGTCTTAGCTGTCATGTTTTTTGAATGCAGTTTTAGGAGCAGGTGCTAGCCCTTCTATTCTTTATGCTTCTTCTGTGGGGAACATGTTAGAAAGCCAACTAATTGAAAATTCTACAGGGAAATTAATTCTGCACACAGCTGTGGAATCACTCTGTTTAATGTGCTTACTCTGACAGCAGTGTAATGCTTCCAGATGTTTTATATTATGTGATGAGACCTTTACTTAAAAAAAGTAATTCTCAAGGAACAAAAATTTTAATACATTTTAAAGGCGATATAGATAGGTCAAATTATAAATATGGCCTTGTCTTTAAGGGGGAAGTACAAGATTACTGTATTTAAATATAATTATTATTAGAGATGTGCTCGGACTCCAGTGTATTGATTTTAGTCCTAAAACCATCTTTGTGCTTTGGCAAGACCACCATGATGAGTTTTGTGTTTGGTTTTCGATTTCATTAAAAATGGGAAAAAATGTACAAAGCCATATAATTTGGAGCTGATTTTGTTCCTATATTAGTAAGGAAGCCAATCCTGAGATTCCTGATCTGGGATCGTGGGATCCTGGATGTTTTTGAGTCCCAAAAATACCTGGGATTATAATAATTAAATCTTGTGTATTACGGGATTCAAAACACACTGGGACGGGAGCAGTGGAATAATATTTACCTTCTCATTTCCGGTCCTCTCATTCTCTCCGAGCTGCCCGTAGAATAGATGGACTCCCATAATGCAGTTGTTCTCAGTCACTGATAGGCTGGGAGCGCACTGCACAGTGACATCATCAGTGCAGCATGCTCCCAGCCAATCAGAAACTGAGAGCAGTCTTATCACAGATTACCCCTACTGTCTGGTGAAAAAATAGGTGAAGACAATCATCCGCTCTGTGTTCTCTGCTTTCCAAGGTGCCCGGTATATTAGAGATGTTTGTGGATCATTGTATCCTGTTAATGCAGCAAGAGTTGGACAAGTCTGCAGGTAACACTAAGCGGGGTTGGTGTGTGCCAAGGAGGAGGTGCAGGAAATTACTTTGCTGGCTTCCTGTGAGTATCAAATAACACTGCTTCAGAATACTGTAGTAGAACAAAACACCCTAATCATATTATGTATGGAAATTGTTAATATGACTTACTATACATTGAATGTTTTTTTTAATTTAATGTTTTATTTATTTAGTCATATTTTTTGTGGCGGTTTGCACTTACTGTGGATTTCTGATGAGAATCCTTACTTTATAATACAATAGAACATTGTTTAACAGTCAATTGTTTTTTAGAACTACTACTAGTAGCCTTCCTGGTCCTTTTCTGGGATGAAGATCCACTCCCAGCAGCAGCAGGCATAGTACTCAAGGATTCTTCTGAGAAAATCCAGGATAGGGGAGGACTGAGTTAGCCTTATCACACTGGATGCAAGACTACTTTCGATCATGATTGAGGATATTGTTGATGAAGGTGTTGGTGGTGAAGATGCAAGGTGCTTGGATCTAGCAGAGAGAAGGAAACAAGCTATCGCTTTTCTGCTTGTTGTTGCTTTTTTAGCCAAAGTTTCTGAATTTTGCAAACACTTTTGATGGAATCGTTGTAGATGACGTAACAGGGAGGAGGTTACTAGATGGTTGGGGTCCCTACCTCTACATACTCTGGCATGACAACGGGTACAGATGGCTTGACAATTGCCGAGTAAGGTCAGACCTGTTGAAATTGTGCGTGAGAGGCCGATGTTACTTGATGGTACCGATGTATATGCAGGATTGGAAGGTATTACAGATATGTGAAAGCGGTAGTGGGCGTCTCCATGCACCTCTATACTAGCTTTGCGATTGCAGTCATTAGCATATTTTCACACCAGACCTGTGTGCATAATCGCAGCTGCTATCGCAATAACAATCCATAGTGAATCAGGCCCACTAGGGCAGGGAGTGATGTGAATTGACAAATATTCTCTGTAAAGCGCTGTGAGCTTTATATATAACTGTAAATTAAAATACAACAGCTCTAAACAGTTGGTTCATTTCCACTGTTATAACTGTGCATGGTTATAATTTTAATGTATAATACTATCAGTGTTTGGGTGAGTGTCCTAAACTGCTTGTGGTGAAAGGTCTCCAGATTTTAGGGGGCAGTTTGAAATGGATCGCAAAGGTTGTAAAGGCACTCTGCGGTGATGTACCTACAGTATGCTAATTTCTCCTTGCATCCCATATATGTATGTACTAGAAAGTGAGAGAAGGTTCTATACTGTAATAACTGGTAATATGTGCAGCTGGTCATTGTGATGTCAGGTGGCACATTGCCATGGACTGCATTGCCCCCTTGCCTTCTGTTCCTTCTCTTAATGGCAGTAAACTCAAACTCACATCCTTGATGGAACCCAACTAGGTGAGTGCTCCTATAATTTTAAACTAAAACTGAGACTCTCAACAGGCCTGACATTTCTCATAGAGGTTGAACAATTACAAAGGTTGTTTGGGTAGTTTATTGGCATAGAGCAGCTGCATTACAATTGTTATTACAAAATACTCACTACTGTCAAGCTCAAAACAACATTTTTGAAAACCCGTCTCCTGTCCACCATACTAGTATATTGCCGGGATTGATTTCATGCTGCCCTGAACAGGTACCCGAAAGCTGAAAGCTATATGGTCATGGGGACTTATCTCATGCTAGCCTGAACAGGTACCTCAAAGCCACTCCAAACAACACAATACAAATTAATTGAATAATAATAATTTTATATAGCGCTTATCTCAAAAGACTCAAAGTACTTTACATGTGGATATTAAAAAACATGATACAAAATAAACTTAAGTGTTAAATAAAAGAGACCAAATTATTTTTTCTTTTTAGAAAACACAGGGGCATTCATTTTTATGACAAAACAATAAGGGGTATATTTACTAAAGTGACAGTTTTTATAAATGTAGATGTTGTCCATAGCAACCAATCAGATTGCTATTATCTTCTAGAAGGTGCTAGTTAAATGTTAAGTAGACTCTGATTGGTTGCTATGGACAACATCTCCACTACTAAAGACTTAGGGGTCAAGCCTATTAGGTGCGAATTGTGAGGTGCGAGTTGCTATTTTCACTTTGAATTCGCATAGCGAATTCATTTTGCAATCCAATTAGCAACTCGCACTGATTCAGTCAGACTGAATTCGCAACTTTCCATTCACACAAAAATCTACTTTTTCATTAGTTTAGGCACCCCAAATTTAATGACAATAATTTTTTAGTTGAAAAATAATTGTTTTTATAATTATTTTTTTTTGTATTTTTCGTTTAATTCACTTGAGATTAATCGAAAAGAGTTTGTTTTATATCATTTTCTTGCATTGAAAATAACAAAACACAAATCAGCCATTTGACACCATTTAAAAACCTACAGTACATTCCTAATGCCCACAAACAGCCTTCTATATGGTCCTGCTAACGAAATTATCCATTTTGGGGGATCCGGGTTGGCCTCTCCACATTTTCATGCATTTCTGGCAAATCTCATTTGGCAGTCAGTTCGCACCCCTCCGCTGCGAGTAGTGCGAATAGGAATTTTTTATTGGATTGGAGAATTCTCGGGAGCGCACTTCACTGTGAAGTGTGCGAGTTTCAAGAAACAAACTCGCTACTTGCAATTCGCACCTAATAGGATTGACCCCCTAGAGTCTTTTAGAAAGGGAGATGTTGCCCATACCAACTATTTCTAAAAACTATCACTTTAGTAAATATACTCCGTATGGGGGAACTTAATTAAATAATTTTTGGGCAGGTATATAGGATTTTAGGCAGGTATTTAGGATTTTAACGCTTGAATTGCCTTTGGGCAATTCAATTAGTTCCCGATTTATTCCCCCCGAAAATGTATCTGTTTTCAGGTGAATACACATAGGATCTGTGATAAGTTCATGGATCCTATGTATTAAAGCCGGCACCTGCCCGAATAAAAGGTATCTGGGATTTCTTTTCGGAGCCAGCTGAGAGCAGTAGCAGTCTCCTAACCTTTGCCTGTGCAGGGGTAAGGGGGAGCGATCACAACCACCGCTGGAGTTAGCCTGGTCTGAGATACTTTATACCCGCTCCCTCTCCCTTCAAAACTCCTACCTACAGTATCTCAGAGGAAAAAGTACAAAATGAATCTTCATTAAACATCCACTAAAACTTGCTAAAATTACTAACTACTTTCCAGCATAATAAATTTATAAATAATAGTCCTGGTAATCATACATATTCCCACCTAAAACTAGAAAATGTGAATAGTGAATAGCCTCCATTTGTGATATATGATATGATGGGGAATGCAGAGTTTATGGGAATAGAAAAATAATACAGAATGTAAGTATAATGCACATACACACACATTTCTAAAATGCCCACTTCTATTTTACTGATACACATACAAGCATTTGTGTACTGTCCCCCATTATAACATTTTATGCACAATCAATGCACATTTTTTAAAGTATCAGTTTTTTCTAAATGTTCCACCCCAATCAGTTTTAAATTTTCACTGGTTCAATCTAGAAATTGTTGAATAAAACTGTTGAGAACTGACATTTGCAGGCATGCAGCAACTGAGGAACAATGAACCCAGTCTTAGTTATTTCTAACACACTGACTCACTAATATTATTACTTGGCCACATACTGAAGTCAGTGACCCCAATATCCAACCCAAGACGGCAAGGTGAGGCAGGGGGTCACACAAGGTTTGAAGAAACAGTTGGCAGCAAGTCTTGTTAAAGCACCTTTTTGTTCTTTTTTTACTTCTTATAAGTTGTTAACATTTGATAAACGGATCCCTTAGTTAAAAATACAAGAACTTACACCACGAAAACACAACTTAACACACATATTAGCTTCGGCATCACACATATTATCAGTTGCTTCCATCTTTTCTCTCTAAATATTCCTTTGTTGATTTGTGTTTAGATTTTTTTTTATTGTATTTATTTTATTGTATATTTTGAACCACTTTATTCTAAACATCTGACACTAAATGACTCTCCCAGACAAGCATACTGGAGGTAAACTTATATGACTTTTATTTTTTTAATAAAATTGTCAGGCAAATAAAGAAACATGTACCTGCATATGTTCTTCTGCATTCTAGGAATTAGACTGTGTATGCACAAATTGCTGGAAATCTCTTAGAAGCTTAGTTACCCCCCCCCCCCCCGATGGTACAATAAAGAAGGGTCAGACATACTGTAGCATTCAGTGGTGAGTCTCGCTGCTAACCACCCAGCTCTGTATCCTAATTTGACTGTGATTCCTGACTATTCTTTCTGGCTACTCTCTATAGTCTGATATATTTCTTATTGAGAAATTCAAAAAAAAATATTAAATGAGGTAACTTGTGCTTATCTGTGATCCTAAGGTTCAGTTATGGGGTGGTGGACAGGGTTGTGCTTCTGTTTGTATACCTATTGTTTGATTGGCAGCCACAATCATTGTTTTTGCCTATAGCACTGATAATAAATAATTTGATTTGGTCCCAGAGCACCAATGCGAGGACAACACTGCAAGTGCCATGAGGCACCAAGTTTGGGAACGTCTGCCTTAGGGAATATTTCTAGTTACCTAAATGCAGTGAGCATTTTAAAGACCAGTACACAATAAATGGACAATTCTAGTGATCAACTTACAATGCAGGTAGCAATATGTGTCCACAGGTGCTAATACTGAATATCAGGCTAAAGGGGGGGTGATTCAATTAGCCCCAATAATTTACCAGGTGCGAAATAAGGTGGTGTCCTTGAGCTTTACCAATGGGGGCTATTCAATTAGTGCCCCTTTTTCTCGCCTGGTAGATTAACTGTTAATGGGTGTGAGGCAGTTTCTTGTGTGTTCAGGTCCTCATGGCACAGCTAAAAATGTTACAATAAAACTTGTGTGTTAAAAAATATAACGTCATTGCCATCCTTATACTAGGAGCACTGTGAGGCAGATTGTTGTGTGTTTAGGCACAGTTAAAAAATGTACAATAAAACTTGTGTATTAAATAGTATAACATCATTATTAGGGTGCCACCAGGCTTATACTAGGGGCGCGGTGAGTCAGTTTGTTGTGTGTTTAGGAATAATTAAACATTTTTAAAATAACACATGTGTGTTAAAAATATAATGTCAATATTACGGTGCAACCAGATAATTGCTAGAATCTGATTGGTTGCTATGGGAAACAACTCCACTTCTAAAAACTCAAACTTTAGTAAATATACCTCTAAGTGTGTCCACGAGTGAAATGTGTGAATTTGACATTTATGACACTGTATTCCTAGAGAAGCCTCCTTCCACCATTTACATACCATCTGCAAATATGGGGATGAGCAGCAGTAGAAGTAAAGATGGTGAGTAAGAAATTTAGGATGCTCATGTGGAAGTGCAACAGGAGGATGAGGGGGACATCTGTGCATCTGCCACTAATTAGGATGTTGATGACAAGGATGTTATTTGTGTCAAAGTAAGTCAGTCATCAGTGTCAGCATTTCTCGCCCATGATAAGAAGGCCATTGTCATGCCTGGGCATAAGACCAAAAAGACACCTCTTTCATGTTGAATCATTTTTACCTAAATTCTGACAACATTTGTGAAGCCATCTTTATCAATTGTGAAGCTAATGTAAGTAGAGGTAGAGATGTTAACCATCTAGGAACCTTCTCCCTGTTATATCATTTGTAGCAAGTATATAATTAATTATTAGGGGACATCTCAAAAATCTTGTAAAAAAAATAATAACAAGCAGTACAGTATCAGCTGCCAGCATCATGGATAGATTACAGCACATGTTATCTCCACCATCAACACCATCATCATCAATCTTAATGAATGGAAGTCATCCACTTGCATCCAATTTGCGAAAGCTAACTGACTCCTCCCCTTTCCAGGATTCCACAGAAGAATCCTTGCGCAATAGGGCTGCTGCTAGGGGTGAATCTTCATCCCAGAAGGGGACCAGGGAGACAAATTTCAAACAACAATTAACTGTGAAACAATCCTATGCAAGAGGAAGCAAGTATGAAAGTTGCCATCCAGTTACACAATGGATCAGAGAAGCCATGATGGCTATGCTAGCATGCTGCATCCAATATCCACCATCAATGCATGTGGTTTTAGACACTACAGATATTTGGACAAGTGGTACTGGTCAAACTAAAGATTACATGACTGTGACAGCCCACTCTGCTGGTGTATCGCCTTCATCAGCAGCAGCAGTAGTATCTAACACACAATGCCAGCTTATTCACAGGCAGACCGGCTTCACTAAGAGGCATACGTGTGTCAACCTGTTAGAAAAACTCAGGGATGTCATAGCAAAATGGCTTACCCCACTAGGACTCTACCCAGGATGTGTCATTTCTGATAATAGAAAAAAACATTGTGAAAGCATTACAACTGGGTGAATTTAACACTTCCCATGTTTTGCCCACACAATAAACTGTGTCATTCAGATTTGAACTGCATGAAGAAGAGTGCAGTGGCTACAAGAACAGTTACATTTACCATGCCACCAAGTGAAGCAAGATGTAGTGAGGAGGTGGAATTCTACCCTTTATATGCTTCGACAAATTGAGGAACAGCAACAAGCTTTCCAAATCTACACAACATGGCATGATATAGGGACAGGAGGGGGAATGTACCTTGTTTTATGCAAGCTACTTAAACCATTTGAAGTATTAAATAATGAAGTGAGTTCAGACACTGCCAGCTTGACTCACGTGATTACCTTAACAAAACTACTAGAAAAGCAACTAGAAAAGGCTTGTTAAGATCTTGCAATTGGATCACTACATTTTGGCAACCATGCTTAATTCTTGGTATAAGTGATACGTAATGTCTTTCTTTCCAACTGTGACAGAGTGGGTTTCTTCCACATTTGAGGAAAGGGTTAACCTCCTGTAGCCAGGAAGGAACCACACCCTTTCCTTAGTTAAGACCAGTTAAGGTATAAAAACCTGGTAAGTTGAGTTAGTTAGTGAAAATGTGAGGAAGAGGTTGCACCTTCAGCAGCTCTCTCTATGCTGGACAAGCTGAACCATGACTGCTGTAAATACTCTGCTCGTTTGAACTGCTGTCTCATGTAAGCTGATTTATTGTTCCTGAACTGTGTTTGTCTTATGTAAGAAGCCATTACACTGGCTATGCCTTTTCAATTCTGGAATAAAAAGCTTACTTGTTACAACACCTCAGTCTCCCATTGGTCGTCTGAACTTACCCGCTACATCAGCTGACAGAGATCTTAAGAGATGCAAAGAGTTCCTTGCCAGTAAGTTATCAGCTCAAATGGGCCTGATTCAGACCCACTCGCAAGTGCACAGCGCTCGCAAGCGGGTCGATGGTCCCCCACTGCGCATGCGCGGCATCCAGCATGCGCGAGACCCATCCAGCGACGACTGCTCCGTTGCTATGGGTCTCTCTACAAGACGGGGCGGCTGTCGATGTTGATTGACAGCTCGCCCCGTTTTGGAGGCGGGGAAGGGGGGTGGCTGCACAAATGCAGGGTCCCCTTAGGAACGCCTGGCGTTTGTGGGCGGCCCTACTGTGATGTCAGTAGTGGACTTCCTGCTCTACCACAGGATCTCCTCGCAAGCTCGATGGTCGTGATAATCGTGACGGGTTTCAGGCCACTCGCAAAAGCTGTGGGTGGTCACCCACAGCTTAGCGAGTGGCCTGAAAAATCAAAAAACGCCCATCAGACCTGCGGGCTGCCTCAGGCAGCGAGCGGGTCTGAATCAGGCCCTATGTCTCCTGCTTCAGTTTCTCCTGCAAATACTGCTGCAAATAAAAACCTTACCTTTTTCAAGAGACCCACTTGAGATGACGATGGTGAGTCAAATTGTCGCTTAAAAGTGAAACACCATTTTGACATTTAGTTAGGATTAAAAGAATTTCCCACAATTATTGACACCTCTACTGTGATTCAATCTGGTACACTAAGCATCAATACGATTATGGAGTATATTTTAATGACAATGTACAAATTAACAAATTAATATGTCACACAGTCCTTTTGATTATTTGGAGGAAAAAAGGCAATTTGGAGCCCCTTGTACAAACTAGCTTTTGTGTACTCAAGGTGCTCACCCTCCAGTGTGTACTCGGAAAGAGTGTTTAGCACAGTTGGGAACCTTTTCAGCGATCTGCGTAGGAGACTACTTCCTCAAAATATGGAAAAACTCATGTTCATGAAAATGAACTAAATACTCTGGACCTGATTCATTACAGATCGCAACTGCGATTACGCATAGCCACGACCAATTGTTGCATTCTGCGCATGCATATGCATCGCAGTGTGCATGCGAGAACCAGCCACTACGATTGGACTGCAATTGCAGAGACTATGCAGACCCGCTGCAGAGTGATTGACAGGAAGTGCCATTTGGGGGCAGTGAGGGGTGGTGGTTGGTGAAACGCAGGTGTGCCAGTGCATTCAAATGCAGTTGCAGCGGCGTGCATAAATTAGCCACTGTGATGCCATATGCAGCTTGTACTTTCACCACGTGCGACGAGGTTAGCAATTCCTCAGTAAGGTCAGAGCTTGTGCAAGTGTGCGTGAGGCTGTGATGGTACTCGATGTTACCGATGTTTTCGCAGTCTTGCTAAACATTACTTATGTGAGTAAGGTAAGGTGGGCGTCCTTATGTAGTGCTGTGATGGCATAGTGATCGCAATGCAATTACATATCATCACAGCCAGACTGCGTGCGTAATCACAGCCGCGATCGCAGTTGTGATCCGTAGTGAATCAGACCCTCTATGAGGAAGACCTTTGCCACCAATTGCAATAAAGTACAGAGATGTCTGGTTTCAGCTCAAAACCACAGTATTTGTGGTTAATTTAACCTGCTAAAATAAATCTGCTGTTGAACCCTATTGGTTTCCAAATGTCTGATCCCCCTGAAAAGCCACTGCAAAGAAGCATTGTTTGAAATTGGTATTTTTGCATTTTTCTATTAAAGTATGTTATTAAAAAAGCTCCCTCACACTAACCACTGTTACCCATGTATTACATAAATTCACTGGGATGTCCTTTTCCATCCATGTTGCATAAATTATCTTTCTTTGTAATAATATACCTACAACAATCATGCTTAACTTTCCCTAAAAGACTGGGATGTGAAATACAGACATAGAGCTTGTCATTACCATTGCGATGATTGGCTGTGCTCTGATTGGTGATGGTCGCAAGTGCGGACTTCTGCGGCAGACATATTTAGAGCGTTATGCTAACATTCAACTACCAAAAAAAATTGCACCATGATGAAAGCAAATATTTGAGCATCAGTGATTCTGAAGACTGAAGTAACTGTCTGAGATAGCACATTGTACAACTATACACTGTACCATCCACAAAGCTTCCCAGCATGACAGATGCTTTGTATCTCTCAGTCTTCATGCAGAAAGCCTCACTGGCCACTGTTTTTCCACTAGCAGCCACAGCCATCATCATTCATATTGGGATGTACATCCGCCCCATGCTGGGTGCAAAAGAACCATCTGAAATAGGTGTCCCATGTCATCTCTCATGACTCAAGCTACAAAGTTGGCTACACACCCACATCACTCCCATTAGATGGATCTCTTTGAGGCACCTGTATGATAGCCACTCAGGGCCAGAAACGCCTATTTTACAGATGGAGAGATGTGGCCACACATGGAGTGAACCACCTGGTCTTGTTTCTTACCTCAATGTGTGTGTGCATTGTGCAACATTAACTTTTGGATTGCCCGAAATATTCACATTTTATGTTATACATATACAGATGTAGCCACGCTCATCTATCCCGCGTTGCATGAGCATCTCAGCATGGATGGCGCGACTAGTGTGCCGGTGTATATGGCATTCGCGTGCACATGCACGCGCATGTCATAGATGTCAATGGAGAAACGCCGACTGCGATGAGCCGCAGCCTGGCCCGTGCTGCGCTATACCACGATGCGTGTGCCCTTGCGCATGCGTCACAGCAACGATGAGCATGGCTACATCTGTATAATCAGTGCTCGAAGTGGTAATTTAGAAGTGGGGGTATGGAAATTTAAATAGAGCGGTCGGGGTCGCCTCAGTCCCCCCAGTAGCTTTTGGGATTTTGATAATATGAGAATTATTTTAGTACTATGTAGTATAATATAAAACATATTATAAGATGTAAAGCTATACATCCTGTGTTCACATTTCCTTAATGTCTCACTCTTTCCTACAGTATATCTCTCATACTAGGTAACTCTCACTCCCCACATGCTCTCTGTGTCTGATCACTTGCTTCTCTCTCTCTCCTTTACTTACCCTTGCAATTCCCAGTCCCTGCTACCCTTTTAGCCCTTGCGTCTCTCACTCCAAGTCCCTCTTTCACTCCCAGTACTTCTCAGTTCCTGCTTCCCTCTCTCACACCTGCACCTGACCGCACCTCAGCTAGCTGTCTCACTGAACCCTACTTAGTTGTCTCACTGAACCCTCCTTAGCTGTCCCCACATGCACCCCTGTGTACCCCCAGTGTCTACCATTCTTCATCACCAGCAGCCTGCTTCTCCACATGCTCCCCTGTATGCCCTCTGCATCTCACATTTCCCCATCATCAGCAGCCTGCTTCTCCACATGTCCTTCTCTGTGTCCCCAGCTTCTCCCATTCTTCATCACCAGCAGCCTGCTTCCCCACATTCCCCCTCTGTGTCCCCAGCTTCTCCCATTCTTCATCACCAGCAGCCTGCTTCCCCACATGCTCCCCTGTATGCCCTCTGCATCTCCCATTTCCCAATCATCAGCAGCCTGCTTCCCCACATGTCCCCCCCTGTGTCCCCAGCTTCTCCCATTCTTCATCACCAGCAGCCTGCTTCCCCACATGCTCCCCTGTATGCCCTCTGCATCTCCCATTTCCCCATCATCAGCAGCCAGCTTCTCCACATGTCCCACTCTGTGTCCCCAGCTTCTCCCATTCTTCATCACCAGCAGCTTCCTTCCCCACATACTGTACAGTACTCCCCTGTGTGGCCCAGCATCTCCAATTCCCTATCATTAGAAGACTGCTTCCCCACATGTCCCCCTGTGTTTCTGTAATCAGGGAATCTGCACTGTGGGTACAGGACTGGCTATGCCTAGATCTCCACTTTCCAGATTTGTGTAGAGAGTCCCAAATTATTTTTTCTGTTAAGCTTCTGGGTTGGGCTGGGTTAAGGTGATGCATGGCCCCTGGCACAAGGCCATGCCAAATATAAGACAGTCAATCCAACTGCCCAATTTTGAATCTACCAATGTTGTTAGCTATGGCAATGTATAACATAAGCATGTAAGCTGTTCTTTATACTGAGAGCTGACATCATGGCTTCTTGCATATTTAATTCTATTCTCATCAGAGCATGAAAATGCATGTACAAATGGGTGTGCTTTGAATTTTTTTATGCTTTGTTTTCATTGAGTTGGAACAGATGATATAAATTGCAACATTGCAAAGTGGGCAACACCCATATTTTACAACATAGAGATGAAATGTGTGCCATAATAGTCAATTTGTTTAATTTTATAGCATTTTGCATCTACTGCAGTTTTTATGCACCCAAATTCCTGGAAATCAGATGAAGGAGCATAGGACACTGATCATTAGGCCACTAAATTGTTTGTGCCCCCTATGCAAGATGTTGCCAGCAGCCTATTTAACACTATGATTGAAACTAGTTTCCCATTCTCGATCACTAGCAGCCTACTTCCCCGCATATCCCCCTGTGTTCCCCAAGCATCTCTCATTCCCTTTAACCAGCAGCCTGCTTTCCCACATGCTTCACCCTTGTGTGTCTCTCAGCTTCTTCTAATCCCCATCACTAGCAGCCTGCTTCCCCACATGTCCCCCTGTGTTCCCCAACCATCTCTCATTCCCTATAACCAGCAGCCTGCTTTCCCACATGCTTCACCCTTGTGTGTCTCTCAGCTTCTTCTAATCCCCATCACTAGCAGCTTGCTTCCCCACATGTCCCCCTGTATTCCCCAACCATCTCTCCTTCCCTATAACCAGCAGCCTGCTTTCCCACATACTTCCCCCCTGTGTGTCTCCCAGCTTATTCTAATCCCCATCACTAGCAGCCTGCTTCCCCACATGTCCCCCTGTGTTCCCCAACCATCTCTCATTCCCTTTAACCAGCAGCCTGCTTTCCCACATGCTTCACCCTTGTGTGTCTCTCAGCTTCTTCTAATCTCCATCACCAGCAGTCTGCTTCCCCACATGTCCCCCTGTGTTCCCCAACCATCTCTCCTTCCTTATAACCAGCAGCCTGCTTTCCCACATGCTTCCCCCCTGTGTGTCTCCCAGCTTCTTCTAATCCCCATCACCAGCAGTCTGCTTCCCCACATGTCCCTGTGTGTTCCCCAAGCATCTCTCCTTCCCTATAACCAGCAGCCTGCTTTCCCACATGCTTCCCCCCTGTGTGTCTCCCAGCTTCTTCTAATCCCCATCACTAGCAGCCTGCTTCCCCACATGTCCCCCTGTGTTCCCCAACCATCTCTCATTCCCTTTAACCAGCAGCCTGCTTTCCACATGCTTCACCCTTGTGTGTCTCTCAGCTTCTTCTAATCCCCATCACTAGCAGCCTGCTTCCCCACATGTCCCCCTGTGTTCCCCAACCATCTCTCCTTCCTTATAACCAGCAGCCTGCTTTCCCACATGCTTCCCCCCTGTGTGTCTCCCAGCTTCTTCTAATCCCCATCACCAGCAGTCTGCTTCCCCACATGTCCCCGTGTGTTCCCCAAGCATCTCTCCTTCCCTATAACCAGCAGCCTGCTTTCCCACATGCTTCCCCCCTGTGTGTCTCCCAGCTTCTTCTAATCCCCATCACTAGCAGCCTGCTTCCCCACATGTCCCCCTGTGTTCCCCAACCATATCTCATTCCCTTTAACCAGCAGCCTGCTTTCCCACATGCTTCACCCTTGTGTGTCTCTCAGCTTCTTCTAATCCCCATCACCAGCAGTCTGCTTCCCCACATGTCCCCCTGTGTTCCCCAACCATCTCTCCTTCCCTATAACCAGCTGCCTGCTTTCCCACATGCTTCCCCCCTGTGTGTCTCCCAGCTTCTTCTAATCCCCATCACCAGCAGTTTGCTTCCCCACATGTCCCTGTGTGTTCCCCAAGCATCTCTCCTTCCCTATAACCAGCAGCCTGCTTTCCCACATGTTTCCCCCCTGTGTGTCTCCCAGCTTCTTCTAATCCCCATCACCAGCAGTCTGCTTCCCCACATGTCCCCCTGTGTTCCCCAACCATCTCTCATTCCCTATAACCAGCAGACTGCTTTCCCACTTGCTTCCCCCCGTGTGTCTCCCAGCTTTTTCTATTCCCCATCACCAGCAGCCTGCTTCCCCACAAGTCCCTGTGTTCCCCAAGCATCTCTCATTCCCCATCACCAGCAGCCTGCTTCCCAACATGTCCCCCTGTGTTCTCCCAACATCTCCCATTCCCCTTCACCAGCAGCCTTTTTAACCACATGCCCCCATAAGGGTCTTACTTTACTCTATTCCATTGTGAACTGATGCAAATTGCAAGCAGCCTCACGCTGCACCTGCAGGACCTGGGAACACATTGAATGCAATGTGAGAGCATTCACATGGTCTGATGACTCATGATGATGTCAGGGAGTACATTTACTGAAGGGAATCTATCAGCAATCTATACTGACTATTTAGACCCAGTACCTGCAGATTGCGGGTACCAGGTCTATAGTGTAAATTGCTGTGCAGTCCACCTCTAAATTTACACTGTGTCTGAAGTTTCTCTGAGAAACTTCTGGGACAGTGCAATTTTAGAAGTGTTGGTACAGATGTGACTGGCGACATCTTTGCTCATAGCGTGCCATACAGGCTTCTAAGTCGCGGCATGAGAATAGCGGAGCATGGCTTAGGAAGGTGCAGTGATACTTGGCAACATCCACGCATGCAATACACAGCTTCACCACTGGGTGGCCAGTGCTCCACTGAATAAGTGTGAATACAGTGTAAGTGGTAAATAAAAAAAATAATACAGCAATGGATGGATACAGTATGGCACTACAGAATAGAATAGCACAGTAAACCCTGACAGGTGGACCAATCACATACATGTACTGTACTGTACAGTATTGCAGAGTATAAACAGTGACATACCATGACAAACCGTCACACTTCGAGCACTGTGTATGGACTGGTGTTCTTGTTTAACAGACTATGGGCCTGATTCAGCATGGATCGCTATTATGATCGCAGCTGTGATTACGCACGCAGTTCTGCTTGCGAAAATATGCTAATGTTTGCAACTGCTCACCTGGCATAGAGACGCCCACTACCACTTTCTCACATCCATAAGACCTCGCAATCCTGTGTATACATCGGTAACATCAAGTAACATCGGACACTTACGCAGAATTACAGCAGGTCTGACTTGTCTCAGAAATTGCAACTCTCGTCGCACGCAGTGAGTACTGAAGCTGCCAATGCTGTCACAGTGGCTAATTTATGCACGCCCAGGAAACGGCATTCAAACGGACAGGCACGCCTGCGTTTCTCCAACCATGCCCCTGTCACCACCCACAAATGCTAACGTCCCGTTACTCACTTTGCGATGGCTTTGTGTGATCGCAGTGCGATCGCAATACTGGCCTGCGCACATACACTGTGGTGCATACGTATGCGCAGTATGCACCATCGGCCGATCTGCATATGCTGTTGCAATTGCGATCCATGATGAATCAGGCCCTATATTACATAAAGATAGATGTGTATACATCGTTTCTTAGGTTTATATCACAAGATAACCACTGAACTTGTATCAGCTATGACTTTTTTCATTAACAGATTAGCAGAGGTGGAGATGAATATTTATTATCACTCGTCATTTCCCTTATTTTGCATAAACATATATATAAAAATCAGCACAAACAACAACAGATTACAAAATTCAATTATTTAAATCACACATTTAGCTACCAGGAAAAACTGCAACATGATCAAGGAAAAGAAACCGAGCATCAATGTGTTTAAAGTTCATGGTAACTATCTAAGATCTACAAAGCTACCCAGTATAACAGCTGAATATAATTCTGATATAGATGCTTTGTATCCTGTACCCCTTTCAGCCAAAGTAACCGAGTCTCGCTTATATCTGAAAGGCACAAACCCAGGAACATGTTCACGTGTCGGCACCCCTGCTATTGACCAGGATTTTTCCCAGGACTTACGTCACGTGTAGACAACATGGGTTATATGTGAATGGTGCAACTTGGGATTTTACTCCTGGGTCACCCATAGAAGCTCCTAATTGGCTGGCTAGGACTGCCTTATCCATGCTGATTACATCATCAGCGACAGCCGGAGAGAGAGAGAGGCCACAGAGACGCTGCACACATGTGGAGGAGAACAGTGCCATTGCCAGTTGTGAGAGTGGGCAGAGGCAGTGGCGTAAATTCATCCCAGATGCCCGGAGGCAAATTATAACCCCTAACTGCCCCCCCCCCTCGTGGTGCTAGACCTAACCGTTCCCCCCTGCGGCTAACAGCTAAGGCGCCCCGCTATACTTACGACTGGGCTGGCAGCTGTCCGGATTCCGGCGTCGATATCTAAACTGGCGTTGTCATTTAGACACCTATGTTTAGTCCCGGGTCGGGATTTCGACACCAGGATTTCAACAGCCCAATCGCCGGCAAACTGACTGTATCCCCTATTTTTGGCCATACAGCACTATGCAACCCCGTTGCGCTGTCTTCATCCAGTTATGCTGGCACACTGTCTGCGACACCAACAGGCACGCCTGCATTGACTATTAAGTGCAGCAGCAGAGCACTGTGTGATTGCAGGTCCTATTCGATGATCCTGATGATGACACAGATTCGTCTTCCACCACTATGGAACCAAACACTGCCACAGATGTGACAGCACTGTCGCAGAGCCAGGGGTCACAGTCTGAACCACAGATCCAGGGAGACAAGCCCACCCTAGACACTAACAGTAAGTTCCCATCTATTAACGTTACTAAAAATCTGCAACTGATTTGTAATTTAAACTAGGATTTATCTATAAAATGGTACTAAACACCGTTAAATATTCTATTCTTAATGTAGTCAAATATAACCAGTATGTTGACGACAGTGACTGTTTATTGGTACATTGGGCTCGATTCAGACCCGCTCACTAGATGTGTTTGCATGTTCAATGCGTATGCATATTTCGGCAAAACAAGCGGTCGCACGCCAAGGCATTAGCATGCCCACTATGTCTTGGTGTGTGATCGCTCTGTTTATGCAGATGCCCACTAGCCTGTCTTAAGATGCCCACTTGCGCACGTCATCTCCAGGAAGTGTACGCAACCATCTGTACATCGAGTACCATCGGAAACAAACACAGCGCTTGTGACTGACCATACCCTGCCGCAAGCACTGCGAGTTTCAGTGTGAAATACAACCAGGTGACGTGTACCATGACGCTGCCTGTTAATTAAGCACGCCTCTGAAACAGCGTTAAGATGCTCAGACACGCCTGCGTTCGCACCTCCACTCCCCCGTTTATAGTGGCCAGACCGTCACCACCCACAAATGGGTTGTCTATGGGCGGCGAGCATACATTTCCCGATCGCTCGCACTGGTTTGCACACACGCATTGCTATGCATATGCATGCGCAGAATACAAACAATCAGCTGGCTGCGTGCGAATGCATCCTAGCAAGCGGATCTGAATTGGCCCATTGTTCAATAATAAACGAGTGTTGCCTTGTTAATGATTAGGTGCAGGGTGCTAGAATGAAACCATATCTGTTGCAGCGTTTGTGCTAGAGGACGGTAACCACAAGCACAGATAAGTTAATAGTGCTGCTCTTTCATTTGTAATACCTTCTACAATAATGTGTTGCATACATTATTCTAACCTTTGTGATGCTTATTTTTTTACTTTTTTGGGTTAACAGTTTTCACAGTCCCATCATGTAAAAAGAAGACCAAATTTGAGGTTGCTACATTGCCATGACTAATATTCTGTGCAAGCACCCATTATGTGCAACAAGGACAGTCTCCCACCTCATTTGGGCCTATTTCCCAGTATGCCCAACAAGTACAGTCTCCCACCTCATTTGGGCCTATATTCCAGTATGCCCAACAAGCACAGTCTCCCATTTCATTTGGGCCTATATTCCAGTATGCCCAACAAACTCAGTCTCCCACATCATTTGGGCCTATATCCCAGTATGCCCAACAAACACTGGGCCTGATTCAGAGCCGAACGCTCTGACCAGAGCGCTCGCTCTGAATCAAGGCCCTCCTCCATGAAAATGGAGAGGCCTCCTGGCCGCTCACATAGCTGTGGGTGACCACCCACAGCATATGCGAGCGTCCATGATGATGGTCGCGATGGTCTTGACCATCGCGGCCATCGGGCTTGCGACGGAGACCCTGCGGTAGGGTCTCGCTGCCGCAAGCCCTGGAGTGATTTTGGCTCTATCAGAGCCAAAATCACTCCCACTGACATCACTAGTGATGTCAGTGGGGCCGGCTTCAGACGGTAGGCGTTCCCATGGGAACACCTCCGTCTGGCAGGCACGCCCCCAGCATGCCCACCAAAGGGGGCGTGCTGTCAATCAACATCGACAGCACGCCCCCTTTGGTGCGAGACCCGGAGCGATGAAGAGCCCGTCGCTCGCCGGGTCTCGCGCATGCGCACGACGGAGCTCCCTCCGTCGTGTGCATGCGCAGTGGGGGAATATCGACCCACTTGCGAGCGTCCTGCGCTCGCGAGCGGGTCTGAATGACCCCCACAGTCTCCCATTTCATGTGGGCCTATATCCCAGTATGCCCAACAAGCTCTGTCTCCCGCCTCATTTGGGCCTACATCCCAGTATGCGTAACAAGCTCAGTCATCCACCCAGGGCTTAGTGTGGTCCTGGAGAGGTGGTGGAACTCATCTCCCCCCACCGTCTACTACTCCATCCCTCCCTCCCCCGCCACGCTAGTCTGCATGGTCAAAACAAGAGTGAAAACTGTTCTTTACACACACAGTATTGTGTATAGGAAACAGTAAAGTGAATGGCTGGGGGCATGGGGGCCGCTTTTTTTTTTTTGTGCGGCCTCCTGGCCGCTCGCTTAGCTGTGGGTGACCACCCACAGCTATTGCAAGCAGCCAGGATGATGGCCGCGATGGTCAAGACCATCGCGACCATCGGGCTTGCGACGAGACCCTTGTGGTAGGGTCTCGTGGCCGCAAGCCCCATAGAGCCGGAAGCTCTCCCACTGACATCACTGGTGATGTCAGTGGGGCCGCCCACAAACAGCAGGCGTTTGCTTGGGAATGCCTCCGTTTGTGAAACCACCCCCCGCCATGCCTACAAAACGGGCGAGCTGTCGATCAACATCGACAGCCGCCCCTTTTGTAGTGAGCCACGGAGCGAGAGAGTTTCTCTCTCGCTCCGGGGCTTGTGCACACGCAGTGAGGCCGCTCCACGTGCGCAGGGCCCACCATTGACCCTCTTGCAAGCGCTCAAGCGCTTGCAAGCGGGTCTGAATCAGGCCCTCAGTTCCAACCCGTTCCTGCCCACTTTAACCCCTGCATGATCCACCTCATTTGGTCCTATATTTAAGTATGCTCAACAAGCGCAGTCTCCACCAGCATATTCAGAATGTATGTTTAGGAAAGACCAGAGAGTCCAACTATTTGTAGTTTATTTGGTTACTATTCCACAACAACTGACTCCAAGCACTAGTTTGGGGTTTACAGTGTACCAAAAGAAGTGCAGTGTGCGCAGATATGTTGCTTTGTTTATTATACGTACACTATGGGCCAAAAGTAATAGAGTGAGAGTTTCGAAAACGTGAGAGACTTTTTAAACTCGGCCAATGAGTCCGAGAACATGCAAACTCGTATGTTTTTCAAACAAAAAAAAATTAAAACTCTCATCCAGATGTTTTCCCATTTTGAAGATACAACACTCCAATGTAATAGTGTGAGAGTTTACTGCTAAACTCTAACATTTTATAAACACTCACCCTATTACATTTGGCCCCATATGTTAGAAATGGCTGCTATTCAAAATTTACTTAATATATATTTTAAATATACACTGTTTTTTTATGTGTTATGTTATGTGTTATGTTAATACCTTTATATTATGTTAAATGTATCTGATCATAATTAAAGCTTCCTATATCAAAGTTCATATAGAAATATGGTAAGAAATTATGCACTGAAGTAGATTTGCATTTTAGTTTAGTATTTTTTGGAGTGTCTTTTGCCTGCCTTTTTGAAAGACCTTGTTATAATAGCAGCTAGAATAGTAGCTATAAGTAATATTTGTCTTACTTTTTTATAGTTCATAATGTTGTATTTTGTATTCTCTTTCATATGGAACAATTATGGAAGTAAGGCTTTAACACGTTTTAGAAACTTTGAAACAATATTTTATTGAAATAAAACTTGTTGTAGAGTGAAAACTGTCTTGGCTTTTATTAGATTTAATTATAACATGGACTTAATATTGTTAACAATGGTGTTTTGTATTAATTCTGCAGCATAATGAATACTTTGTCCACCAGTGGTGAGTGGTAGGGGATCAATATCACTCCCAACAGGCTACTCCCGGACATTCTACTCAACCAGGTACTGATCTCTCAGTATCTCGCAAATATTATGCAAGATACAACAACGTCTGTAATTAAGTGAATGTCTATATCACTGCGCTTTAAATAGCAGCACCAATGTTCTTTGATTGCTCCGAAAACATTTTCCACCACTATCTAGGCAGAATATGCAGTATCCTGAATGATATGTACAGGTACCTCCACACAGTCAACAAACTTGGACTTCTGCAAAGCAATACAACAGTTTCAATATATATGATAGGTTTTACAAGTAGAGGGTTGGACTAGCCAACAATGGTACAGGGGAAATCCCCAGTGTGCCTCACTACCTGAGAGCCCCACCTCATCTTCTAATGTCAGGTTTCAGACTGTAGACTCAAATTTGATGATCACTAGTCTCCTGCTCGGGGCAATGGGCTGCTCCAGCGAGTGGTGTACCTGGTAAGTGCTGGAGTGAGGAGTTCCAGGATGTTATTAAAGGTGTCACACAACATCCTAAAATGTGCTATCCATTGGTTCTCTGTAAATGCTTCCACCATAGCCCAGAAAACCTCTTCATGTTACTCGCAATATGGACGAGATGCTGGATAGGACCAAGACTCACCTCCGGCGTAAATAGTGCTGGCAAATGGTCTCCCTCTCCACTTAAAAATGCTCCCTTCTCTTCTGGAGCTCACACTGTGCAATGAAGTACAGAGTGAGCATCTTCATCCATGCATCATTTGCTGCGTAGTACAGCTAATCCTCCAGGGAAGTCATGGTCTCCATGCCACATGTGCTTGTTGGCCATGATTACAGCAATGCATTATGGCAGCCACATCCAGTCCTTTTATAGCCAGCACCCACCTTTGCATGATCTCATTACTGTCCCCTTTAATTGGCAAAACTGTGTAAAACTTTGCAATATCCAGCTTATGTCAGAAAGGGGTTGACCCAGGAATATCCCAGGTCTTTGGTGTAGTGGTAAAGGGGGTCCCAAGTAAAAACCAGGGATTTTGAAGAGATAAAAACCCGGGTCTGAGCAGGAAAATTCCCAGTTTGTATGTCTAAAAGTGGTATTAGAAGAGGAAAATCTTCCCATTATACCACTTTTACATGGAATGTGTGAAATATCCCAGCTTTTACCCGGCAATTAAATGCCGGGGGGGTTTGCTGGTTGAAGACTTACTCCCCTTTCACTCAGAAAGCAAAATGACCAGTTAAGCACTTTACCCAGTAATTTGCAGATCAACATCGTTTTTTTTCTGTGTGAAAGGGTCAACCCAGGACGAAATTACAGGGACTCCAACCCAGGTAATTAGCAGGCTTGGAGACACGGAACTTTTGACCTGGGTCCTGCAGTCTTTATCACCTTAGCACATACCTACCTACTCGGATCGAAGCACAGTGTAAATGGTGTCTGAAGCCGGGTCAGACTTGGGCTTTTGGTGTAAAAGCGGTATAAGGAAATGGAGAGAGTTTATAGAATTGCTTCTGAAAACAAAACATTACTTCACAGAAAGAAAAATATTAATGTTATTATTTAGCTTGGTGTCCTTGTAGGAAACTTGTCAGAAAGGTGAGATACAGAAACTTGAAGCTTCCTGGGAAAAATGTGTATATAGGGAGATACAGTAGCACAGATAAGAAATAGCACAAACAAGATGAATGCCTGTTTAAGGTGTTTAATTAGAGGCGAGCAGAAAACTGGCAAGAGTCATTCATCACTGCTTTTCTAAGTCCTGCTTTATTTGTCATGAGAATACATTGGTAGCAGAAAGGAAAAAAGAAACCCACTAGATGGAGCACAAGGGTTTGAAAACACTTATTCAGATGCTTGGGGAGATGAGGATTATTTCTTTTGTTTCAGCTGTTGGAATGCCATGGACATTGCAATGAGCACAGGTTTGGGCTATGCCATAAGAATTCCATCCTGTTGACCTAATTCCTCCAGACTAACAGATTAATGAGGTAGATCTGGAAAGTTATAAATTGGAAAGTGATAAACTACCAGCCACTCAGCTCCTGTCATCTTACAGTTGTGTTTAAAAAATGACAGTAAGGAGATGATTGGCTGGTAGTTTATCACTCTCCAATTGATAACTTTCCAGAGCTTAGTACATCTGCCCCTAAAGGACGTTTGTTTAAAGAAGAAAACGGCTTAGTTTCAGAAGCTTATTCAAAGCTTGAGGAGTTGTATTATTACTCCTACTGTTTCGTAGTTTAAACCTTAGACATTAATTAAACAGTAAACAGCCAGAGATTATTTATTTTTTGATCAAATTAGAATTGGACAAGGTTGCAGGAAAAGCAGCACAAACCTCAGTCACTGTGAAATAACTAAGATCCATTAAATAAATGGGGTGGCACCCACCCCAGTGCAACCAGTATTGGGAAGAATCACCCCCCTTAATTACTTTAGTACCTGTCCCTCCAATTAGATAGCGACCAGGTATAGAAAAACTTGTCAGTCTCAAAGGAGAAGTGCCACCCAACCAATCTTTCACCAAAAGAGGCCACCAAGGAACACTACTTTTCCACCTAACTGTACCTCAAATAAAAATAAAAACCAACAAAACAGATGAGTGGGCAGTGATCAAAACTGGAATGAGAAAGAAGGCTCTTCTTCCTGCAAATTATGAATTTCCTAATTCCACCCCTTAACATACTGTAGGCTGCTATTAAATTCAAACCCTCAGCTGATAAACTAATACACAAATTAACCCTTTCCAAATCTAACTGAACTGATTACAAAAAAAAACCCTGGGTGCTTAGATATCCTCATACTTACTGTAATTAGCAAATTGGTGAAGTACTGCACACACTTTTGCTTTGCGCCATGATGAAGGTACTTGATGGCACCAAAACAGCCATCGAGCCGCCAGTCAGATTCTGCAGATTTTATTCATCTTTTGGCGTTTGATAAGTATCTGAGCCTGTTTTGCACGCTTATGTATATTTTGTGAACTGATGGTATTTATGACAGTTTATTATGTGATTTTTTATTTTATAAACCTTTCTCCACAATACAGTGTGCTGGTCTTCTGATTTCACACTTAAATAAGTATATGACTACTTTTAGTCATCCAGTGTTTTTTACCCCATCATACCTTAAAACTTAAATATTACTTAAAAAATAAGTAAAAAAATAAACATACTGACACAGTGATTGACGAAAAAGAGGCCACAGCCCAAGTTATTTATTAATTTAGAATTAGGCAGGGTGGCAGGAAAAAGCAGTGCAAACCTCGGCCACAGCTATAAGGTCTATTAAATAAATTGGGTGGCACCCATTCCAGAGCAACCTGTATTGGGCAAAACCCCCACATTGGCCTAGTACTCGTTCCTCCATGAGATGGCAACCAGGTCCTACCCAGAAACAAACTTTCCAGACACTCAGTCACTCTTGTGCCAAAAGAGGAACACTGCTTTCCTTACAAAATCAGGTTCAGAGAACCATGGCACAACACCCAAATATGGTCTTATAAACCTAACTATAAGAAAGAGAAAAGAACCTCAATGTGAAACCTTGAGATTTTGCCTCTATGTGGGAACACACCGAAAGAGGTATGGCTGCGAGACTCCAAGAGGTGGTAGCCAAGAAATACCCTGAGGTATTTAACACGGGAGACACAAATGCCATAGACAAAAAGAGAACAAGTGCACCATACACCTATAAGAGTTTTAATAAATGTAATAATTATACATTATATATGAGGTTTTTAACATAAATTTGACCAAAGTTATGAGCCTACCCACCAACGTTAAGGTAACCTCATCAGGTAAGTCCCTAACATTATAGTGGTTCATATCTGGGGCATAGGGCACCCCCAAACTAGCCCAGCCAAACCTCACCCAGGGCACCACGCAGATGAAAGATAGCAGTGAAATGTTGAAGTGTTAGGTAAGTTAAAGTAGCTGCTTAGTATTACAAGTGTTAGGAGAGTGAAAAATAAATGTGCGTAAATGTTACATAAATGCAAAACAAACAGAGTGATATAAAGTATTAAAAAGTGTTAAATGGTGATGCCCCGAGGTGGCAAAGCCAGATCAATTCAAGGGGCACCATTCACCCCACAACTGACTTGCTTTATTGTTATAAATGCATAAAGGTCTTACCTGTGGCTTTGCTTTACAGACTGTGCAGTCAGCAAATGTTGGGTTTCCTATTTAAAAACATCAGAGGCAGGTGGGAGTGGTGCTAATCCAGACTGAAGTAGTCTCAGCCTTCAGCTGTATATACACACACATAATATTGAATATATCCTGGGAGAGGGCCTGGACTGCACACCCTAGCTAATTGTAATGGGATGTGCTACCTAGCTGAGACTTAGCGCTAGAACATAGACAAAAAGAGTGCAGGTGCATCATACACAACCATAAGAGTTATTATAAATTTAATAATTATATATCATATATGAGGTTTTTGCTATAAATTTGGCCAAGGTTATGAGCTTACCCACCAATATCAAGGTAACCTCATTGGGTAAGTCCCTAACATTATAGGGGTTAATGTCTGGGGCGTGGGGCACCCCCGTCTGACACATCTGCGTTTTTAGTAGACACTCCCCGTTGCCTCCCCCAAATGCTCTCTGTCTGTCAATCACAAAGCTAAAACAGACTTGCAGCATGTGACTACTGTACTGTACCTTGATTTTTTAACATGAACTCCAAAACCAATGACAAATAGGGATATGGCAGTATCACCTTTGTCGCTATTTAAGACTATGCCCCTCCAAAACTGATGTGGGTCTATCTCTAACCACACCAAACATACATGTGCAAGCTAAAAGATAGCACTTCCAAGTTAGCTTTAATAGCATTGACCAGCTCTATGCCCTTGTAAGTACCCAAGTTATTCCCTCCCAGATGAATGACCACCCATTCAGGGGCCCTAGAATACTTTTGGCTTTTCACAGATTGTCCCAGGGACAGACGCAGGATTTTTATAGAGGGGTTTATATATTAACAGTTTCTTATATAGCGCAGCATATTCCGTTGCGCTTTACAATTGTTTACACACATACACACACACACACTCACACACACTCACAATACATACACACACATAGGGGCAAATTCAATTGGGCATGAGGCTTAGTGAGGAAAAAGCCTTTTGCCCCTCGTGTCCAAGTATGGAATACCGCGGGTATGCGTGCTACCAATACCTGTGGTATCCAATTAAAATAATTTAAAAAATAAATAAAAAGTATTCTTCACTTACCTGCCCAGGGGTCTCTGCAGCTCCCCGTGGCCTCCCCTCGATCTTCTCACTGGGGAGGGGACTTTTGGGCATCCCGGGGGCTTCTGGTAGGCTCCAGGGGCTGGTGGGAGGGGCAAGAGCTGCTGGGGGATGTAGTTCTCCCAGCGCCCATTCTGAGAGGCCACCCTTACACTGGGGGGGGGACACATACACCGGGGTCACACACACACTCATGCATACACATATATACACACACACTCACTCATACACACTTAGAAACACCACACACACTGATATACTCACCCTGCTGCAGAAGAGCTGGCTCCCGACGCTGGATGCAGAAGACAGCGCTGCAGAAGGTAAGTAATTGAAACTTCCAATTGCTTAATTAGTGCTAAGGGGGGGTGCCGCCAGGGTACCAGAGCAAGTCCCACTGATATTTCCTAAAATAAATGAATTGAGGAAAAATCACACTTGCTCTGGATGTGCAAGGAAAAAAACCTCCCGGTTTACAAAAAAAAATAAAAAACACGCACCTAATTGAATAGTAAAAATCCCACACCTACAGGTAAAAATCTCGCAGGTGCGGGATTTTTAATATATTCTCGCACCCAATTGAATATGCCCCATAGATGTACACATACACATGTCACACATCCAGTAAATACACATACATATATACATTACACACACACCCTTACCTTGCAGAACTGGCAGGCTGGCACAATGTCATTAGATCCCTCCCCCTAGTGTGAAACTGACACAATCGGGAGGGGGTGGAGCCAAATGACGAGATTGTAATGGAACATATTAGCTCCACCTCCTCCCGACTGACCCGCAAATCGCTGCATTTTGCCATGAGGCTGCGGGGCTTAAGAGCATGATGCCTGCTCTTGAGTCTGTCAGGGGGGTTTCTGGGTACTCAGACCCCCCCTGCATGTGCTACTGGATCCAGTAGGAAGTTTCAAAGCATTTCTTTTAACCTAAACCTTTACTCCCAAGAAACTGAAGGAAGTATTTGAGTTCAATAAATGCAAGAGTGGCCCAGAAACAACACCTGACAGACCTTCCCGAGAACACTTGTAATGAAACTTTCATACCATTGTTTTTACAAATGTTGGAATTGGTGTTAACCCACAATTATTTTTTGCATGATGGCCACTTTTTCCTCCAGCTAACCGGATGTGTGATGGTGTCGAATGTGGCCCCATCCTATGCGAACATTTTCATGTTCAATTTTGAGGAACAGGTGTTATTACAACATCCCTTAGCACAAGGCAAGGTGTTTTTCTATAAATGATACAAGGATGATCTCTTTCTGATATGGTTAGGGTCTGAAATAGAATTCACTATGTGGATGGAATCCATCAATCAATTAGATACACCTATCAAATTCACTTACAAGTGTAATCAGGCTGTCATTGACTTTTTGGATGTCAAAGTACAAATTAAAGATGGCACAATTTCCACAGATGTTTTTTTATAAACCCACAGATCACAATACTCTTTTAAAATATTCAAGTCACCAACCTGTGGCCCTTAAACATGGACTACTGAAGTCACAGATGATGAGGGTGGCTTGTATTACAAGCAATATGGAAGAGTTACCGTATCAATTGGATTTGGTAATTGATAAATTTGTGGTCTGGGGTTATCCTTTACAGCTGTTAAAAGATCAAAAACAACAGGTACTCTCGTTGCAGAGGGAGGAACTCTTACACCCTGCCATCAAAAATAAGTGTGAATATAGACTTGTATGGCCCTTGGAATATACAGATGCTAGCCCAGTGGTACAAAAGCAATGAGGGCTCTATGGCCCGTTGTATCCTCTGACAAGGATCCGCATTCACTGAAAAAGAAGAAACCCCTCATTGCATACAGACGTGGCAAGAATATCCGAGACTATGTGGTGAAAACAGACATCACTGGGGTGAAAAGTGATCAGAGTCATTTTCTGACATCATACAAAAAAATGGGCTGCTACCGATGCCCTAATTGTGTTACATGTAATTACTTGACCCTTGGACATATGTTCAACCATTCCCATTCTGGGAAATTATATAAAATCAAGCATGTTCTAACTTGCTCTACAACACATGTAGTGTATTATATAGTATGCCCATGTGGCCTCTACTACGTTGGCCAAACAAGTGGATCTTTTAAGGAAAGAATGGCGTTGCACCATTTGGCCATTCGGGGCACACTTGATGTAACAATATTGACCAACCATTGTTCGCCACTTTAAAGCAGCAGGCCATAATCTAGCTAGTTTGAGATATAAAATTATCAACCACATCCCCACATCACTTAGAGGTGGTAACAGAGTGGCCATACTTTTGTCTTTGGAAACCAAGTGGATCTTGGAGCTAAATACCATACACCCACATGGCCTTAATGAAAAGATTACATGAGGAGCCCTAATATAATATTGTATATGGTTGAAGTTTTTGCTGTTCCATTTGCTTGTCTTCTTCTCCGGCTTTTCATATTGTGGCAGTATCATCAGAGACGGCACTGATGAGCAGCAGATTCTGTGTGGGGCAGGAGAGATCCGCCCACACAGAGAAGAAAAGGATTCTGGGAGATTGTGTAAGGTCTGCCCAGTGGATTCAGTCCAGGGAGGACTGAGGCAGAACAGTCAGACAGAGCTCATTGTGCCGGGAAGCCATTGGGGCCAGGAGGCCTGAGCTTAGACCTGTGAGATACAGAGAAGGGCATCAAACTCTGGGACTGAGCTATGGTACCTGCAAGGAAGCAGGCCAGACTGTGAGGCTGTGGCAGCCAGCCAACTGAAGACCATGCCGGAACCTATGTAAACCTGCAGGGAGCAGGGCTAGGCTTACTTTGGACTTTTATTTGCAGACTAGTTGCACTTTAATAGTGAGGGTTCAAGAAGTGAGCTAGTGCCCTAAACAAGGGCAAGGTTGTTTATTGTTTTTCTGTTTCCTGATTTCACATGCTGGAAGTAAAGCACCACTTATGTTTATTTAACTGGAATGCTACGTGTGGACTCTAATTCTGCACCTACTCTCTGCACCACTGACCCCAGTCTACCGAGCTAATTAACCCCAAGCTATCACATATGGTGGAGAAGGCGGGCAATAAGGATTCTACGCACACAGGTCTACACAACAAGAGCTGCGCAGAAAGTGGATTACAGCAGCTAATGGAAGTAAGGACTCTCACTGCACCTGCATGCTCATCAAGGTGGTGAGTATAGAGAAAAGTTAAAGTCTGTTAAACAGAAAAGTTGTCTGCAAGTGTGCATTCTTCCTTTGGAGAGAAAGAAGAATTGTTCGCAAATGTGCGAAACTGTTATTTCAAAGAAATGCAAGAGGGTATGACATTTGTTACTGCAGTGTTAACAGGGAAAACTGTTTATTTTTCTGAAAGCACACAAAAGTGTTTCTCTGTTTCGTTAAGACAAAGTGTGTCTAATTATCTGGTCTGGACATTTCTTTTGCAAAGAACAGAACAAGTGCTATGTTGATTGCTGGACATTGTATTTCCACAGAAATGAAAGCAGGTACTGTGTTATATTATGCTGTACAAGTGAAAAGTGCAAGTATATACTGTATCTGTGAAGAGAAATGTGCACTTCTTCAGCATTGGAAGGGTTAAAAGAAATTGTGTGGTTTATCCTGGTGAATTGCTCATGCTCATTAAATCAAGGTGTGGTACTAAGAGAGCAGAGGTTCCTATTGAAAGGCTATTGAGACTGCTTGATACATGCTGGTAATTGTAGTGCCACATGAAGAAAAATGTTTTGCTGTGTTGAAAATACTTTTGAAGGCAAAGGGCAAAATTTACTAAGCTGCAGTTTGACGGCAGTTTCTATTCAATTCTGAACCTCGGCGGTTTGGTGGCAGTTTCTATTCTATTCTAAACCCCGGGGGTTTGGTGGCAGTTTTGCAGTGGTTTCTAAATGACAGCCCTGTTCTATTCTATTCTAAAATGTGTTTTGATGGCAGTTTTGCAGCGGTTTTGGCCTTAGTGAATCTGCAGAAAGCAAAACCGCTGCCAAACCACAGTCAAAACACATTTTAGATTAGAAAAGAACAGGGCTGTCATTTACAAACCGCTGCAAAACTGCCACCAAACCCCAGGGGTTTAGAATAGAATAAAAACTGCCACCAAACCGCCAGGGTTTAGAAAAGAATAGAAACCGCAGTCAAACTGCCGCTTAGTAAATTTTGCCCATTATGTGATACAGTGAAAACAAAAACAAGTTGTTTCTGTGTATTTTGTGCCAAGAGTCATGGGATATAAAAATAAAAATTCTAAAGGCAGAAATATTCCTACAAAGGTTCATTCTCAGTCTAGAGGGATGGAAAACCCAGGCTGGAATTTACAGTCTGAATGTGAAGAAAGTCGATGGTACCCAAATGCGCATGCGCACGACGGAGGGAGCTCCGTCGTGCACATGCGCGAGACCCGGATAGCGACAGCCAAGCTGTCACTCCGTGTCTCGCACCAAAGGGGGCGTGCTGTCGATGGTGAGTGACAGCACGCCCCCTTTGGTGGGCGTGCCAGGGGCGTGGCTGCCAGATGGAGGCGTTCCCATGGGAACGCCTACCGTCTGGGGCCGGCCCCACTGACATCACTAGTGATGTCAGTGGGAGTGATTTTGGCTCTGATAGAGCCAAAATAACTCCAGGGCTTGCGGCAACGAGACCCTACCGCAGGGTCTCGTCGCAAGCCCGATGGTCGCGATGGTCTTGACCATCGCGACCATCATCATGGACGCTTGCATAAGCTGTGGGTGGTAACCCACAGCTATGCGAGCGTCCAAAAGGCCGCTCCAAATTTAAATAGGATGGCCCTGATTCAGAGCGAGCGCTCTGGTCAGAGCGTCCGGCTCTGAATCAGGGCCTGTGTGCGCTGTGGCTGCACGTGCATCAACAAAGGAGCAGCACCAAGCGTGCACCTGTGTCCCATAAGTAAAGGGCCAGCTGGCTTGTCCATTAAAGGGTGCTGTAACCCCCAAAGTGCACTCCAAAAAAAATTAAAATATATATTTTTTTGTGTTTGTGAATTGTGTGCGCAGTAGCCGCACGTGCATCAACAAAGTATCGCCAAGCGTGCGCCTGTGTCATAAGTAAAGGACGGGCTGGCTTGACCGTTAAAGGGTGCTGTAACCCCCAAAGTGCACTCCAAACAAAATAAAAAAATATTTTCTGTGTTTGTGAATTGTGTGTACTGTGGCTGCACGTGCATCAACAAAGGGGAAGCGCCAAGCGTGCGCCTGTGTCCCATAAGTGAAGGGCAGCTGGCTTGTCCGTTAAAGGGTGCTGTAACCTCCAAAGTGCACTCCAAAGAAAATAAGAAAATATATTTTTTTGTGTTTGTGAATTGTGTGCGCAGTAGCCGCATGTGCATCAAAGTAGCACCAAGCGTGCGTCTGTGTCATAAGTGAAGGGCCGGCTGGCTTGACCGTTAAAGGGTGCTGTAACCCCCAAAGTGCACTCCAAACAAAATAAAAAAATATTTTTTTTGTCTTTGTGAATTGTGTGGGCTGTAACCTCCAAAGTGCACTCCAAAGAAAATAAAAAAATATATTTTTTTGTGTTTGTGAAATGTGTGCACTGTGGCTGCACGTGCATCAACAAAGGAGCAGCGCCGAGCGTGCGCCTGTGTCATAAGTAAAGGGCCGGCTGGCTTGTCCGTTAAAGGGTTCTGTAACCCCCAAAGTGCACTCCAAAAAAATAAAAAAATATTTTTTTTGTCTTTGTGAATTGTGTGGGCTGTAGCCGCACCTTCATCCTCAAAGCAGCAGCAATAAGTGTGCGTCTGTCTGTTAAAGCGTGGTGTAACCCCCAAAGTGCGCTCCAACCAAAATAAAATAATCTTTTTTTCTGTGTTTGTGTGTGAAATGTATGCGCAGTAGCCACACCTGCATCCTCAAAGCAGCAGCGACAAACGTCCGTCTGTCTGTTAATGGGTGGTGTAACCCTCAAAGTGCGCTCCACAAAAAATAAAAAATTCCTTTTTTTTCTGTCTTTGTGAATTGTGTGTGCTTTAGCTGCACCTGCATCCTCAAAGCAGCAGCGACAAGCGTGCGTCAGTCTGTTAAAAGGTGGTGTAACCCCCAAAGTGCGCTCCAACCAAAATAAAAAATTCTTTTTTTTTCTGTCTTTGTGAATTGTGTGGGCTGTAGCCGCACCTGCATCCTCAAAGCAGCAGTGACAAGCGTGCGTCTGTGTGTTAAAGGATTACATCGGTGACAGCATCCAAGTAGGCATGTCAGACAGTCCGTACCTGTACTGGCAGGAAAAAGAGGCAATTTGGAGGCCCCTGTACAAACTGGCTCTATTTTACCTGAGTTGCCCCCCCTCCAGTGTGTACTCCGAAAGAGTGTTTAGTGCAGCCGGGAACCTTGTCAGCGAAAGGTGTAGGAGGTTGCTTCCACAAAATGAGGAGAAGATGATGTTTATAAAAATGAATTATCAACTCTTCCAGGGAGACCAGCCTCCAGAACGTACAGAGGGACCTGTGGTGGTGGATTCCAGCGGGGACAAATTAATACTCTGTGAGGATGAGGATGTACACAACACTGAAGAGGGTGAGGAATTGGTGAATGAGGAGGATGAGGACGACATCTTGCCTCCGTAGAGCCAGTTTGTTCAGGGACAGATTAATTGCCAGCTTGTTTTGTGGGGGCCCAAACGAACCAATCATTTCAGCCACAGTCGTGTGGCAAACCCTGGCGCTGAAATGATTGGTTTGTTAAAGTGTGCATGTCCTGTTTATACAACATAAGGGTGGGTGGGAGGGCCCAAGCACAATTCCATCTTGCACCTCTTTTTTTTCTTTGAATTATGTACTGTTTGGGGCCTAGTTTTTCAAACTGCCATCCTGTCTGCCACTGCAGTGTCACTCCTAGATGGGCCACGTGTTTGTGCCGCCCACTCGTGTCGCTTAGCATAGTCATCCAGCTACCTCGGTGCAACCTTTTGGACAGAAAAACACTATAATAATAATAGCATAGGAGCAGAAAAACCCACAAATTCTGTGATTTTAGCTGTTTTTATGCTTTTTCTCAAAAAAATACAGATCTAAAACACAAAACCCAGAACCCAAAACACGGAAGGGTGGTTTTGGCAAAACCAATCCAGATCCAAAACACAAAGAAAGATCCAGATCCAAAACCAAAATACGAAAAGTGGTCGGTGCACACCCCTAATATATATATATATCTTGTCAAATATATTTATAAAGTATTACTATTATTATTATTATTACCATCCTGAAAGCCATCCCCGGGCAGTGGTAGTTCTGCAATGCAGAACATACACTGTTACTGGCCCCAGTGTCCGTCACCAGGCTACACTATCAATATAAAATCCAAAAGAAATTACAGCTCCCAGCAGCCCTTGCTACCGGGAGCTCCTGGCAGTAAGGGCTGCTGGGAGCTGTAGTTTCTTTTGAATTCCCTCACTGTAGCACAGTACCTGACACCGGCACCGATAACAGTGGCTCCTGCCTGCTGTTGTGTGAGTCTCCGGGCAATGCACTGCCCAGGGGCGCACACCGACACCAGGTGCAACAACTAGTATGTGTTTCTACCTCCTGACCGTGTATGGCATCGCCGGGTGGCGCCCCTTCTTGGCTGGCACCAGGGCCACCAGGCCCATTACGCCAGGTATGCAGCCGCGTATGGCGCCAAGCTGTAAGGGCGCCGTGTCCGGAGTCCCTCCATTGTCCACCACAGCATCAGGCATCACAATACGTCATACTGACTTATTATACTATATGCCACTGTGCTGCCCACCGGCGCCGCCAGTGCTGCAGCCGCAGCCTGAACACTGTCGGTGATTGACAGTACAGCCTGTACTGTCAATCACCGACAGTGCTTAGGCCACGGCTAATCCGGCAACGCCATGATGACCACCGCCTCCTTCCAGTTCTCTTCCCACTGTCTCTAAGACCATCCCACTGTCTCCCAGAATGCCTGTGCGGCGCACTGTGTGACGTCATCGCAGCCGCGCCTGGCATTCTGGGACACAGGAGAGAGAACTAAAGACATGGAGCAGCCTGCAGGACCGGGACATGGAGGAGCAGCCATTGCCTGGCGGTACACACAGCAGGTGAGTCACTGGAGGACTGGGAGGATTAGGAGGTGGTGAGTTGCTGGGGGGGGGAGGATTAGGAGGCAGTGAAATGCTGAGTAGAGGGGGGAGGCCATACATGTGTGTGGCATAATGCATTATAAAGGGCATTACATGTGTGGCATAATGTATTAAGGCAATACATGTGTGGCATAATGTATTAGGGCATTATATGTGTGACATAATGCATTATAAAGGGCATCTCATGTGTGGCATAATTTATTAGGGCATTATATGTGTGGCATAATGTATTGGGCATTACATGTGTGGTATAATGCATTATAAAGGGCATTACATGTGTGGCATAATGTATTAGGGTATTTATGTGTGGCATAATGTATTAGGGCATAACATGTGTGGCATAATGTATTAGGGCATTACATGTGTGGCATGATGCATTATAAAGGGCATTACATGTGTGGCATAGTGTATTAGGGTATTCATGTGTGGCATAATGCATTATAGAGCGCATTACATGTGTGGTATAATGTATTAGGGCATTACATGTGTGGCATAATGTATAAGGGCATTACAGGTGTGACATAATGTACTAGGGCATTACATGTGTGTGGCATAATATATTATAAAGGGCATTACATGTGTGGCATAATGTATTAGGGCATTACATGTGTGGCATAATTTATTATAAAGAGCATTACATGTGTGTGGCATAATGTATTATAAAGGGCATTACATGTGTGTGGCATAATGTATTAGAAAAACATTGCTATACATGTGTGGCATAATGTATTATAAAGGGCACTACATGTGTGTGGCATAATGTATTATAAATGGCATTACATGTGTGTGGCATAATATATTATAAATTTCTCCCTGAGCTCCACAATGTCTAGAACGGCCCTGAGTACAGGCACGGCTGGAGGGGGAGGAGGGACCACTCTATTTTCTCCTCCCCCCAGAGTGCCAGCCTGGCTTACTGGAGTCTGTCTGTGCCAGACTGGAGAGGGAGGAGGGACAGCACTCTCCCCTCTACTCAGTCAGTTCCTCCACTTTCCACCTTATGTTCCCCCAGCTTCCTCTCTCTGAAGGTTGTGCTTGGACGCTGGAGGTCTGACTTCACAATGTCGTGACAAGCCCCAGCGTGAAGTCCAAGGAGGAGTTCTGGGCCCAAGTAAGAACATGGAAATACTGTGGCTGTCACCCTCTCCCTAACACCGACTGCTGTCACCCTCTCCCTGTCACACACTACTGTCACCCTCTCCCTGTCATCCACTGCTATCAACCTCTTCCTGTCATCATTCTCTCCCTGTCACCCATTGCTGTCACCCTCCCCCTGTCACCCATTGGTGTCATTCTCTCCCTGTCACCCATTGCGGTCACCCTCTCCATGTCACCCATTGCTATCACCCTCTCCGTGTCACTTAGTGCTATCACCCTCTCCCTGTCATCACCCACTGTTATCACCCTCTCCCTGTCACCCACTGCTGTTACCCTCTACCTGTTGTCAACCATTGCTGTCACCCTCACCCACTGCTGTCACCCTCTTCATGTCACTTAGTGCTATCACCCTCTCCCTGTCATCACCCTTTCCCTGTCACCCTATCCCTATCGTCACCCACTGCTGTCACCCTCTCCGTCACCCACTGCTGTCACCATCTCCCTGTTGTTAACCATTTCTGTCACCCTCACTCACTGCTGTCATCCTCTCCCTGTCACCAAGTGCCATTAACCCTCACCGTGTTACTTAGTGCTATCACCCTCTCCCTGTTGTAACCCTTTCCCTGTCACTCTCTCCCTGTAATCACCCTCTCCCTGTCACCCACTGTTGTCACCCTCTACCTGTTGTCCACCATTGCTGTCACCCTCACCCAGTGCTGTCACCCTTTCCCTGTCACCCAGTGCTATCACTCTCTCACTTTCATCACCCTCTCCCTGTCACCCTCTCCCTGAATATGTAACTTTGGATATAATTGTAGCTTAGCACCCAGGGTGGTCCTACTGTATAAGGACTTCATACATATTAATTTGGGGGCCTATGTGTTTACTTATTTTCATGTGAGGCCTATGTGTTTTTTTGCAAAGCATAAATGCATAATTATTTTCACGTGGGGCTAATGTGTTTTTTTTTATGCGTAGCCTATGGGAGGTATTCAATTAGCCACAGGGTTTCCCCCATGACTAATCACTGCCAAAATCCCTGCTGCACGGGGAAAGGCTGTACAATTAAATAGCCTTATCTCGTGCCGAAAAATCGGGGGTGCCAAAATCTATAAATATAGGTCACATGAAAATGAGCAGCGCTTGAAGCATTCAATCAATGGGGAAAGATAAATTTTTATTCATAAAATAATCAAATATTTTGGTATAAAATAACATATAAATTTCTAAAGCACATATAAAAAGAGGAAAAATCCTCACATGCAGGAAAATAAAAAATCACAGCCTATGCATGTAAATATAACACTGAAGGGTGTATGATGTTTAAAAATAGGCTTGCGTTGTTCAGTTTAAAGTTGCATATTTATCAAATTTGTGTCCAAAAATTCCAGAAGCAGTTATATCAATTTCTATTTGGTAACAAAATGTATAGTTGTGAGTTTAAAGTTGGATGAACTCAAGCAAATGTCCCAATGTTAGTTAGGACCAAATGGAAAGAAATATAAGTAATTGGGATCACCGTGGTATGCCCCGTACTGGCTCTCTAATATGCAGGTTATTGATGTCTGACATCCAGGTGAGGGGGTGAACACCTGGGGTAAATGCCTGTATTGTCCCTGATGTTGTCACCGGGTGGAGTGGGTGGGTGAAAGGTCTGGAATGCTGTGCGGTCAAATGTAGTGGTCTCTGCCGTGGGACACAGTCTCTCATGATGGGAGATTCCGTATGCCCCTGGACTCTATTGATTTGCGGTGGCAGTCAGTTCAAGTTGGACCCAGATCGGGTGTCTCGCGGCACAGCAGGAACGGGGTGCAGGTTAGTGTTCGGCAGCTGCAGTCTGCGGAGCAACCTACCCGGAAGGGAACATCTGGTGGTATGCGGCAGGAACCACTCCGTGTGTCCCAGAAACTCTGTGTATGTAATAATCCACTTGTTGCCGGCTACTTGTTTGAACCAGCAGAATGTCCCAAAAAGTGAGATTAGCAGTTCTTGGAACTCATGTAGATCCTTGCAAGCTTCTCTTAGTCAGCAGCCCTTCAGTGATTAGCCTAACGCGTTTCCCTGTGTATCACAGCTTCGTCAGAGGCAGCCAAAATCTATATCCACTTACCAAAAAAATTAGGCTCAGGCCAGCCCTCGCTGGTGCCCCTGGCGAATGCCATCTTGGCCAATGGGTAGATACGCCCCTGACTCCCAGTCACACAACTCTCCCACCTCACACACCTCACCCCCGAACAAACTGTCCTCACACATTTTCCAACCCTAATACAGATCTACATTCTCACACAACTCTCCCTTACATACTGTAGATATATCCCTCACATACCTTTCCCCCTCACACAGATCTCTCCAACTTACATAACCTACTCTTAGAACACAGATCTCCCCTTCACACAGCTCTCCCTCTTCACACAGGGGGCCTGATTCAGAGCTGATCGCTCTGACAGAGCGCTCGCTCTGAATCAGGGCCGGGCTTTTTTTTTTTGGAGCGGCCTCTTGGCCGCTCGCATAGCTGTGAGTGACCACCCACAGCTATTGCGAGCAGCCATGATGATTGTCGCGATGCATTGGGCTTGTGACGAGACCATTGTGTTAGGGTCTCGTGGCCACAAGCCTCAGAGAGATTTCGGCTCTAACAGAGCCAGAATCTCTCCACTGACATCACTCATGATGCCAGTGGGGACACCCCCAAATGGCAGGTGTTCTCATGGGAACGCCTCTGTTTGGGCAGCCACCCCCCCGGCCCGCCCACCAAAGGGGGCGAGCTGTCACTCAACATCGACAGCTCGCCCCCTTTGGTGCGAGACCCGGAGTGAAGGATTGCCCGTCGCTAGCCGGGTCTCGCGCATGCGCATGACGGAGCTGGCTACCATCGACCTGGTTGTGAGTGCTCAGTGCTTGCGACCGGGTCTGAATCAGGCCCAGATTTCCCCTCACACAGCTCTCACCCTTACACTGATCTCCTACTCACACAGCTAACTCCTAACACAGATCTCCTCCCTCACAGATATCCCCTCACTCAGCTCTCTCCCTCACTCCGAACTCCACCTGCTCATTGATTTCCCCCTTCACACAGCTCTCCCTCTTCAAACAGATTTCCCCTCACACAGCTCTCACCCTTACACTGATCTCCTACTCACACAGCTAACTCCTAACACAGATCTCCTCCCTCACAGATATCCCCTCACTCAGCTCTCTCCCTCACTCCGAACTCCACCTGCTCATTGATTTCCCCTTTCACACAGCTCTCCCTCTTCAAACAGATTTCCCCTCACACAGCTCTCACCTTTGCACTGATCTCCCCTAACACAGCTCTCACCTTTGCACTGATCTCCCCTCACACAGTCATCCTCTAACACAGATCTTCTCCCTCACAGATACTTTACAAATAGGAGAAATTGTGGTTGCACACTGTGATTGTAAATCCATCCATACAATGGTTGGAATGAATTATACTGAAAATGAGGTCAAACCTCAGAAAATTTAATTTTCCAAGGTTTGACCACATTTTCCATATGCACCAAGCTCAGGAGAGCGAAACTTGCTATAGCTTGGACCCGATAGGCAGTGACATCTATAGATGGCATTGCCTAATAGAAGCCTATGGGCTTCTTTTTGGAAACTTCCAATAGGATCCCTCCCAGGGCTTGCTCATGCGCTGGCCAACAGCCGCGCATGTGCAGAAGGACTCACGGGACACAAACCCAAAAGTCCCCACACCGCAAAGGAAAGCTCTTTTCAGGAGAGATGTCCTTTGCTTAAATATTTATGCATATGGCATTAATAAATGCCGTCATGCATGCAAACAGTGGTGGGATGCATTGCATCCAAAATGCGATGCTTGATGCATCCCACCCTCTTTGTGGAATCTTTGACTTCAGGAATACTTGCCTTTCTGCCAGATGAATAGGAGTTTTTGAAGATAGTTATATTTGCCATTACCAGTAATATTAATTTTTCTTTTAGCAATTTACAGGGAATATTTGCTTTTGTTGAATGTTACAAGAATATTTAATAGTTAAAAACAGCTACTGCATGAAACCAAATATGAATAAACTATTTCTAGTCTCTCTACATCTTCATTTACTGTCAAATGCAAATATCGAACAGGAAGAGGAAAAGTAACCTTGTGTTTAATGAACTGGCTTATGAAGTGTGAATCTCATGTAGAAAATATAATGTATCTGACACCTCTGCTAGTGGAATATAACCTGTACTAAAGTGTATTTGCCATATTTTATGCACATTAAGTAATTACAAATCTTGACATTCATCATCCACTTTATTTCAGTTTTTAGTTCTTGGCATCATTTAAATGCATTTGCTTAAAGACCTCTGGTGCTTTTAATAGTGAATGCCCCATTGTAGATAATCATAGTCCACTTTTACTTTTTACTTCCTATTAAAATAATCAAACCTTTGAAAGCTAGCAAAAGTGTGACTGCCAAAACTGCCTGTGCTTTATACAACGGGTTCTGCTTCTTGATTTTCCAAAGAAACATCCACCTAGCTGAACCGTTGTCAGTGAATATGTCTTTGTGTGCAGGTTACTTCTTATGGCCCATTTCATGACCTATGATCAAGGATGTTAGTATGTATCTGTAAAACGGCCATGCCTTTATGTATGAATAGAACAGGCTACAGTATATGAATTTTTTTTTTTTAGCACCAAATTACATAACTGGTTTGAGTCAAATAAATTATAGACTATATTTAGCCTTTGCAGATTTCTGAATCTTTGTTGGAACATGTAAAATGTTTTACAACTCTCAGTAGCATCTACTGTATCTTTATTATTGTTTTATTGGGGTCTGAAGATCTCAACAGCTCTCACAATAAGCTTACCATCTGGTTGGTAAGATTAGACTTGTGTTTTCTTGATGTGATTTGGTTTTGATTTTCAATGTACTTATAACAGCGTCGGCCATGTAGCTATTATGCTTGGTATAATGCTACTATTACTACTATAGTTTACTACTATAGTATTAACATTCTCTCTTTTTTGCATATGATTGGTATTCATACGGCAATATATACAGTAGATTTATGTTTGCCATTTTGTTCAATAGGTTTTTCAATAGTGTATCATCAGGAGGAGGGGAGAATTGTGTTAATGTAACACCCTTGAGGTACACGTCCTTTAAGGGGCATACAGTACTCTCTCCTCCCTTGTTAGCAGCTAAGTCACGTATTACAAATAAGAGGTACTCCACAAGCTAGGGTCTCCTCAGTGGTTACTATCATACTCTAATGTAATAGTCTTGCTATATCTTTTATACAGCCTGCTATTATATAATTTTACTGGCTTTCTAAAGTACAGACCACAATAATACAGTCTCACTAATTCTCTCACTGGCTACCTAAGGCACAACCTGCTAGAAACAGTCCTGTTATATCTATTGACTGCCACCCAAGGCACAGGCTACAATGCAGTTTTGAGATATATATATATATATATATATATATATACTTGCCACTTAAGGTACAAACTACTATAATAGTTTTGCTATATTTATTGGCAGCTTCTCCTGGTTAAGCCAACTATAACTCAGTTTTGCTATATCTATTAATGGCTACCTAAGGTACAGGCCATTAGTCCCCTGGGTGCCTTGACCCCCCTCTTCTCCTGAATTAAGCTCCCTGATTGCTCCCCCTAGGTTGCTCAGCTCGGCTGCAGTCTTTATCTTGCACCTGGAGACCCCTGCACTCCCCTAAGGGTACTGTTCCTCTCGGTTACTTTTGCATGAACCTTTTCTTCCATGCAGAAGTCCACGGCTAAAATCTTTAAACAAGGGGGAGGTGATATTTTGTCAGAGGAGCTAAACCTCGTCAACTCAGGGGTCCCCCTTCCCCACCTCAGGTATGATATGGATAAATCCAGTTCCTCTCCCCCTGCTCCATCTACAAAATAGGATATTCTGGCTCTCCACTCCTTAATCACGGACGTAAAGGACTCACTTGAAACTAAGCATGATAAAGCCGTGTTCTCGATCAAGTTTGACATGTCCACTCTTGCTGCCAGAACCACCAGGCTAGAGTCTTGCCAAGATAATATGCAGAAATAGTCATTATAGTCTCTTCGCACCAAAAATGAAGATTTGGAAAACAGCGATCATAGAAACAACATCTGCAACATGCCAGAGTTTGTAACTCCAGATGCTTTGGAACCCTACCTACACAGACTCTTTTCCGTTCTACTACCAGACCTTGACACCCATAAGCTCCCTCTGGAATGAGCACATCGCGCCCTCCGTCCCAAACCTAGGGACAATGAACCACCCAGATATGCACTTTCTCAGCTACAAGGATAAGGAATTTGTCCTCGCTCCCACTAAAGACATGCCCTATATCCTCATCAACAACATTAAACTACAATTCTACTAGGATTTGGCTCCTCTGATGATTGCTAAATGCAGGGACTTCGGGACTTGACTTAGTCTCTCCGCGATCAGGGCATCAAGTACTGCTGGGGTTTTCCCTTCAAACTCATCGTGGACATAAATGGAAAGTTAAGTCACTCCCTTGGCTTAGAAGCACCCCACACATGAATGGTCTCAGGATGCTTTACTGTTGGCATGACACAGGATGAGACTTTTGGTGGATGGCCTGGTGTAAAGAAGGGCAGCAAAGAAGCCACTTCTCTCATGGAAAAACATCAGGGACAGACTAATATTCAGCAAAAGGTACAGCGATTGGAATGCTGAGGACTGGGGTAAAGTTATTTTCTCTGAAGAATCCCCTTTCAGATTGTTTGGGGCATCTGGAAAAATGCTTGTCCAGAGAAGGAAAGGTGAGTGCTACAGTACCATCAATCCTGTGTCATGCCAACAGTAAAGCATCCTGAGACCATTCATGTGTGGTATTGCTTCTCAGCCAAGGGAGTGGACTCACTCACAATTTTGCCTAAGAACACAGCCATGAATAAAGAATGGTACCAAAACATCCTCCAAGAGCAGCTTCTCCCAACCATCCTAGAACAGTTTAGTGACGAACAGTGCCTTTTCCAGCATGATGGAGCACCTTGCCATAAGGCAAAAGTGCTAACTAAGTGGCTTGGGGAACAAAACATTGAAATTTTGGGTCCATGGCCAGGAAACTCCCCAGACCTTAATCCCATTGAGAACATGTAGTTAATCCTCAAGAGGCAGGTGGACAAACAAAAACCCACAAATTATGTCAAACTCCCAGCATTGATTAGGCAAGACTGGGCAGCCATCAGTCAGTATGTGGCCCTGAAATTGATTGACAGCATGCCAGGGCGAATTGCAGAGGTCTTGAAAAAGAAGGATCAACTCTGCAAATATTGACACTTTGCATAAACTTATTGTAATTCTCAATAAAAGCCTTCAACACCTATTGAAATGCATTTAATTTTACTTTAGTATACATTAGTAACATCTGACAAAAAGTTGGAAACACACTGAAGCAGGAAACTTTGGGAAAACCAATACTTGTGTCATTCTCAGTACTTTTGGCCATGGCTGTACTGACTGGGAAGTGATGTCAACCCTTCGTGAGGGACCCACTCTCTTTACACTGTAGAATTGCTTTCTATACTCCATTTTCATAGTTTCTGATCCCATATTGTTCCTTGTTATTGCACTATAGCTCATTACTTGTTATACTGACTCTTCTTATTTTGTTAGACAGGTATTGTCATGTAAACTAGAATATGTTCCCTATGTTGTCTAATGGTTTGCTTTTTTAAAGTATTTTTCTTCAAGCACTGATTTCCATGTCTTGCATTTTATTTGTGATCTGCTGTGAGGTTCAGTTCGCTTTCTCACATCTCATAACTACTGATTTGGCTAGAGGTCTCCTGAGTGGGCACACCGGGTTCCCTTCAGGGGCCTCACAAGTTTTATTTATAGCAATTATTTTCATAGAGGAGTTCAATTGGTTACTGCCATATAACTTTTCTCCCTCTCTTATATCCCCTATTTTATTTTAAGTGATATAATTTAGTTTGGTCTATTATCATTTTGCATCCTCCTTTTCCATTTTTTTCCCTTTCTTCCTTTCTCTTCCCCTTTTCACTCCTTAATTTTTCTTCCCAGGTGGGCCGAGGATTATATATACCCACTCCATTCAATCGTTTACAGGATTGACATGTCGCTAATATGCTGGTGACCATAGCTTCCATGAATGTCCGGGGTATAAATACCCTGCAGAAACGCTCTCATTTATTCCGCTTTCTTTGAAGCCTTAAGGCTGATATTGTCTTACTTCCAGAAACTCACTTTCGACACCCAGGTCATCCATCACTGCTATCTAGAAGCTTTTCCACCGTGTTGTACTCCTCTAGTAACTCTAAACACAATGGGATTGCTATCATGATTCATTACAGGTTGCCCTTTGTTCAGCGCTCTGTATATTCCGACTCATATGGTCGCTACATCATGTCTAACTGGCAGGCTGGGTCACCTTGATGTTACTATTGCTATAGTACAGTATATGCTCCTAACACTGGCCAGCAAAGCTTTTTCAAATCTTTTAATAATGTGCTTAGCAAACAGCGAGAGGGATATTTATTTCTAGGGGGAGATTTTAATTGTGTCATGGATCCAATTATCGATCGAACTTGCTCCCAGCTTTACTCCAGTAATTGTCCACTTTCCCATGATCTTGTTACTCATGTAAAAGAGGCCGATCTCATTGACACCTGGCGGGCCCTTAACCCTACCTCTAGAGACTATAGCTACTACTCAGCTCGCACCGTTCATATTCTAGGATTGATCTGCTTTTTTGTAGTCCTCCAGCTTCTCAATATCTTACTGAAGCTCTATTTTCCCAAATTCCTGGTCCGACCTTTTTATCATTACCTCTTCATTCAATTTTCTGGACACCCGATCACCTTGGCGCCTCAACAAAACTCTCTTGAAAATCCCCCAATTCCAATCTAAGATTAATACGATTTTGAAAGATTATTTCTCTTTAAACATTCCGATATCTGGCTATTCCCCCTTAGTGTAGGAAGCTCACAAATCTGTTCTTCGCAGTCATATTATCAGCTATGCCTCCCACAGAAACAAAGAACACAAACTACTTCTACAAAACCTTGCAGATCAGGTACACTCATTAGAATCCCAAACGTACCCACATGGACACTATTTATAGACAGCTCACAACAGCTAAATTGGCCCTATATGCAATCTTATCTGAGAATATTGAAAAGTCCTTATGATGGTTAAACCAATGCAATAAGGCTGACACCCTCATTGCTAACCACCTAAAGGCTCGCAAAGCTGCTTCTGCCATATCAGCAATTAAAGATTCTACAAGCTCCATTCATTATAACCCCTTCAAAATTAACTGTCTTTTCAAGGAGTACTATAGTCGGCTTTATAATGCTCCTGAATGTTCCAGCCACCCATCTAATTCCTCTCCCTCCATATCAGAGTATTTAGCTTCCTGTACCCTACCTCAAATTGATCTCTCGACCTCAACTGCACTAAGCCTCCCTATTACCGGAGAGCTAGTCTCTAATGCTCTCAAAACTCAGAAACCCTCCAAAGCATGATGGTTTTCCCTTTTCCTAATACAAAACTTTGTGCCAGCTCATCAGGCCCTAGATTCCACTGTTCCTCTTCCTAGTCCTAGATGCAGAAAAGGCCTTTGACAGGGTTTCCTGACCCTTTATGCTCGACACACTTCGGCATTTTGGCTTTGAAGGAATTTTTTGCAGGCTATATGGGCGCTTTACAACCCTTTTACTTCTGTTCTAGCAGGAGGACTCCTATCTGACTTTTTTAGCATCTTGAATGGGACCAGACAAGGGTACCCACTTTCCCCACTTATTTTCGCCTTCGTTTTGCCTCTCAGATTCGGGTTAACGCTGACATATCTGGAGTCACTGTTGGGGGGTCTCATTACAAAACGTCCCTCTTTACCGATAACATCCTCCTCACACAATCCAATCCCTTAATTTCCCTTCCGAACCTTTTTCAAGAATTGTCCACCTATGGGCTATTTTTCGGGTATAAAATCAACCATGACAAATCTGAGGCACTGCCTTTGCATATCCAGAAGTCAACTATAACTCTTCTATAATAAAACTTCCATTTCACATGGCAGAAAGATTCCTTGAAGTACCTTGGTATCTACCTAACCAAGTCCTACAATCATTTTTATAATGCTAATTTCCCCTCTTTTTATAGGGCGATTGCGGAGGACATATCTAGATGGCACCACACTATATATCTTGGATAGGACATATAAATGCAATTAAGATGAGTGTCCTCTCTGAATTTCTTTATCTCTTCCAAACCCTTCCGGTTGCAGTCATCGCCCATGTGCTTGCTACCCTACAAACCTCCTTTGGCAAATTCATTTGGAACTCTCAGAAGCTGCACCTACATAGGGAAATCCTTTTCCAGCGATCCCCCGAAGATGGCCTGGGCCTACTGCCCATCTCAAAATACTACAAGGCCACTCGTCTTAGTCAATTGGTGGCTTAGCGCTTCCCCAAGGGTACCAGATGCTGGGTGGACCTGGATGGTTAGATGAGTGAGGTGGACGCAATATCATACCAACCCTGGCTTCTCCATAAACACAGATTATCTTCAGTATTATCGATCCCCCCTGGCACCCTTTATCTGTATAGGATTCTCTGGCTTCAAAGTTCTATCTCTTTACTTATCCCTTCCCCCAAACACCTATATGGCATCACCCCTCATTTCTCCTGGGCCAGTCTTCGTGCATGGCCTCAATCTGGACTTCAGCTCGAGATATCCGTTTATGGCATATTTCTGGTGCGTTCGCTGCTCAATCTTTTACAGAACTTCAATAGAGACATTCCATACCCAGCTCTTGCTTCTTTCAATATTTGCAAAGACAGAGCTTTGTTGATTCATGCTTCTCTTCTGATTCCCCCAGTGTTTCCACCCCAATGGAGCATTTATGTTTTTATCACCCCTTGGATAGAGGCACTATCTCTCAATTGTATCACTCCATCTAAAGCCCTGCTCATACATCCTTGGCAGCCCACAAACTTTCTTGGGAAGTGGACCACGGCTTCTCTATGGGAGAGGACACCTGGGAGAAAGTTCAATCTAATACAGGAAAATTCTCCATTAGTGTTGCTACTAAACAGAACTCATTCAAGGTGTACACACATTGCTATCTTGTACCAGATTGTCTGCACCAACTTTTCCCCAATGTCTCACGATTATGCTGGCATCAGTGTGGTCAGGTGGGCACCTTTTTTCACATTTGGTGGACTTGTCCATGGATAGTGCCCTTCTGGACTATGGTCATTTCACTTTTAACTTCAGTAGCACCTGCTCGCCCCTCTCTCTCTCCAGTCACACTTCTCCTATGTGCCCAAGACTACCAGTTACCCAAGCAAACCAATAAATTGATTGTGCATATCTCTTGTATGCCTAAATACTACATTGCTAGAGCCTAAAACAATCCTCTCCACCCTCCCACCATGAACTAATCAATAGAATATGGTACGTGTCTATGATGCAATAATTGACTAGCCTCCAAAACAGCATGTGGAAAGGTTCCACGCAGTCTGGAGGTCTAGGTATACCCTCCATAAATGCATCTCTCCCTGGTCTGATATAATGGCTTAGCACCTACACACGGTCTTCCTTATCACTAATCGATCTCATGCCCACCTCCACTCTTTTTCTTTCTATCCCCATAACCCCACTCCCATCTATTTCTCTCAGTACAGTCTTATCACTTGTATTATCTCCCATATGTTGCTTATAATTAATTTAGACAGTTTTCAACTGTATTTATAGTTTTCAGTGTTAATATTGTCTAAAATACTATTGACTTTATCTATGTAGACTCTCTTGCAAATCTACTTGTAATTTTCTCAATAAACTTTGTGATTGAAAAATATGGAAAAGTTGATGACAACCATCATAAGAATAAAATTAATCGCAACAACAATCATAAGAATATGAACTTGAGATAGCACACAGTTGTTAGAAATGGCAATGAAACAGTTATAGAAGTTGAAATAGAACAATCTCACAACTGAATAGGACATAGATAATAGACAATGCACGGAAATATCAATAGACATCAGTTATGATCAATGTTTGGCAATGTTTAAAATCACCATCAGACAAAATAAATTAGTCCATTCACATGAAACAAATCTTCGACATAGATGTTCACAAGGCAATATTGATGTCTAGCATGAATCTTTAAATGAGAGTAATATGCAATATAGGAAAAGGCACAGAGGAGAATGTAGACAAGAGAAGACAAAATTGTGGAAGTATCACACTTAACTGGAAAAAATATAGCAATAATTGACACACAATTTGCACCAATGACTGCCCTAAACTGCAAAAGCACAAAACAATCCCTTAATCTCTAATAATCCCTACACATAGCCAAAATCACCCACAATATTGCAGAACTAAAATATACATTGCAATATCAAACATAGTACTGGGATCAGAACTGTAATAGTCACCAATGACTAGTTTGAAGACACTCTCTGCGTGGTTCACCCTGTCTGGATGAGCCCTCCACTGATCTCTTTGTAGGGATCTGTGTTAGTTCCACACCACTCTCCGTGACCCTGCAGTCTATTCTGCCCAGCACCACGTACCGCTCAGCAGCCACAATAGGGGTGCTCCTCCTTGTAGTTCTGCTGCTCAGGGGCATCTATGCAATGGCCCCACAACCAGGCAGGACTGACTGTAGATGTGCAGTCAGCCTCCTGGCTCCGATCACCGTCTTCACCGTTTCCTCCTGACTTCCGCCTCCTCTGATGTCATCTTCAGCTGACAAAGCAGCACAGCGTCTTGGTTATTTGCGGTGGCCATCTTGAGGAAGTGCTTTATGGGCACTGACATTTCAGATGGGTCCATTTCTAGCTAGCTTCTGTGGTCTGCTGGTCATGGAGCACCAGGGTGCAACATTAATCCTGGAGATCGATACATATAAGATTATCTAGAATTTCAGAAGTTTTTTAGTATTTTTATTTTCTGCACCCTCTTCAAGGGCAGTATTTCTGCAACAGAGCCTAACATTGTTGTGTCCACATCTCTACTGGTGCATTAATAATAGTGTTGACAAATAACAACATAAATTGATTACATTTATTTTTGCTGTAAAGGGAGATTACTGGCAATAGATCTAATTTAACCTGCAAATATTAGTCTCCTGATGTCTAGTGTTCAAAGATTAAATGGAATGTCTATTAGATTCTGAGAAGTTCTCAAGTTGCACAAGATCTAGTGGTTAGATCTTACTAAATTAAAACACATGGGTATCGGGACTCCATAATGCGGTGAATGCTTTTCCGCAGAACTGCATACAACATGTATACTGTACATTATTTTGCTACAATATTTGTTATACTGTACCATATTTAGAAATTCATAAGCTACAATTAGCTTTATGGAAAAGCACCTTTGACCTCATCTTTCTCTCATTGCTTCCCTCAGCAGCAGTGTCCACAATCTACAGTGTACATACTACAATTTATTGCCTATAGTACACATTCTACAGTGCATTGCCTACAGTACACAATGCACTGTACACAAATTACAGCATACAGTATACAGTACATAACCTAAAAAATGAACAACCATGGCCAAAAGTTTTGAGAATGACACAAGTATTGGTTTTCACAAAGTTTGCTGCTTCAGTGCTTTTAGACCTTTTTGTCAGGTGTTACTATGGTATACTGAAGTAAAATGACAAACATTTCATAAGTGTCAAAGGCTTTTATTGAGAATTACATTAAGTTTATGCAAAGAGTCAATATTTGCAGAGTTGACCCTTCTTTTTCAAGACATCTGCAATTCACCCTGGCATGCTGTCAATCAAATTCTGGGCCACATACTGACTACTGAATGATGGCTGCCTAATCAATGCTTGGAGTTTGTCAGAATTTGTGGGATTTTGTTTGTCCACCTGCCTCTAGAGGATTGACCACAAGTTCTCAATGGGATTAAGGTCTGGGGAGTTTCCTGGCCATGGACCCAAAATATTGATGTTTTGTTCCCCGAGCCACTTACAGTAGTTATCACTTTTGCCTTATGGCAAGGTGCTCCATCATGCTGGAAAAGGCATTGTTCATCACCAAACTGTTCTAGGATGGCTGGGAGAAGTTGCTCTTGGAGGATGTTTTGGTACCATTCTTTATCCATGGCTGTGTTCTTAGGCAAAATTGTGAGTGAGCCCACTCCCTTGGCTGAGAAGCAACACCACACATGAATGGTCTCAGGATGCTTGTGTCATTCTCAAATCTTTTGGCCATGGCTATACAGTATACAACCTACAGCTTACAATCTACAGTACACAGCCTATGCTACACAATCTGCTGTACCCAAACTTGACATAAAAGTTGCTTGTGTCCTCAGAATAGTGCCCCATTTATTTATTGTCTTTAGAAACTGTCTTTATTGATCGAAGAATACCAAATACAATATTTGATGCATACAATAAAATGCCATCACAATCTTATATGTTTTATAAAATAAAAAGGGGGAATCTGATTAAAAACATACAAAGGGAAAAAGGGGGATTGAGAAAAGAAGAAGGGGGCTTTTAATGTGCTCCATAGAGATATAGAACAAGTCTGTTAAAGTATCAAACATTAACTGCTGCTAGGCTATAAATTACTACTAAAATATATTTGTTAATGTCTCAAAACTGGGGATTGTTTGTATTATATGTATGTGTATTTGATATTTAGTATCCCTAAATCATGCTTTGCTGGAACTAAATACTTCCCTTGGTTTTCCTGCTTTTTGGTAATTTAAAATTTTCTTGCATGCAGAGATGATAAAATTTATATCCATGAGTTCATTTGTATTGGTAATCATGTCAAGAATCGTTTCTTTCTAATATACATGAATAAGTAATTAGAGAAACAATACAGGTTTAATTTAAAGTTAATTTTTACAGCATATATGTTTGGTTCCAATATGAGTCCACAGGCTAGATGGCTATTTTTAATATTTATAAAAACTTATTTTATTATTATTTTAAAAAATTGTGTTACTTTATATTGAGTGCTTTTATGCCAAGGATGCAACAGGATTGTATTATCATGTAGATGTAATGTACATGACTGTGTTACAGTATGTACTCCTTACCAGGACATCTCAATGTAGTCTTTTGTAAACAATCCTGCCGTTTCTGCTCTATTGGAAATTTTCATAAAACTATTTTAGGAGTAAAATGATACAACACAAACATACAGGCACTGTCTTTTACCAAACACACTACTTTGTAAAACCTGTCAGCATCATTATTTTTTAAGCAAATATTGGTATTTGCTGTGATTTAGTATAGTGCACTTTATTAAGAGGACACTTGTATTTACAGTCCAATCGAGGGAATTCTAGTAAACGCAGATTTTTTTCCATTGGTAGAAAACAGCCATAAATCACATGAACCATCATAATAAAATTATAAATGCATTGATCCACTATCTAATCTAGTAAATAAATAACAATTATATTACACATTCAAGTGAATTGTTGTGATTGTTAACAATTGTAATGGTTGTATCCCTTTAATCTCTTTAATTTGATTAGGAGATTTGAAATTCTTTTTGTAAATCAGAAGAAATCATAATTTTATAGCCGATTTCCAAAAATTTTCCTCTATTAGATCACCCTTTGCTACATTTATTTATATTTTATTGCAACATGTGCATTATCCCCATCTTGAACTTAAGGTAAAAATATCATATTACAAAATGTTACAATTTTTTTAATTCCCATAATATTTACGATACCCTACATCAGTGATTCCCAACCACGGTCCTCAAGGCACACTAACAGTCCTGGTTTTAGTGATATCCATGATTGTGCACAGATGGTTAAATCAAAATAACTGTGGTACTAATTAAGTCACTTGTGCTCAAGTATGGCTATCCCTAAAACCTGGACTGTTAGTGTGCCTTGAGGACCGTGATTGGGAACCCCTGCCCTACATTGTAAGAATAAAATAAATAAGTTTTTCAGTATAAAAAACTGTCATGTACTTTTACAAAAGTATATGTAAAAGTTTCCAAATAAAGAAGTTGAGACGCTATACTTTGGTTTCTGGTATTAGTTTTAGAAAGATTTCTTGCAATGTCTGAAACTGATTATTGAACAAAAATCTGATATGCATAGGAAAAAAATCATATATGTTTATACACTCACTTAAAATTATATAGGTTCTGATAATAGATTTTATATCAAATATAAAAATATAATTTGGTTTAGATCTAGAGTTTTTTTTAAACATTTTATTATTACTGCTCTCTTGACCTATAGCCAGCAGTATATGTTCTAACATAAGAAATATTTATAAATTATAATAGGTAAACTTCAACAAATGTCCTTTATCACCTGATACAAAGCAAAACACTTATGAAGCAACAATCCCAGACACATTATATAATGTCTCAAAAGAGTAGAAAACTATTGGAATGCAAAGCAAAATATTCACAGCACATTGAAAGTACAACCAGAAACAGCTTTTGTATAGAAATATAAATTGGCATCTAAATGCTGGCAGATACACAATACATCTGTACACCATTTTGGGGGAAGACTTGCTCTTAAAATTTTTTTTTTTTCAGAAATTCTTAATATATTTTAGTTGTATATATTGCTTCTATGGTGAAAACAAAAAATGTTTTTAAAGTGCGATTTAATGTAGGATATGGGATTCCAGCCTTTTCTGTTTTTATTTAACCAAAGGTTATGTTTACTAAGAAAGCTAACATTTTTTACAGATTATACACTTTGTAACACCCTGATGCCAAAAAATACATGGCTTAAATGACTACTTTCCATCATGTCCCTAATTTTTTGACCTATTGCTATTTTTATAAGAACTGGATCTTTATAGCAATAGTATGCGGCACAAAAAAAGGAGACCGCGGCACAAATTTGCAAACAGTGGTTTGACGAAGGGAAAATGCAGAAATATAAATTGAAAACTGTAAACCTTTCAAAATATCTCTGGAATTGTTTGAATTGGACAGTTTCCATCATGAAGGAACGTAACAAGCTCTTCTCAGTATTGCTTTATTGGAGAATACAGAGTATTTCTGTGTTGTAGCAGATCTAACATATCAGGCTATTCTTTTGTTACTGTTATCATGCAACTGTCTTGGCAATTATTATGTTGTGTCGGTATTGTGTTTTGTATTCAAAAACACTCAACATCACTTTGTATTTTTAATCAGGATTTTATATGTATTTTCTAAATGCCTGTAGGTAAATGTTTATTTAGGCACACAGAAATTAAATATAATTGTAGCTGGAACAGGCTTATTTGTTATTTTTATTATTGTCATTGATTAGTAAGGTGCTACAGTGCTTTGCAGTGCGAGACAGAGGAAAAACACAGCATATATAAAACAGGGACATACAAAACAGACAAAATAAATGCAGAGATAAAAACGAAAGACAATCAGTTTAGTGGGAAAGATTAGGACAGTGTATCTCACTGATTTTCATACTGTAGGAATAGGGCAAGCTCTAGTTTAGGTTAAAGATTTGAAGGTTGGTGTAGAGTCTGATCATTGGTTATAGGAATAAGAAGATTGACATGTGGATTTTACTGCAATGATGACCATGAAGTGTTTGCAGATTGGACCGAATGTTTTCCATTTATGTGGAAACAAATTTTAATGCAAAGTTATGATGCACCAATGCACTTAATAATAATAATTATTTATTTATGTGGCACCTTACAGTGTACAGTGTACAGAAACAGTATGAACAAAACAAGAAAATAGTGACTTACAGTACAAAACATTGCAGAACATGGACATGGTTTAAAAACATCACTGCAGCAGTCATAATTGTTGGTATATGGAGTGAGCTACTGCGCTACCTCCACAATGCTCCATTATATGATGAATCTGTCCTTTACCAAGATGTCCACTTTTAGTAAGTCAGCGCATGTGTGGTGCCATTCTGGCACTGTGTTTGTGCGCCACAGTACTGCCAGGTGTGTAGTACAAAGCTCCATGGTGGGCCTTGTAATATCCTGTGTACCTGCCTACATACATGAACAGATGGTCTGCTATATGCTCTGCTCCATCTCCGCTACTTGTATGTGTAACTGTGTGTACTGCTGTTCAAAACCTGTTCAATGCAATAAACCCAATTTCCTGGATAAGTCTATACAGCTGGTGTGCTTACCATAATAATAATATTAATAAGTATATACCACTGGTGCCTACTATTTACTAACTGTGTATACCACAAAATAGTACAAACATATTGAAAGCTTATGGGCCCAGGCACCATGACACCCCAGACGTCATAGAACATTGAATGTCAGAAAAGTTAAACAGTGAGGCTGCACTATACCTCAGTGCACAACATGCACACAGTAGCTGCATCCATGATGAGTTTCAATAAACTTAGAGGCTCAGAGAACTATACCACATGGAAGTTCACAATGGAAATGCAACTTAAGCATGAGAAGCTGTGGCTAGTTACTGTTAACCCAGGGGACAGTCCAAACCCTGATGATGTAGATAAAGCAATGGGAACCATAGGCTTAAGTGTTAAGCAACATGTTTATTCTATCATAAATACATTAGGAAAATGTCAGTACATGACATTAGCCCAGCAGGCAGCGTATGAGGATAAGAGTCTCATGAAAAGATTTAATCTGAAACAAATACTGTATAATGTCAAGTTGAGTGAATGCATAAGTATAAGTGACTACATTGATAAGATGATGTCCTTATCTTAGCAAATAATGTCTGTAGGAGTCAAAGTCGAAGATGAGGAGATCGCTTTGGTAATGCTACAGAGTTTAATGTCTTAATTTGATTTCCTCGTGGTAGCTCTAGAAGTTAAAGTATGTACAGTACATGTACAGTACCAGTTGAATTAAATCCTGAGAATACTGCATTGCATTCTAAAGATGTAAAGCCCAGAAAATTCAAGTACAACTGTATGTCATAAGACAGGACACAAAACGTCCAAATGAAGACTGAAAAATTTGACTGCTACACAGCAAAATATTGTAAGTGTAGAAATAAAAATGAGTCAGCTTTAAGTGTCACAGACAGTTCCACAGGAAATTGTTGGTGTATTTACTCAGGTGCCACAAGACATTTCAGTTGCAATCAAAATTGATTCACTACATTGAGCATGTGTTATTCTATAACAGTCATTGGAATAGGAGATACTGTAAAGTACATACAGCTACAAAAGCCAGGACAGTCAAAGACCCACAAGTGTTATCCGATGATGACTGCTGAATCACAGACTGTAAAACTCTGGTACAGAATGCAAGGTCATCTTGAATATGACAACTACCAGAAACTTCTTGACTGGATTGTTACAGGAATGTCTATGAGTAACACTGAAAGGTTAGTGTGTGTGAGCTGTATAATAGTATAAAAGTGGTTGCCCCCACACAAAATCAGCAAGCAGAGCAGAGGCACCCATGGAATTGGTGCATACAGAAGTGTGTGGTCCAATAAAAGTGAAATTGATAAGTTGCTTGATTCACTGATAACTTCACTAGAATGACACACGTTTATTTCTTTAAAGAAAAGAATGAAGTGAGCAGCAAAATTGCAGAGAGATCAGTAGAAACTCCACTGGTCACAAATTAAAAGTCTTGAGTTTTGACCATGGACAAAAATATCAAAACAGGGATATTAAAACCTTCCTAAAGAAGCATGGCACTGATCATCAACTGACCATTACATACTGATGTGCCCAGCTATAACGTGGCAAAACAGCGCTATCTCTCACGCCACGCATGGCGCGCCACTCACCACGCCATGAGTCGCGCCACAAAGAAAGTTTATTAGTGAAAAAAGTCATTACGTGTAATACAACATTTTGCCCACCAGATGTCACTTTTCCTAAACTACATAGCGCATGCGTCTGATTTCATTAAGTGTAATACAACATTTTGCCCACCAGGTGTCACTTTTCCTAAACTACATAGCGCATGCGTGTGATTTCATTACGTGTAATACAACATTTTGCCCACCAGGTGTCACTTTCCAATGTACCGTACGGTATGTTCTGTATCACCGGCCGATGATTGTTTGACAGAAGCTTAGACATTAGACTTTACAAACTACAGAACTCTAGTAATGGGTGAAGCGTGTGGCCTAGCGGTCTAATGCCTAGTCTCACTGCTTCTCCTCTCTTCTTGTTCCATGGGTTCGAGACCTTGAAAATACAGAATGTTTTTTTAATTTATTTTTAAAATCTTCACTTAAAATATTCAGTATTCAATACAGTACATGTGGAGCGTATGTCTGCCCAGTGCTTCGGGAGTCAAACAGCGAAACTAGGATTTTTATTATTGTACATACAGTATTGTACCTTAGAATGCAAACTTGCGTCAATGCCGGCGCTGACATGAACGCGGACATTATAGTGATTATGACCATCAAGTGGCAATGGGCCCTGTTAAAGAGACTGGTTTCTGTATATCAAACTAACTGCGCGTTTAAACCGCAAAATTGCGTCAATGTCTGCGCGTGGCCAGTGGTCGGATTTTAATCACAATGAAATGTGTGCCCCATGTCCAGTGGAGCCAAGCCATACATTAAGTAGCGCTATTTTATGGCGCATGCCCAGTTGTCTGTATTGCTAACAGTACTGTTGAATTTTCACACTAGTGCCATTCTGCACTGTCCGAGACTTACAGTACCGCACAGTATACACAATAGTAAATTCATTACTACAGTACATAAGGTGCTACAGTAGTGGACTAACAGCAGTTTGTAGGGCACATGCAGAGCGCAAACTTGCGTCAATGAAAATGCTGTCTTAGACTTGGTAACATTAGTAATTTAATATGTTTAGTAACTGATAGTTGACTGTGTATAAGAGAGGGGTCTCTATAGTACAAACTGACTCGGCGTTTAAACCGCAAAATTGCGTCAATGTCAGCACAGTTTGCGTTGTGGTAACTTATAGCCAGTTCTGATGGGTTACGGTACAAATAGGATCTCTGGCTTGTGCCCAGTGGCGGGGTTGCAATGCATTGCCAGTGGTGCTGCGCCATAGCCATACCCTTGTAGCGCTATGGCTATGTACTGTACGCCATGGCGTACAGTATGGAATATCATACTGTACAGTACCAGGTCATGATTCACACACAGTGAAAGTGTGCTATTATTACACTGACTGTGTAATAATAATATTAAAAATAAAAAGTGTAACCTTGACTGTCTAATAATAATGAAAAGCTTCACTATTAAGCTTCCTGGTTTCGAACCCGGGTTGTACAGACGTCTGCAATGTAGAAGTTCGATTTCTTACCTCTACGCTACAGACGCCTGAGTACTGTACTTCATCGTATGGTACTGTAGATGTCACATAAAGTACTGTAGAGGACTAGGAGAGACTTGTGAGCAAGGGCTTAGGTGATCCGTCTTGCTTACACTTCTCTCCTTATGTTCGAGACCTTTATAATTTAATGTATTTTTTTAATGTTCACTATAGTACTGTAGTTCAGTCTTGTTATCCAACCCTTACAAAAATCAATCTATTGTACTGTACAGTATATGTGCCCAGCTACAGTACTGTAGTTTGTTGCTCCATACGGTACGCCATACAGTATACTGCATTGTTGCGCGCTACACTGTGGCGTATTGAGTCTCATAGCACTGCGCATGCCCAGTTGTCTGTATTATACGGTACTTATAACTGTAGTTGTAAGTACAATACGGTAGACATTGTAGTGATTCCCTGACTCTAGGAACTACAGTACAGTAGATGCAGTAGTCTAGGGGGCTAATGCCTAGCCCTACTGCATCTACCATTTTCTTGTCCCGCTAGTTCGAGACCTTTAAAGTACATACTGTATACGGTAATTTTATTTTGTTTTAAATCTTCACTAATACAGTACATTATCCAGAAATTCTGGTATTTCTATGCCACAGTACTTTGACCAAAAAGTCTAACCTTGTTAATAAAAAATAAAAAGTGTAACCTTTCAAGCTTCAAACCCGCAAAAGGGTTGTACAGGCAGCGTAATGTATTGGTTTGATTATTTACCATTACACTACAGCCGCCTGCAATACCAAGTTTGCACCTGGCTTGAGTGTTTCCTACAATACTGTACGTCATCGTATCTCAGGCGCATGCCCAGATCTACTGTATACCCATTTAGCGCTTTTTGTTTTTTTTACTAAACTCAGTACATTTTATATATTAGGGGGTAAATGTACTAAGATGGTAGTGCTATTAAGTGATGTTGCCCATATCAACCAATCTGATTCCAGGTATTACTGTACAGTATCTTCTAGAAGGTGCTACTGTAGATAAATGCTAAGTACAGTAGAATCTGATTGGATGCTATGGGCAACATACAGTACAGTAACTTCTTAAATAGTACTCCCATCTTAGTAAATTTACCCCTACAAGTTTCACTTTTTCCCCCCAATTTTTTTCCTTCCGCCCCCCCAAAATGAAAGTGAATTTTTAGTGTGTTCTGACTTTTTTTAAAAAACTTACGCTGTTTACAGTACCTTTAGGGGACGTTTAAGGCTTCCCGCAACATTGCACCCCAATTCACCGAATTTTTCCGCCTGCTATTCATACAGTAGGCGAAACTTTTTTACATACTGTCTTACTGTACATTGCATTGACTTCCCGCCTACAGTAGGCAGAAAAGCTTTCAAATTGAATACAGCGATAATTTCACGCCTGGCAAAATGACGTAATCTCCCAAACTATTTTTAGCCAATCCCGTGTTTTTGCTCCAATGGGTGAAAAAGTGCCAACCAATGTTCTCCCAACTGTCATCTCACAGGCTGTGTTTGAAAAATGACAGTTGGGAGCTGATTGACTGACACCTTATAACTTTTTTATCACTTCTCACTGTCTAACACTGCTTAGTACAGTAAATAGACCCCCTTGGAGTGAAAAGACGAGACCGGCTAAAAACAGTAAATAGACCACCCCAAAATTGAAAACGTCCCTCAGTGTATACAGTACTGTATGTCTACTGTACTGTATTCTACTGTAAGTGCCGGGCAGCTGTGAAATCACTGTGATGGGCAACAGGGATACTGTACAGTATATGACTGTGGGCGTCAACCCCCATCGGCCGGCGCGCCCCTGGTGAGTGAAATCCTGGCAAATAGGACGATACACCCCTGCATCTGTGTGTTAATGACTTTTTGTACAGTACCTTTTTAATGACAGATGCACGTGTTGGGTCTCAGGCGCACTTAAAGACTGATTTACATACAGTACAAACACCAATTGTATAAATTAATGACAATTTTTATTTAACCTACAGTAACATGCTTTACAGAGGGGGGGGGCGGGGGAACTTGTTTAGCTTTCCACTCCTGTAGTCCTCTACTGTCACACGCTTCTTTCTTCTGCCGCTGGCATGTCCTGGAGTTCCAAGCTGGACACGGACATGACTACTGTACAGTACCTACAGTAGGAGGAAAGAGATGACGTGAGAACAGTCCTTCCTCAATGCCGACCGATACGCCCTATTGGGGGACCGAGGACTACACAAAAAGAGTTGGCTTTTAATTTAAAATCATCACTGGCACTTTTGGCCTCAGATTCAGAGTTTCACCTATACCAGGTGCAGACTCTACCGTGCATCAGAGTGCAAGGTCCACTGTACGCCCTGAAGAAAGGAGGATAGGCAGAGACAAACAGACAGTAAAAGACAGACACACAGGTTCTCACCGGAGATGCTCTTGTTCTTCATCCTGCTTGATCCCACACACCCTGTACTGTAGGAGAGAGAATCCGCTGTGCAGGGCCCTTCCTTGCTCTAACAGTGTCACACTAATCCACTTCTCCACATTAATATATGCCCTAACTAACCAGACTAACAATTTTATTAATAACTACAGTAATTTGTATTATACTGTAATTAAGCCTGGTGGTGAAATACTGTAAGCAGTGCCCCTAGGCCCACAGCCCATAATATAACGATAAAAAAAAAATACATGAAACAAGACAGTATTTGGGTGCCCCAGATGGAGGTGAACACCAGCTGTGTGAATACGATAACAGAGCACTAACATTACCAAAAATCTCACCTTATCCTGATGTCGAAGGGACCGCCGCTCTAACCATACAGTAGATGTACAGTAGAAGCCTGTCTCTCAATTCACGGTGCACCCACTACTGTATGTCTGCAACTATGGATGTGGATGTTGAAGCAGCCACTACTACTGTACTGTATATGAACTAAAGGAACCTGAAAACTTGAAACATCTGCATTACAAACGGCAACATTAAGCGCAGTAGCAGAAAGTGGCAGCTGCAGCACAATCTGTGACGATGCCAATGTGTGCCTTGGAACAGGGGTCAATGTACAGTAGGTGTAAGGAAAAGAGGAAAAGTATGAAGTACAGTACATAAGGTACAGTAAGGGAAAGTTATTGTAGACGAAGAGCTTATAAAATAAATTAGGAGAATACTGTATAATGTAGGGACAGAAAGCACAACCACAATACTGTACATACAGTACAGTATGGACACAGTGTACAGTACTTAGCAGTCCGAATCACAAACTGAAAAGAGGAAGTTAAACCCCTCCTCCACATTACAAATTATATACAGTACAGTATAAGCTACATAGCAGTTGCTTGACCGTTTCTTTCAATGACAACTGGTAAGACTCTATGGAGATGATCAATATAATTGTTACACTGGGCACGTGTCAATACTGTTCTCCAAAACTTCATTATCCCATCCAAAAGTTCCTGTTTAGTTGTTGGTTTCACATCAGACCTGATGAACCTCTTCAATTGGGCCCAGACCATTTCAATGGGATTCATGTCCGGTGACCAGGTAAGTAAAAAAAAAAATATTCAGTCACAGTACTGTACTTTAGTAAAAAGTGTACTAGAATAATTACTGCTTGGTACTGTACATACTTTTTGGTACAATAAACAGTTAATACAGTACTATAGGACAATACTCACTCTGGTGGTGTGCATTCCCAATTTATCCCTCTCTCTTCCATGAATTTTGCTGAAGCCGAATGTTTGGGATCATTATCCTGGAATAATCGATGTCCTGATGGGAAGCATTTTCTCACAAATGGCACCATACAGCAATCTACTATTTTTTCTTGGAAGAAGGTCTTATCCATGATGCCTAAAGAGATGAGAAATTGTCAGTAACAAGCATACACTGTACAGGACTGTAAATAATTTTTAGAACAAGCATTACTGTACTGCACCTTCAAAAATATAGATCGGTCCTGCACCCCAACGAGATATACCTCCCCATACATGGACTTTTAACGGATGCTTCGGACGTGGTTTAAGTGAGAGATGTGCACGGTGTCGGAAGGACAGTCTTGAGAACCTCTCGAGAGAAACCGAAGTTTCATCTGTGAAAATGACGTCATTAAAATTCTCTCCACTATCTATCCACCGTCGTGCTTGTTCAACTCTCTTTACTTTATTAACATCCCTTATCATGGGATTTATCCTGTGAAATAAAAACAAGTTTTAGTTTACTGTCATGTAAAATCAGTGCATTATTAATATACAGTGTATATATTTTACAGTATGTACAGTACCTTGTAGGGCCAAAAGTCCATCCCAGTTCCTTACGCATCCGTTTGATGCTGGAACAGGAGATGTCCAGGTCACATTCTGCTTTTAGAATATGTTTGATTTGTAAAGCTGTACGCTCATCATCCTCACAAGTCAATTTGTGCACAATCTTTTTGACGCTCCTACGGTAGAACACATACAGAGCATATAGCAATTATTGGACAGTTAGTGTTGAAATTGGAACACAATACAGTACCAATCTAGCAACATACAGTATACTGTAATAAAAAAAGGTTGATGTAAAGTACCTACCATGTGCATTTAGAAGGAAATCTATATCTGGTCCGCGTTCTCTCAAATGCATGATAGCGCACAGTCTGTAAACTAACAAGAGCACCACACTCTTTCAGCCAGGCCTGGATCTGTCGTGTTGTTTTGTGTTCTTTTTTCATGCTTGCAATTATCTTGCTGATGGCTTTGCTGATTTTTGCCATGTTTGACGACAAAATCTGTGTAAAGAACAAGAGAAATACGTTACAGTACTGTTGCTGAGTATACAGACTGAGTACAGTATACAGTACATAATTTAATGTTCAGTATCTTAAACACAGGGGGTTATTACATTCTTACTGTACATCAGCCATATCATGTACAGTATAACCAGCTAGTAAATTTCATTTTGCAGGCTGTTTAATAAATGATAGTTTTGAGCTAATTTGTGATATATATTTCCCAATTTAATCTCACATCAAGCTTTCATACAGTATGCCCCTAAATACGCAAATATGCATCTACCATATGAAGGAGACAAACAGGACAATAAACACAGCAATATTGCGACTGAAACTAAAATGGCCGCCGAGCAAAACAAGATGGTGACGGTCACTCACGGGAGACTATGAGGGGCAGCGGGAGGCTAGGGAACGATCGTTGTGTGTGTGATAGTTACTCCATACACAAATAAGCCTCTACGGGTATGTGTGAAGGACAGGGCATACCGAGGCAGCGGGACGATAAACACAGCAATATTGCGACTGAAACAAAAATGGCCGCCAAGCAAAACAAGATGGCGACGGTCACTCACGGGAGACTATGAGGGGTAGCGGGAGGCTAGGGAACGATCGTTGTGTGTGTGATAGTTACTCCATACACAAATAAGCCTCTACGGGGATGTGTGAAGGACGGGGCATACCGAGGTAGCGGCACGATAAACACAGCAATATTGCCACTGAAACTAAAATGGCCGCCGAGCAAAACAAAACGGTACCGTATATGCATTGAAAAGTCGCTGCGCAAATCAGCGTCTAACACAGCAAACTGCAAAATGACCGTGAACCTAGCAAGCTCCCATACTTACAGTACCAGCGGGTTGATACTGTAGGAAACACCTGTAGAAGCTCAGGGTACAGCAATGAGCAGCAACAACGGTGACTTAGAAGTCAGGCAGCGTTGCAGGTAGTAGTAGTAGTAGTAGTAGCTCAAGGGTTCGTACTGTTGATACGTGCCGATGAGACAATCCGAGCAGCAAGTCCGTACAGTTAAGTAGCAGATTCACAGTGTGGATAGCTAGTGCGGTCTGAGACGCTCTTTTATGCTACCAGAGACAAAAGAATTCCTTCCCGCAGAAAATCTGGCCGCTGATTGGTGTATTTGAAAAATGCACTTCCTTGTGGTCCAATGGCATGGCAGAGTTTCGGCGGCAAGGTTTTCTTTGTCTCTGGTAGCATAAAAGCGGCACGGAGATGCCAGTGGGTGGTGGTGGTGTAGCCACCATTGTTAGTGGAGGTATGACTGTGACTGTGGACAAAGAACAGTTTCCATCAAAACCATTTGGAAACAAATAAACTGTGTAATGGTGCGTACACACTACACGATATGCTCCCTGAGTCGCACACTTTTTCGCCTAGTGTGTACGCACCATAAATCTTGAACATAGCCTCTATAACAACTTAAAACAAACACAGACAGAGGGAGAAAAAGAGAGAGGGAGGGGGAGAGGAAGAGAGAAAGACAGAGAGAGAGAGAGACTGACAAGGGTAAAAAAGGAGAGCGATACAGTGCTGTATAAAACAATGTGGTGTACTTTACTTACGCGGCACGGAAATGCCAGTGGGTGGTGGTGGTGGTGTAGCCACCATTGTTGGTGGAGGTATGACTGTGACTGTGGACAAAGAACAGTTTCCATCAAAACCATTTGGAAACAAATAAACTGTGTAATGGTGCGTACACACTACACGATATGCTCCCTGAGTCGCCCACTTTTTTGCCTAGTGTGTACGCACCATAAATCTTGAACAGAGCCTCTATAACAACAAAAAATAAACACAGACAGAGGGAGAAAAAGAGAGAGGGAGGGGGAGAGGAAGAGAGAAAGACAGAGAGAGAGAGAGAGAGACTGACAAGGGTAAAAAAGGAGAGCGATACAGTGCTGTATAAAACAATGTGGTGTACTTTACTTACACGGCATGGAGATGCCAGTGGGTGGTGGTGGTGGTGGTGTAGCCAACATTGTTGGTGGAGGTATGACTGTGACTGTGGACAAAGAACAGTTTCCATCAAAACCATTTGGAAACAAATAAACTGTGTAATGGTGCGTACACACTACACGATATGCTCCCTGAGTCGCCCACTTTATCGCCTAGTGTGTACGCACCATAAATCTTGAACAGAGCCTCTATAACAGTGATTCCCAACCTCGGTCCTCAAGGCACACTAACAGTCCTGGTTTTAGTGATATCCATGCTTGTGCACAGATGGATAAATCAAAATAACTGAGGGACTGATTAAATCACCTGTGCTCAAGTATGGCTATCCTTAAAACCTGGACTGTTAGTGTGCCTTGAGGACCGTGGTTGGGAATCCCTGCTCTATAACAACAAAAACAAACACAGACAGAGGGAGAAAAAGAGAGAGGGAGGGGGAGAGGAAGAGAGAAAGACAGAGAGAGAGACAGAGAGAGACTGACAAGGGTAAAAAAGGAGAGCGATACAGTGCTGTATAAAACAATGTGGTGTACTTTACTTACGCGGCACGGAGATGCCAGTGGGTGGTGGTGGGGTAGCCGCCGGGGAGACGCCGTCAGTGGGTGCTGGTGTTGGTGGTGGTAGGACTGTGGACAAAGAACAGTTTCCATCAAAACCATTTGGAAACAAATAAACTGTGTAATGGTGCATACACACTACACGATATGCTCCCTGAGTCGTCCACTTTATCGCCCAGTGTGTACGCACCATTAATCTTGAACAGAGAGAAAAAGAGAGAGGGAGGGAGAGAAAGACAGAGAGGGAGAGAGAAAAAAGAGAGAGAGAAAAAGATACAGTACTCTACTTACGCGTACAGAGGCCAGGGAGCTGTGGCTCCGGCTGCTCCTGTTTGAATTTTTTAACTGTGTGTTTAAGAAAAAAAGATGATACGGTAGAAAAAATAACACCTACTGTACATACTGTACATAACACCAATACAAACACACAAAAAACGAGAGTGATACAGTAAAAGACAATTTATAGTACTGTATACTGTAGTAGTGTAAGGTACAGTACTTACGCGGGCAAAAACCCAAATTTGGGTCAGTGGGGGACTGGCGCCGAGGCTTTCCTTGTTGCAGAACTGTGGTGGGAAAAAAACAGAATGTTCCTGTTATACAAGTACAGTAGAGAAAGAATTACAGTAGGGCCTGATTCTGATCCGCGCGTTACCGGGTCGATTGTCCGGCAGTGCACACGCGAGCACCGGAGCAAGTGAGATGGGTCTTTGTAGTACGGGAGGGAGAGAGAGACACTGTGAACGTAAAAATAAGGAGTGCGATACAGTAGAAGACAATGTACAGTAGTGGACGGTACAGTACTTACACAAAATGGATTGCCTCCTTTTCCAGTCGTCCCTGGGAGGCTGGTGCCCTTCTGTGCCTTGCACTGTGGGTAAAAAAAAATTGTCATTTTGCATGAAAACAATATGGAAAAATGTCGCACACGCATCCTTGGTGATTTACTGCATACAGTACACACTAGATGATATGAACAACACTGTATAATGTACTGTACTGTATCATTGAACAATATTGTTAGCATTCATCCAAATCGTCTAGTGTGTATGCACCTAAAGACAGGTCACCGCAACATACTGTACAGTACTGGAAAATAAAAAAAACACAAGGAGAGAAAGAATTAGTGTGTATTGAGAAGAGGTTGGAGATGCATGGAGAGAGAGAGAGAGACAGTAAGTATACAGTGGTAGAACAATGTAATGTACAGTACACTACTGTACTTACAGATCGGGGCAGGGCTGCTGCCTGCTTCCACGATAAAGCAGTCATCTGTGTGTCAAAGAAAAACAAATGTTGACAAGTCAAAAAATTTATGAAAACACACGACAGAGCGAAAAAAAATAGAGAAAGAGACAGAGAAAGAAAAAGAGAGAGAGAGAACAATGTACTGTACTTACACAGACGCTCGCTGGGGCTGGCTGGGGGTATGGTCTCTGGAACTGAGGGAAAAAAAACATGTAACATGAGAAAGGGAAAAAAATGAGAGTGAGAGAAAGCGAGAGAAAAAAAGATAGAGAAAAAGAGAGAGAGAGGGGGGGAGAGAGAGGGAGGGAGAGAAAGATAGAGGGGGAGAGAGGGATAGAGAAAGAGAGAAATGGAGAGAGAATGAGAGAAAGAGAGGGAGGGAAAGAAAGAGAGGGAGGGAGAGAAAGAGAGAGAGAAAGCGAGAGAAAAAAAGAGAGAGAAAAAGAGAGAGAGGGGGGGGAGAGAGAGGGAGGGAGAGAAAGAAAGAGGGAGGGAGGAAGAGAAAGATAGAGGGGGAGAGAGGGATAGAGAAAGAGAGAAAGGGAGAGAGAGAGAGAAGGGGAGAGAAAGAAAGAGGGAGAGAAAGAAAGAGAGGGAGGGAGAGAAAGAAAGAGAGAGAAACAAAGGAGAGGGAGAGAGAGAAAGATAGAGGGGGAGAGAGGGATAGAGAAAGAGAGAAAGATAAAGAAAGGGAGAGAGAAAGAGAGAGAAATAAAAGAGAGAAAGAGACAGAGAGAAAAATAGAGAGAGAGAGAGAAAAAGAGAGAGAACAATGTACTGTAGTGTACAGTACTGTACTTACGCAGACTCTCGCTGGGGGCGGCTGGGGGTACCATCTCTGGCACTGTGGGAAAAAAAACATGTAAAGAGAGAGAAAGAGAGAGAGAAAAAAAGAGCGAGACAGGGAGAGAAAGACAGAGAGATAGGGGGAGAGGGCGAGAGAGAAAGACAGAGGGAGAGAGAAAGAGAGATAGAAAGAGAGGAAGAGAGAGAGGGAGAGACAGAGAGAGAGGGAGAGGGAGGGAGAGAAAGAAAGAGAGGGAGGGAGAGAAAGAAAGAGAGAGGGAGAAAGAGAGAGAGAAAGAGAGAAAAAAAAGAGAGAGAGAAACAAAGGAGAGGGAGAGAGAGAAAGATAGAGGGGAGAGAGGGATAGAGAAAGGGAGAGAGAAAGAGAGAAAGGGAGAGAAAGAAAGAGAGGGAGAGAAAGGAGAGGGAGAGAGAGAGAGAGAAAGATAGAGGGGGAGAGAGGGATAGATAAAGAGAGAAAGATAAAGAAAGGGAGAGAGAAAAAGAGAGGAAAAAAAGAGAGAAAGAGACAGAGAGAGAAAAAGAGAGAGAGAGAGAGAAAGGAGAGGGAGAGAGAGAAAGATAGAAGGGGAGAGAGGGATAGAGAAAGAGAGAAATGGAGAGAGAATGAGAGAAAGAGAGGGAGGGAAAGAAAGAAAGAGAGGGAGGGAGAGAAAGAGAGAGAAAAAAAGAGAGAAAAAGAGAGAGAGAGAGAGGGGGGAGAGAGGGGGGGAGCGAGAGGGAGGGAGAGAAAGAAAGAGAGAGAAACAGGAGAGAGAGACAGAGAGAGAGAGATACATACTCAACTGTAACATTACAACAGTATATACTGTACTGTATTACAGTATTAATACAAAATGTCCTATAGTATAAAACTATATACAGTACTTACTTGGCTGGGGAGGGGAGTCTGGGTCCTCCTCTTGCCCTGGGGAGGGCTGAGGCACTTCAATGTCTTCAACTAAAATACACAAGGACAGAAACAGTTATTGTGTAAGGAGAAGACGTTGGAGATGTTTTAAGAGAGAGAGAGAGAAACAGAGGGAGACAGGGAGAGAAAGAGAGAGAGAGAAAAAGAAAGAGAAAAACAGGGAAAGAGAGCGAAAAAGAGAGAGAGGAAAATTAAAGAGAAAGAGAAAGAAAGAGGGAGAGAGAGAAACATAGAGATAAAGAGAGAGAGAGAGAAAAAGAAAAACAGAGGGAGAGAAAGAGAGATAAAGAGAGAGAGAGAGATACAGTATTGTAGAAAAAAATGTGGTGTAGTGTACTTACGAGGCCAGATGAGGCCACTGGGGCCAGGACTGTAGGCTTCCGTTGGTGATACTGTTTAAAAAATATAATATTACTATTACACTAGTACAGAAAAGAGAGACACTGAGAAAGAGAGAGAGGGATAAAGAGAGAGAGAAAGAGATACCGTAGGTAGAGAGAGACTGAAAAGGGAAGAAAAGGAGAGATCTACAGTGCTGTAGAAAACAATGTGGTGTACTGTACTTACAGGGCAGGGGGCTTCCTGCTGCCTCCTCATCAATGACGAGTCTGTCTGTGTGTACAGTATAAGAAAAAAAATATTATACAAAAAATCAAAAAGGCAGTAGCATGACACTATTGTGTCCATACTGTAACTGTTGTAATCATTACCACTGTCATTTGAGGAGGCTGCAGAAGGTGGTGGTGCTGGTGGTCGTGGAGGTAGGACTGTGGAAAAAGAACACTGTACTGTCAGTTTCCCTCAAAACCATTTTTAAACAAATAAACTGTACAAATTTTGTCCAGAGTCTCCATAACACCAAAAAAAACCACACAAATGAGAGAGAGAGAGAGAGAGAGAGAACAGTGTAGAGTAGTGTGTACTGTACTTACTCCGAAAATTCACCCCACTGGGCCCGGCTGCTGCCGGTGGTGGTGGTGTCGGCAGTGGTGGCGCTGCCGGGGCAGGGGGGGCTTCTCGCCCTGTGGGGAAAAATACATGTCGTCATTAAGGAGAATTTGAAAACAAGAGTTCAGACCTCTATTCCAAATTGGAGAGGGATTACGGTACAGTACTGTAGATGGCCTTAGGGAATTAGCTATTGATTAAAATACAAACCAATACAGTATACTGTAGTACAAAAACTACTGTAGTCTGTGAAGCTGGCATTGGGCCCAAAATAAAACAGTATGGTACTGTATTGTCCTGTATATAAAAAAAATATACAGTCCAGTAAAGTACTGTATGACCAAGTGGTGCAATGTCACACATACTGTAGGCTATGTGGGTGGCACTGTCGCCACCCCACGAGCTGTACAAGATGGCACATGCGCATGACACTGGAGCCCGAACCCAGCGGAGGACCCCGCTGAGGACTTTGCGAGACCTCGCCGTAGGGGTACGTACGGTATAAATAAATACAGTACCAGTGGAATTTTCGTTTGTATCACAGTGATACCAAACAAAATTTCTCCCTGGTATTTCCGTTCGTTTGTAAATGGGGCACAGAGTGAGAAGTGAAAAGATACCAGCCAATCAGCTCCCAAATTTCATTTTTCAAACAGCCTGTGAGATGACAGTTGGGAGCTGATTGGAGACCCCTGAATCTGTGCATGACGTACAGTAATAATGTCAGACTTAAAGGGGGCAGGGCCAGCACAGAAAAATAGTGTGTACAGTACTGTAGGTTAACATAGATTTGGTCGACAGAGATAAGAATGGTGGATCAATCAACTTGCCTTTTGTTACTGTAGGTTTATTAATCAAACAAGCCATGTCGACCAATAGTGTGTAACCCTTTAGTCCATGTACAGTACTGTAGATTTAATCAGCCTGTCAATCAAATGTCTGCCAGTCATGTCAGTATGTGTTAACAACTGTCAGTCATCGTCAGATACTGTACTATCCAACACCCTACAGTGCAGTGTACAGTAATGTAGAGTATGTCAGAGTCGTGCATTGTACTGTATTCGTTATTGTACAGTATACTGTAATTCATGTGATTATACAGCAATACTGTACTTACTTCACCTTATATGCCTCCGGATGCACTGTAGGCAAGGCCTATCCCTCCTCAGCAGGTCACTCCACCTGTGCTGCAGTGAGCGAACATTGCGGCGCAGGCCGTATAGCCTGTGGATCTCACGGCTTGCACTTCTGTAGGTGAGCTCTTTGTCTTGGTTAGTGGCGAACGCTTGGTCCCGCCACTTAACCAACACAAAGAGCTCGCCGGACGAGTAGCGTCTTGCCCTCATAGAAGCCATTTTGACTAGCCAGTGACGCACATCGTACTTCGCACAACGTACGGCGTCCTCCTACTGGGCATGCGCCCGCCAGAGATGGAAATGCAACAGCATTACAGTAGAGTACAAATACTGTACCGACTGCAGTAATACAGCCAACTGCGCATGCTCAGTGATAGCAGTTATGAAATCACTATTCTGTGGTGCTAAATTGTACGGCACCGTCAGTTTTGAATATTCAGTACAGGCACATTCATAGCGGCACACTAGTTGTCCTAGCAGACAGGGGATGGTGTCTTTGGCAATGGTGACAATTCGTAGCATTTTTCAGGACACTAGGGCAGAGCTGACTGCTTACAGTAAATGGATTAACAAAGCTTCCTTTATTATGGTAATGTGAGGCTCTTGGCTTGCTTTGGGGGAAGGGACCTGATGCACTGTGTATGACTCTCGGCCCACTGGGCATGCGCCAGAAATCCCATCGCAACCCTCCTACTGGGCATGCGCCCGCCAGAGATGGAAATGCAACAGAATACAATACTGTACCGACTGCAGTAATACAGCCAACTACGCGCATGCTCAGTGATAGCATAGCGCTACATGGCGTATGGCTTGGCGCCACAGATCCCATTGTACCCCCCTCCATTTCTAATCCATCGCAGATGGCTGACAGCCACCATAACGCCAACCGTGTAATACAGAGAGCTCTCTCTCATACAGATCCCACTACTACCGTACTTAGTGTGCAAGGTTGGAGCAGCATCACCAATGTCATCAGTTTGGGATGCAACGCTATTTTGCGCATCAAACGCACAGTCAGCTTTGAACACAGAGCGCTCTCTCACAGACGGAAACCACTCTCAGACACAGTCCAAGGGACGTAGCCATAGTGCACAAGGCTGAGAACGCATATGCGTTGTCGCATGTTTGCATTTTGCGGTTTCTGGGCGCACAGTTTGTGATGCAGAGGCCTGTCTCACATTCTAGACAGTAGTTTCACTAACAGTTTTTGCAGTTATGAAATCACTATTCTGTGGTGCTAAATTGTACGGCACCGTCAGTTTTGAATATTCAGTACAGGCACATTCATAGCGGCACACTAGTTGTCCTAGCAGACGGGGGATGGTGTCTTTGGCAATGGTGACAATTCGTAGCATTTTTCAGGACACTAGGGCAGAGCTGACTGCTTACAGTAAATGAATTAACAAAGCTTCCTTTATTATGGTAATGTGAGGCTCTTGGCTTGCTTTGGGGGAAGGGACCTGATGCACTGTGTAGGACTCTCAGCCCACTGGGCATGCGCCAGAAATCCCATCGCAACCCTCCTACTGGGCATGCGCCCGCCAGAGATGGAAATGCAACAGAATACAATACTGTACCGACTGCAGTAATACAGCCAACTACGCGCATGCTCAGTGATAGCATAGCGCTACATGGCGTATGGCTTGGCGCCACAGATCCCATTGTACCCCCCTCCATTTCTAATCCATCGCAGATGGCTGACAGCCACCATAGCGCCAACCGTGTAATACAGAGAGCTCTCTCTCATACAGATCCCACTACTACCGTACTTAGTGTGCAAGGTTGGAGCAGCATCACCAATGTCATCAGTTTGGGATGCAACGCTATTTTGCGCATCAAACGCACAGTCAGCTTTGAACACAGAGCGCTCTCTCACAGACGGAAACCACTCTCAGACACAGTCCAAGGGACGTAGCCATAGTGCACAAGGCTGAGAACGCATATGCGTTGTCGCATGTTTGCATTTTGCGGTTTCTGGGCGCACAGTTTGTGATGCAGAGGCCTGTCTCACATTCTAGACAGTAGTTTCACTAACAGTTTTTGCAGTTATGAAATCACTATTCTGTGGTGCTAAATTGTACGGCACCGTCAGTTTTGAATATTCAGTACAGGCACATTCATAGCGGCACACTAGTTGTCCTAGCAGACGGGGGATGGTGTCTTTGGCAATGGTGACAATTCGTAGCATTTTTCAGGACACTAGGGCAGAGCTGACTGCTTACAGTAAATGGATTAACAAAGCTTCCTTTATTATGGTAATGTGAGGCTCTTGGCTTGCTTTGGGGGAAGGGACCTGATGCACTGTGTAGGACTCTCAGCCCACTGGGCATGCGCCAGAAATCCCATCGCAACCCTCCTACTGGGCATGCGCCCGCCAGAGATGGAAATGCAACAGAATACAATACTGTACCGACTGCAGTAATACAGCCAACTGCGCATGCTCAGTGATAGCATAGCGCTACATGGCGTATGGCTTGGCGCCACAGATCCCATTGTACCCCCCTCCATTTCTAATCCATCGCAGATGGCTGACAGCCACCATAGCGCCAACCGTGTAATACAGAGAGCTCTCTCTCATACAGATCCCACTACTACCGTACTTAGTGTGCAAGGTTGGAGCAGCATCACCAATGTCATCAGTTTGGGATGCAACGCTATTTTGCGCATCAAACGCACAGTCAGCTTTGAACACAGAGCGCTCTCTCACAGACGGAAACCACTCTCAGACACAGTCCAAGGGACGTAGCCATAGTGCACAAGGCTGAGACCGCATATGCGTTGTCGCATGTTTGCGTTTTGCGGTTTCTGGGCGCACAGTTTGTGATGCAGAGGCCTGTCTCACATTCTAGACAGTAGTTTCACTAACAGTTTCTGCAGTTATGAAATCACTATTCTGTGGTGCTAAATTGTACGGCACCATCAGTTTTGAATATTCAGTACAGGCACATTCATAGCGGCACACTAGTTGTCCTAGCAGACGGGGGATGGTGTCTTTGGCAATGGTGACAATGCGTAGCATTTTTCAGGACACTAGGGCAGAGCTGACTGCTTACAGTAAATGGATTAACAAAGCTTCCTTTATTATGGTAATGTGAGGCTCTTGGCTTGCTTTGGGGGAAGGGACCTGATGCACTGTGTATGACTCTCGGCCCACTGGGCATGCACCAGAAATCCCATCGCAACCCTCCTACTGGGCATGCGCCCGCCAGAGATGGAAATGCTACAGAATACTATACTGTACCGACTGCAGTAATACAGCCAACTGCGCATGCTCAGTGATAGCATAGCGCTACATGGCGTATGGCTTGGCGCCACAGATCCCATTGTACCCCCCTCCATTTCTAATCCATCGCAGATGGCTGACAGCCACCATAGCGCCAACCGTGTAATACAGAGAGCTCTCTCTCATACAGATCCCACTACTACCGTACTTAGTGTGCAAGGTTGGAGCAGCATCACCAATGTCATCAGTTTGGGATGCAACGCTATTTTGCGCATCAAACGCACAGTCAGCTTTGAACACAGAGCGCTCTCTCACAGACGGAAACCACTCTCAGACACAGTCCAAGGGACGTAGCCATAGTGCACAAGGCTGAGACCGCATATGCGTTGTCGCATGTTTGCGTTTTGCAGTTTCTGGGCGCACAGTTTGTGATGCAGAGGCCTGTCTCACATTCTAGCGCTACATGGCGTATGGCTTGGCACCACAGATCCCATTGTACCCCCCTCCATTTCTAATCCATCGCAGATGGCTGACAGCCACCATAGCGCCAACCATGTAATACAGAGAGCTCTCTCTCATACAGATCCCACTACTACTGTACTTAGGCCCTGATTCAGACCCACTCGCAAGTGGGCGTACGCACGTTCGCCGTACGTAAAAAAATATTTAAATTCAAGCACTCGCTCGTTTTTTCCTACGCAGCTAAAAATCCGCCCCAAACTCAGCCGACCCCCTCCTCTAACTAACGAGCGTGCCAAATAGCGAGCGTACATCCCCGAAATGGCTTGAAGGGAACGCACGCACAAGTACAAACCGGAAGTGGTACTGTCAGATTCCGATGACCTGCTCGTTTTTTCGGCCTACCTTCCTCAATCGTATCATGCCAATCAATATATCAATTAGCTTAATTTATTTTTTTTTTCAACACAATGCAATAAACTTTAATCTTGTCCGTGTTTGTATTTGCTCGCAGAATACGTACGGCTGAAACCTTCGCTTTTATTGTTCCAAAGACATGTTAGCCCCAATTAAACAATTGTTCTATTTGTTTGTCTCCCCACAATTTTTCTGTGGTTCATTTCTTTATTTAAATTAGCTTACGCATGTCACTGCATCAAGCCTATCATAACTCTCAAGAGATTTCTGGCCCTGTCGAACACATGACTCATACACTAACCAATAGAATTGGTCCTGTTAATTTCCCAAACACATTAGCCAATCAAATTTTTTTTGGGTGCTTTATTAAAAATATTTTGTCAAAAAAACACCATTGCCATCATGAGATCCGCCGCATTCACCAGGCGCGAACTGCTGGTGCTGACGGAGGTGATGGACAGGAGGATCACAGTCAGCCTCCACCCATCTCCAATAGGCGCAAGCGTTCCGCATATGCGGAGGTACGTCGACGCCTGCGCTCCTTCGGCTCACGCCGACATATTGGCCAGCTGGAGCGCAGGTGGTCGGACCTGCACCGGCAGATGCCCCGCTTGCTGGCATGCTTTCGCATGCAGATTGCGGAAAGTAAGTGTTCTGGACTGTGGTTTTCAAGTTTTTCTTGTGGGCCCTAACTGCGTGTGCATGTTTTCATGTCTGTCCTATTGAGTCATTGTAGTCATATCTGCATGTGCATGTTTTCATGTCTGTCCTATTGAGTCATTGTAGTCATATCTGCATGTGCATGTTTTCATGTCTGTCCTATTGAGTCATTGTAGTCATATCTGCATGTGCATGTTTTCATGTCTGTCCTATTGAGTCATTGTAGTCATATCTGCATGTGCATGTTTTCATGTCTGTCCTATTGAGTCATTGTAGTCATATCTGCATGTGCATGTTTTCATGTCTGTCCTATTGAGTCATTGTAGTCATATCTGCATGTGCATGTTTTCATGTCTGTCCTATTTTTTTTTTGGTTTCCTGTTGAAACTAACAATTTTTTGGTCATTTTTTAGGGGCACAGCAAACACTACGGCGGCATCGCCACACAAGACGCCGGTCCCGGCCCCTCTCTCCAACCCCCAATTCCTCTATTCCCCCCTCCTCCCCAGACCCTGTGGCCGATATTTCTGGCCTACTTCCCCTCCAGCCCAATTCCCCCTCTCCTCCATCCGTCCCTCCTCCAAATACCCCCTCCCAGGATCAAGAAAACACCTTGCCCCTCGGGTTGGGGAATGTAGCCACCTCCGAGGTGGTCCAGGGAGTGGCTTCTGGCTCTGTCGTTTTGGAGAACGGTATGTTTTTAAAGTTTATTTTGGACACCACAAACTGTTTGTATGTAATCATGTGTCGTCCCCATTTTTTTTAACTTTTTTTCGCCTTAGGGTATTTTTGGGGGTTGTCTTTACCTGTTCCTGCTGATGTCACCATACACATATCACACCTGTGTGCCATTTTTTAGGGCCCTTGTATTTTTGGCATACGACATTTTGGGGTTCTGGGTTTTATCCGTGTAATTTTTTTTTGGCCCACAAGCTTGTAAGTTTGTGTTTGCTTGTTTTTTGTTTTTTTACAATGTTACCTCATTATCGATTTATTAATCCCCAAACTTTTGTCACCCACAGAGGAACAGAGGCGTCGGGAAGAGATTCTGAATTGTGTGGGCCGTATGCGGGAGCAGGTCACCGGGCTAATGCAGGGCCTTGAGCATCTGTTGGTCCTCCTTAGGAATTAGTTTTTTTTTTATTTTTTTTACAAATTGTTTATTAATAAATCTGTTTAAAATCAAGCTCTGTCTCATGCGTTTGGAGTAAATCCAAGATTCTTTACACTGACATAAGTAGACTCTTAAAGCAAGGTTTGCCCCAGAAACTCACTACAGATTGTGTGTTGTATTTCGAATGCAAACAGGCACAAGAAACACCTCCCAGTACCAATGTCATTTTCCTTTTTTGTGGTGGTCAACATGATAGTTTACACCATTTTTCAGGTTCCTATTTGGTGGCCAAACTGCTCAGGACAATCTTACGAAGGAAACTGATTGTACACGATTTCTTGTTGTGTTGGTTAGTACCCCGAAAACATATTACATTTTAGCTCCACTTGCTTCATTACTGGGTTACCCCTTAAGTAAAATTAACGTTTGGGAGTTTGTTTACACTTGCTTCTAACGTGCCCAAAAAGGAAACAAATTACACTCTCCAAATATTTATTCACAACACAAATCAAAATCCAAAGTGGTCACTCACAAACAAAACACACAGTGATAATCAGAAAAACTCCACATACCAAAAAAAGTAAACAAACACACAACAAATCAAGAACTGGTTGACGAAGGTCCATGCCCACATGATTTCAAAAATATGGCGTTGCAATATTGGTGTCAGAATATATTCCCGAAGTTTCCACAGAAAGGTTTTGGAAGGGTAGCAGGAAGTAGTCATCGTGGGAGTGCCAAAGATTATGCAAACAAACAGAAGATGGTGCAAGAATTAATATAAAAAAAGATGAATGTTAAAAAAACGGAACACATTGGGTATACACACTGTTGTTTGATCAATAATTACCTAAAATATCGGGCCACCACATCATTGCGTATGGCCCCCCCAGATACTGACCTCCGACCAACCTCGGGGGGGCCATCCTCAGGTAAGGCATCCTCTGGCTGCATTGGAACACCACTCCTTATGGCGATGTTGTGAAATATCCCACACAGGACCACAATTTTCGAAACCATATCCGGCAAATACATGAGCTCGCCACCAGAGCGGTGGAGGCATCTGAATCGGCCTTTTAAAAGGCCGATACAGCGCTCCACCACTTGCCTGGTGGCTGTAAGTGCGGTATTAAACTCACTTTGTGGACCTGGTGTGGGAGCCAAGTAAGGAGTGAGCAGCCAGGGCATGCAAGGGTATCCACTGTCTCCTGTGAAAAAGAATAGACAACATCAGGATCACTGTGTATCAAGCTTAACATTGTTATGTACTAATGGTCTCCACTTACCCAGAAGCCACGCATCACCAGCTTGTTGGTTGTTTAATTTGTGCCATTTCCCTGATTGCCGGATGATGAAGGAGTCATGTGCACTTCCTGGTAATTTTGCATTCAGGGACAGGATCTGGAGGGAGGCATCACATACCACCATTACATTCAGGGAGTGATAGTGTTTCCTGTTTCGAAATATGGCCTCCAGCCGTGCTGGAGGCTGAAGTGGTATGTGAGTACCATCCACAACCCCTATGATGTGTGGGAAGCCAGCTATTTGGTAAAATTTGGCCTTGGCCACACTAAGGGCACCCATATCCAAAGGCATTTGAATAAAATGATGGAGGTGCTTGAAAAGTGCCTCCATCACTGCCCTCAGGATCCGGGAAAAGAAGGATTGGGAGATGCCCGCCACTATTCCCACCGTTGTTTGAAACGATCCTGAGGCACAGAAATGTAACACCACCATAAATTGCGTAAGTGGTGGTATTGCTGTAGGACTGTCAATTTGCCGCTCAAGATCACTCTCTATTAATGAGAGAGTGTCTATGATGATTTTGGGAGGAAGACGGTAGCGTCTTAAAACCTCATCATCGGGCATTCCAAAAAGGGTGACACGTGTTCGAAATATCTGGGGCCTTGCACGCCTACGATGCCTACGCCTGGGACGAGATTGAGGTTGGTCGGCTTCCGGGAGCATGGCCAGAACAATCCGCCCTAGATCAACCTGAAATGGCAAGATTGGAATGTAAGGCTTTGGACCCACCCCAAAAGAAAATTCAAAACAACTTAGCTTGATGATACCATCCATTGCTGCTTACATGCCGGGGTATTGTCATGATACGTCCAAACTGAAATTAATCACAAAAATAATTTTACAAATTTCACTCTGTGCATTTTTGTTTCTAAATTTTGTGCTAGACCAAACTTAAAATATGCGAAACACACATTTGGCAAAAGTGCAAAACGACATTGCACACAGTACATCAAAATGGGTTGAAATGTTTGCACAAAAAGCGAAAGGGCAACCTCAAAAATATAAAAATGAATAATAAGCATTTTAAAAAGCGCTAATTAGTTTGCAAATACAAGTCACAATAGTAAGTAGTAAAAATGCGCTAATTAGTTCGCAAATACAAGTCACAATAGTAAGTATTTTAAAAAGCGCTAATTAGTTCGCAAATACAAGTCACAATAGTAAGTAGTAAAAATGCGCTAATTACTTTGCAAATACAAGTCACAATAGTAAGTAGTAAAAAGGCGCTAATTAGTTCGCAAATACAAGTCACAATAGTAAATAGTAAAAATGCGCTAATTAGTTTGCAAATACAAGTCACAATAGTAAGTAGTAAAAATTCGCTAATTAGTTCGCAAATACAAGTCACAATAGTAAGTAGTAAAAATGCGCTAATTAGTTCGCAAATACAAGATAAAAAATGGACTTACCAAGAGCAAATATATAAGAGGCCAAATCAAAAGGTCTTTGGGTCCGAAATTAATCAAAAGCTAAAATAGATGAAATTAGGGATCCAAAATTTAAAAAAACGAAGAAACACAATGAAACAACAATTGATCAAAAGTTAGACTTCACAAAACTTACCAAATCAAGAAACGAGGTCCAAAAAATAAAAAGCAAAAAAGAGAACGGAAAATAAAAACGCAAATCTACCAAACAAAATAATCTCCAACCGCCAACTCCTTTATACGCAAACAATACACTCCAGCCAAGGTAACCTCCAACAATCCAAAAATGCCACCTCGACTCGAGACACACCAAGCCATAAATAGTGTTTCGTTTCCCGCACAAATTAAGGAGGGATCATAGGAACGCACAATCAATGATGCGGCCGCAAAATAAGGACGCATGTATAAAAATACGTCACGAAAACACATTAAAATTCTGGTGTATTTCTTGTTTGGACCTCAGACATGGCGACAGACCAGGGAAACAATGCCCAAGAGTCAGGCGGTAAGTCTTTCATGCATTTTGTATCAATGATTAATTTGAAACATAAGATTGGGCAAGTTGTGATTTTGTGAAATCTGAATATTTACACAAATAGGTGAGGAGGATGACATGGAAGAGGCTGCTGGGCCCAGTATTCCGGCCAAAGCTGCCAAAAAAAAAAGGCAGCCACATTTCACAAGAAAGGAGATGGAGGTTTTGATACAGAAGTGTGTGGACATCCTGCCACAGGCAGAGGAGGAACATGAGTCTAAGCCAGAAGGGGTGCATGTGGGAAGAGGTAGCCGTTGCTGTCAATAGGGTGGGTGATTATGTCCGTCTAGCCCGGGATGTCAAACGGCGGTAAGTAAACACTTGCCCCCCCTAAAAACAAACACCATTTTAAACAAAAGGCTAATGGCTTCCATTTTTTACCACAGATGGGGCGACTTCAAATATCGCCTAAAGCAAAAACTTGCGGACAGGGCTAGGCATGCAAGGGGGACAGGTGGGGGTCCGACCCCTGGGTCATTGGAGTTGACGGATTTAGAAGAGCTGGCACAGGGGTGTGTGCAGCCTGTGGAGGTGTTTGGCGTGTCCAACATGGATACGGACATGCCAGACTTTGCGGCTCCTCATGTTGTCCCAGGTAAATCTTTTGATGTCATCAACTCTGAAATGTTATTGTGCCAATATGTAGATTCTAATGTGAGGCTTTTCTCTTTTTTCCTAACAGAGACACAGGCGGATGAGTCTGCTCCAGAGGGGAGCCTTGGCCGCCGAATTTCTGCTGGCTCTGCAGGGGAGGAACCAGTACATCCGGCTGAGGACCCTGCAGAAGCCAGTCCAGGGCAATCCCCCTCGCAGGCAGTGTCCCTCCTCACAGAACTCAATTTCAAATTGGATTTCCATACGGAGATTCTGCAGAGGATGGACGCCAGTCTGGTACGGGTGGCTGAGGCCCTGGAGCAAAATGCTGCGGCCAACGTGACCATTGGTCAGGCCCTGGCGGAAAATACCAGGGCCAACATCCGCATCGCCAATGCCCTGGAGCAGCTCGTTCGCCAGCACATGGTGGAGCCTACCTCCCTTCTTGCCGGAACATCAGGATCCTCCACCTCTGGCACAACATCAGCCAATCCTCCAAATGTGCCTAGCCCTGTGCCTAGTCCAGAGGCCACAACATCTGCCTCTGGACAGGCCAGCCCGATAACATCCCGGACCCGGTCTGGCGCCCTCCCTCCCCCATCCAAACGGGTGAAAAAACGGTGACAGCAATGGTGACTTTTCCCACAATCCTTCTGTGCTTGGCTCATATTCCTTTCTGGTCAAAAATTCCCTCTCCTTTCTTGTGAAATGTTTTTAAATTTTGGATGTATGTTTATGTCAACAGTTATGTTGGGCCAATTTGTTTGATTTTGGGACATATCTTTGGCAAAAAAAGATGTCCCCAATATTTTAATTTTTTATTTTTTTGTTTGAGCAATAAATTGAAACAAAAAATCTGACATTGGATTGTGAAATTATTGTACAAATGGGTTACATTTAATCCTGGACCAAAAGGCAAAAACTGGCAAAAAACAAGAAAAATTTAAAAAAAAAGAAATGGGCTCTTTAAGGAACGTTTAAAAAATCATATAACGAGGCAAATTCAAGAGGCAAAAATAAAATGGTGCGAAAATTAAAACATGATGACATTATTGTTACAATAGGCCCTAACCACCAAATTGAGGGCAAAATAAACCCACACAAATGTACGCAAATTGATTGTGTCATCCTGACATTAGCAGCTCTGAGTTCCACCTGCGTACAGTTTTGTGCTATCCCAAAAAACTGATTTCAAAACACATGCCAAGCCGGTTTTCAATCCAACACTAATTGCTTTTCAGCCCTCCCGCGATTTATCGCAACAACATCGTGGAGTCCTGGGACGGAGAAGGCCATCGCCAATGTGGTCGAGTAATCCAGACCCTAAGCTGTGCGAGCATTTTGAAGGGAAAGAGGATCATCCAGTGACGTATGAGTCGGTCCGAACACATTTTACGCTCGCATTTGCTAATGTATGTACGCCCCAAAAACGCCTCGCCACGCCTGCGTTTTTCCATCACCACCCCCGTCAACACCCAAAAACGCCCTGTTCTGTCAATCACATTTGACATGTCACTTCCTGTACGCTATTTGACGAACGAGACCAAAAAAACTCGCAATCTGCCGTACGCACATGCGCAGTGTTACACCGACGCATGCGCGGTTATTCAACATCGGAACGCAACGAGCGTACTGCTGTTTGCGAGTGGCTCTGAATGACGGCCTTAGTGTGCAAGGTTGGAGCAGCATCACCAATGTCATCAGTTTGGGATGCAACGCTATTTTGGGCATCAAACGCACAGTCAGCTTTGAACACAGAGCGCTCTCTCACAGACGGAAACCACTCTCAGACACAGTCCAAGGGACGTAGCCATAGTGCACAAGGCTGAGACCGCATATGCGTTGTCGCATGTTTGCGTTTTGCGGTTTCTGGGTGCACAGTTTGTGATGCAGAGGCCTGTCTCACATTCTAGACAGTAGTTTCACTAACAGTTTCTGCAGTTATGAAATCACTATTCTGTGGTGCTAAATTGTACGGCACCGTCAGTTTTGAATATTCAGTACAGGCACATTCATAGCGGCACACTAGTTGTCCTAGCAGACGGGGGATGGTGTCTTTGGCAATGGTGACAATTCGTAGCATTTTTCAGGACACTAGGGCAGAGCTGACTGCTTACAGTAAATAGATTAACAAAGCTTCCTTTATTATGGTAATGTGAGGCTCTTGGCTTGCTTTGGGGGAAGGGACCTGATGCACTGTGTAGGACTCTCGGCCCACTGGGCATGCGCCAGAAATCCCATCGCAACCCTCCTACTGGGCATGCGCCCGCCAGAGATGGAAATGCAACAGAATACAATACTGTACCGACTGCAGTAATACAGCCAACTGCGCATGCTCAGTGATAGCATAGCGCTACATGGCGTATGGCTTGGCACCACAGATCCCATTGTACCCCCCTCCATTTCTAATCCATCGCAGATGGCTGACAGCCACCATAGCGCCAACCGTGTAATACAGAGAGCTCTCTCTCATACAGATCCCACTACTACCGTACTTAGTGTGCAAGGTTGGAGCAGCATCACCAATGTCATCAGTTTGGGATGCAACGCTATTTTGGGCATCAAACGCACAGTCAGCTTTGAACACAGAGCGCTCTCTCACAGACGGAAACCACTCTCAGACACAGTCCAAGGGACGTAGCCATAGTGCACAAGGCTGAGACCGCATATGCGTTGTCGCATGTTTGCGTTTTGCGGTTTCTGGGCGCACAGTTTGTGATGCAGAGGCAGTAGATTCACTAACAGTTTCTGCAGTTACTGTATGAAATCACTATTCTGTGGTGCTAAATTGTACGGCACCGTCAGTTTGCAGATGCAGAGCCCTGTCAGCCACCATAGCCACAGTATGAAATCACTATTCAGTGAAATACAGTACAGTACAGAGCCCTCTCTGGGCACTATAGTGTCCAGAGCAGACAGTGACAAAAAAAAATATACAGTACGGTATATTCTTTTCCAGGGATCGAACCCCGGACCATAATTCTACCAAAGTGATCACCTAACCACTAGCCCACACGACAGCTACAGTGAACCACAGAGAGTGGCCTCATTCTTGTGCACTCCTCCAGCTGCTGTTTTTTAATTAAAAAAAGAAAAAAAAAATTGTCATACTGTAATGCATCCCATATCAGTGAAAGCTGTGCGTGCATCTAATTATTCTACAGTATCGGTTATACCATGACAACAACTCCGGCAACTTCTCTACTATTCAGTTACTGCACCGTACCGTATGTATAATACAGTATGTGCAGTGATTTGCATCCTGTTATAAGATGTTACGTACAGTACGGAACAGTACTACAGTATATACTGTATATGTATATTATGCGACATTAAAAATACAGTATGGGTTGTGCATTCATGCAAATGCTGTGAATATGATAGACATTCAGTACAGTGGAGCACTCGCCACCCAGCGGTTAAGCACTATATTACATGCAATTACAAAAGTGGAGCACTCGCCACCCAGCGGTTAAGCACTGTATTACATGCCGTAGCATATCCTTCGTTGAAGAATACCACGGTATTCCACAAGTCCATGGCGCGACTCAGAGGCCTGCACGCCACGCCACAAGTCCATGGCGCGACTCACGCCACGCCATGAGCAACAAAATAGCTGGGCAGATCTGTACAAGAGAGAAAAATAATGTGAGTATGTAAAACACACAATAGTGTAAAAGGTTCAATCTATGCTAAAAGATGATGGCCTGAAAAAGTACTTTTGGGCAGAAGTGGTATCACACTTGCTCTGAAGGATAAAACACAGATTAATGCATGGTCTCAAATAAAGCCAAGCATCAATCATCTCAGAGTCTTTGGTTACATTGCGTATGCACATATTCTCAAGGAGAAAAGTCATAAGCTGGATCCCAAATCCATGAAATGTATCATGCTTGGATACTGCCAAGAAATATATAAATAGGGTAAGAGGAAAAGGGGGGAAAGAAGCTTGCACTGGAACTAAATCCGTTGTATGCACTATCAAATATAAAAGATACACAAATAATTCACAAAGCATCCACTAAGAATAAGTCAAGATCAAAGATGCACCCAAAGTAATATATGTATATAACAAAAAACAACAAAATAAAACTTTGAAAGAGGGGTACACTCTAAAATGTAGTAGCAGCAATGTAATAAAAATGTGCTTTTATTCAAAAATACAGTTAAAACATTTAGGCTTTCCATACTACACGTGATCTGAACACAACTAGGTACAAATGCAATAATTATCAAAATTGTGTGGTTGGATATATACAACCAATAAAACAGACAAAAAATAAAAAACAAATTAAGGTTTAAGTGATAAAAATGTGACATACATGACCATGTAGACTGCTGTATGCTCCGCTCCATCTCTGCTACTTGTCTGTGTAACTGTGAGTATGGCTATACAAAACCTGTTCACTGCAATAAACCCAAGCTCTATCAAGCTGGTGTATCTACAACAATACTATCTGCTAATGTCTACTATTTACTAACTGTGTATACCACAATAACATACATACATATCATCAATAATACCTAAATGAGCAATGGGGCAGTCAATCCCAAAGGTTTGGTGCTGTTGTTGGAAGTGGGAAGGACATTGTGGTATAAGTGAGAGAAGGCAAAGCACGTGACAGAAAAGGGCCCTGCTTTTGAGAGATTACAATCTAAGGTGAGTGAGAGACAGACAGGGGTGACACAAAGTGGAGTGCCAGTGAGCAAAGAGCATGGAGCAGTGGGTTAGGATGAGAGCTTTGATGGGCTTGAGAGCCTGTTTCAAATGTTGTGGAGGGGTGAAGAGTCTAATAGAGAGTACCAGTAATAGGGAACATCACAGACAACATCTTGGAGGTGGGAGTAGTAGGATGTAATTAGTTGGGAGGAGAGGCGGCATTCATTTGTGGAGCGAAGTAGGTGGGTGGAAGTGTGAAGGGAGATTAGGTTAGAGATGTAAATAGGAGAGGGCTAGGTGAGGGCTTTGTAAGTGAGTGTGAGGAGTTTGAATTGGGTTCTGAAGGCCTTGTAGGAGAAGTAAGGAGTTTGAATTGGGTTCTGAAGGGGAAGAGGAGCCAGTGAAGGCCTTGTAGGAGAGGAGAGGTAGACATAGTGCTTTCGGAAAGGAAAATGAGCTGGGCAGCAGCACTGAGGAGAGATTGGAGTAAGGAGAGGAGGAAGATGAGAAGGCATGATAAGAGGATGTAATAGTAGTCTAGTCTAGAAGAGACCATTGAGTGAATGAGAGTTTTAGTTGCCTCCGGAATGAGAAAGGGTATGATCCTGGAGATATTTTTGAGATGGAAATGGCAGGACTTCGAAAAGGTACTGAAAGTGATGCTTGAAGGAGAGGGACAAATTAAGGATAACTCCAAGATACCGTACTTGAGAGGATATGGTCGTGCTTTTAATACATAATGAAATTGAGGGAGGTTCAGCTATTCAGGAGGGTGGGAAGACAATCAGCTTAGTCTTAGACATGTTAGGTTTGAGATAGTGCAGAGACTTCTAGAAGGAAATAGCAGAGAGACATCTGGAGATACTAGTGAGGAGAGAGGGGGAAAGGTCAGGGTACAAGAGGTAGATCTGAGTGTCATCAGCATAGAGATGATATTAGGGAGAATAGACAAGGTCCAAGTCCAATAACAGAACCTCGTGGGACACGACATCCAATGGTAGTGGAAGTGGAATCATGAGTGGAGACAGAGAAAGAACAGTCACTTATCACACTTATCATTAAGTAAAGACATACATGAAACTCTACTGTAAACTGAGCAGTAATTTAGGAGAAGAATGTAAATGTAATGTACATACTTTGGTTTCTTGTGTCATTAAATAAAAAGGGGTCTATTCACTAAGCCTTAGGGAGAGATAAAGTTGATGGAGATAATGTACCAACCAATCAGTTCCTAACTGTCACTTTACAGGCTGTGTTTGAAAAATAACAGTTAGGATTGGTTGGTACTTTATATTTCACAGTTTTATCTCTCTCCAAGCTTTCATGAATTCCCCCCATAAGCTGGAGGAAAAAAAAAAGTTCAAAACTACAGTATGGGTCTATTTATTAAGGCCCTTTTCATAAACGCAGCAATTGAAAATCATTTTGTGATGCTCAGCACCCTGGTGACACTGACCGGTAGCAATAAAAGTAGTCTTACCATCAGCAGTCTGTCAGAGAATGTGTCATCCAGCTTCTCCACTCCAGCATGCTCAGTGGTACTTGGTGCCTGATTCTGACTTCCAGTTCCAGATTAATTTAAAAAAAAAATTTTTTTTTTAAAAAAAAGGAAAAAACAAAGAAAACAGAAATAGAAATCAATAATAATATATGCTAAATGAGTTTCTCCAAAATGGCGAAAGGCTTCTGGGAAAGCACATGTACCTGGCAGACCTTTGAGTAAGTGGGTTTTCAAAGGATGATATGGGCTTTTTTCAAACAGAGCATCGATCTACAGTACATCATTTGATTGTCTCAGAATACCGACAGTCGGGATGCCGGTGCTTAGAATGCGAGCACCGGAATCCCAACACCTGCCAGAATCGCAGCACTTGCATCCCGTTCGCTGGCATCCCAATAGTAAGTACTGGGGTTAGAGGAAGGGTTAGGCACTAGGGGGTGGGTTAGACAGTAAGGTGGATGGGTTAGGTTTATGGTGCGTAGGGGGGTCGGGTTTATTCAGCGGGAGGGATGGTTAGGGGTAGGGAGGGTTAGGATACTGACCGACAAGTGTCAGTATACCAACTCTGTCGGGATATCGGCATCGGGATTCTGACTTTCGGGATTCCTAGTGCCGGCATCCCTTACCCAACCCCCTTTTGGGGTGTATTATTTGCATATTGTTCCAGAGGAGTGGGATTAAAATTCTTCCTAACTATTCTCATTGTTTCAATAAAAATTTGTCACATAAAGAAACCTACAGGTATACATTTCCGCATTTTGCAATAGACATGATTATACAGTTTCGTACAAGTGCAGAGTAAACTTGCTGCCGGGAACTAGGTTTGTTTGCTATAGTGTATGTTGCATGCAGTTTTTTATCAATGTGAGAAAAAGAAGGCTTATAGTGGTAATCACGCATTTTCTATTGCACTTGAATATCCAGGAAACCCAGAATGAACAGCTTAGTATTCTGAGACATTCCCACACACCACAGAAGTCTGTTTTACTTTAGAGAGATGCAAACTGAAAATGCCAGGAAAGAAGAGTGTCTCAAGGAGACTGGATTCATGATGCACGCTGAAGAAATATTTAGTGTGGACAAATATTTTATCTCCTGTCTTCCAGCAGGAATGGTTAGTACAAGGTGTTCTTGGAATCTCCTCTAGTCTAGAAAAACAAAACATACTCAGTGATTGATAATTATCTCTATGGTGTGAATTGGATACAAACATAAATTTCACCACCAGACTATGCAACTCTTTAACTATTAAAAGTCAACACTTTACTTAAACCATCTGCCAACAGAAAAACATCCCAATCTCTTTCATTTTGTCTTTGCAAGGCCAAACATGCTATCTTTGGACTTGTTTCAATTTAGCTTTAATTCATTAAATCAGTGAAACAAAATCACCATTTATAGTACATCCTTGACAGCTGGCAGGTTTTATATGTTTGTACTGCTCCTGCCAATAAAACCTTTTCATTCAGCTCTGTCACGGATCCTTGGTGTACTCGAAGTGTCAGACATGTTCGGATGTACTCGTAACAATCACACATAACGTCTCGAGGCATGCATGGATTGTGCAAATGCACTTCTGTCATAAAAATCACATGCTTGTTGCTTTACAATACACAATAAAGACATTAAAAAGCTGAATAAAAACAAAAACAGTCCAGTTCTGCAAACAGACACTGTAGTTATTGTCCTTTATGCAACTAGAGATTATTTTTAGCATATTCTATAGGGGAAACTTAAGATATGTTGCACATAGCAAATGATGCAAGTACTGTACAAATAAAAAAATGATATACAAACTAAGCATTTTATTCAAGAGCTGAGCCATCATCTAATGTCATAATTATTTTTAATATTATAAATAGATGCAAAGGCATACATTTATGTCATTTTCAGTAGTTCTATTATTCTATACATGTTTGGTGCCAATTGAATTGTGATCCTGTTACAAGCAGAACAAGATTGAAAAGGTTTTTGTGTTTCTAAAGTATTTTATGTGGGTTGTTTATGATAACCCTAAAATATGTAACCAATCTTATCATCCTAATCACACTATATTAGGATTAGACCATTAGACCATGGCTTCTATGACGGAGATGGAGCCCTAGTGATATATTTACAAAGCAAACTGCCGCTTCCTTGTGATTTTAACCTCAAAATTTAAAGTGGCAACAATAATAAAAGCAAAACACTCTGGTACAGTTACAGAATTAACATGAATATATGTCTGTCAATAAAAGATGTCTTCTGAGATCAGTTGCTGTTAGAATGTAGAAAGGAAAAACCTCAGGGTTGAGGAAACTAGTAAACCATTTCAAAGGCTACAACTGGTCATGTAATTACCTTAATAGATCTGGACAAAAGGATGGTTATCAGCAGGTGTCAGTTCTGCCAATTAAAGTGTACTGTAGCTCAGTATTATATATATGCTGGCTAAAAAAGAACGCAATCTGCTTAGATACTTATCAAGGAAAATATAGAAATATAAAGCACATTGCATCATACTTTGTATTGAGAAATTTGTGTGCCAATTTAAATTTAGGGATAGAAATTGCATAAGGTGTGGGAATGATAAATAAACACTGTTCAGAGACAGTGGTTGTTCTAGGAGGAGAGGGGGGCGATCAAGGTGGATTATTGACCAATGATTCTCCATTCTCTCTTTAAAACTGCAGATACAGTAGTTTTGCCCATATAAGTGAGACTTCATGGGCAGTACAAGTATAACTTGATTCGTAGCATGTGACCCTGTGTCTGACATTGATACTGGCACTGGTATCTGAGTGTCGAAATAAGGGACCCATCAGCATTGCTCAACATGTGGTACATCTGACACAGTAATAACATCCTAGTTTGGGGGTATAAAGTCATGATGATCCCTCACTTCTATTAAAGCTCAGCAGCATTAACAGATCACATAGATTTGGGGCTTGATTCAGTATGGATCGCAATTGTGATTGCAGCTGAGTCATCAGTCTTGAGCACCTGCTGTCATTTTTCTTACCCCAGTTCCTATGTTTTCATGCATAGTTGAGTTGCTTGGTCTTGTTTCCATGTCGAAGGTATGGCTTTTTGGCCGCAATTCTTCCATGAAGACCACTTCTGGCCAGACTACTTTGAACAGTAGATGGGTGTACCTGGGTCCAATTGGTTTCTGCCTTTTCTGAGCTGATGGCACTGCTGGGCATCTTCCAATTTCAAAGGGAAGTAAGCATCATGTGTCTTTTATCTGATGCAAGTTTCTTTGGCCGACCACTCCGTCTACGGTTCTCAATGTTGCCTGTTTCTTTGTGCTTCTTCAACAGAGCTTGAACAGCACATCTTGAAACCCCAGTCTGCTTTGAAATCTTTACCTGATGCAGAGACCTTACTGATGCAGTATAACTACCTTGTGTCTTGTTGCTGTGCACAGTCTTGTCATGGTGTATGACTATTTGCATTTTGTTAATTGATAAAAATAAACTATTAACACTTCTATTTTTTAAAGCATTCTTACCTTGCAGCATTTTTTCCACACATGCCTAAAAAATGTATTAGAATGCGTACCAGATATAATTAGTAGGCAGGCATATCAAAATAATACCTTTTGAAGGCTAAGGAAATTCCCTTCATGACTCCTCAAGCAACTTTCAGTCTATGGACTCATCCATTAGTGCATGGTTCCCATGTGGAAACAAAAGAGAATGGCTCCCATGGCGTAGTAATTTCCTGCCTATTACAACACACCACATAAAAACAGAATAAATACAAAAATGTTCTTTTGTGAATAACATCAAGGTTTTGGAGAGGGTTCCAGTACAATGCAGTAGCTCAGGATATTTCATCTCTTTAAGCTACGTGATAGCTGAACTTCATCAGGAGACGATTAGTCCAGCTTACATTTAGCATAAGAGCCAAAACGTGTTGAGGTATTGCGTTGTATTTGAACCATCTCCAAAACCTTGATGTTATTCATGTAAGAGCCTTTTTGTTTTTATCCTGTTTCTATGTGGTGTGTTGTAATGAACTGGAAAATACTACACCATGGGAGCCAATCTCTTTTGTTTAAAAGAATATGCAGGAGATCTGCACTAACTGCATAAATATAAGTCCAGATGTACAAGCTGGAACACACATGATGTCACTTATGGTTCCTGGAAAACCTATATTGCTTTTTTCTTCTTTTGTTTGTTTCATTTGATTTAAGCCATTTCTTTGATTTAATTCAGTGTATTCAGCACTCCACTGTCCTAATTTACTGTTACGTAAAGTCAAATTATTTATCACTTCCTGTTATTTTGATGCACTTCCTCTCTGCATCCCAGGGTAGTACTGTATGCAAGACATTTCTTTTTGTTTAATTGTCAGTGCTATAAAAGCCAGCAAGTGGGACAAAGTGCTTGCTTTGTCCCTGATGGTGTGTACCTGCATTGTCCTGAGATGTTTTCTTGGCAAAGGTCCTATATGGATTGAAATGTTAACTAAGGATTATGTTTTAATGTGTGAGTAAAGTAAACATGGAACTATCTGGTGAGTGCCCTCAATTACTGGAATATTTATGCTGGATCTTTGATCCCTGGGGAGCTCCCTTCTCTGGACTGATATTTTATGTAGTTAGTGCAGACACCTTCCATACTTTGCCTTATGAAACCTGTTTGATCATTATTGTGAAATATAATTATTAATGTGGAATATAATTATCAACTAATTTGCTTTTATACAGCCACATGACATTATGAGCATTGTACATAGGACATCTGTACTTTTAGTACTCTGCTTTACAAGGGATACACTTGTTGGTATTGTTTCATTACTACTTTGTTTCTCAATCTATTAATGGTGTCATCCATCCCTAATGCAGGCCATACACTAGTACGACCAGCATAATCATATGTTTTCCCTTGAACTCCCCGGCAGCTCCCTGGCAGTCCCGGACGTACGATTTGACAATGTACATACGATCTGACGTACGATCACTCGCCCTTATGGGACTGGTCATGATACTATCGATCGTGTGCCTCACCAAAAACATGCGATCATAATAGATTTAAATTACACCGCTCGGTCGGTGTACACGGCACAATCTGCATACGGTTATGACGGATAATATGGGCTGCACGTTTGATCATAAGATTTGATAAAAGAGAGGTGGGAGTGCGCATCGGATCGTATTCCTACCTAAATACTACACAATTTCCACACAATGCGTCTTACGAGGCACCTAAAGTCACCCCGAAATCACACTAGTGTATTGCCAGCAAAAGTCATTACAGTTGTGCCTCAACGCTATGCTTCTTATTGTTATATACATTTATAATGTATATTGTTTTATGCATTATGTGGTCCTGGGGAAAGAACTGGTAAGCCCTGAAGTGTTGACTTGACCTAAAGCTTGGATTGGCAATGCATCCGGAGACATGTTCCGGTAACTATGTACTGCATTGTATTGTTTGCATCAGCTGGAAGATAAATGTTGCTTTTTTTCACTATAAATCTAGAGGGTGCACATACACACACACACACACACACACACACACACACACAATATCCATTTACTGTATAGACCGTAAATAACTGGTCTACATACATATTATTATTTATTCTAATAATAATAATTATTATTATTATTTATCACCAGTTATTTACATAGTGCACACACCTCTCTATATATACTGTGTATATATATTTATCTATACACACATATACATATATATATATATATATATATATATATGCTATTTATCTCAATTGAGTACCGGCCTACTCTGCTTGTTTTCTATATATATATATATATATATATATATATATATATATATATGTGACAGGCTTAATCCCCTGCACTCAACCATCTGGGGTGTCCTTGGTATGTGACCACACCATCTACATAAAAAATATCATACAAACTCGGCACTCACTTGTTTTACAAACTGCAACTCCTTTGAATACAGGGAATGTTGGTTCCAAAATATTGCAATCATTTGTTAAGCTGGCCACCACAAGCCCAGATGGTTGAGTGCCGTGGATTAAGCCTGTCATTTATTTACATTTTGTGGTCACACTTGCTACGGCACCCTGTTTTTCAAATGTTAGACAAACTTTTTTTGTCTTTATCCAGGTGCTTATTAACTGATATCCCTGGGTGTGGTCTTGTCTTTTTAAGCCAGGACCCATAGTCATGTTTAAAATGTATGCAAGCTTGAGCCAAAGGTGGCAGACCAAGATAATTTATCTGAGAATCAGTGTAGGGACTGGCCAGATGGGAATGACCGTGAAGTGGTGGCCAGCTTAACAAATTATTGCAATATTTTGGAACCAACATTCCCTGTACTCAAAGGAGTTGCAGTTTGAAAAACAAGAGAGTGCCGAGTTTGTATGATATTTTATATATATATATATATATATATATATATATAAATTTATTGCTGGCAGTGGGAGGGATACAAAATAAACATGGAGTTTTACAGATTTGTTTATTATTTTCATGTAAGCAAAAACAAAACAGGAATAAAACAAACTAATTCCACTAAAAATAAGCACTGACACTGGAAGCCCTAGATCTAAAACATGAATACAAATAAATTCCATACTATTCTATAGTTCCATTGTTGTGTGATAATGAATGTCATGTGATGCTATAATAGGATGCATACATAAGAAAGAATGTGTGGAGTAAAATAAAAGATCTGTTGACGAGCCTATTCATAACACATGAGTGGCCTCAAGAAACAGTAAAGCTCCTAAGTACATGGAAGGTTTGTGTATCATATTTCAATTATGAAATAACTGACAATTTATATTTTAGATAACTGTTTGAGAGTAGATATTAGCTATCACCATACCCAAACAGTCCTGTTTTTCATGGGGCAATGTCAATTTTCCTTGGGAAGTACTTTAGCGGTATGGACTACCAATTTTGGAGTATGGTCATGGCTGAATATGAGACATATTTAACAAAGATTTGAATTGGGAATACTTGAATTTATGACCTTAATGAATAGCTTCTAAAGCAGTTTTTTAAAAAGGCAACTCAGGGGCTCATGTAGAGTTGGAAGTATATGAGGTTAAAAAAACAAAAAACAGGCATATAATCCATCCCAAAAAATATGCAATACCTTGTTAATGTAGAGCCGGACATTTCTCAAGATGCATCCAGCTCAGCAAAAGTTACAAAAGGGTTATGCCAGAAGAGAGCAGTAGTATAAGCACTGGGAATATGCTTCACAGTTTTAGTAGTAAATGTTAAAGTCACCTTGCCCAGTTTGTACAAAATATAATACTGTAAATATATGTCATAGACATATATGGTGGCAGATATTGAGTTGAACATGTTGTAAAGCGCCCAGATCTCTGAATACTGCACATGTGCCAATGAAAGAAATTGGATTCTGTGCATTTACCAGATCAGGTATCCACACACAGATGGAGATCCCTAGTGTATACGGATTAATCCATCTGTCGTTGGACCACACTATCCATGGGTTTTTCTAGGTGAGAACTGGGTTGTGACTATCAGATTACATGGAACACTCTAACTCATGGGATCGCCATGGGAGTGCTGTGCGAATGCTGTGGGTATATCAGCTGACTACCATACTCATTTGCAGCATGCAGATGATAATGGGATGTCTGTTTCAGACGTATTATTTGCACCCAACATGGAGCTGGTGTAAGTTAAGATATTTATGATGACGGCTCTGGATGTAAGAACAGTGGGCAGTATAGGCTACCACATGCAGTCAAATACATTTTTACTATACAAAGGCGGATTTGCATTACCATAATGTAGTAAGCAGCCAGACAGAAAAGTGGCTGCAGATGCGTCTGACTCAGAATCAGCACCATTGTCTGGACAGAATTATTAATAAAAGCAAAAGTCACATTTAACAGGTTAAATATTATGAAATAAAGACACAAATATGAAAAAGTACAAATGAAAGTCAATAAAATACAAACATCTTTTGCCTGCCCCTTTAAAACTGAAATGCCAATACTCTTAACTGGCACAGTGGGAATAGAAATATCAGTTAAGTAGTGTGAATAGATGGCCATGACTTCATATAATATAGTAGCACACTAATGATTCATATACTGTGGGAGGGGTTCAAACATTATCAGCCAATCAGGAGTAGTTGCTCATCATCATTCATCATCATCATTATCAGTGCTTATTTTGCACCAGGAGTCGAGTACCTGCAAGAGATGCTCCTCCTGACAGGCAGATATGCGTCTGTGTCCTGGTCTACCTCAGTCACATCTACGTGACCCCACTCTTACTGTACTTGGCCTAACCTTTCCCCCTTGTGATCTGCATATCTAAGTAAAAGTAGTCATGGCCGGGCACAAGCAAAAGTATTTTTTTCTGCACATGCCCAGTATGGAAAAATTTATTTTATGGGAAAAACATTTATTTGTCCAACTTCTTGAACTCTTCAGTCTTTAGCACCAATTCTTCTAACTGGTCCTGCAGCAAAAAATATTTGACCACATTTTTGTTGATGTGAAGTCAAGCTTTGAACAAATAATATATTTTTTTTTGGGGGGGGGGGGAGGGGGGGGGTTGGCTACATATGTCTTTAAGGCTAGCTTCAACAAATAATATTTCTGTCCTAATTTCCTACTACCGATAACTACCCATGCAACAGTATGGGAGTTTCCTGCAAGGAATTGCCTGACATGAATCAGGTACGGATTGTACTGAATAGCATGAGTGCGGGATGTAGATATCTCCTTTGGAGAGGTTATATTGATACAGTGACAAACCTCAGAATTTTTGAATAGATACAAATAATTAGAGACTGTTACTTGTGTATCAAAAAGAAGGAGAGAGAATAGCATTCTCTATTCACATACATAGTGACGAAAGACAATAAGTAAAAACAAGTTTTCTATAAATCAGTCAGTACCCACCTCAGATTAACAGAAATATATGCATGGTCATTTGGTAAATAATATATGTTTATTACATTTCTGTTTAAAACTAAGTCAGTTTTGTCAACAGGATTATTTAATAATTAGGTCAAGATACAAGATCCAAGTGGCCTGGATCATTTTTATTTCACTACATTTTCTTCCTCACACACATTACTTTATCCTTTTATATTTTCACTTTTTTATTAATTAAATACAGACCTTTAGAAGCTGGTAAATAAAAGCTATGTTTTAATATAAGGTGCATCATGTTATGACAATTCTTTTACTCTCCTTTGTATTTATATGTAAATTACAATAGGGAAAATATTTGCTTTAAAAAAAATATTAGAAAAACATTACATAATGCACTCTTAAACTAGATCTAGCATTGTATAGAAACACTGAGCTGAAGTGTAAAGCTAGGTACACACTGGAGTGATGTCGGGACGATATGCCTCTTTGTAACAACATATCGCCTACACCGCTCAGTGTGTACCGACAACTGCACGCTTCTGTGGTCACTAGCGATGGTCGCCAGATTTGATGTGCTGGACATCAAACCTAGCAATGTCGCTAGTGGCCAATGCATTGTTAATGAATGACGTAATGGTGATTGTTACGTCGTTCATTAAAGTCGTCTAGTGTTCACGCAAAATCACTGTTGATGGGCATTCATTCCAACATCGAAACGAATGCCTGACGCTCCAGTGTGTACCTAGTTTAATAATTAAAGTCAAATCAATTTTGAATACAGTGGCAGAACGTACATCCCCAGCAACCCTGGTGATGCTGGGCTTCCCCTGGAGACTAGTTCCTGCATTGTCGGCTCCTCCTCTGTGACAGGAGCCGAGTGCTGCAGGAGAATGTCACACTGCAGAACCTGGCTCCTGTCACTGAAGAGGAGATGGCATTTTGGTGTCACACCTCCAAGGGATACACCCAGTGTGGCTCGCAGCACCCGCACTTCCATAATGATGTCACTACAAAGAAGCCCTCTCCTCCCACCCTGGCACTGAAGAGATCACTTCCCAAGTCATTTTCCAAGTTCATGTGCAACAGCTAAGCCTATCCGGGTTTGCTGAAAGTCCAGACTGTCCAAGGCATAATGATCCGATGATGATGATCTGATTAGCAGCAGGGGGCCTGATGGGCACCTTATTCCTCAGGTTACAGGTACCCCAGTGTGATGCACTGGCTGCACCAGCGGTAGTTATCCCTGTTTAGAGGCACACCTATCATGATTAATCTAGATTTAGAGAAGACACTCTTACATGTATGTCTAAGACCCTAAAAGATAAAATGATCGACTTAAGCAGGAGGACTTAAAACAAATACAAATTGGTTATCACTGTATATTTTCAAACTATCGCTCTTTCAATCAGTCTCACTTTTTGACCAAAAGGTCCCTGTTACTTTTATACCACAATTATCCTCTGTTACCTAAAAATAAATATATAGATGATATAGATGATGGATAATACAGGCCAATTGTTACCTGGTTGTGGCAGAATATGAGGAATCAGCTTCTTGCTCTGGCACCAATCTTCAGCAGCTCTCATCTCCTCTATCACATTCTGCAGTACATGACCTGCTTCTAGTTAGTTTTGTACTTTTGTTGAAAGGAGTATATACTGGTTTTGCATCTGACTAAAGATATTTTGTGAGAATACCGTTAAGGTATACCAAATTAAAATGCAGTTGGTATAATAGAAAGTCATATATTATAGATATAGCAATTAGAAAATGTAGGATACTGTATCTTGCAACAGGGGAAACACATCACTGATGTCAATTCCGGACTTTTGAGCAAATCACTTTGCAACAAGGCGAGCCTTGTAACAGGTAATTGATCTGCCTGTATTTAGATTTCTAAAAGAAAATCCACTAATTTTTAATTTTTCATGTAAAGATCCCATTTCCTTATATACAGAGAACTTCCATTCAGATCACTCATTACTCAAATATGTTTCTTCTATACTTTGCGGTTCTGAGAATGCAATATTGCCATTTCCTCACTGTACCTTGTTGACGGTTTCCCTTTGTTATTTCATGCTGAAATCCTTGTTTGCTGTTGGTTTTCAAGGTTTAAAGTCTCTTGATTAGAATTATGGTATTCACAGGTAGTTCAAGCATTACACATTTCTGAGGCACTTCAAAGTTTGAATCATTAACTATGACATCTCAGGATTTAATGAGTTTTTTGTTAGCAATGTCCCAAAAGTTTACATCCCTTGCTATCAAGACAATATCCAGTCTTATGATGTGTCATCTAACTTGTGCCTTCTTTCTTTTGGAATATGTACAGTACTGTATATAAGCTTTGCAACTAATTATTCTTAAGTAACTTATGTCAGGTTTCTTACCAGTCCACGCTTCAATATGTGTTTTGCTTTTTACTGTAGCAGTGGGTACACTGTTCTTAAACCACTCTTTGAACTGCCTCAGTACAAAATTTATTTTCAAGGCCAGCATCATTCAGAATTGGTCAGGTTCTTTCCACTATAGTACGATTTACATGCTCATTTACATCATTTTGTTCTGGTGTATGCGACAAGATTAGCTAATGCTCGATCCCATGTTTTCTCATGAAGTACAAAAAACGTTTGTTTTGGCACTCTCCTCTATTGTCAGATCGTAAAGTCTTTAGTTTGTAACCCATTTGAGTGTCTAAAAAATTCTTATGGTCCGCAATTTTGTGTATATCACTTTTTGCTATTAGGAAGTAGACATGAGTCATCCTTGTCAAATTGTCTATAAGTGTCTTGTAATATATGAATAAACTGAACAATTCATATTCCATAAGACTACATACATCTGTGTGCACCAACAATAGTGGTTGCTCAGCTATATATGCTCATTTTGGGACGAGGCATCGGGTTTGCTTACCTTTGATACAACTGTCAGACTCCGGACGATTAGTATTGCTTATAGTCATTCCTGCCACCATCCCTTCTTGAAGTTTTTGCACATTCTCATATCCTAAATGTCCCAATCACCTTGGCCACAGCTCCATAGTTTGACTAGAATCAGTAGCAGTCATCACATAACATTGTTCAGTATATACAGGGCCGTAACTAGGGTAGTGCGACCTGTGCCATGGCACAGGGCACTGCAGGGCAGGGGGCACTGTTTGGGCCTGTCAATTTTCTGTTTATTATCATTCTCACTTGTAGCTTCCTCTACTATTATCCCCAGCATATCCTGGCCTCCCCTATCTCTACCCTGGCCCTTCCCGTGAGGCCATGGCCCTTTTACGGGTGTGTTTCTTATGTCCCTATTTGAAAAATAATGGGAGGGGGCACCAATACTCTTTCTTGCATAGGGCACCAAAAAGTCTAGTTACGGCTCTGAGTATCTAAGACACAGAGTTAATGGCATTGGGTAGCTATTATTATCCCTTTTTTATTCCCCTTTAGAATGTAAGTTCTCATGAGCAGGGCCCTCTTCCCTCATGTGCTTCTCCTTGTCTTACTTATACTTTCATCTACTGCTAAATCCCCACAAGGACACCTTACACTTAGTTGCTGACACACTGCTGCTTATTTAAGTGTTATGCAGCAATGTTTATAAACCATGTATTTGTCCTGCATTGTTTGTACTGTTAATTACTGTTTTTCTTGTGTGTATATTTGTTTATATACTGTGTAAGGCACTGCGGAACCCTTGTGGCACCTTATAAATAAAGGATAATAATAATTGCGCGCACTACGTTTGCCTTATGCAAGGTTGATTTCGTAATTTTTTTTCTCAAGGATACTCCTGGCGATTAAGTTAGTTAGTTAGGACTGGTACAAATAAAACATCCAAACAAAAATGGCAGCTGCTCAATCAATCTAGCAGTACTAATCAGGTGCATGAAAGGGAGGGGTCATACCAAGTAGAAAAAGGAGGGGGGTTGAACCCCCTATTGTCCCTCAGCACACTGAATAATACCTGCATACCTATTCATGTATTTTTTCACATATATTTTAACCTCTCATTTCACACTTAATGATTACTCGCACACATCTATACTTTACACTTCACTGTCACTCTTTTTCCATTTTCATGTGATGCCCTGTGGGGGTCCTGGGCTGGACATTTTTTGGGGGTGCACTGCGTCATGGACGTGAACCCCTTAGTGTTAGGGACTGCTAGTAACAGAGAAGCCGTGACGTGGCCTAGCAGCCTCCCATGTATTTGCAAATGCATGCAACTAATATCTCTGAATTTCTATGACCATATAGTCTTCATATATTGTTGCAGGTATTATTCAGTGTACTGAGGGACAATAGGGGGTTAAAAACCCCTCCTTTTTCTACAAATAAAACATTTTCAATATCTATGACTAGAGTTTTGCCTTTGATTTATAGGTTCACTGTAATTGTCCCGACTTTGATGACGAAGGACCTTGTCCCCGATGCCTCTGTCATGGGTTCACCTTCACTCAATGAGTTGAACCATTTTTCATTGCAACTACAATTACCCGTGGCCCTGAGTCCATAAACCAACAGCCTCTCCAATGACTGTCTGCTATGTTCAAAGCTGATTTGCTTTTGTTATAACGCTTTGGCTGCATGCCACTTTGATCATTACGTCTGCAAATTGAAGCAGTATACTCTACTTTGTGACAAATAAAGGATATGTGCTTTGCTTTTTTAAACTTAGTTTATTTAGTATATAAGGCAGACGTTCCAGCAGCATTGTCCACAGAGAGCCACTACTGGATTTGTAGTAGCTTTGCCTTTATGATATCAGTACTTAATGCAGCTTCATTTGACACCAATGTCACTACAAGATAATCGAATTCTGGGGTCACCACCTCTTCGTCGTACTACCTTGAATGCATTGGATGATAATTGCTGGGTGATGGACAACATCTTATCGAATGTATTTATTTATGTCGTTACACTCACTTAGTTTTGTCCTGTACAAGTGCATCTGAGGTTTATTCTCTTTATAAGACCCTATCTTTGTAAGCTGTTTACAGAGCTACACATACTCCTTTGTGGGCACCTTTCTATTCATACTTGCTGCTCTACAGCTAAGCCAATGGTTCCAATGGCTCCAGGGCTGTCTTAACAGCAGTGTGGGCCCTGGGCAAAGCAATGCACTGGGGCCCCTAACCAGCCATTCACAGGAAAAAAATGTACAGTAAATGGTCAATAAAATTAAACCTTTAGATTTAGTAGTACTTGCAACAAAATCTGTTTAAATATAAAAAAATAAATGTTAAATATAACACAGCCATCATATAGTACACAAGGGAGCCTGCTGGCTGCCTGTATTGGTGCCATCTATTCTTTCTAGCCTGGTATTTATTGCACTTTTTTTTCTTTAGTGAGAGTGGAGAATGTAACATCCATTCCCAAATCCAAACCTTAATGAAGGACGCAATGCCCATTGCCCAGTCAGACCCTGTCAATAGGACCAGGCTTATCTGCTGGATCACCCAGTTGGAATGCAGTGGCTCACCTGGCAGAGGAGAGGAGTGTCCTGTCCTGACTCCTGAGAAGATGACAATGGACTGGACGGATCCTCGAGTTACCAGTCCGGCACCAGAGACTGTGCGGTGGGCGGCAGCGGCACACTAGAAGGAGCCAGCAGCAGGCCTGGGCAGAGCTGCTGCGGCTCATGCATCAAGGCAGCCAGTCAGCAGTCATCTCTCAGAGAGTCTGACTGGCACAGGCGGATATAGCGGACAGGACAGTGTAGTAACAGCTGACGGTAGTGGTTGAGCACTTGTCAACCACGGGGGGGGGGAGGTGTCTGCCAGTCACCAGGGGGGGACTGGCGGATTGGAACACAGTGGTGCATTAAATAAAAAAATTGCCCGTGGCTGCAGGGGTGCTGGCGGGCCCCTTGATGCTTCGGGCCCTTGGGCAACTGCCCAACAAGCCCAATGGAGGAGTCATCCCTGAAAGGCTCTATCCACCTCTTCGGGATTCGGGTAGTCTCCTTGATCAATCATGACCCTCCACAGCTTCTCATGCTTTAACTGCATTCTATGGCTAATTTCCGAATAGAGCAGCTCTTTAAGTCTTTCAATTTTATGATGTTCATAATTACGCTTAGAATATACATTTTCACATTCAGTATGAAGTTGTAATCCTGTGTCACATGTTCTTCACAGCTAAACGTGTCCTTCACAGGCACAGTGCTGGACCCATAACCTATTGGTAGGTGTGTGAAGGATATGAGCAAGGAGTTTAGTCCACACGTTGACTAAAACCAGAATAGGTTTTATTGATATAACAGGATACAGGTGATAGAAGATAAACAGCAGTCAATATGATAAGGTATCAATCTCTCTTGAGCTAAGTACTGTACAGCTGTAAAGCATTGTGATGCTCCAATAACACAGTGACAGGCTTGGGCACATAGAGACCCTTTTATAGAGCCAAGTAAACACGTCTTGCACCTGCAAGTATGTTGATTCAGACATGTGAAATTACTGAGGCTGATGAATCATGCACACATAGTTAAGAGACAACTTGTAGCATTAAACTATTTAACTACATGTCAACTAATGTCTCAGACTCTCAATTTACAAACTCTGTAGTAGGTTGATCAGGATCTTTTAGGATTTTCCCACTGTTTATTGGAAAAGAGATAGCATTAAGAAATATACAATTAGAAATAATAATGACACATATGATTGATAGCTCTTCTACAACAAGGATTTTTACACTTTTTATAATTTGTTGTCAAAATGTCTATGATTATATTCCATGGTGATTACTATGCGTGTACTCTTTATAATACCAGAATAAATCTGATGTGGTTATAATTACATAATGAACACAATGTTTTATCTAAACAATTTATATCGCTCACTTATTCTAAATAGCAGTATCTAATTACATAAGTGTTATGCAGGCCATACATCTATGGGCCGATTCCCTGTTCTGCTGATGCCAATGATGTCACTGGGGTCAGTGACAACCAGTGAGGCAAATAGACCCCCCCATTCAAAAAGGTGTAGCCTTGCTGGTAAGGGGCATGGCCTCGGGGCACAACCCAAGTTTCATCAATTCCAGAAATGCCAGGTTGCCACTAAAAGACTTCCTGCACTTTCGGCCCCTCCTTATTTTGGTGCCACCCCCCCCCGGAGGGTCACTCCAGGTGACTTTTTGCACCCCACGCACCCCCCCTAGTGATGGGTTATGTTGGCTGTCAAAAGACCGACAGATACATGCCAATGCTCAGAATCCCGACAGCAGTTAGTATGTTAACCCTTCACCTCTTAACTCTCCATTCCTGCATCCTAACCATAACCCTCCCTACCCTGCACCCTAACCCCCCCGTTAGTGCCTAACCTAACCTAACCCTCCCCCTTAGTGCCTAAACCTAACCCTCCCCCTTAGTGCCTAATCCTAACCCACCCCAGGGGGAGCCTAACCCTATCCTCCCCGCTCCTGCAGCCTACCCTAACCTCCCCATCGTGCCTACACTTAACCCTCCCCCCCGCGGCTAACAGCTAGCCTGGCCCGCTATACTTACAATTGGGATGCTGGCTGTCAGGATTCCGGTGTAGGCATATCCACTGATGTCTGGATTCCGCGCCAGTCTTGATGGCTGCCATTAGGTAGTCTGCCTATGTGCAGTGCATCTTGGACTACTGTGTTTGAGTGCCACAGTACTATACGGATGTGTAATACTTAGTACAGTTGAGGACTTAAATCCTACTGCACCGCCTACATACTGCTGTATGCTCCGCTCCCTCTCCGCTGCATGTGTATACATAACTGTGAGAACAGCTGTACAACACTGATTCACTGCAATAAACCCAAGCTCTTGATTAACTCTATCTGGCTGGTGTGTCTACTACTACAATACTTTCCGCTGATGTCTTATAGCTAGGGCCGGACTGGCCATCAGCCACTTCTGGCAAATGCCAGAAGGGCTGATGGCCTCAGGGCCGGCTCAAGGAGGGAGGAAGTGTCCCCTTCTAGAGCGTCCACATCTAAGGTGAGCGCACAGGGCAGATTGCCAGGGCTTAACTACATCCCCAGTCCATCCCTGCTTATAGCTGTGTATGCCACAAAATACTGTAGTACACACATATCAACTATTTCTACATTGCATTTCAGTCGGAATGATCGGGTTAATTAATTCTGCTTTTGTGGTGTGATTGGGATAAGACTGCTATAAACAATACCTGTATATTTTACAGTGTTCATTTATTCTATTTACATGACTTAGATAAGAAATTACTCCACCTTATATAAACAAATCGAATTCATTTATCCAGTTTCTTACATGACTTAAGTTTTCTTAAATGAATAATACATTTATTGAAAGATATATAGCATTTTAAGAAATATAATTAGAAAATAATAATGTACAACTAGTAGCGCTTCTTAAAAAAAGGATTTTTACACTTTTTATAATGTGGATGCTCTATTGTGATCTGTGATCGCAGTGCCTGTACGCTGCATGTTATCAGAATAAATCCGATGTGGTTATAATTAATTAATTATACAATGGATACAATGTTTTAGCTAAACAAATGATATCAATCACACATTTCTATATCACAATAACGAATTACATAAATAAGTGCTTATTCCCAAAACATTTATATGTGACATATAACCTAGAAACCAAGTGCCTGCAAAATCATATGATCATAATAGAAATCCCTTCACATGGAGGAAAATGAAAAGGCCTGTCACAAGCTAAATGGAAAATGTAATCTCTGCATTGTGCTGCTTACCACAGGTTGTGCTGACAGGACTTTGTGAGAGAATAGGAGCATGACATGATCAAACACTTGTGCTGCTGAATGCACAGTGAGAGAATTACAATGAAGAATAACAGTGCAAGCAGCTGGAAAAGAGGCAGAGATTTAGGGGTGAGAAAGGATGTAAAGGCAGCACTCACTGCAGCTGGAAACAATGGGAATAAATGCTGCAAGTTCAAAAAGATACCCGAACCCTGACCCAGGAAACAATAGCTTGATGTGGGAAATGAATTCCATGCTCACTATCGTATGTTCCACTTCAGAACTTATAGTCATACAGGGCTCAAAGGGATCAATTTACCTGTTCTAACTGATCATTTGCAGTTTAATAGTTTTTTAAGCTCTCTAGAGGTCTTCAAACTGTTTCCCTGTTTTACATAACCCTTAACTCTATCTATCTATCTATCTATCTATCTATCTATCTATCTATCTATCTATCTATCTATCTATCTATCTATCTATCTATCTATCTATCTGTCTGTCTGTCTGTCTGACTGTCTGTCTGTCTAACTATCTATCTATCTACATGCACATATGTGCGTTCTGAACATCCTATCTCTTCTCAACCCTAAGATTATTTTTTGCTAGCTGGACCCTGAATTACACCTGCAACCATTATTTTTTTGCATTGTCCTCGCCTATAACCTGGATAACCATGCAAATTAGGAGTAAATGACAGTGCAGGCAGCGTAGTCTCATACCGTTTGGAATGGGGTATATCAGGATATGCTATTGCAGCTGCTAAAATTTTAGCAGCTGTGATAGCTGTAATATGGTAATGCAGCAGGAGACGTCACGCCTCCTACATGCATTACCGATCTGAGCTGCATCCAAGGATGCACCATCAGATCATCTGCGATCCCTTTGGCCGGCTGAATGACCATGAGGTCACGGAAGCCAGCCACCGCAGATGAGTAAAAGAGGCCAGGAAATCCCTGCTAGTCAACAGAGATCCTGGCCTCTCCACTCCCCACCCAACTATGGTGACATGCCTCCATTATGGGAAACGGAGACCATCTCCGCCCCATCCCCACCCACAAATGGAAGCAGACTGTGAATCACTAACAGTTTTCTGCCGGACTGCATACAGGATCGCAGACTAGTACTGCACATGCACAAATACATGATTACTGGGAATCTGTGGGATCCCTGTGACTGCATCTGCAGCTGAATCACCCCCTGAAATCACTCTGCAGACCAACATTGAAGACCATGTCTAATAGGGCTGCCATCAGGGGGGAAATACTGGGAATGGAGTCCCATTCCCGGACAGAAGGGGGCCCACCCCCAGTGGCAATCTCCCCTGCTGTTTGTAATCTCCATATGCAAAATTTTGCCAGGATTAACGATTATGGATTGATTATGTTGACACAGTCTGAATGTATCGAGTGCTGAGCTGCTCATGAGCATGCCAGGGATTGATGAGAGTGTGATAGTGTGTATATGAAACCAGCCCCTCAGCCCTATAATCTGTGTAATTTAAGAGTGTCCCGGTTTTATGGGATTGTGTGACAATGGGCCTGATTCAGACCCACTCGCGAGCGGCTGTCCGCTCGCAAGTGGGTCGATGTTATGCACTGAGCATGCGCACGACGGAGGGAGCTCCGTCGTGCGCATGCGCCAGACGCGACGAGCGAAGGAAAGTCCTTCGCTCGTTGTGTCCGATCAAAGGGGGCGTGCTGTCAATGTTGATTGACAGCATGCCCCCTTTGGTGGGCGTGCCGGGGGCGTGCCTCCCTGACGGGGGCGTTCCCACGGGAACGCCTCCCGTCAGAAGCCGGCCCACTGACATCACTAGTGATGTCAGTGGGAGTGATTTTGGCTCTGATAGAGCCAAAATCACTCCGGAGCTTGCGGTTGAAAACCTCAACCGCAGGCTCCGGCTCGCAATTTCGATGGTCGCGATGGTCTCGACCATCGCGGCCATCAAAATGCACGCTCGTATAGCCTGTGGGTGGTGACCCACAGCTATACGAGCGTCCAGGAGGACGCTCCATGAAAATGGAGCCCGGCCCTCATTCAGAGCGTGCGCTCTGCTCAGAGCGTACGGCTCTGAATGAGGGCCAATGTGTGGCCCTGATGAATCCTGGTCAAACTACACCACCATGCCAAATTTGGTGGAGCTAGGTAGAAGACTCTGGTCATGCATAAAGGACAAGATAGACAGACAGACACACTTTCTCGCTTATTATATAGATTTTTTTCTTAGGAGTTACCATGTTTGTGAGATGCAGCTGTCAGTGGCTCCTCTTGGTAATGTATATAATACTGCCACACTTGCATGATGCATGATCAGTTGGACGTATCAGTGCAAAGTTCTTCCATTCATAATACATAGCATTCTATATACTTTGCATACTCTAGCTAGTATTTCCTATTACAGAATGTCAGTTTAGCCAGATCTCACACTCATGGGTAGATTAATCTTGATCAAAAGATTAGCTGTATACTATAGATCAATGATTTATAAAGTGGGTGGTACCACCCTCTGGGCCTGGGTTGCTGGATTGTCTAGGTGGGCACTAAAGGCAATGGGATTACATGTGGTGCTGAGGGTCGCACCGGGCACGGGTGAAAGAGTCACGCCGGGCCCGGGTAAAATGGGGCATAGCATAATCATGAGAGGCATAACCACACCCCCTTAGGAAAAAAAACAGTAAAGAAATCATTTTACGGTGCTGCACTCTGGGGAGGGGGCACTGTGAGCCCCCTCAGCACAGCGCATAGCCAGTGGGGGGCACGATCAGAGTGATCGCTCCCCCCACAGGCATAGGAGACTGTTGCGGCTTCTGCTTAGCAGCTGCGAGTAGTCTCCCAGTGCAGCCCAGCACACTGCAGCGTGTGCTGGGCTGCTGTGATGTAAGAGGGAGGAAGGGACCGCGCCAGGCCCCTCTAGCAAGCTCGGGTAATTAGTACCTGCTATCTCCCCCCTCTCGATGCCCCTAGCTGGAGGTGCCAGCTGGGGGGTGAAATCAGTAAATGCATTATAGTGTGTACAGGCAACTACACAAATCAGTTTGGTGCATACATCTATGCATTAGTTTATCCATTAAAAAGGAGATGAAAATCAGAAGTGGTTTATCCCAGGTATGAGGGCTAATGGATCTCCCCCAAAAGATGTCAAGCTGAAATCTATGTGGAAATAGGAATTTGGTACTTGACAGTGAGTGCCCTATTTTGCATAGTGGTCCAGCCAAATTACAGCCAAGTGACAGAGGGCCTGTTTCAGCTTTGGGAATAGAGTGAGAAAGAGCACGTAACTGTGATCCAGGACAAACCATGTTGCAATGTAAGGGGTGCAAATGCATACATTTTATTTTGCATGTAGGGTAAATACTGGCTGCTTTTGCATGTAGCCCACAAATACTGCACAGCTTTATTATTATACTGTAATTTAGATGTCAGTTTGGACACATCCCTCCCAAATCTAAATCTGTCTGCACATATTACATCTGGCCCACCTGCAGTGCAACATGGGTTTCACCAAGATGATCAGTTATGTGCTGTTTCTCACTCTATTCCCAAAGCTGAATCGGGCCCAGAGTACTTTTCACCTGCACTGAATGTGAGAAGGGTTTTAACCTCCAAGTTGTGCTGTAAATGTGTGTGGAAAATACAATAAATTCCATGACAATTTTATTGATATGTATTGTAAATAAAATATTTTATGTGCGCTCTCAATAGTTTACTAGAACTTATTAAGTAGCCCCAAACTATAATAATTGTCCACCCTTGCTCTACTACATGTTCAAGGTTTTCAGCAATGTAAATAATATATTTAAAGTAAAACAAAATAAAGAAGTGAATAACTGAGAAAAAAGTAAAATATTGTGCATATACTATTTGCTATAAACACATTCAGTATGATTTACCGCCGGCCGCATGGTTCAAATCCTGGCAGCGGCAGCCCGACAGATGAGGTAATCCCAATCGTCCTAAAGGTAAGTATAGCTAATCTAATTCTCCTTTAGGGTGCCTAACCCTAACCTCCCCCCCTGTGCCTAACCCTAATCCCCCCCTCCAAGTGCCTAAACCTGACCCCCCCCCTTCCCCGCCACCTAAACCAAAGTCCCCTGGGGGGGTGCCTAGCTCAAACCTCCCCCCCCCCCGGGGTTGCCTAACTCTAAGCCCCCTTCCCCTGGCCTGACCCTAACCTCCCGAGGGGGTGCCTAGTCCTAAATCCAGCCCGGGAGCCCTTAACATAAACCTCCCCCCCCACGGCTGTCCGCTGCAAGTGCCCGACGTCCCTTCGATCGGGATGCCGGGCGTTGTTCTCCCAGCATCGGTAAAATGACAGGCGTCTAGATTTAGACGCCTGTCATGTAACCCTCACCGGGATTAAGTAGTCTGGAAGCCGGCGGTCAGCATTGTGTCCGCTGGCTTCCTGTACGTATACGGCTATAAACATTTAATAAAATTTTTTAATAATTTGTTTTGAGTAGTGATCTGAATAAGTGGGATGCACTGGAATAATTTATGGAACCTGGAGGGCAGAAGCCCCAAAAAGTTAGAGAAACACTGCTGTAGATAACACTGTATATTTTACTGTATTGTAATAACATTTACAGTACAATGCCATTAAGTCAATGCATTCGGTTGCCAGCTACAGCTGCCTCAGTTTGCTTCTTCACACACCAGGGGGTAAATTGACAAAGCTCCATGTTTATCTGAGATTACAGTCACTGGTGTGTTTGTGCATTTTTGCAAACACGAAATTAATTATGGCCAAAAAGGGTGTATTTTCTGTATTTTCAGTGGTGACCATGGCCGAATCCCAAGTTAAAATGCACCCTAACATATATATAGAAAATAATACACTATCGTCCAAACACGGCAGTACTTTCCATAGTCAGGAATACAACACGGGAATTTAGCAAGAATCGTGATTATGATCACGGGTGTAATCTAAGCAAACTTGGTTAAAAAAATAAGTTTCAAAGAGAGCCCCTCCTGAGCAGCATGTTGTGCAGAAACATACACAGATCAGTGTGATCCATGTATGTTTCTGCCTCTAATGATTAAAATAAAGGGTTATTATTTTTTTAAAAATGACATGGAGTCTGTGAGCCAGTCCTGGTTTTAAAGATCCGGGGAAAAATAATGTGTATTTTTATAACCAGTAACGGACAAACTAGCTGGAGTGAAATGCCAAAGCCAGGGGACCCTTTCACTGGGTCCACTTGCCAAAACACCACAAACTAGTCAGCCCAGACCGGGGATCCCATGGGAGGTGGGGCCCCCAATAAAGGCCCCCATCTCCTGAGCACCCAGGGCTCTTCCCTGCACCCCTGGATGGTGGGTACAGGGGTAATGGTGTTATTAATAGATGTTTACTATTGTTTTTTACAGTGGGGCTACAGGTCCCAGCAGCTAGCACCGGTACACCCACTGTAAAAAAAATAGTTAAAAAAAACAAAACAGAACTGGGGTGCTAAGGAGAGGAGGGACTCCTTTATTGGGGGGTCCATCACCTCCCCTGGGATCCCCGGCCTAAGATGACTAGTTTAGACTGTTAATGCTTTGTCCAGGATAACCAGGTGAAAAGGTCCCATGGCTGTGGCATTACACTCCAGCTAATGTGAGTCTGGTGCTGGTTTTAAAAATACAGGACCCCTATTCCATTTTTCTGCATATATTTAAAACCAGGACTGGCATAAAATACAGGGACCCCTAGATGTTTTGTCACCCGTATTTTTAGAACCAGGACTGGCTCCTGGAGCCCGGGGCTGATTATTCTTTTGGTGGGGAACCACATGCATTATTTATTGCTATCTTAGAATTAGGGATGTGCAGGCTCGGTTTTACTCAAATTCAAATGAATTCGGATTAAAGTAAATAACAAGTTAGTGTAGAAATTTTGAAAACTGTTTGACAATAGTGATACAATAAATAATAATATAAGTGTACCTCAGTATTTATCCATATGTGCTTTCTGCTTTATCAAATGACTTCTTGTGAAACATGCTGTATTCCAATATATGCACACACCGAAAGTCACCCAACAAACCAATACCAGCAATAGTGTAGTATTTTGATGTTTATTCACAATAAAACTAGACAATATCATGTGTACATTAAATAAAATTTCAAACAGCTTTTCTTACACAAGTGTTCCTCTCAAACAAATTGGTCCACCAGTCCCCCTGCACCAGGAACGTACAGTCAGGGTAGGCAGAGCCTCCCTGTCATACTCTTTTCCCTATCATACTCCCTGTCATGCTCCAGAGTTTTGATTTAAATACTGTGTCTCCCCAGCCATTTACCTCACTATACGTCACTGCGTTGCCTTCTATCCCAGATGTGAGATTCCAGCGACAATCCTAGTTTGAAGGAGGGTCTGATTTGTTTCCCAGATAATATGTATGAACAAGAAAAACGCCCAATGTATTTGTTGTTGCCAACTTGCTCAGGAAAGTGGTCTTCTTCCCAAACAGTAGTCCTTTATTAATGCATTATATCGACATCAGACAATCAGGACTCATTACCATAACTGGTCACCAAAGCATATATATACTTCTTCAATAAATGAGACACAATTTTGTAGTGGACTTCTTATTGAATTCTAAGTAAAGAATACTTAATAATCATGATTGACAATCATATAATAAACTTATACGTATACCATTATTTGGCCCACTACATCACTTTCAAACAACTTACCACCTGTTTGAATAGAATTTTAACCCCCCCTCCCCTCGTATGCACCTTAATAATAGCATCTGTTATATAACTAATAATATATTCCAGGTTCCTATATTCTCCTCAAATCAGTTCACTGTCTATATATAGTGTTCCCTCTAGCTCCGGCGGCAGGCAGGGCACCGGAGCTAGAGAGGGCAATGTTGCGCTTGCGCCCAAAAAGGGGGCGTGGTTACGAAAAGGGGGCGTGTCTATAAGACGCGTCCCCTTTTCGTCATACTTGGGGGCGTGCCCGGCGCTTACAGACATGCCGGGCAGCCCCCAAGCGCTGCAGAAAGGGAGAATAGACGCCGGGCGCATGCGCCCGGCGTCTATTCTCCGGCGGTGACCGGGTCACCACATGTTTGTCCACCCGCGGGACACTGCGTCCCGCGGGTGAGAACGGCTCCCGCAGGCTGTTAGAGCAGGGCGCTTTTTGCCCTCCTCCTGGAGGGCAGGGTGCTTTTTGCCCTCTAGAAGGAGGGCAGGGTGCCGCGCCCCGCTAAAACAGCCTAGCGGGAACGCTATATATATGAGGATTCCCAGTAAGCCATGCTTTTTAAGATATACATAAGCAAGTTTTCCTGCCTGCATTCCAGTCATTGTTATCTCAGTCATTTCCCCTAATAATTATAATAATTATTAATAATAATTAATAATCTATCCAGTCATATATCTTGTCCTACTACATTTGGTATATGAAAACTGCTCTTTCAGCGGTTCATAAAGTTGCTCAAATTTTCTCAATTCTATCTGTAGTGCTCTATTTTACAGTATAGTTGCTTTTATCCAATTTTGCATAGTAAAAGCATCTGCACCTCTCTTTTTTTTCATATTCTGACCTTTTAAACAGGATACAGTAGGTCCAAGTTATGGTTGACAATATACAGTACCAAACCTCTGTAAATTAGAGATGAGCGGGTTCGGTTCCCTGAGAACCGAACCCACCCGAATTACGGGGATCAGAGGCAGATACGAGTCGGCTTGGGTCTTCCCGCCTGACTCGGATCTGAAAATGAGACAAAACGTCATCATCCCGCTGTCGGATTCTCGCAGGTTTTGGATTCTATAAAGGCCCCACGATTTGCCGCCATTTTTCATTCCGGCTGTGTAAAGTGAAGAGAGAGGGAGCTGGTAGCTGTGCTGTGCTGTTGTTAATACTTACTACTTGTTATTGTTAATTGCACGCTGATGCTGTGCATAGGGGCTGGCTACTGTTGTCCATTAGGGCTGGCTGTTGTCTCTAGAGCGGCTGGCTGGCTGTTGTCGTGTTCATAGGGGCTGGCTGGCTGTCGTTGTCCGGTTCATAGGGGTTGACTGGCTGTCATTGTCCTGTCCATAGGGGCTGGCTGTTGTACTTGTCCTGTCCATAGGGGCTGGCTGTAGTGCTGTGTTGTCCAGGGGGTGCTCTGTCGTTCAGGGGTGCTCTTTTAAATATGCACTAGCAAAATGTGGATTTCCACAAATTAGGCGGAGTTAAGCAATTAAACTAACAGGACTCAATTGTCAATTGCCCAGGGAAACGTCTCTCAAACTTGCAAGTCCATGAGTGGTCATCATAATGTGATGCTCTGGGAGTTTGTATAGTGATGCACCACTTGAACCAGGTTCAGGTGTGATTGTTACGTTTTCTTGTGGCCGAACTCCCCTTCATTGAGGTAGGACACACCGTGACAGAGACGCAAGCCTAAGGTTCCCCTATTTACAGACACACGACTGAGTCTGATGTTCTTTGAAAACAAATGTATTTTTTTTGTTGCAGGATGTAACAATGAACAGACAGTTTAAATTGTCTCTGAATGAGATATTCTGAGAAACTACTTCTCCAAAAAAAAACAGTACAGAGGATACAATTCAGTAGAGAGCATCACAAAGTAACTAATCCGAGTATAATGCAATCTATACAATATTAGATTATTACAATTCACAAGGTACAATGTAACCAATTACAACTTTGCGTTCACTGAATGGGGGGGTTATCCCCGTGTGACAGTAACCAATACCCCTGTCCTCTATAGGTGACCTCAGCTGGCAAGAGAAAGTAAGAAATAAGAGAAAAAAGATGAAATATGACTAACCACACACTGTCTGTTTAGCACTTTGAAGAAGGATATATAAGACAAAGCAATATTGCAGAAACAGAGAATAATCACTTGCAGCATATACTGTAATTACAGGTATTTATGCAGTGCATTTTAATCTGGAATGGAAAATACAACACATACAGACTGTAAGGTACTTGTAGTACGCTGGCTATATGAGCAGAAAACAGTCTATGCAGAATGAAATGGCTCCAAGCAGGATAGTGCACATGTAGCCTGAGGAAGTATTTATAGTGCACCGGCTGTATTAGCAGAAAACAGTTTATTCAGAATTAGATATCTCCAAGAAGGGTAATGCACATGCAGGCTGTGGAAATATTTGTAGTGCACTTGCTATAACAGCAGAAACCAGTCTATGCAAAATTAAATGGCTCCAAGCAGAGTAATGCACATGCAAGCTGTGTAAGTATTTGTAGTGCACCGGCTATAACAGCAGAAACCAGTCTATGCAGAATTAAATGGCTCCAAGAAGGGTAATGCACATGCAAGCTGTGTAAGTATTTGTAGTGCACCGGCTATAACAGCAGAAAACAGTCTATGCAGAATTAAATGGCTCCAAGAAGGATAATGCACATGCAGGCTGTGGAAATATTTGTAGTGCACCGGCTATAACAGCAGAAACCAAAACCAATCTATGCAGAATTAAATGGCTCCAAGAAGGGTAATGCACATGCAAGCTGTGTAAGTATTTGTAGTGCACCGGCTATAACAGCAGAAAACAGTCTATGCAGAATTAAATGGCTCCAAGAAGGGTAATGCACACGCAAGCTGTGTAAGTATTTGTAGTGCACCGGCTATAACAGCAGAAAACAGTCTATGCAGAATTAAATGGCTCCAAGAAGGGTAATGCACATGCAAGCTGTGTAAGTATTTGTAGTGCACCGGCTATAACAGCAGAAAACAGTCTATGCAGAATTAAATGGCTCCAAGCAGGGTAATGCACATGCAAGTTGTGTAAGTATTTGTAGTGCACCGGCTATAACAGCAGAAAACAGTCTATGCAGAATTAAATGGCTCCAAGCAGGGTAACAAAGGAAGAACAAATAAATGTACAATTCACTATCAAGAGAGTTTAGCCAGCTGAGGTCACACATGGTTAAGAGATATCCAGCTAACAAGTGAATACAGTGATTATACAGAAACAGTCTTAAGGTGGGTACACACAATAGCGATAGATCTGCAGATGATGGCCGTTCATACACATTGAACGACCATCATCTGCATGCTGCAGCGGGTTGCGCTGGACTGAGGACGGGTAGGGGCATGGCCTAACCGCAGAAGACCACACCCCCTTCAGCCTGGTGCATAGCCAATGGGGGCACGATCAGTGTGGCATAGGAGACTGCTCCGGATGCTGCTTTAGCAACCTCGGGCAGTCTCCCAGTGCAGCCCAGCACACAGCAGCATGTGCTGGGCTGCTGTGACCTAAGAGGGAGGGGGAGCGGTGCCAGACCCGGGTAATTAGTACCTGCTCTCCCCCCCTCTCGGCACCCCTGTGTATGGGCGATCGGCTGATCGCCCATACACACTTGCCGATGGACAGATATGTCTGCAGACATATCTGTTCATTGGCTGTGCAGTACAGCCAATGCGATATGTCTGTGAACAACGTTGTTCACAGACATATCGTCTATACAGATTGGCCGACGGGGCCACGATATATTGGCCGATCAATTGATTGGCCAATATATCGGCCAGTGTGTACTCAGCATTAGAGCAACACCAGCAAAATTACAATTACATTAGAGGAAATCTCCCAGCAAAATTACAATTTCAATGTACACCAATAAATTAATTTACATTAGAATAAAATAAACCAGCAGGTTAAATGTTACCCTCTTACAAGTACACAAGAAACATACCAGCAGCTGAATGAACATTACAATAACATAAACTAACAGGTTAGAGGTCACTCAGTACATACAAACCCTTCAGTGAAATGAGAACTGAGATTATACGCCAACAAATAAATTCACATTGCTTTAAGATTAAACCAGCAATTTTTTATATATTGAACAGCAATTTAATCAGTGGTAGCAGACATGAGCTGGTACCATACATTAACTCACAGCATGAGCTACGAGTCACAACAACACAGAGCAGTCTGGCAAGAAAGCCAAACTCAGACAGACAGGAGAGGGGGTGACCTATCTCTTTGCTTCCTCCCTATTTCCATACCTTACTCTACACCAATATACCGTCTGGACCAGATATTCTTTACACTGACTCCCTTAGACTAACAAGAAGCCCACACAAGATTATTACTAGGGGGGAAAGGGGGCAGCAGCTGATCTCACCACTAGCAGGGTCTCTTCTGCCCACACTGATTCCTCGATACACCAGACGCAGGCCCGGGATGCAAAGCACCGCACCAGGCTGTGCTCCGCTGGAGCTCCTCTGGTAGTAAGTAATCCACAGGTGCAGACACCACTCTACTCCAGGCAGCGCTACCAGCGAACTCTCTATAATATATAGCCGCCACTTCTCAATAGGGGATCTTCCCTCCAGCATCCGGCAGTGCTTCACCCTTCTGGGCTCCGTGCAGGGGGCGGGTCATTAGTGGTATTGCGGATCCTCCTACCCACGCTCCGGTCCTCTGTGGCATCTTCTCTGTGGTCCTCTTCAGTGGCAATCTTCATCCAGTCACAGGATCCTCATCATGGGTTGTCCTCGGCTGGTCCCTCAGGCAGTTTACATACTCCGGCAAGGTCCTTCTCATGTCTTCTCTGACTGGCGCAAGTCCTCTCCTCAGCAGCGTCCCCTTTCCTCTTCTTGGGCTGTCTCTTCTGTTGCCAGTGGTTAACCAGCAGATTTTACAACTCCTTCATGGGGTCTTTTCAGCAGCAGGGGTCTCCTCACAAATTGGCTGTGCTCTGCTCTAGGCATCTGCAGTCCTATCTCTACGGTCCTGGCCACAGCTCCTCAGCGGGGGTCCTCCAGTTCACGGGCACTGATCTAGGCAGCCAACATCAGTTGAGGAGGTCTTCTTCCAGGGGCCTTCAATTCTCCCGAGGAGTCCTAGCGGCAGTGCCCTCCGTGGTAGAGGGTATCCACTCCAGGCGGCTTCCAACGGGGATCCTCTTCTTTTGCAGCGTCCGGTGGCAGACAGCTCCAGAGTCCAGTCAGCAGGACTCCAAAGGGGCAATCTGAAGGCAGAGTCAGGCAAGTTCCCACCAGGTGGGTCGTAGCTAAACTGTGCAGTCTGGTCCCAGTGTCACTCTCCTAGTGGGAAGGCAGATCCAGGCTCACCCTGCTCCGTGCTGCGAATATCCTCCCTTTGTGCTCTGGGAAGCCATTATTTAAGACCTCAGTCCCACTTCCTTGGATCGGTCCGGCAATAATCATTGGACAAGGGGACCCATTGTAAACCCGCCCCTTGGGCCCTCTACCCTACAACCTAGGGGGTCAATCAATAGGGTCCTTTGTATCGGACTCCTTGGGTTGCTGACCGGCTGTCAGATCTCCTCCCTGGGCTGCACATGCTTAGAAGCAGCCAGGACTGTGAGGTCACATATAGTTCAGCAGCCCTCTACTAATGTGTATGGGCAGTCATATCTGTATATATAAAAAAAATTGGGGACCCCTATTTGGACACAAATATGGGGGTACCACAACAACATTACTCATTTTCAGGTGTAGGGTGGTATGTTACTAGAAAGAAGCAGGAGCTTTGAAACAGCTGTGTCCCTGGTGTCATTTAGCTTTGCCTTCTTTCTTAAGAAATGTTTTTGTGATCAGTAAACTTGTCCAGAATCAGATAGCAAGTCCATATATGCTAGCATGTATGTGCAAATATGCATTTCTCCTGATCCTATCCTGCTGGAGATAAGATTCTGCTCAAGAGGCAGCAGTAAATAAAAACATCAACTAAAACAATACAATACATTATATATATACATTAAGAGCAGAAGGATGACTTTTATGAGTGACATATTTCTATGACCTGTGGTCCGTAGATTTGCAGAAACATTGGCATCATAATTAGATATTTCATTTCGGAGTTATGTGGTAAAATGTCTATCCACCATTTATAATGCATCACCATTGTCCTCTGGAAAATGTGACAGTTGGCGAACTCTCCCTGTGCACCTGCTGGGTGGCCTGGAAACTGTGACAGTTATTTGCAGCCACATATATCAGCGCGTCTAGCGGGTACTTTAATCACGGACTGCTGCTAGTTCATTGTTCACTTTGTTTACATCAAACATGCCTACAGGTCAGCCTCAATGACGTCAACGTGGTGGAACCTTTACAGGTTGCCCAGAGTACGCAGTTCAAAAATCTTAAGGTCAAGAATACTATCATCACAACCAACGTTAAATAAGATCAACTGATTCGCTGCTTACATTGGACATGACATAATCACTACAATATTACCGTTTGGGTCTTATAGACATGCAGTGTGTGAACTGTGGTGCTCTACACTTCTAGGTAGAGGTGATTAATGGCCATTTTTTTAGACTGCTGTCACATTGTGGTTGTACCACCATATGTAGTAGAACTCTTTATTACAAATACCGTTAAATTACAAACTAATTTACTCCATAATTTCCTCAATAACTAATATCCTCCAAAACTTAGGGAGATACCGTTGGGATTCTCTAATATAAACAGTATGTATATATTTTTTCCTTAGCTTATTTCAAAAATACATTTTGGCTGAAAACAAATGCCATCATCATCACTTTGCATTATTATTGCTTTAACAATAAAATAAATTAAATAAAATTCAATAAAAATGTTTCTCTCTCTGTCTACCTACTGTATCTACCTACTTGTCTGTCTATCTGTCTATTATGGTATGATGAAGCTCGGTAAGAATTCATTATAAAAAAGAAAGATTTACTAGGGTAGAAAGGTTAGAGCCTATTTGCAGTTTCAGCTCAAGTGATGTTAGCTGGAAAATGTTTTTCCAGAAGTAAGTTTAAATGCCATTTTCAATTGGCACCTAGTAGTCTTAGTAAGGTTCTCTGCGCCCCCACACATGCTTCTGTGTTCAGCATCACTATAACACCTACTGTGTGCACAATAATCATTTGGTATTAAATGTTGGCACTGGCATCAGGAGGTTTCAGGCAAGCATCCTCAGACTATATGCCAAGGCAATCAAATTAATTCCATTAACAGCTTGCCAACACATCTACCCAGTACACTGGGACATCTAAGACATGAAACCTAGACATTCATATTAAAAATATTGCTCCTTGCTCAGTGTGATTTCTGATGTTTATCCAAGTGGAGACTGACTACTGTCATCATCGTTTCCCACAGAATGTCTCCAACGAGACTTCCTATTGGTAGATGTCAGCATCTGCAATGCCAATTTAAACTATTTAGCAAATTTCTGAAATCAGTGTACACTTACTCCTCAAATGCAAGGTAATTCATCTGTATTCCTTCAAAACAGATCTGTTCAGTGGCAATCAGGAGAAGTGGGTCAAATATCTAAAGCTACTCTTAAAGCGCCCACCGCAAACTATAATTGAAGTTTTTGAAATATATTTCATCCCCAAACATTCACAGGAAGCAATTTGCCAAAAAGATTTCCTGTCAGGAAGCTGAGAAAAATTAGCTTTGATTAAATTACAGAGTTCACAGTACACTCAGTTATTTTTGTAGGAACGAAAATTAAAAAGACTTGTGATGTAGCCAGAAAATGTTGTCATAAGAGTAAATAAAACAGTTTTTTACTTATGTGTTTGAGTAGTTTTCAGTTCAATTGTTTCTAAGCTGGAATCTAACAATTTTAAACACAATGAAAAAAACAATTAAATAATCTAAATATGTGGAAACATTCTATAAGGTGTAAATTTGGATGCATAAATACTAATTAAAAACTAGGACACTTTTTTGCATAAATACTGTATGTTTGCTATATGTACATTGTATTTTTTGTAATACAAATAAAATACACTAGTCCTTTTTATGTTTAAATCAGTATTTCTACTATTAGACAAGACAGACACATAGAAAACATTGATACATAAAAAGACTTCTGCTGCAATTCGACTAACATATTTGGGGAGTTCTCGCAGAGTAGACAACTCACTTGGGTCACTGGAGAAATGAGTATGGTGGATCAGACATAATGTGCTGTAAATCGTGTCATCAAGGCACGGCTCCATGGCATAATGCTGCATAGAGCAGCTTTATATCAGAGAGGGCAGGACATTGATGATGCAATTAAGAGTGCCACACTCCTGCACCTTCTACCAGGACCACCCCCTCCCAGAGTACTCCGTGCAAAGGTAGGTCAGTACGCTGGTAATTACTGTACATGTATATCCTATAACCCATAACAAGCAGTACAGTATTCGCTGTCATTACTCTGTGCTGCTCTAGACAGACAGGAATTTTGGTTATTTTTGACAAAAACTGAACTTTTCTCCTTCTCTTGGGCACTACAGTATGTAAGTTTAACTTTTAAACCTCACTTCTTTGGGGGCTGCATTTGACCAGCCAGGCTACTTAGTGCTCGAAGTGCATCTGACAACCATAGAAATGCCATAGAAAAACCATACTTAATTTAGAAGCAAAATAGGTCAGTCACAAAGAACACTGGGGTCTATTTACTAAGCAGTGTTAGAAGACAGAGTGAAAAGTGATAAGGTGCCAACCAATCAGCTCCCAACTGTCATTTTTCAAATACAGCGTGTGAGATGGCAGGAGCTGATTGGCTGGTGCCTTATCGCTTTTCACTCTGTCTCCTAAAACTGCTTAGAAAATAGACCCCACAGTGTTATATGGAAAGTATTCCTACAAGTTCACACTGTAACAAGGCACCAGTCATATGTGTGTGTGTAGTAAACAGCACCACTTCTCATGCAGTAGCCAATCAGCAACCCACCAGTCCAGTGTCTTGGTACAAAAATCCATAACTAGTTTTATTTAGCAACATAAAATATAAACAAAACAAAAATTAATCCTAGAACATCCCTCTCTACGGGTGGAAGTATCTAGTGACCAACTGACAAATTCGGATTCATTATGGATCGCTATTGCGATCGCAGCTGCGATTACACATGCAGTCTCACTGCAAAAATATGCTAATGATTGCTATCGTAATGCCGTCCCACTTCACCTTACACACATCCGTAATACTTAGCAAGTATGCTAAACCATTGGTAACATTGAGTACCATCGGAGCCTCACGCACAATTGCACAAGATCTGACCTTACTCAGAAATTGCTGACTTCGGCATACGCAATGAAAGCACAAGCTGCATATGGCATTGCAGTGGTTAATTTATGCACACCCCTGTAACGGCGTTCAAACGCACTGGCACACTCCCGTCACCACCCCCAAATGCTCACTTCCTGTCAATCACTCTGCGATGGGTCTGCATAGTCACTGCGATCGTAGTCCAATTGCAATGAGACCTTCGTGCACTGCAATGCATCCACATGCGCAGAATGCAACAATCGGTCATCCGCGTGCGTAATCGCAGTTGCAATTGGTAGTGAATCAGACCCAGTGTTTCTTAGCAAACCTCTGTTCTGCTACTCAGGCAGTGAGAGACTGGCTAGAGAACTGACACACCGTTTTATCAGCCTCTCACAGTTGGTCTGGCAATCAAGGTTACTAATTAGCACCAGATAGAAGCTAGGAACCTGAGCATACATATCTCCTTTTTATAACTTCCCCAGTACTTCTGTCACTAAGGGGTCTATGTACTAAGCCTTGGAAAGAGATAAAAATTGAAGAAGTACCAAACATTCAGCTCCTAACTGTAACTCTACAGGCTGTGTTTGAAAAATGAGCTAGGAGCTGATTGGTTGGCACTTTATCTCTATCCAATTTATCTCTCTCCAAAAATTTAGTACATTGACCCAATATCCCCCCATCTCTTGTTTCGACCTGTGGGGCAGAACACCTGTAGTTTATAAACAAAAACACAGGACAAAGCAACTGCATAGGCCAAATCAATGCCAAGAACCATATTGTTTTTCTCCCATTGCTCTCTTTATTCTCAGATATCCACTTCAACATAGTATGATCCATATTAATCTAAATTTTCTCCCCAAAAGATTTTTTAGAAGTAGAGATGTTGCCAATAGCAACCAATCAGATTCTACTTAACATTTATCTAGCACCTTCTAGAAGATAATTGCTAAAATCTGATTAGTTGCTATGGGCACCATCTCCACTTTTAAAAACTCACGTTAGTAAATTTACCCCTTACAGGGGTATTCAATATGGGTGCGATAACATCGTTTTTGCGTTAATATCGAAGGTATGACGTCATTATCGCAGGTTTTACTTTTACACCGTATTCAATTTCAAAGACTTATCGCAGTTTTGAAAAGTCTGATAAAAAACGGGGATAACTTTTCACCATTGAATAGGTGTCGAAAAAAAGTGCAGAATTGGGGTTTAGGGGTGCAGGCTTAAAAAATAGCCTGCACCCCTGGGAATGACATTTAAAAAAAGTAAAAAAAAAAAATAGGGACACCCCAAAAAATTATTTAAAAAATTGGGGTGAAAAAAAAAAATAGGAAAAAATTGTTTAACAATAGGGAAATAGGTTCAGGGCTATTCTGCAAGTATGCGGCAGATGTTTTCTAGAATAGAATTATAGCGGCAGGTGCACAAATGCAGAATTTAAAAAAAATTACTTTAGGGACTTAAAAATATGCTAGTACCCATTTTCATGTACCCCAAATTTCATGGGACCACTTAAAAAAACGAAAAAAATAACCTAAGTGCTCTTCTGCATCACTTCTTCAATGTCTGGAAAAAAACACCTGCTGCGGCTATTTAAATCCCCGAATTTCAATTGAAGGCTAAAACGGGGGTACCCATAGTGTTACCCCATGTTTTTACAACTTTAGGGGGGTCTTACAATTATTTTAAGGAAAAATTCGTAACTGTACGTAAATCCAACTTCGGAGTTCCCCGTTTTCGTTAATTTTATATTGAATAAGCGGGAGCGCACCAGACTTTAACGCAGGAAAAAACGCCGATATGAAACGTAAACTTCGACAGTGAAGTTAACGTTTCATATTGAATACCCCTCTTAGTGTTTCTAATGCCCACTTAATTGCCAATTTCAACAGTGGAATAGTTTATCTCACATACATTCAATTTCCTACTTAAATATAAATAACATTATTATTATAATAAATAAATAACAATATGCACATCCCCATCTTTGCTTAGAGACAACACAGCACATATCCCTACATCTGATGCATCTGTCTGCATGACAAATTCATTTTTTAAATCAAGTGTCATCAAACTGGTAGAGTGTACAATACTAAGCCTTTTCTGCCTCAGGATTCCACTTAACCATAACTGACTGTTTATACTTGGTAAGGTCAGTCAAAGGGAAAGCAATAATGGCAAAATTGAGTATAAACCTTCTTTAATACCCAGTAATTCCCAAGTTATGAAGTTTGGGCTTAATCAAACGTCTGCCTATGGTGTATCCAAGATATTTCACCTCTTTCATCTGTAAGCAATGCTTTTTTGGGTTGAGTGGATCGTTCCTCACATGTTGAGTTCAACACTACTTGTACCCTGGGTAAGTGAGGCTGCCACTCAGGACTATAAATAGCTACATCATTGAAATAAGCAGCAGCATACTGTCTATGGGGCCTTAGAATTTTATCCATCATCCACTGAAAGGTGGTGGGTGCCCCATGTACTATACCATAAAAATATAATTCTGCGCTGGTATGATTGGTGTAATTCATAAAAAATTATTTGTTCAATAATACTGTACATGTCCCATAAAATCAGGTAAATACCATCTTGTAAAAGGATAGCAGCATTGAGTTACATTCGCACTTAAGTACATTAGTATCACACAAACCTTGCAAATTAAATTGAAACAATAAAACAGAAAATGTCAGTGATTTAGCCTCTCAGGAGGTTTAGGGTTAGGCTAGGGGAAGGGGAGGTTATGGTTAAGCACCACCAGGGGAAGGTTAGGGTTAGGCACCCCCCAGGGATGGTTAGGTTTAGGGTGCGGGGAGGGGGTATAGGTTTAGGCACCCCTGTGGGGAGGTTAGGGACAGGCACTAGGGGGGAGGTTAGGGTTAGGCACCACTAAGGGAGGGTTAGAGTTAGGGGGGGGAGAGGGGTAGAAATAGCCTACTTACCTCCCCTGTCGGGATCTTCATCTGCCGGCCTTCCAGCGTTGGGATTTCAACTTCCGGTCTTACGTCCAGTGGTATTACATACCCAAACCCCTGAAAGATGTGGCTGGGAATTTGGACAAGTAGATGTAACCCACACTCCCCACTCCATTCTTATATAGTCAGGAAATGAGTCTGTCCTGACTATGATATGAGACGTAAGTATTCTGCTTGCAGGTGCCAGTGTAAGGGTTACTCCCACGTTTTAAGACATTAGGGTGACTTGTTACTCTCTCATTCCCCAGCTGTCACTCCTCTTCCTGGATGCTGCGTCCTCCGACCACTGATTCAGACTTCCTCCCATGTTGCCAGGCAACAGAGACACCAAACCGGAACTGCGCCTTCAGTTGCTAGGAGATCTAGATGCCGGGTACTGGCTGATATACTTCTTGGCAGCTGTTGGCCATTTGCTCCTCTTCTGCTTGGCTCCCTATTGGTGCAATATCTTGAATATATTCCTTCTGGTTCACCACCATCTTGCCGGTTATATTGTTTCCAATCATGTGTTCCTGGTCCCTGCCAGTCGGTCTCCTGCCTGTCAGTGTCTTTGCCTGTTTGAGACTCTGCCTGTGCTGTGACTACGCCAAAAAACATACAGCTCAGTGTGCTACTTTAGGGAAGTTTGCAGCAAGCTGCGTTCTCCTCTAGTCTGTACTTTGGCCCTCAAGGCCGCACCTTGGTCCCTAAGGCCGCATCGTGTCACCCTAGCCACACTCCAGCACTCACTAGTGCTGCACTTTGGCTCTCAAAGCCGCACCTCATCCATTTCAGCCTTAAAAGGACACCCCAGCTCTCAAGGCCGCATCTCATCACCAAAGCCGCAATTCGGCTTTTAAAGCTGCATCTCAGCCTTCAAGGTTGCATCTAGCCACCTGTACCATCAGCCGCATAACATCTTGTGATCACCAGGATTGCCATGTAAGTCCCTACTGTCCCGAGTTTAAGACCAGATGGCCACCTAAGTGCCGGTGAGTGTGTCAAGTTCTAAGGGAACAGTGGTTGGCTATTATTGGCTATCGTGACTCTAGGGGTCTTACAAGGTGGATCTTTGTAACAGTAATATTATATCAGTAAAGCTGTGATAATTATATGTGCAGATATACTGACCCAGAGTTTGCATCACTTTGTAAGAAATGGTAAAGGCTATTAGTGGTGGCAGTGATCTTGGACAATAGCATAATACTGGGGTATTGTATTGGTATAGTGAGAAAATGAAAAAATGTATAGCACATTAAGTGATTAATATGCACAGGCGAGATCAGAGTCTTGACTCAACCCCTTTTTCGGACAGGGGTTTACGGTCAATCATTTTATGCAAGTTAAAATGTCTGGACAGTCCCAACTAATGAATATCAGGATCTAGAATGGAAGAGAGATCAACATCATTTTGCCCATACTTTGTTTACATGAACATTATCAACATCAGTTGTCAGGAGAAAGAGGTTTTGATTTCAATAAATGTGTTAGTCTTAAATCATGATCTGCATTTAATCCACAATTATCCCATCCTTCCATGAATCCTTTATCAGGATTCCTGATGATTCAGTTGCAAAATTTGCTTGTGCTCCACAGACAGGACATCATAATTTAAAAAGAATATAACAAAATGTTTTACAAAAAATCTTAGGCAATATGATGACATCATCATGCCCTGTGGACAAAGGGGAAGCCATCATGTTTCAGGATTTATGTAAGTATAGAAATCAGATTAACAATCAGTTGGCTGATGGTCAAGTCCATAAAAGTACCTGATAAACCAATGTTTATCAATGTAAAAAGGAGTTGTGTGAGGAGCTCACAGTGGCTAAAGAAAGTGGCAATAGTAGGTCAATATTTTCCATGGCAGACCAATCAGATCTGCCAGTGGTCATCGCATCCGTCAGTGTCTCCACTTAATTCCGAGCTGTACGCTATTGCAATCGCAACTGCATTCCCTCATGGATCACAGCTGCTAAAATTTGCTATTGACTTCCAAAGCATAGTCGAGCATAGAGATGCTCGTATATATGCCCTCTCATATTTGTCTGACAACTTGCAATAACATAAACATTGGGAACATCGTCGCAGATCGAGCATTCACACAGCAAGTCTGACCAGCTGCAAACACTGCAGCTCTGCTGACATGCAAAGAGCTCTCGTGCTGTGAAAGAGATCGCAATGGCTAATTTATGCACGACCATGCATTTAAATGGTCAGACACACCTGCACTTTTTGTAAATCCCCCCCGTTACCACCCCCAAATGCTGACTACCTGTCACTTGCTTTGTGAGTGGTGCCTCTGTACGAACATAATCGCATTGCAATTGCTGCTTGTGCACAGTATGGTTTTCACGCGTGCACAACAGCAAAAATATCGGCATTGCGTACAACCCGGAATCAGGCCCTTTGGATCATCTAGTTACAAACCAATATTGTTTTTGCTTTTGTTGTTTTTTAAAACAAGCCTGGAAATTATTACTAACACCACCAACTCTAGAGATATGATGTCCAATTACGGAATATCTTTGCTTGTCTATGAAAAAATGTATTATCATTTTCAAGTGCAAATTTGTTTGTAAAATCCTAAACATAGAATCCTGCTGGTTGCCATTATGGAACTGAAAATTAATGCCAAAGCAAGAACCACAATACACTTAATTGTGGTGTTTATAAAAAAAAGTAATAAAAAATAATCACATTTGCTTTTGTTTCACTTGCTTAAAGTTTTATTAGATTCCTCCCACTTTTTTGACTATTTTGGCTACATTTTATTTGACTTGTTAGAAAAACAATGTGATAAATATACCACAATAACTCCTGGATATAGGACCCGATTCAGACCCGTTAGCTAAGGCGCAATTGCTCGCTGATGGGCGATTGTTGCTCGGTGTGCATGCGTCTAATTCGCAGTGCGCGTGCGCAGGCCAGTCTCAGTGATGGGGAATCGTACGCTCATAGTACACAGACTGCCCGCTACTTTGAGTGACAGATAGTGCCATTTGTGGGTGCTAACAGGGGATGGTGCTTGTAAACGGGGGAGTGGTGTTGCGAACGCAGGCGTGTCAGGCCGACAAAACGCAGTTTAAAGGGCGTGCATAATTAGCAAAGTAGCATCATTGTACATGCCACCTGCATGTATTTCAGCCAGCACTAATTGCATTTCTTGCGGCTGGGTAAGGCTACCTCAAGGGCTGCAAGCAGCTCCGATGGCTCTCGATGTTACCGATTAATCCTACAATTCCAGGAGATTACGTGTGTTGCGAGGGGAAAGGGGGCGTATTTATACACTAGCGGGCGCTCAGTGCCGTAGATCGCTAAGACATAGAGGGCGTTCTTACGCCATGCAGTGCAAGCGTGGAATTTAAATATCCGGCCCCTTTTTGCCAGCGAGCGGCCCCATCTTGCGAGCAGGTCTGAATGAGCTCCTTAGTTTTATATTTGTTAGTTAAATAAAAGTAAAAAAAATAAAAATAAATTGTAAAAATTATGTGACAGATGCAGTCTCTGTGTTTTCTGAAAAAAACAAACAAACAAGGTATAATTTATGTGGATAGTGCATCAAAAAATCATCAGTGATAATATCATATTGAATTTGGCATATGACAGGTGTGAATGCCCACAATTGGCTTCAGTACAGGGGGGAGAATATTGTCAATAGGTAAGAAACTAAAAATAGAATAATGAAAATTATAAAACCAAGTATCCTAATACTATAGAAACAGTTATAAAAACAGCATTATGAACACATGGTTAAGAGAAATCTTTATTATTTAAAAAAATATTTACCCTCATATGCAAGGACAATGATGTCCCTCATCTTCAGTTATTGAAGCAATAAAAATAATAATAATAATAATAATAATGATGATGGGCTAACATGTTAAAAGCTTCACACAGGGAATTCTTTTATGTAGAAAAAATTTAATATTTTCCCCATATTTCTCATGTAGCTGAACAGTCATTGATCAGTGGTGTAAGGGCATAAGTGACAATGTAATTTGTCACGTGACTTTATGACTGATGTCATCAGAAACTCCTCAGGATGGAGTCAGTTATGTTTTGAGCAATATTAACAACCCTGCGACATCTGGCTTTGCAAGAAATAGCAAATTTACCTATCCAAATTGTTGTTCCCTGGGCTCCTGGAAGAGTGGGCGATCCTCCCATATGCTGCCCACTTCCTAGTGAAGTATGCAGGATGGTGAGAATAATGCTGAGAATTGAATGTTTGTGGGGAGGGGAATGGGCCAATGTGATGTGATTCTATTGATAATAACATCTTTGGCCCCACCCCCTCTTAGATGCGTGATTCATGGTATTATGCAGTGAGGAGGCATTGACCATACCTCTCAACCATCCTAATTTCAGTGGGCCAGTCCTTCTTTGCAATCACTGCCGCATTGTCCAACTTGCGGAACCCAGTGTCTAGCAGGGAGTCAGGAGGTTGGAATTTATACTGTGTCACTGTTCTAGCTGAAGAGCAGCGGTGAATGGATGCTGTGAACATGCGTGAAGCATCAATTTAGAGCAGGGAAGATGCTGGGGGAGTCCTGAGCTTGCTCCTAAGGTGACAAGAAATGGGGACATGATACACAGTCACGCCCCAAAAAATATCACACACCACGGTTGACTCTCAATTTCGCAAATTTGGGAGGAATGATGGCCTAATAACTCTAAAGTCAGGCAACACCCCCATCAGATGCCACCTGATTCTCCTCTGCAAGCTTCATCCAAAGTGGAGATTATTTATCGGTAAGTATGCTTAACAGTGCTTTAATGAAATTTATGTGTGTGTTTGTGTGCGTGTATGTGTGTGCGCCAAGACAGTAATTTTTTTAACATTTTTACTGTGTTATTACTTTATTCCAGTTGTATAGAGCTGAGTTGTATGCTGTAGCTGTATAAATAAATATTAATTTCTACAGTGCGATAGTGGTAATCAACACGCACATGCCAAGATAAAAACGATTACATATTACATTACAAATATACATCATATCAATGATGTATGAGCTGCCTTTGTTATACAGTAAGTGTAAAGTTTCAGTTTGGAAATTACAACATTATTTTTCCTTTCATAGAGAATCATGCTTAAACAGTGTTTATTTCAGAAAAACAATCTTAACAATGAAAATAAGGGAGTGGTGTGGTCATATCTGAATGAACATGATTAATATATGCCAGGTACAGCTAATCCACGCTCTAGACTTCCCATTAGTTCTGTATATATGCAGAGAAAATAAAGTCAACTTCAGATATCAAATCTGTCTCTCAATAATTATTAACACTACGGTATTTTAGAGGCGGATTTATCAAAGTCCAGGAGCCCTATTGCTGACAAAAAAGAATGTTTTTCACCATTGATGTGTATGTTACGGCACCATATATATCAGAAAGTTATGTGATGATGGCAATAACAGAACAAGTATTGCAGCTTTACATGAACCTCATTAAATAGGCTCCATATGTTATATCTTACATTAGTTAGGCTGCCTGTAATTATTGTTCTCTTACCACTCTCATACATTTAATGAGATGGACTCTGCCGAACTCTCAGGTAGCAAGTAGCAACAGGGGCAGATCTAAAGACATGAGGGCTTGTGTGCAGCCACTATGCACCCCCCTATCATGGAAGGATTTCTGTAGTAGACTGTAGCACTTGTCACAGTCTACTGCTCATGCACCAATCTCTCGGAAACAGTCTACAGCACATGCATCAGTCTCTGGGACACAGTCTACTGCGCATGCACCAATCTCTGGAACACAGTCTACTGCACATGCACCAATCTCTACAAACCCTGGCAGTTTGGTGCTGGTCAGGTGATGAAGCTGAAGCACTGGCGGATTGGCGCCTGCCAGGCAAAGTAGCCTACACCCTGGGGTGGTGGCGGCCATGAAAATGACCTGAAAGGTCGCCATCCCCCAGGCGAAGACGCCGAAACCCTGGCGGGTTGGTGCCCACCAGGTGAAGATGCCAAAGCCTTGGCAGGTTGGTGCCCTATGCCTATGCTAGTGTACCATTTTGTTGTACTTCTCTCCTGCAGGTGGCATGCTTTGCTCCTCCAAACCTTGATAGTTAATAAATTTTAAAAAAGCTATGAAATTCCATAGACAAAAAAACCTTATGGTTCACATGTCCCATTAAGGCTACTTAGAGATGATCATAATTTTCACAAAACCTACTGAATTTCTGCCACTCAAACTTAAAAAAGCATTGAAATTCCGATCATTAAGGCTGACGCCTTAATGGACATGTTCATTGTGCAATACACATATGGTATGCCATCACACCCTGTGGTTAACTGCAGATTTAGCACTCTCACAGAGTGAGGTTGCTGTCACTCACAAAATGGTGGAGCTGCTAATTCACAGAATTGTGTGCTCATTGGAATACACACATGCAGTCTATGCAACTGAGGTCTGAGCAGAATATAGAGCTGCGTAGATGGGATAAGAGTGGGGTGGATGTGAGGAGGAGACAGAGCGGTGTGGATGGTGCACACAGAAAGGCATGGAAAGGGGGGAAGATTAATCAGCACAGATCTTGGGAGCCAAAGTGATGCAGATGGGTGGAAAACAGCGGGGCAGATGGGGGGGACAAAGTGATTCAGATGGGTGGAAAACCGTGGTGTGGATGGGGGGAAGATGGCAGCGTGGGTGGGGGGAGAAAGTGGCACAGTTTGGGGGGACAGAGCTACGTGGATGGAGGGTACAGAGTGGCATGGACGCGGGAAGACATAGCAGTGCATATTGGTAAAGACAGATTTGTGCTGCTGAAGGTATACAAACTAGCACAAATGGGAGAACACACAGCAGTAGGGATTGAAGAAGACAGATTGGTGCGAAGGTGGAAGACAGAGTGGTGCGGGTGGGTGTGGGGGGGGGGGGGGACAGAGTGGTGCAATGAAATTCCATAGACAAAAAACCTTATGGTTTCACATGTCCCATTAAGGTTTCTTAGACATTATCTGAATTTTCACAAAACCTACTGAATTTCTGCCACTCATACTCAAAAAAGCAGAGTGGTGCAGATGGAAGAAGAAAGAGTGGCACAGATGAAGGGAAGACAGAGCGGTGTGGCTGAGGGCAAAGCAGTGATGGAGATGGAAGAAAACAGAGTGGCACAAATGCAGGAAGACAGGGCGGCGAGGATGGGTAAAGACAGACTGGTGCGGATGAGGGAATTAAGAACTAGCACAGTTGGGAGACCACACAGCAATAGAGATTTGGGATGATAGAACAGCATGGAGGCACAGATAGTGGCTGGAGGCTGGCCACATGTGGTTAATGGAGACCTCAGCACTGAAGGGGTTAACTCCCGTGCTGCGGTGCCATTTTTAAATGTAACAAGAGGAACTAGGCACCATATATGAACTGTAATAGGTGCTAGGCGCCCTGTTTCTAAGGAGTCTATTTACTAAGCAGTGTTAGGAGAAAGAGTTAAATGAGATAAGGTACCAGCCAATCAGCTCCCAACTGCCATGTCACAGGCTGTGTTTGAAAAATGACAGTTGGGAGCTGATTGGCTGGCACCTTATCTCTCTTTCACTCTGTCTCCTAACACTGCTTAGTAAACAGACACCTAAATGTTTTACTGGTGCTAGGGCCGGGTGTTTAAAAAAAAAAATATTTTTTAAATGTACTACCTTCAGCGGTCATGGCAGCACTCTGTTAACCTCTGATGTGCTGCATTGGGAGAACGGAACTGCTGTGGGCTCCGCTCTGGGGACCGGGAACATGACTTCTGGCGCCCTCGCCCCACAGGGCTTGGTACATGGAGTCGTTGGAGTCAGGAGCTTTGCTTACAGTATATATATATATATATATATATATGTAGGACAGTGCACTACTGTGCTATATATATATATATATATATATATATATATCATACACACACACAAAACCAGTCAAAAGTTTAGATACACCTTCTCATTCAATGTTTTTTGTTTATTTATATTATTTTCAACATAGTAGATTAATACTGAAGACATCAAAACTATGAAAGAACACATATGGAATTATGATGTAAACAAAAAGTGTTCAAAAAATTAAGATATGTTTTATATTTTAGATTCCTCAAAGTAGCCCCCTTTTGCTTTGGTGACAGCTTTGCACACTCTTGGCATTCTCTCAATCAGCTTCATGAGGTAGTCTCCTGGAATGGTTTTCCATCAGTCTTGAAGGAGTTCCCAAAGGTGCTGAGCACTTGTTGGCTGCTTAAGCATAACCAGTTTCTCCAACCTCTCTTTATGTGAGACTTACATTCTCTGTTTTAATGTTTTAATGAGCTTGAGTGATTAGCTTGCTCTTTGATAATACCCCAATATAGCTAAATGTCATCAGCTATAGAAACAACTTAATTTCTAAGCAATCTACCTGGTTATATGCAATCTACCTGGTTATATGACACTAAATATGACAGGGGCACAAGAAATACCTTTAGCCCAGTCTGAATATGTCCATATATGGAATGGAATTGAATGCCGGCGACTATTCAAATCCCGACAGCTTGAGCCCGACAGCAGCCCTCCCCTCTCCCCCCCTAACCCTCCCTTAGCTGTGCTTTACCCTAAACTCCCGGGGTGGTGCCTATCCCTAACCTCCCCCCCGGTGGTGCCTAATCCTAACCACCCCTTACCGCTCCCTAAACCTAACCTCTCCCTGGGGGTGCCTAACCCTAACTCTCCCCCCTAGGGGTGCCTAATATCAACCTCACCCCAAAACCTAACACTACCCCTTCTAAGTGTCCTAAACCTGACACACACACCCCACGCGGCTAACAGTACGGGCGTCCCAGACTTACCTCGTTTTTGGGACACATCGTCCTGGATTCCGGAATTGGGATTATGATAGGTATTGGTAGTTCGACGCCTATCATAAGTCCCTTGCCGGCATAACATAACTACATCCCTCCATTTACAACTACCCCTTGTCTACTGTGCTTCTATTTATTTACTATTAACATGTATTTGTTTAGCGCCAACATATTGTAGTGTGCTTTACAATTTAGATTAAAACTATTAAAAAGGGTAATAACAGAGAGACAAAGAGATGAGAGGATCTTCTACATTCCACCCATCATCTAGTACTCTCATTGTATGTGCCAGACTGTTATGTGGAACAGCATCAAACACTTTTGCACCACAAAGATCCAATTTGAAGCTCATAAAAACTAATATATTTTCTACAATAAATGTATAAATTGAGAAGGAGTCTTAACATGTGTGTCTAATTTTGCAATAGATTTTCACTTTGCAAGATGGGTCAGCTCAAATTAGTTAGCAGGGGTGGAGAGTGCATCTTTAGGGAGTTTTCCCATGTTACAGTAGCCGCACAAGCCTTTTCTTCCAGTAAAAGGATTTGAATTCTCTGGCTCATATTTCTACTGATGTAATAAAAACAAGTGTGATATCCTGATTTTATGATCTGAAACATAAGATTTGCTAAAGAAAGCTGTATAATAATAATAATAATTATAATAATAATATTTATCTATATAGCACTTTTCTACAGAAGGACTCAAACTGCTTTAGATTTACAGGAATGAAACCATATTACAAAGGAGGCAGCCATCTTGGGGACACTACAGTAGTTACAGTGGGTGAATAAAAAATATGCAACGCAAAATACAAAATACACACATAATCAATTCCACTGATTGTTTATCCCAATCCTTGTGGAAGCCATCTAGGTTACAAACGGTTGGAGAGGCAATACTTGAAAGTAAAATACAATATACAAATAACAAGATGTGCAAAGAATCATCATTTCTTCAGATCCTACCCACATGAGGCAGCCATCTTGAGCACACTATAAATGTCAGAATGGCCAAGATTATCAATATGTAGATTTATGATGCATTCATTTAACACACTGGAGAAAAGACAAAATATTTTAATTGATTTTATATCAACTAAAGGTTACCTGAATTCCTCCCAATTAATTGATGTGTGCCTCCATCCAAGCCTTCTTACCTATAGCCAGTCCACCCAGAGATTGGCTTGGGAAATTCCTGAGGACCTTTAAGTAATACCCATAAATAGTCAAATAAAAAAATATTGTTATCTTATTAAAGGAGGGAATGACAGTTGTTTCATTTATATAACCTACAACAAAACAACATAAAAATAAATAAGTTCATAGCTCAGGAAACTGGTACTGTACAAGACTTTGTCCTAGAAGTTAGTTAGAGCATAATACCCCTTAGTATTTTATTCCTAATGCAAATAACAGAGGGCATTTACCATGAGGCACATACATATAACTAAGTTCATCTGTATCCCTTTATTTATAGGTCTATTTATACTCACAATTTAAGCATTACTCCCCCAACGCCCTTAGTTGTTATATCATCTACTAGACCATTAAAAAATAATTAAATTTATGTGTGTATATTATGCTTCCACTCTCACCCCAATATATTATATTCTTACTCCAATGACAAAGTTCTTATATATTATATATTTCAGTGTTAAAACTTTCATCAGGAATACAGAAACAATTAAAAGTCTTACCTTTGTAGATGTTAATCATGATGCTGGCGGCTGGGTTCAAGTGCTATAATGAATGACAACAAATAAATGAAAGCAACTCATCATCATGATTATCCATATATACAGAATACAGATTGCATGGCAATATAAGCAGGGTTAATTATCATATTTAAAACATAATTAATCAATGATAGACTGTTTTATAGTTTCTGAAATCCTGCCAAAAGTTTTTACACTGAAACATTGAATAAGCAGCACGGTCACCTGACCCCTTATTTCTGATATTATTCATTTGTGACACCTCCCCCCATATGCATGTTGTATTTTACTTTGGTGGGCACTGGAAAAGTTGATTTGTGTTGGAACTGGAGTGCCACTACCTCACCTCTGTAGTAACACCATTCCCTCCCTCACCCATGTTGTAACACATTCAACATTCCCCTCCCTCACCTGTATAGAAATACAATCTCTGCCTCACATCTGTAGTAGCACATTACCCTCACTCACACCTGTAGTAACTTATTCCCCTCCCTCACCTCTGTAGTAAAACATTATCCCCTCTCACCCCTGCAGTAACTCATTCCCCTCCCTCACCTCTATTAACATATTACTCCCGCTCACCAATGTAGTAACACATTCCCCTCTTGCATTGCAACATTGTTATGTGCAGGGTGAAATGTTACTTTATAGTCACTAATGCTGTCTTTAGTATATGGTGGTCACTAACGCTGTCTGGAGGATATGGCAGTCACTAATGCTGTCTGTAGTATATCTACTAGTAATACTATTATTAACAATTAGCTAACCATTTATAAATAGACCTCTAGAGTTCATATAGTCAAGTAGCCATTAATTACCACCCACAGCTTATGCGAGCGTCCATGATGATGGTCGCGATGGTCAAGACCATCGAGACCATCGGGCTTGCGATGAGACCCTGCGGTAGAGTCTCGCTGCCACAAGCCCTGGAGTGATTTTGGCTCTATCAGAGCCAAAATCACTCCCACTGACATCACTAGTGATGTCAGTGGGGCCGGACCCAGACGGTAGGCGTTCCCATGGGAACGCCTCCGTCTGGGCAGCCACGCCCTGGCACGCCCACCAAAGGGGGCATGCTGTCACTCACCATCGACAGCACACCCCCTTTGGTGCGAGACCCCGAGCGACAGCTTCCCCGACGCTCGCCGGGTCTCGCGCATGCGCACAATGGAGCAGCCCGCTTGCGAGCATCCTGCGCTCACGAGCGGGTCTGAATGAGACCCTTAGTCATGAGATTGAGCTCCCTGTTGGTCCTATTAGCTGTACACTGGCTTGTCTAGTGTCCTTAGTTAATCAAAGAGTAGTATATGCTGGCTCACCCTGGGAAACAATGTTAGAAGTGCATTGAGTGGTGGGGACTCAGGGTCTCATTCAGACCCGCTTGCGAGCGCAGGACGCTCGCAAGTGGGTCAATGGTACCCAAATGCACATGCGCACGATAGAGGCTGCTCCGTCGTGCGTATGCGCGAGACCCGGCGAGCGACGGGGAAGCCGTCGCTCGGGGTCTCGCACCAAAGGGGGCGTGCTGTCGATGGTGAGTGACAGCACACCCCCTTTGGTGGGCGTGCTGGGGCGTGGCTGCCCAGACGGAAGCGTTCCCATGGGAACGCCTACCGTCTGGGTCCGGCCCCACTGACATCACTAATGATGTCAGTGGGAGTGATTTTGGCTCTGATAGAGCCAAAATCACTCCAGGGCTTGCGGCAGCGAGACCCTACCGCAGGGTCTCATCGCAAGCCCGATGGTCGCGATGGTCTTGACCATCGCGACCATCATCATGGACGCTCGCATAAGCTGTAGGTGGTAACCCCCCAAAAAAAAGAAAAACGCCCTGATTCAGAGCGGGCGCTCGTTGAATCAGGCCCTCAGTCCCTGAATTTGAAATATGCAGGGAGACGGTTATGATAAAATGTGTTTCTTCAGACCCAGCTGATGATCAGCTCTGGAGGTGGTCATGTCTCTGCCATGTCAGTTGCCTCAATGATGGGCAGAAAAATAAATATACTGCGCTCAGCTAATGGTGATCTGGTTGTTATATAGATGATAGAGTGGTAGCAATATTATGTAGTTTAGCTGTTCATATGTGGTGCAAAACCTGCCATATGTGGTCGTTGCTTCTGACCTTGTATTGCACTGGTGACAATAATCTAAATTGGAAAGTCAATTATGTGGTGAGTGTATAAACCTGAGGACGGGATGTATAATATATAATTACAATTGATTGTAATGACCCATTGATACAAAGACCTATGCCCAATAATAAATGTATTATGCAGTCATGCAGAAATTCACCAAAACAGATGGTAAAAAATGGGTATTTAATGGAAGGTATGCTAAACCAGAAAGAACCAGAAAAACTGCACATGCAAAATAGTGTCTATTGCACCAACCGTGAGAATAAAGGGTGCTGGTTGGTGGGATTAAACTGGACTACAAGTACCAATGAATAAGTGAACTGAAATACTAATGTCCAGGATCAGAATACTGTAAAGGTGAATGTTGTATATAGTCTGATGAGAAGGAACTAGCAGCGTCCTGCTGTTATTGTGAGGGTGATGGTGAACTGCTGGAAGGGATGCCCAGGATGGTCTTCTTGGGGCTAAGGAGTGCGGTGTGAACTGCTGGGGAGAGGCTGCCTCCTTTCAAAGCATATATCACTGTCCGCCACGGGTGTTGGAAGCTGCCTGAATGAACAAGCAGCCTCCGGCAGCATGCACTGGAGTGAACGCTGCTGTCTGGGGAGGAGATATCATGGCAACACTGCTCGCTAAAGCAGTGTGCCACGTGTCTCCTCCTGGTGACGGGACTTACCTCTCTAACCCTGGAGGGCACCGCTCCTTCCCCTGCCAGCTCTGTTCCTTACGATCGTCAAGGCTTGCTTCCTGTGTTCCTGTGTTGTCTGGTGATGTGTCACTTGACTGGAGTAGTAACAGGTGATTCCATCCGGGTGAAAGATAAGGTACTTGGAGATAGTTCCAGATTGTGAGCACTGTGAGCACTGGTCGTTAAGGGTGTTAGCAATCGGGTATAGAATAAAATTCTTGATATGGAGTGAGCTCCCTCAGTGATGGGACTCACCTTAGCTCCTGCTGCAAATAGCCCAGCTTTGATAATATAAGGGGGTCAGTTTCCACCTCAACGTCTCCCAATGAAGAGATGCTCATGCCTATCAGCTCCTGACATCTGGCTTTCTACAGCTTCTGCATTTTTGAGCCACATGCACCAGTGACCCCATTCTCCAGGACAGGGCTGGATTAAGTCTTCAGTGAGCATGAGACCTTAAAATAGGGGGCCCACCCCCACTCATAAAGCCCTCCCTCTCTGGAAAGGGAGGGCCAGATGAGTGGATCAGCACCCTGATTCTTTGGTGGCACAGTGGATGGACAGAGAGGAGAGGAAGATATGGCAAGGATGGACAGGAAAAGCAGAAGCAGCTGGTTGCCATGAATGTGCAGAAAGCAGATGTTAGAAGTCATGCCTCCATGGAGAGCATCTGGGTTCTAAAGCATGGTGGCTAGCAATGTACTCTGCACTATGCCCCCCTTAATCTGGCTCTGACCTCTTTACAGATGCCTTTTTCCATTTTGAGGTACCACTCATTTTAGGATCTTGAGGATCTCTACAAAAGAAAGATAATGACCAACCATCCATCTGATTGACCTAACGGTTGCTATGACTCCTTCTTTTATACTTTCCTTGCCTCTCCCACCTGCCTCACATGTCCCTCCATTCTGCTCATATACCCAGGCATCTCAAAGTGTCTTATCTCATGCCCCGTCAGCACCAAACAGCAACAATCCTCACCACACAGCAATTTGACAGCCACCTATACATTTTCACAGTGAACATCAATATTAGATATGTCCAAATATGACATATAATTTATTTAATAAATGTCAAAACCCAAACTAACTACCTATACTAATTACCTTTACCTCTTAAATCTAAATACACATTAACTATAAAAAAGGGGTTACATTCTCCCCCTGTTAATCAGGTACATCACTATGGTATATTTGAACACCATTCCTTCTATACTCAATTCTCAACTCTCTCCCTAGTTTTCTCCCTCATTCAAATATCCTTATCAGTAACCTAAAGGGAATATCCAAAACAGGGCCATGAAAAGATTATATTTGGGTTGATAACTTTATGCATTCCAATGATATATCTCCTGGTACAGTACATCAGGCCAATCTTTTAATTAGAACAATATGGTCTTCTTACTCTAGCCTTGCCTTTCTAATGAGAAAAATAAGTCTTTTACAGATTCAGATAGAAATGTCACACTCTTCTAATCAGTAATAAATGTTGCCAATGACAAGTTTACATAGATCTATCATGGCCTTACAGTTTTGTCTTATAAACTGGTATGTTAGATAGCTTTTTGATTACTATATAGGGATTGGTTTTCCATCAATTTGATAGGTTCTGTATTTTTGGCAGCCCTAACTGTCTGAATAAAACTCTCTCCTGATTTCAGTTCTTGTCGCATGTTTCGTATGGGATGGTTGGAATGATTCAGTTGAAGAAATACTCAGGGAAACATCCATAGTTATCTGGCCTCATGCCCAAACATCAGGTCATATTGGGAGTACTCAGTGGCTTCACTCTTGTGCAACTGAGGCATGCACCAGTTGACAGATGTACCTACTCCATGGCCTCCAAAGTTTGTATGTATACAAATATAATACAACCTACAGTGTGTGTCATGCCATTATTTTGATATTTCTTTTGCAGGAGGACTAGTGGTACCAACAAGCTCTTAAAGCCTCGCATGCTAGTACTTGTAGTACTCGACAAGTATCGGCATGCGAGGGAGTCTTGTTGGGACCTCCATTTCCCCTGTAAAAGATAATTTTAGTTTATATCTATTATTTAACACTATCAACCCCGCATCTACCGGCCAGGCTTCAGCCCGTGAGGTACCCTGGAGAGGGAGAAACCCTTTATTTTCCCACCCCAGTGCTGGCTGTTCTTTTGGGGAGAAACCCCACAAAATTTTTTTCATACACTTATAAAACACAGAAGCCTGCATGGATCTCTCTTATCTGTGCAGGATTCTGCTCAACTCGCACTTTGTGATCAAACCCTCGTTAAAATTTGTGAGGTTTCACCCACAAAAACTTGCATGGACATGGCAATTCGACTTTAAGAACAAACTCACATCATACACGCTATGATATGATGTGAATCTATAGTAGCACAAAAACTCAGACTTATTACATTTACCCCCCGTGTTAGCACTTAAGTAATTAGCATTGCAACTAAATTATATGAAGGTGCAGCCATCTATTCACATTTCTTAATTGACATGTTTATTTGGACTATTGAAGGAAATAAGATTCTAAAAGGTAAAATAACAGATTTAAATTTAAAATGTATTGATATTTTAATTTTATTTTAAATTATAATGTGACTTTTGCATTTATTAATAACAATCTAGACAATATTCTCTTATTTATATGACACTTCATATTATTATTTTATTGTTTCCAGATTGGATAATGTTTTAGCATTTAATAATAACAATATGTGAAGCCATGTGCCTACACTATCTCTATGCTTGCCTACTCTTCTGGGTGCCTGGGAGACCCTCCCGATTTTTGGGCGCCTCCTGGCCATTCTGGGAGAGTAGGCAATTATGATTTGAGTTTGACGGTATTACACAGCCACTTTTATAGAACCTATGGTAATTCAGATTCTCTTCAGAGATTTACATGAAAGGTGCGGCAGGAAGTTTCCATTAAAAGTTTTGGACCATAAAACCAGTCTAGGAACTCTGTCAGGGACAACAGGGCAGATTAGTGGCTGCACGAAAGTCCAATTTTTTGGGAGAATCTTATGATTTTTCACGCTGTGCACGATCCATAATGGAGCAGACACAAGTTTGATCAACTGGGGCAATTTGCATTTTTTATCTTCATCTCCACTTACAGCTGAGTGGGGTAACTTGGCAAAGCAGGGCTTTCACATGTACAATAAGTGTACTGAGGATGTGTCATTGACATGTGGACTAGTCAGAGATGAGCGTATGGAACTCTTGCACCAAGGAACAAGGTGGTGCAAATGTGCAATGATAGTGATTATGGCTACCTTCACAAGCAGATGTGTACAGTGTGCCCATATAGATGCTGCCAATTCCAAATAGGAAGATCTGCATTTTTTTTTGAGCACACAGTATGGCCACATACTGGATATGGCCGACTTACATGGAGGTGTCAGCGCACGCGTGGAGAAAGTCCATCTTATAGTCCTTTTATCGAAGTGTGCAGTGTGTCAGGGAAAGCAGTTGCATACACAAGCACTCAACCACTGACATAGGAGACCATGCTTGGATGGAGAAACTGCAGTTCCGATGGTGCAGTTTCAATGGTAATTTACCGCAGGCTAATTGATCCCCCTAGGCTATAGAATTAGTCCTGAAGTCAGCCGGCAGCACTGCACTTAACACGTATTTCTTTTCGGGTCTGAGCAGACTTGAAAAGATATACGCGATAATTAGCCTGTTATCAGGTGCAAACAGTGCGTTAAAACATAAGTCAGGGAACTTTTCCAGGATTCTCCATGTTAACACCTGATAACAGATAAGTTATCAGGTGAGAAAAAGGGCTGTTATTGAATAGCCCTGGACATTAAAGCCCGAGACTATCACATTTTTCGCCCCCGATAAATTATCGGGGATATTTGAATTCCCCCCAAAATAGCATTTTAGCACATTTTGAGTCAGTTACAAATGGAGCATGTGTGTTTGCGGCAAATAAGTAAGCAAGTACCTATCACATGATGTTACGTCTATTGTCCTTAAATATGGCGCAACACAATTCATGTTCTACTGAGTGTGCGGGAATTGTTTGGCCAATCATGGCATCCCTTCAATTAATAAACATCCTTGGGAGCTGAGTCTGGATCAGACACAGCCGCATCAGTGTCTGCATCTTTGCCAGTTGCACATCTGGCAAAGATGTGGTGGTGGCAAATGCCACCACAAATCCCTTCCTGGGTATACATCCATATGTGCAAGGACTGAATGTGCAAGGACTGAGATGCTCACCACTGTCAGGGTCAGTATGCACTAAAATGCCACTTGGTGCATCTTTAGACGTAGCATTGGTGGCACCATCGAAGCTTGCACCTGCCCTATGGCCTCCTATGTGAATGATTCTGCATCTCTGTACACTACCACTATCCGTGAAACTTCAATAATACGCTAATAAGATGGACCATCTTCATGTGTCTGCTAAGTCATCTAACTGTCAGGAGCACCCAATTTATTGTCAAAAGTTTTCTGAGATCGTGCGTCTTCCATGCACCGCAATCGCAACTCCGACTCTATGTGCACGCTTTCAGGACACATGTGCAGTAGACTTAGATGCAGACGCAGGTGAATATAAATCACTCCGCTGTGTCCAATTCAGAATCAGGCCCTCTGTCTCCATTGTTTCCAGTTGCACAGACTGATAGGAATAATTACCATGGCCAAATTTAATTCCAATCAATTTTATGTTTGGCCAGATAGAATTAAAATCCTTTTTCCTCGATGAAAAGCTTCAAGCACCAGCTCTGGGACACTGTATAAATAGACCATGCAAACCATCCAATATTGCCTCTCCCTATGGGGAGTTTCATGTGTGAGCTGATGGACTGCACTATCCCTTTTTTGTACTTCCATGTATATAACCTCATATGTATCATTCATCATACATTAGGCCCCCTCACTGAAAGTAGTTGACACAGTGAGTGTGCTACAGAGCCATGCTGTCGTTCGTTACAGCTGTTAAGTGGGCTCCTACCAAGCAGAGGGGCTAATTCAGTATTGCATGTATGTGTAATGCTGAATGCAGATTCCCGATTATCAGGAATCTGCATGTGCACAGGACCCATTCTGCAAATGTACAGAACGGGTCCTGCATGATCGCACGCAACCCCTTCTATGCCTCTGCCTGATTGACATCATCCCCTGGGGGCTGGGATGGCCGGGGTTTCTGGAAACTAAGGCGTGTACGTCCCATTTTCCGGCAGTGGCAAGGCCAGGGGCTGTGTTCATTGGTGCAGTGTCCTAGCTTTGCAAGCCGGCCAGCCTGAGTAAGTTAATGGTCGTGATGGTTATACCAGCCTGTGATCTCTCACTGCTTTTGCATGTTTGTAAGGACGGAATTGCAAAGTTGCTTGCGTGCGGCTTTGCAATTCCGTCCAGTACTGAATACTAAGGAGCGCAAAACTGTTACCAATTACCCTTCTGCCACTGGGACCTGACAGTGACATCTGCACATCGAGCAGGAAACATGGATTTCAAACTTTTACTACCATTCCCAGCTGATTTTGCTGTTGCTCCCTTTATATCTCTGTAGAGTTCCATAGCTACAAACTGCACTAGATCCTGTCTGCATCAAATAAATGTGTTTTATTATGTGTTTAAAATCTACTGGCAGGCATATGTCTCCCAAAGCACCTTCTTTCTTATTCCCAGTAGATGTACACATACATACTGTAGAAAATAATTAGAACATTTGATAAAGGACACTGAATTTAAAATGTCCAAAAAACTTAAGGATCTGTTTTCCTAAATAATTTCCAAAAGCAGCCAGTATTTACCCTACAGTATGTGCAAAAATAATAAATGTATTTGCACCTCTTGCATTGCAACGCAGTTTGTTCCAGATACAAAGTTACTTGCTTTTATTGTACTTGCATTTTGTATAGATGATACTGGATCAAACTTCAAGAGAAGAAATATATATATGGTGAGCTGGTGTATAGTTGCAGTCACCCTAAATTCTAGACGGTAGCTCTCGCAATGCAAACGCAAACATTTACATGTAACCGCTGATATTAGCAACTGCTTTGCATTCGTATAAGCAGAATAGCGATCCATAGTGAATCAAGCCCTATGTCTGTGCTGGAGGTATACCCACCCTCCTTGACACCCCTTTATCCCCTCTAATAAACAATAATGAACTTCTTCCTATATTTATTTTAACTTTGTATATTCGACTTGTTAGAACAAAATAAGAACTTCTACTTCTAGCAGCTGAGGAGCTGTGACCCAGACTGGATCAGTTATTGGTGACATAGCTATTCTGACACTTAGGGGGCGATTAAATTGTTTGTGAATGCGTGATAGTTAATGAGCACCCAGTGTTGCAATTCAAATGTTCTGGGCGTGTAAATCGGCTAACCCGTCTAAAGTTCTGGTTAGGGGGCGCTAACTGCAGTTAGCATGCCCAAACCAGAGGGTATCTCACACATTTCTACTCGCACCCTCCTGAGGGTGCGAGCAGAAATGCTGGCACCGGTGGCTATCGTGCCCTGACAGAGCAACAATTGAATTGCTCCGTTGGGCTTCTTAAATAAAAGCCGCCGGCAAAAATTTGAATCGCCTCCTTAGTCTTTGGTTGTGCTTGAACAGTGAATGTTCTTGACAAGGACCACTCTTTGGAAAGCTGAGATGTGAAAAAGAACTAAACTTAGGGGCTAATTCAGGATTGCCCCAATTAATTAAATTTGCAAAAATTTCAAAAAAACTTTTTACACGTTGTCATTATGGGGTATTGTGTGTTGAATTTTGAGGACAAAAATTAATTTATTCCATTTTTGAATAAGGCTGTAACATAAGAAAATGTGGAAAACGTGAAGCACTGTGAATACTTTCCGGATGCACTGTACATTCCAGCAATAACCTCTTAGTCTTGTGAAGTCTTCCCCCGCACAATCCTCTCACTCACTTCAATCTTTGTTTTCCTTCAGTCTCATTTCAGGATCTTGTTTGTTTGACACTCCCTCAACAAAGCCCACTGTCTTGGACCCAAAAACCATGCCCCTGATATTCATTCCATTTAGCACTGGGCAATTTGGTTGGGTGGCCTTGGCAAGTTGGCCCAATATGGTCGTGGAAGCCATTATTATTTGTACGTATCTTGCAACGCAACCACCTCTACACCTCTACCTAGTGGTTCACCACTAGTGATCATCGTCAGTGCATGCTTGCACCTAGCCTACACTATATACTCCTCCAAATGTATCTAATGAACAGAAATCAAAACAGGTGAATTTTCACTTAAGTACAACTATGCTTAGCCTGCTGTTGTGTCACCTTGCATACACTACACATTGCCTATGTGTGCACATGTTGTAATAGCCCAGTTAGGCGTCTCTTAGGGTCCATCAGTCCCATTTAGAGTACATAGACAGAGCTCATGTCCATGGACATATTCATTACTATGACCATTGTAGCCCCAATTCCTACATCACAGCTTTTATTTTAGATATTATATTATGCAGCACGTGTAAGGCAAATGAACATTCCGTACAAATAAGATTTTTTTTCCATTTAAGAATGTAAGTACTTTTATAAATCACTTTCTTATCATACTCCCTGCTGTCAAATGTGTGTTTTATTAATGCATTGAGCTTTAGATAAAAACATTATGTTCTTGTTAAGATTCCAAATGGGATTTCTGTTTCCTTTTTAAAAAATAAAAAAAAAATAAAGAACTTAGTTTTTTTAATTAAGATATGTATTGCGATGCATTGCAATACCAGATTAGCTGGAACTGTAATTAAAAAATAACTAAATAGCAAGTATTTGTACATATACAATATATATACAGTATATATATACTGATGACTATTATGGTCATCTAAATCTAATTGAAAAATTGGCAATCAAAGAGTTAAAAGGAAGGTATGATGTCATAACATAAGAAAAATATTTAGAAGTTAAGCATATCCCAAGGGGTTTAAGACTGAAAAAAACTCCTACATTAAGCAGTCATAATGAGTCGTTTATAGCCAACTGTTTTAGATGAATGTTCAGCCAAATTGATCAAACTAATAGTCACTGAGAGAAAAAGAGAGCTTCTTAAATTGGAGGAAGAACTTAATAAACTAGAAATGTTAGTAGTTAAGTTTGAGGATAGTAAAGAATTCAAAAGAGATGTTTCTGAGCTACAATTTAAATTGGATAACCTAGAGGACAAAATAATTACCAGAAAACAAAAAAAGCTAATTTGAGATAAAAAAGATTATGTAAGTGGATTAATCCACAATTGGTCAACATATGAGATTAGGTCAGGGGATATCAAACAACAGTCTAAACAATATGTAGTCAACAAAAAATCCGAGTATGAAGGATATGGTAGGTCAACAAATTATAATTTAAATCAGAGATCTGAATGGAAACAAATTAATTATAATCGAAGGACAAAATCATCCAACTATTCACCTTATTACAATAGGCAAAGAGATAGATCTCCATTCAAACAACATCTTCCCTATTACAACAAGCAAAGGTTTCCTCAACAAAAGATACCCCTCACACCGCAATAGATATGAGGTATGGAGGGCCCCTTCCCCTAATGCTTTCAGCTCTAATAATTTTTTAGAGGAAAAAAAGGGAGGTACCCTCCCGTTCACACAGAGGAAAGAGGAGTTATATGTAAGGTTGGATTCCCCACAAGGAATCAAAAGACGGTTCCATATAGGAGAAGAGGAAAAAGAGGAGAGAGAAAGGTCCCCTCAAAAAAGAAGACCACAGATGTTTATTGAGGAAAAACTAAAGCAGGGATTATCAACAACTCTAAGAAGGAATTATCCACCACACAGACCGCAGTTTTAAGTAAGGGTCTTAAGTTTCTGCCCGATCAACATCTGGATACATTTCATCTGTTTGTTGATCTCAATAAGTACATATGCAATTTGACTGTCCAAAACATTTTTTTTTAAATCCAACACCAAAATTGTCGTATATTCCACAAACAAACTTTTAGTAGCACCCCCCTCTAAGTTCTATCCGGTTGAATCTTGGGATAGTCATTTAGACATATTTTATGAGTCTGTTAGAGATGACTTTAGAAAGATCAAAACACAAGTCAATTAATTTAATTGTAATCTAAGTATCGGTGAGAAACAGGCAGTGAACAATTTAAAAAAGATGACAGTTTGATTATAAAAACAGCAGACAAGGGGGGGCAGTGGTAATACAGGATACAGGATCTTATTTGGAGGAAGCATACAAAATTCTACATGATACTTCCACATATGTCAAACTAGTTGAAGATCCCACTGTAATGTATCGGGAAGAATTATTTTAAATACTAAATTATGCTAAAAAAGATAATCTAATCTGTAAAGAAGAATATGATTATCTGTATCTCAAATTCCCCAAAATCTCAGTGTTTTATCATATCCCAAAGGTACATTAGGACAAAAAAAGTCCCGCAGGGAGACCCATAATTTTGGGGATCATATCCCTTACTGCAAACCTCTCTCATTATATAGATTTAAAACTTCAACCATACGTGAAAAAACAAAAATCTCATTTGAAAGACTCCACTAGTTTACTAAAAACCCTTAGTGGTTATATTTAGTCCCCTGAATATAGTTGGGTGATGATCGATGTTCAGGCTCTGTATTCATCCAACCCTCATTCTAAAGGTCTAGAGTCAGTGAGAAAGGTTGTTGAAAGAGACCCTGATAAAGCTCAAGCTGAGTTATTTTTTATTATTAAAAGTATTAAGTTTATACTTGACCATAATTTTTTTGAATTTGAAAATAATTTTTTACTCCAAAAACAGGGCACTGCGATGGGGACCAAATTTGATCCATCATATGCCAACATTTTAATGAGTGAATGGGAGAAGCTCTTCATTTATAACACCATGTATGAAGAGTTAAACATTCAATTATATTGACATTACATTGATAATTTAATACTTATTTGGAAGTGTGAGGATTCCAGTATTGAACAGTTTATTAAACATATCCATACTAATGACTTCAATTTAAAAATCACATTTAAACACAATGATAAGAATATTGATTATCTAGACCTGGTATTGGAAAGTAAATCAAATGAAGAGGTTAAAACATATACATTTTTTAAGGAATTCAATGCCAATAGCTTTATTCCATCTAAGAGCTGCCATTATCCACCATGGATAAATTATGTATCATTTGCGCAATTGTTAAGGCTAATGAAAAATTGTAGTAACCTTGAAGATTATTGGGAACAATCTTTGGTCCTTAGGGACAGATTCGTTGAAAGAGGTTATGATACTCTGAAAATAGAAGAAGCTAGACTTTAAGCATCAACCAGGAATAGAGAAGAACTATTAGTAGATAAAACTAAGTTGCTAATAGGGGACAATAAATGGCCTAATAGACCATTTATAACAAAATTCAATCGAGTGAGTTTTCTAATTAGAAAAACTCTGGATCGGCATTGGAGAATCCTTTTAAAGGACCAAATTCTAGGCCCCCATTTGCCAAGAAAACCTAATCTTGTGTTCCGAAGGGCAACAAACTTGAAGAGTATCCTTGCCCCTAGTAGAATGAAACCAGAAAAAAACAACCACTAGTTCAACAAACTAATACTATTTTGGGTAAAAGAGTTAGTTGCTATCCTTGCACCCGATGCATCTCTTGCAAACATATGGAAAAAAAATGTAATTGGAGAAATGAGGAGAATACCACCTACACATTGAAATATATTTTTACGTGCAATTCAGAATTTGTGGTTTATAGAATTACGTTTAGCTGCATTTTAATATATGTAGGGAAGACCAAAAGAAGCGTGAAAATATGCATTCAAGAACACTTGCATAATATTAAACATAATATAAAAACCCATAGTCTTCCTAGACATTATTCTGAGGTGCATAATTCAGACATTAAGGAGTTATTGTTTTAGAATAAGTAAAAAGTGATTTTAGAGGTGGAAATAGATAATTATTTCTCTCCAAAATAGAAAGTTATTGGATTTACACCTTGAATTCTCTTGTTCCCAATGGTCTTAATGAGAGTATAGATATGGTATCTGTTTCATAAATATATATGCAAATTTTGCTATGTGAAACTGTGAATTGTGAAAGAAGAATTAATATAACAGATTCTTGAGATATATAATTTATAGAGCATGGTAAAAATATTACTGAAAATATGATTAGGGTATTAAAATCACCTGATTAAAATCATTTTTATTGGGGTATAAGTACTACACACATTTAGTATTAATATGATAATACACTAGGTAGATTCATTTAGGCTAGAGTATTTACAATCAACCTCATTGGGATATCAACAGCGGGAATATGTTGGAACGCATATTTAGGTTTGTATTCCACTAAAGTTGACATCCATGTTGATATGTCAATCATAGGTTGGAACGCATATCTGGGTTTGCGTTCCACCATAGTTTTAGTGACATCCGGTGACACAAGTGACTAGTTTTCCACTACTAATGATGGAGAGATGTGGAAGCACATGATTCTGCATCAAGAGGACTTAAGGATGTGTCAATTTACAGTTGGAATGCATAACTTGCGTTCCACCACAGAAAGGGAAGCTTCCAGGTTTATCAGGCGGCCGATGGGGTCCGCTGTTGGTGAGAAACGTCAGCGTCACCATGCAGGAACCTCCAGGCACAATAAAGTGCTGAATGAAGAGTAGGCGGCAATTCTAGGAAAAATAAATACATAGGAGGTTGCATTCCAAATGGAGCGCAAGCAAGCTGTTGCTGGGTTACAGGAGAGCCATCACATGAAGCACTGGGCCACCCCCATTGCATTGTGGTGGTGAGCGCGGTATTAGTAAATTAAGTAAATATCTCCTTTTATATTAGAAGTTTACATCAGCGCTTGCTAAGGGGAAGTACTATTGGTAATCCAAACCTATCTCAGTTAAGGATACTGTCTTTGAACCTCTATATACCCCTGCCTATACCTTCTAATATCCTTCCTATAAACCTCTAAGGATGACGCTAATTTGCATACGCAGTCATCCAGTAAATAAAGACTCCAGACCTAGAACATGTGGTTCCAAAGCACAAAGTATTATTCAAGTAAAAGTACAGCAGTTACATGCTATGATCCTCATATAATCTTAGCGCAAAGAGATTATACAGACCCAAGTACTATTATACATACGCAGCGCTCTCTGGTCCAGATGTTAGGCATCAGCAAGAAACCCCTCGTCAATCAGCATTCAGCACAAAGACTAGGAACCCAGGGTCAGAGCACACATATTTATACCCCCCAGAAATAAACTACACAATAGAGAAGTTTGTTGCTAATACCATTGGTCCTAAAAGGAGAGGGCATGTGTTACAAGGCATTTAACAGGTTGATTCAAATAGACACTACCCAGCCTCTAACAACTGGGGGTCTCTGGTTTCCTGCCTCATGCAACATCCTAACAGTTGTTCATATAATATACATTTTGTTGCTTGAAGTCTCTGCGGTCCATAAGTTGAGAATGCATGATGCGATCTCCACACCGATGGTACCGGAATACTGTTGAAAGAGTACGCATCAGTACAATACCAATCACGGCTTACTTATCATGTATAAAACCTTAGTTACCAAATAATCTTTATTTCACAGAATGAACAAACTTAAATCTTAAAATTTAAAGCTTATTAAACCTTTTATGTGAATATGTAATGTGTAAGTATGCGGGGTGTGATGTAAATATGCTAGTTAACTTGGGGCAGATGCGTGCGCATGAAGCTAATAAACAGCGTTTTCATACTGGATCTTATGCATTCGCTAATATGCGATTAGTTAACAGCGCAATTGTGCATATTAATGTGTGTATGAGAAATGGTGCACTTAAATCTCACTTAAACTAAGTGAACACCTAGCAGTGTGGAATGCTGAGCCTTATAGTTCCATGACTTGCTCATGCCCCAGCAGCCCCCACCCTTTTCAGGCTCCAAAATACTGGTCTTTGTTCTCCCAGGGCCTGTGTGGATGCAAATTAGCACAGCTACAAGACCCAAACCTCAGATAACACTCTTGGCTTTGAAGGTATTTTATTGTAGGAAGCCTGCTAATGTAAGGTGCTACAAACGACTCTCTTGCTGTATTCGAGCAGGGCCACCTGGAGTGAGAGCAGACGTTATGTCCATGAAGCTTGTCTACACAGGCTAGTTGTCACGTGGCCATTTGCTCTGTTTAGCTAATGCAATCCAATTTTGACATACTGTACAGCCATTTCTGAAATATATCCTTTAGGGGAATTATAATAATATACACTTTATCCAGAGCACCCAAACTACGTAAAGTCATGAAATGGGCTTTTGATGAATCGCCGTGACTTATGGCGATGGCCACAGATGCAATCGCATGATGCTAATAGTAATATCGCCACATGTACTAAAGTGTGAGTTTATTTAAAATGGCGCTTAGGCGGCCATTCGCAAAATGGCGTCTTGCGATCTCATTTCCAAGATGGCGTCTTGCGGCCAGTCGCAAGATGGTGTAGCTGTGATTCAATTTTAAACTGCTCTTGTCTCAGCCAATAATCCAGCTTCGACAGTCCATCCTTTGATAGTGAACAACATGCTATCACAATCTGATTTTAAAATATAATTTAGGCTTACATATTATTCTATTTAGTGTTATTATGGGATGGCACAAGGTGGTTCTTAATCCATCAATAATGTGTCTCTGAGTGGGGACATAAAACTACTATTATACGCACACCATGGATCTTGAAAGATCATGTGAAAGGTGTGGGGATACACCAGTCCTATAAAGGCAGTCTTGAAGGGGAATTGAGACTTTACATTATCTGAGGTGTTTTTAAAAATAACATTTCAATAATACATTCTATGCATGTCTAAATATAATACATTAAATGATGGTATTTCCCAGTTCAGGGTTGTAATGCAGTTCTGTAGTTACCTCGGTATTCATACTGACCACCATCATAATTTTGTTCTTTCGTTTTACTCTATTTTTACATTTTCCGCACTTCAACACAATAGGAACACACCGGACACATATGCCAATTATTATGATGACAATCAGTATAAGGATTAAGAATTTGCCTATACTGGCGATCATTTCCTGGACCCATTCCCATAGACCTGAGAACCATTTCACTGGGTTCAGTCATGAAACCCATCCTTCTATCTTCTCCCTTACTTCAGCCACTGAAGCATTATGGTTCTTATGAAACTCCCATTTTAGCTGCAGAATTTCATCCATTTTCCGGTCTATCACCTCCTTGGGGTCACTGGTATCATTGGTGACATAGGTGCAACATTTTACTCCAAATTGGGTGGCCAACATCACGCAATACCCTCCAGTAACAGCAGTTAAATAATTTAACACTAGCCTGTGTTGCACCAGTTCTTTCTTGTACGCTTGCAATTCTCTCCCTGTATACCTGAATGTGTCATCGTACATCTCAGTGATATTATCTATCAATTTAGCAAGTTCCTGAAAATATCTAAAGTTTACTGTACCCCGAGCGATCCTGGTGGGATCCAATGCGACTAAAACTTGAAAGCCAGTTGTCTCGCTAATTAACTGAATGGCTTTGTGCACGTCACCAGGTATCATATTTCGTTTGCCTCTGTGTTTATATTGTGTGTGAAGATATGGTGACGGTGTGTTTTTATGTATACCAAGCATTTCAACATGTGTGAGGGTCATAACTTCTGGGACTACTCTTCCCACGTAACACAAACCTTCGGAACTCGGGGGGAGCCACTTATACGCTTTTCTTCCACATATAAAATATGCATTATCAGGGAGAACATAAGGAATGGTATGCATCATTATCATTAAGCACATTTCCGTTGCAAACAATCCTATTTCTGGGTCTTCCATCTGGTACATGCAAGTTTCTGGCTATATTATTTTAGCACAATAACCATCTGGCACCTTACCAATAATTTCTTTGGTGGAACTCAATGTATACCGATACCTAAAATGTTTCCCACTAGATTTAATTGAGCATAACAGATCATGGTTTATGGACTCATTATCAGCTCTTTGTGAGAAGGTCATCATCTGATTATTCCCCGTCACTTCCCAACTCCCGGGTTTATTGGAGTTGGTTATGTTTAAACACAAAAGTGATCTATCTACTTGGAATTGATATAGTTTGAAATGTGGTGGTTTGGATGAGAGAAATTTTCCATCCAATGTTTTCCCTTTTTGTAATTCTAAAATTTCCGTGATATTCAGCGGAAATGGCACCAACCCTACATTATGCTGTCCCTGTGGCACATGTGAACACACCCAGCAATCAGTTTGATTTAACACTTTGCCTACCATGCTATGATAATCCTCTAAAGGATACCCACCCCAGTATGGGTTATATTTAGATTGGCACCGTTGGATACAGTTCTCATCAACTAGGGACCCACAAAGCTCACAAATACAGGAATCTTCAGACGATAAACCTCCACACCGTCCCCGAGTATCTGGAATGACAGCTCTCTTAACAATAGTACTAAGATTGGTCAGACACTCCCCTGATTGGCATTGCACTCCCATTTCCTCAATCGGTCTCTCATCACAGAAACTGGATATTCCCGAACCGACCAGGATGGTGAACACTCTAAAAGAGGATATGAAAATGAACACAGCAGGCACGTCCATTTTCACAACAAGACCTGCAAATTTCTCTTAGTTCAGGTATCTCACTACGACCTTTTCAATCCTCCCGGGACAAACTCGCGAGCGACAGGTCCACGCTATCAGCCTTGTCTCCGACTTGTTTCTCCACCGGTTGATTGACCTTTTTGCAGTGAGTGGAATGGACCCAGGTATCTCTCTCAGCCACCTTCAAAGATGTAGTACTTGTCAGCAGCACCTGGTACGGACCTTCCCACCGATTAGTCAAACAACCTGAACGCAAGAAATTTCTGATCATAACATATTCTCCTGGTTCGGAAAGGTCCATCAGTCGGTGGAATGTGGGGCGGTTCAGTAGGGAACGCTTTCCCTATGTTCTTCCTCAAGCAGGTCAGACAGGACATTGCTATCTTTTCTGCTTGTGAAGAAAAACCTGGTGCGCACCAGTATGCTCTCACCAACTTGCACATACCTTGTTTTCCCAGATGAGTCAGACCGTGTGCTGCCTCAGCCAGGCTGGGGTAATATGCCTTGAGGGCTACTGGTTTACCTTGTCCGTCCCTACAGAACCCGGAGGACTCTTGCCCACATCCTTTGGACTTCCAAATGGACTTTTCCTGAATTGAACACAAATTTTGCATCTCAATTAATTTCAGCATATCAATTGTCTGGAAAGACATAATTTTTTCAGTGGGAGAAAACATTTTTAACCCTGCTGCCCATTTTGTAGCTTCATCGCCTCTGTTGTTGCCCAGTGACACTGGATCATCCTCACATGTATGGGCTTTACATTTAATTACTGCCACCGCTTTGGGCAGTTGGATTGCTTCTAAAAGATGTTTTATGTGTCGGGAATGTGCAACTGGTGTGCCTGCTGCTGTCATAAAATTTCTCAGACGCCATAGAGCCCCAAAATCGTGCACCACCCTGAACGTGTACCTCGAGTCAGTGTAAATGTTAGCAGAATTGCCTGCTGCCAGTTCACACGCTCTAGTTAGTGCTACTAACTCTGCCACCTGGGCTGAGTGAGGAGGACCAAGAGGTTTAGCTTCTATGATGTCTGTGTCATTTACAACAGCATAACCTGTACATAATTCACCTGTGTCTGTTTGTCTATGACAACTCCCATCCGTATAAAAAGTCACATCCACATTCTCTAAAGGTGTGTTGTGTATGTCAGGTCTAGCAGTAAAGGTCTGATTCAGATATTCCATACAATCATGCATGTCATTATGTCCACTGAACTCACCTCCCGCCAGCAACTTGCCTCCGTCCACCCTTTGTACATCATGTTGTACATATGGTAAATACGTTGCTGGATTCAGCCTGCTGCAATGTTTAACAGTGATGTTTGCGGGTGCGATTAGAGCTAGTTCCCATTTGGTAAACCTAGCCGAAGAGACATGCCTGGTTTGAGTTCAACAGAGCAGATACAGCATGGGGAGTGTAGACAATCATATCATGACCCAATACTACGTCCTCACTTTTACTCACAAATAAAGTGGTAGCTGCTACACTTCTCAAACAAGTGGTGAGTGATCTTGACACAGTGTCCAATTGGGCACTGTAGTATGCTACGGGCCTACTGGCATCACCATGTTTTTGTGTAAGGACACCTGCAGCACAACCATTGGCTTCCGTACAATACAAATCAAAAGGTTTTTCATAATCAGGTATTCCCAATGCAGGAGCTTTTGTCAGACTATCCTTAAGATTAAGAAAAGTCTGCTCTGTTTCCTCTGTGTGTATGACACGATTGGGCTTTGAGGAAGAGACTAAGGCCCTCATTCAGAGCCGTACGCTCTGAGCAGAGCGCACACTCTGAATGAGGGCCATCCTCCATAATTATGGAGCGTCCTCCTGGACGCTTGTATAGCTGTGGGTCACCACCCACAGCCTATACGAGCGTGCAGGTTGATGGCCGCGATGGTCAAGACCATCGCGACCATCGCCACTGCGAGCCGGAGCCTGCGGTTGAGTTTCTCAACTGCAAGGCCCGGAGTGATTTTGGCTCTATCAGAGCCAAAATCGCTCCCACTGACATCACTAGTGATGTCAGTGGGCCGGCTTCTGAAGGTAGGCGTTCCCTTGGGAACGCCCCCATCTGGGAGGCACTCCCCCGGCATGCCCACCAAAGGGGGCATGCTGTCAATCAACATCGACAGCACGCCCCCTTTGATCAGACACAACGAGCGAAGGAAAGTCCTTCGCTCGTCGCATCTGGCACATGCGCACGACGGAGCTCCCGGACAGCCACTCGCGAGTGGGTCTGAATCAGGCCCTAATTCCTGTAAAGGCAAGGCCAAAATAGAAAAACCTGGGATCCACATTCTACAGTATCCACACATTCCCAAGAAGGTACTAATTTGCTGTTGATTCTGCGGCAGTGTCATGTTCTGTATGGCCTGGATTCTATCATTTGTAAGATGTCGTAACCCCTGGGATAGGCAGTGTCCCAAATATTTTACTCTGGATTGGCACGGCTGTAGTTTGTCCTTAGCCACCTTGTGTCCTGTATGCGAGAGATGAAGCAACAAAAGTTTAGTATCATTCAAACTTGACATAAACGAGTCAGAACATAGCAATAAATCATCCACATATTGAATTAGAACAGATCCATTGGTAGGTTGAAAAGATTGTAAATAGTCGTGCAATGCCTGGGAGAAGATACTGGGGCTGTCTATGAAACCTTGGGGTAAACATGTCCATGTGTATTGTACACCTCTGTATGTAAATGTGAATAGATACTGACAGTCAGGGTGGAGAGGCATAGAGAAGAAAGCAGAACAGAGGTCAATGACAGTGAAATGGGTTGCATTTGGTGGGATCTGCATCAGGATGATAGCTGGATTTGGCACTACAAGGAATTGGCTCTCTACTACCTTATTAACACCTCTAAGGTCTTGGACCAGCCTATAACCCCTCCCACCACTCTTCTTCTTTGGGAAGATGGGACTGTTGGCTACACTAGCTGTATGAACTAAAATTCCCTGTTGCAATAATCGCTCAATTATTGGAAAAAGCCCTAATTCTACCTCCTGTTTTAGTGGGTACTGGGGAATTTTTGGAGCTTGCCTACTGCTTTTTAATCCAGTGTCCGGTCCATCCTTAGTCCAAAGGGAATCTGAAATTTGGGACAACATTTCATCTACCTGAGATGGATTTTCATTTAAACTTGTAGAGTGATACATTATCCTTTGGGGAGTGTCCAACATATCCCGCACCTCGTGTGCAACTCTCTCTGGGATATCTAAAAATACACCATCAGGGGTGCAATATATAACACATCCCATCTTACATAACAAGTCTCTACCCAGCAGGTTAGTAGGAGTCGCAGCAGCCAGAAGGAAAGAATGCCTGGTATGCAACGGCCCAATAGTAACCTCTGTGGACTTTGTTAAAGGCTAATGTTCCACTTTACCTGTCAGACCCATTGTTGGCACTGTCTCGTTGGTCACCTGTAAATTAACGGGAGATTTTATCACTGACCTGGTCGCCCCTGTGTCTACAAGAAAAGGATATTCAGTACCAGCTACATCAACCATCATGACCGGTTCTTCCCTAGTACTTCCTGTTAACCTGACTATCTGTAGACTACAGGTATGACCTGACCCCTAGCGTTGGCTACCATTCTCCAAGAAAGCATTTACAGCCACAATTGGAGCTGGTGCCTGCTGGACATTTGCTGGTCTCTGTGCATATCCCTTATGGGGATGTCCAGGTCTTCCCTGATTTGGGGTTCCTACTCTTTTTACTGTACAGTTTCTACTTAAGTGTCCTGTTTGTTTACAATTAAACATGTTCGTGGATCGGGTGAAGACACGTGTTGTTGTGAGGTTTCAGCAGAGGGCAAAGGTGGTGGATATGGGTAAGGATAGGGAGGGTAAGGGTATTGTGGGGGATATGAGGTTTGTGAGTAGTATGGGACCTGTGGTTGTATAGGGTTTGTGGAATAGAGCTATGTTTGTGCAGATGCGAGTGTGTCTGTTGGCTGTGATGTTACCATCATTCCCTCCAGAGCTTGTATACTGACAGCCATTAGTTTTTCGCTCTGGGTCTCTCTCTTCTTTGAGATGTTTTTATCATGTTCTATGGCAGATTCTATGAGGGTATCTATTGTGACTCCCCTCCAGCCAGGTTGTGAGGTCTGAACCAGAGTCTTTAAATTCTCTTTCAGACCGTCCATGAGTACTGTGACTATCATTCCCCTGTGGTGAGTGCTATCTTTAATATCTTCTATCCCAGTGTACTGTTTGATAGCCTGCAGAGCCTGGTCACAAAAATCTTCTGCAGATTCACTCTCCTTTTGCTTAATGGTGAAAATTTTGTTCCACTTAACTACTACCGGAAAATACAGTCAGGTGCATAAATATTGGGACATTGACAGAATTTTCAGATTTTGGCCTCTATTCACCACTACAGTGGCTTTGAAATGAAACAAACAAGATGTGCTTTAACTGAAGACTTTCAGATATAATTTGAGGGTAATTATGTCCAAATCAGGTGAACGGTGTAGGAATTACAACGGTTTATATATATGCCTCCCACTTTTTAAATGGGCCAAAAGTAATGGGACAAACTAAACAATCCTAAATCTAACTTTCACTTTTTAATGCTTTGTTGCAAATCCTTTGCAGGCAATTACAGCCTGAAGTCTGGAATGCATAGACATCACCAGACACTGGGTTTCATCCCTGGTGATGCTCTGCCAGGCCTCTACTGCAAATGTCTTCAGTTCCTGCTTGTTCTTGGGGCATTTTCCCTTCAGTTTTGTCTTCATCAAGTGAAATGCATGCTCAATCGGATTCAGGTCAGGGGATTGACTTGGCCATTGCATAACATTCCACTTTTTAGCCTTAAAAAACTCTTCACCTGATTTGGATGTAATTACCCTCAAATTAAATCTGAAAGTCTTCAGTTAAAGCACATCTTGTTTGTTTCATTTCAAAGCCAATGTGGTGGTGAATAGAGGCCAAAATATGAAAATTCTGTCAATGTCCCAATATTTATGCACCTGACTGTATATACCCAATTGAGTTACAATGCAGGAAATGTTACCTTGGTTTTCTTGGTCTGTTAAGGGAACGTCACCATCCAATACACAATCCGTGATAAATTTTGTCACGTCGGTATTGCGTGCTAGACAGGCCCTTAACACCACACTCCAATCTTTATTAGTTGGCTCTTGAGAACTACCCAAATTCCTCAAAAATCTTTGACATTTGGCTAGTTCCTTTTTGGGATCAGGGAAATCATTTATGATGGAATTTAGTTGTGCTCTTGTCCAAGGACAATGCATTACTACTTCCCTCGTGGCCACTTCACCGTTTGCATCTGCATTTCCATTCGGAACGGTTATTGTCCGAATGGGATGCAGACCGGCAGCGCTGCTACCTTTGACTTTGTTACCCGGCTGGGGGTTTAAACTGTTGCTGCTACGTATGGTATTAACAACTTCCGCTATGGGTGCAGAGGGTATTAGCACTTCCCTTACTGTTACTGATGGAGATGACGGCACCACTCGTGATTGTTGTGATGCAGCATCTATCATCTGTACAGCATGGGAAATGGCAGACATTACAATAGGCTCATCATCCACATCATGAACATGAAATTGCTTGTTACATTTTTATGGGTATTTTTGGTAACTGTACTTGCACCTCCATCCACATAAGGTGGGGGTGGTGAGCGTGAACTGCTGGCAATATTCTCCACAATGCTACCTTGCTGCACATGCGCGCCATTTTGCAGCACGCCCGTATTGTAATTCAGCGTCGCAGATGTATTCTCTGGCAATGCGCTCGCAACTCTAGTTTGCATTTCTTGCGCATTTTTAAGCCACGCATCCCCTTCATGCTGCCACAACTTTAAACATTCATAATATTTGACCTTTTTCTCTCGGGAGCGCATCAGACTGACGTGATCCCGGACATTATCTAGTACATTTTTATCAAAACTACCAATTCTTGGAAACGGTCTAACACTCTTTATCATCATTTTAAACCATACATCACAATACCTAATCGCATAAGTACTGTACTTAGTATGCATAACACGACGGGCCGATCCAAACGGCGCTTCCATTAGCAGCACATCATTGTCTAACATCTCTATTGTTTGCATGGCCCCCATTCTGAGACAACTCCTATGCTGTTCAATAAAGATTTAAACTGGTGAAAGACAATCAAGATACTTTCACTTACCTGTGGACGATTTAAATGGCAGCGCCCACACAACTGGATAAGATTTGAAAAAGGCAACTTCCACACCAGGATAATATTTAGTAAGGCAACTTCCACACCTATGGAAGTTTAAGTCGGCTACTTCCATGCACCTCTCTACAACAAAGACAACATGTACACCTGCTACTGTGTATAGAACGGTAATATGCTTACCGAGCGACTAGCACTTAGCCCTTAAAGGTCATACGGTACCTCTAACTGTAGGGAACAAGTTACCCCTACCAACAAATACTCACTGTTACACACTTTTTCCTGCGCAGAAAAATACACGTTAACCCAGATATTGATAACAACTGAAAAATGTAAACCTCAACGGCTTTATTTAAACACGTGGCAGCACAACCGGAAGTACATATACGCTATTGTGCAACCAGTCACATACACAATAATGCGACTACCACACAACCATATGACAACTTTTTAGCTGCGTACGCAAAAGTGCATCTTTACTGTATGCAAAACTGCGACTCAGCCGCGTGTTCAATACTGCGGCACCCCTTTAAATGTTGGGTTCTATCAACAAAGGAAAACAAACTTTTTCCTTTCTTGTCCCTGGATTCTAGTCAGCTTCCTTGGCTCACACGAAAATGGATAGCAATCTTTCAGTACAAAGGTTTTGCAGGTAAACCCTGCATGTGGCCACTCCACCCTTTGCTGAGATATCGATAACCGTATGTGCCGTGTGAGTAGGTAAGTGACTTCACTATGAGCCCCCAACTAAGGATACTGCCTTTAAACCTCTATATACCCCTGCCTATACCTTCTAATATCCTTCCTATAAACCTCTAAGGATGACGCTAATTTGCGTACACAGTCATCCAGTAAATAAAGACTCCAGACCTAGAACATGTGGTTCCAAAGCACAAACTATTATTATTGTAGTAAAAGTACAGCAGTTACATGCTATCATCCTCATATAATCTTAGCGCAAAGAGATTATACAGACCCAAGTACAATTATACATACGCAGCGCTCTCTGGTCCAGATGTTAGGCATCAGCAAGAAACCCCTCGTCAATCAGCATTCAGCACAAAGACTAGGAACCCAGGGTCAGAGCACACATATTTATACCCCCCAGAAATAAACTACACAATAGAGAAGTTTGTTGCTAATACCATTGGTCATAAAGGAGAGGGCATGTGTTACAAGGCATTTAACAGGTTGATTCAAATAGACACAACCCAGTCTCTAACAACTGGGGGTCTCTGGTTTCCTGCCTCATGCAACATCCTAACAGTTGTTCATATAATGTACATTTTGTTGCTTGAAGTCTCTGTGGTCCATAAGTTGAGAATGCATGATGCGATCTCCACACTGATGGTACCGGAATACTGTTGAAAGAGTACGTATCAGTACAATACCAATCACGGCTTACTTATCATGTATAAAACCTTAGTTACCAAATAATCTTTATTTCACAGAATGAACAAACTTAAATCTTATACTTTAAAGCTTATTAAACCTTTTATGTGTATATGTAATGTGTAAGTTTGTGGGGTGTGATGTAAAGACGCTAGTTAACTTGGGGTAGATGCATGCGCATGAAGCTAATAAACAGCGTTTTCATACGGGATCTTATGCATTCGCTAATAAGCAATTAGTTAACAGCGCAATTGTGCGTATTAATGTGTGTATGAGAAATGGTGCACTTAAATCTCACTTAAACTAAGTGAACACCTAGCAGTGTGGAATGCTGAGCCTTATAGTTCCATGACTTGCTCATGCCCCAGCAGCCCCCACCCTTTTCAGGCTCCAAAATACTGGTCTTTGTTCTCCCAGGGCCTTTGTGGATGCAAATTAGCACAGCTACAAGACCCAAACCTCAGATAACACTCTTGGCTTTGAAGGTATTTTATTGTAGGAAGCCTGCTAATGTAAGGTGCTACAAATGACCCTCTTGCTGTATTCGAGCAGGGCCACCTGGAGTGAGAGCAGTCGTTTTGTCCATGAAGATTGTCTACACAGGCTAGTTCTCACGTGGCCATTTGCTCTGTTTAGCTAATGCAATCCAATTTTGACATACTGTACAGCCATTTCTGAAATATATCCTTTAGGGGAATTATAATAATATACACTTTATCCAGAGCACCCAAACTACATAAAGTCATGAAATGGGCTTTTGATGAATCGCCGTAACTTATGGCGATGGTCACAGATGCAATCGCATGATGCTAATAGTAATATCACCACATGTACTAAAGTGTTAGTTTATCTAAAATGGCGCTTAGGCGGCCATTCGCAAAATGGCATCTTGCGATCTCATTTCCAAGATGGCGTCTTGCGGCCATTCGCAAAATGGCATCTTGCAATCTCATTTCCAAGATGGCGTCTTGCGGCCAGTTGCAAGATGGTGTTGCTGCGATTCAATTTTAAACTGATCTTGTCTCAGCCAATAATCCAGCTTTGACACAGTATATTCATCCCGACAAGGAAACGTATAAAGAAAGAGGTTTTTAGGTTGCACTATTTTTTTCTAAAGAGGATGTGATGTAATAGCCTCTGAGTATAAGAGGGGAACTGGGAACTGAGGGCCTGATTAAGAGCAGCTCGTAAGCATCCGCACGTTCGCTCTGAGCGATGTTCGCACAACTGCGCATGCGTATGGGTCATAATGCGCATGCGCCAACCATCATTGCGGTTGGAAATCGAGCGCTCACAAAATAGCGAGTGCCTGCTAATTTGAGTGACAGGATGAGGCGTTTGTGGGTGGTAACAGGGGAAGGTGCTTGAAAACGGGGAGTGGTGATCCGAACGCAGGCGTGCCAAACGGTCAAAACGAGCATTTTAAGGGTGTGCATAATTAACAAAGCAGAGTCATCGACCACGTCACTTGGTTGTTTCTTAGCCTGAACTGTTCGCATGATTGCGGTAGGAAAATCCAACCACAAGCACTGCGAGCAGTTCAGACGCCTTTCGATGTACTCGATGAATCTAATAAATAGCGGAGATGACGTATGATGCGAGCGGCCAGGGGGCGTCTTTACAAAATAGCGAGCGCATGTTTCGTTCGCTCGCTCAGACATAGAGGCGTCAACAGACCGCAAAGAGCGAGCGCTCAATTTAAATAGCCGGCCCCGTTTTCTGACCGAGCGAGCGCAAATAGCGTCTTGCTCTGAATCAGGCCCTGAATTCATTCACATTGCAGTTGGAAACAGACAGCAGTCTCACACAGTGGGTGATCCAATTTCTTCTGATTACGTAAGTCTGTAGGAATCTTTGATGATAGCCCTTTGCTTTCTTTTTGTAATGTTTGTATGTATATGGAATTTTTCAACCGTGTTTTATTATTGACACTTCATAAGTACAGTATATGTTTTATAACATGTGGTTTATAAATCTGTTAAATATGTTTATGGGATACTTAGATGGGATTACCAACTATAAGATCAATATATTTATTTGCAATTTATTGTGTTGAACACTGATTTATAAGATCAATATATTTATGGTCATTTTTATGAATATTGAAACACTGTTTATGGTATTTTTAGATCCAATTAATTCTCTGCAGAATTATCTGAATTTGTGATTCAGCATCATTCAGGTATGTAACCTGTATTAATATGTCCTCCATTTAAGAAGCCATTATTTCAAAACTCATGCCTATAAACTAATGAGGCACTAATGAAAATCTGTATTTAAATCTGGCACCATATTGGTTATAATATCTTACCAATTAAGGGTATAGATAAAAAGTGCATTATGTTTTTTAGAATTTATAGGACATTTTTCCTGTGAATTATCCATCAGAAATTTGATCTGAATCTCCCTAGATTGGGATATACTTAGAATCTGGGTATGTAATTGTTTAATTTCATTGTTTTTCATAAACCCTCACCAAATTAATGTTATAGATATGACACCAAAACACTAATATTATAATTATCATAATTTTTAGGTTGTTTACCCCTCAAAGAGTCCTTGCAGATGAAACGTGTTGGTAATTGGTTTTGATGGTGTCAACCATTAAATTCTAAAGATCTGCTATTAAGATCAAACTACTTTTAGAAGTGAATCCATTCTCCTTTTTATGACACAGGATGTCTGAATACTATACAACTGCAAAAGGAGAAAAAAGTGGGCGCTACCAATATAAATCACCAATTATGCCAAAATTGATACCACTCCTGCTGCCCCCACACAGTGGATCTGGAGGTCCACCTATTTCAATGGGAACACAATAAGAAAGGAAATGGGAGCGCTGGCAGTGGCTGCTGATTTAAAAAATCATTTATTTTAATTGCACATAATACAATCTCAAAAACGTATTATTTAAAATATCAAAAATTAATAAAAAATACAGATGGATCCAATCAATTAGGCTACTAGTGCCTTACTGTTAAAATGCGAAACCGGTTCCACCATACAATATTAGTACATATCAATATATAAATCACTCCAGAGGCTAGTATAGAGATCTCCTATATAGACATATATATATATATATATATATATATATATATATTGGAATAACGGAGCATCAATAGAAAATCATTGGTCACAATTTGCCAGCATAGTTTCAATAGCTGTCGATATTTTTGTCCACTTATACCCAATTAAAGGGTTAAATGTATAAAGAAAAAGCAGCACAGCTCATTCAGCGCGGATTTGAGTGTTAGTATTGCAGTGTTAGTAAATAGGTAGTTCCTAAAATAGGTATATTATCATCCAACCATTTAGGTAGAAAAACAAAGTATATTGTGGCAGTTAACCTCTACCCCAATCCCAGGGGGAGGATGCTTATGTACTGATTGCCTGCTCACAAATAAAGAACAATATCAGCCAAAGATTTTTACCACTTTGTGCACCATGTGGTCCAGAGGCACTTTGTGTCTTCAAGCAGAGGGACCTCTTACTCCTGAATCCTGGCACTTGTAACCGTTCACGGTGAACCAGTAGGCTGTATGAACAATCTGTTTTCCGCCGTTGCTGCACGCTGGCTGCTACACGCTGCTACATGCTGGCTGGTGACCGCTCCATCACTTCCGGTGGTGAACTTCCGGTTTGGAAGTTCACCACCGGAACTTCCAAAGGATTCAGGAGGATCGGAGAAGAAGAGGAACACGAGGGGGCAAATGGAAGAACATACAAAAAAAGAAACCTACACCACTAGATCCAACAGCACATGGAATTTTCAACTTATCCCAACATCAGCTTACACCACCTGAAATTTCTCTGCTCAGCAAAGGACTTAACTTTGCTCCAATAAGCAATATGAATAAATTCGAAACCTTTATTGATTTAAATAAATTTATTAGGAACCTCACACTAAAAAGACATTACTTAAAGAAGGAAAATGCAATTGTAAATAACTTTGAGATGCAAAAATCTAAATCTGGCCTGAAGGGGAAGTCAAAATACTATCCGATTGAGTCCAAAGGAAGTCACATCAACATATTTTATGAAATGGTGAAAAAGGAACTTTGCGAAGAAGAATTTGTGCCAACAAAGAAGCAGAATCTTAAGAACAGTGAAAAAGAGGCACTAAGAAATCTGAAAAAGAACACAAATATTGTTTTGAAATCAGCTGACAAGGGGGGGAGTAGTAGTTATGGATCGATCTTATTATTTGAAAGAAGCAAATTGACTTTTGGGGGACAAGGACTCATATACTTTACTTGAACAAGATCCCCTTAATGAATATATTGATGAACTAAGAATACTATTGGTATTTGGATTACACAATGAGATTTTAGATAAAAATGAATTCCAATACCTTATGAACACTAGTCCCATAACCCCCATTTTTTATTTCCTACCAAAAGTACATAAATCAATGGTAGAGCCTCCAGGAAGACCAATAATTGCTGGAATTGAATCACTCACTTCACACATTTCTGAGTATGTTGATATCTTCCTAAAGAAGTATGTACAAAACTTAGAGTCGTACTTAAAAGACACGACACATGTTTTACAAGCAGTGGAAAACCTAGCATGGAAGGAAAGCTACTCCTGGGTTACCATAGATGTTCAATCATTGTACACTTGTATTGAACACCACAAAGGAATTAACGCTTGTAGATACTTTCTTAATCAAGACCCTTCAATGAACCCAACACATAGAGAATTTTTATGTGATTTAATGGCTTTTATCTTGGAACATAATTATTTTAGATTTTTGGACCAATTTTACAGACAAATATGTGGAACAGCAATGGGGACGACGTTTGCACCCAACTTTGCAAATTTATTTATGGGACGTTGGGAAGAGGAGTATGTATATAATAACAACCCTTTTAAAAATAATATCATTTTTTATAAGAGATATATTGATGATATTTTAATGATTTGGGAAGGTTCAGAAGAGAATTTTAAATCGTTTTTTTTATCACATATATCTGACAACAATATGAATTTGAAATTTACTTCCAATTTTAATAGAACTTCCATAGAATTTCTGGACTTGGTATTAACAGGGGATAATGAGATGATCTGCACAAGTAACTACATTAAAAAAGTTGATACAAACAGTTATTTACATTATAAAAGTAATCATCTGAAGAGTTGGAAGGACAATATTCCGTACTCACAATTCCACAGGATCAAACGTAATTGTAGTAATCCAACTATGTGTGATCAACAGATCCAAATCTACCAAGAAAGATTTCAAAACAAAGAATACCCGGAAGAAATAATTGGGAGAGCAATTCAAAAAACTACAAATCTGGTGAGGTCTGAATTACTAATATATAAACAGAAGGAGAAAGAAGTAAATAAAATAATCCCCTTCATCATCACCTATAGTGGACAGGAAAAAAAGATAAGGGCGACACTTTCAAAACATTGGAACATCTTGCTGTTGGACCCTATTTTAAAGGATGTGATTCCACCAAAGCCACCCACTGTGTTCAGGAAAGCAAAAAGCCTTAAAGACTCTTTAGCACCAAGTCTCCTGAGAAGTGACACAACAGAACCCATTAGAACAATACCAAAATGTGTTGGATGTTACAAATGTGGTCGATGCAATATCTGTAAATTTTTGAATCCACAAAGGAAGATCTTTAAGAATCATGATAACTCGAAGGAATATAAAATAAAGGAATTCATGAACTTTAATTCTACATCAGTGATCTACCTGCTACAGTGTTCATGTGGTACTAAATATGTGGGAAAAACAAAGAGGCCCCTCAAGTTAAGGATGCAGGAACATGTGAGGAATATTAAGAATAAAGTAGAAAATCACATGGTCTCAAGACATTTTAATACACACCATGGATCCAACCCAGAAGAACTGTCCTTTAAAGCAATAGAACATGTAACCATGGGAGAGAGAGGGGGAGATCTGGGCAAAAAACTTGCTCAACGTGAAATGTTATGGATCTTCGAACTAAACACTTTATTTCCCATGGGGTTTAACGATAACTATGAAATAGCTCCTTTTATATGACTTAAGATACAATGATAGCGGTATAATACATGTTATCATGTACCAAGGCGATTAAAGACAACTTTATAGATTAAAAAAAGGAAGTGAAAGTTTGGACTACAGCATTATTATTAAAACATTGTTCTTATTTATTTATGATATGGAGGGTGATGAAGCCGAAATGCGATTGATTACAGGTCCTCGTGGAGCAAAGTCCATAAATCTATGCATAAGTGAACACATACCTACAACCATACCAACATGTCAATGCCCAATCTCGCCTGATCTTGGAAGCAAAGCATGATTGGGTCTGGTCAGTACTTGGATGGGGGACCTCCTAGGAAGACCAGGTGTTGCAGTAAAATTGTGAATGGGAATAAAATGGCATATAGAATATGATATGGCTCCGAGTCTTGTTTTACAATTTTGCACCTGCATCAGTCACCTTCTCATTTAACATGTAATCTTTATGAATATAAATGTATTATTTAGTTGGTATCCATAGACTATTGTCTTTTTGTATAGTTCACTTTCTACATTGACAATCAGGGAATGGAGTCTCTGATTAAATAGTTCATCATATTTGTGTCTGCCTTAATTTTCTCCTCTCTTTCAGGATACGTGTTAATGGTCAATAAAGACGTTTAGCATCCTGGAATAAGAATGCTAATTTCTCCCCCTTCTTTATTGAATGGCACTGGACATAGCATTTAGGAATTACAAAGATGGCTGCCACATGTCATGAAAGAACTACCAAGATGGCCGCCGTCCCTATCCGAAGTAATATAATGATCCATAAATATTGGAAGAACAGTGATGGAATACAAACAGTCAAGAAAAGACATTGAACATCTTATGTTAAGAATGGCAAACCTCTGTTTTCCGATTGATCCCGATTAGTGATTGATATAGCACTCAAAACCACAAAGATGACTGCTACAAGTGGTAAAAGAACTACAAAAATGGCCGCCGGCTTCATGTAAAAGAACTACAAAAATGGCCGCCGGCTTAATGTAAAAGAACTACAAAAATGTCCGCCGCCTTCATCTAAAATGACCTCGTGGCCTATGAATACAAGTACATGCGAGCGATACATCCTCCGGTGGGGACCTGGAGATGAAAAAATAACATCTTAGTAGCTATATAGTGGTGATGTAATATGGGGACTGGTAGTCACTTAACCAACACTACATGGAACAGGAAGTGACGCGGTGCGCTCATCCTGTGTTCTCCCTGCGTTCCACCTAGACTGGCATTATGTTAAACCAATGCCAGCCCGCGCACCACAAGACCGGAAATGACGGGGTGCGCCTCACATGCGTTCCACTTGGACAGAACTATAATCATGAAGCAGAAAAACATTGACTCACATACTTTATTTGCCTTCTGTGTTCTATACTGTTTATACTGAGTGCCATAATACAAATTTTATTGTCAAAACCTGGACATTATACGGCTTTTGACCTGAAATAGGTAACAGGAAATGATGTCACGAAATGAGGACATGTACTTCCTGTACTTAAGGTATATAAATCCTGCTTTGTCTCTATGCATACACTTCCCCTTGATGAAGTCCAGAGGACGAAACGCGTTGGGACCCTGCCCTTGCACTTTATGAACTTTTCCCAAAATACTTTTGGAAAAGATAAGCTATAAATCCGATTTATTTAAAAAAATATATGTTTATTTTTTACCTAAAATCGCTATTTATTATCTTTTAGTACTAGCTTTTTATCCATTATTTTTGTGTATTTATGTCATTGTGTGTTGTCTATGAATTGTTTTATCTAATTAAATATTTTTTATGCACATTATTTATGCAGTTTTAAATATATTTATCCATATATATTACACGGTTGTATTTATTGCACAAAGTCACTTGTATGTCACGGTCCTGGATAAGGACAAGGATATAAATACAAAAAATTGTTTTTGCACAGGTTGCGAGATTTGCACAGGTTTAATTGGTTCACTGTATATGCACTAGGAGGCGCTTGTGGTCAGCTATATTGTCGTATTGTTTCCTGTACTTAGGTGGCCTAGCCATGGCCACCATTTTTTGTTGACCAAGCAGACACCTTATACTTATCAAGGGAGTGCTACATATACAAGAAGTATATGTATATATATACGTATAATATTTCTATTAGATTTACCAATATAAAAAAACAAAAAACACACACTTGTGAAAGGTATTTCACGTTAAACAGAGTGGACAAATTTGGTGCTGTTTTTTTCTATTGATTTATATATATATGTATATATAAGAGATCTCTATACTTGCCTCTGGAGTGATTTATATATTGATATGTACTAATATTGTATGGTGGAACCGGTTTCGCATTTTAACAGTAAGGCACTAGTAGCCTAATTGATTGAATCCATCTGTATTTTTTATTAATTTTTGATATTTTAAATAATAAGTTTTTGAGATTGTATTATGTGCAATTAAAATAAATGATTTTTTAAATCAGCAGCCACTGCCAGCGCTCCCATTTCCTTTCTTATTGTCTGAATACTATGTAACCACTATAAGTGAATTTTAATATTTTGTGTTAAGAATTTTTTAATAAAAATTTCTTGTTATAGAATTTTGGATACCAACTAATGTTTGGCCAATTGGCCATTTTTGAGTGTTTGTTTGGTGAAGGGTTTTGTTTTAGAATAATAACAGTTCCAGCGGCTTCCTTGGAGAAGTGAAAGTTACAAGATTGTCACTCTCTATAGAAAATTATCTTCATTATGGACTGAACTACCTATCCATACAGTTGGATTTGAATCAATTAGTCCATGTATGGACATTGAAGTGAGACATTTTGGTAAAATTTGTGTGATTGAAACTATTTTGGATGGTGTTGTTCCCTCTGGTATTTTTTTGTATTGATATATTATATATATATATAGTGTATATATATATATTTATTTATTTTTTATGCGAGCGGTCCGGATTACCTTGAATCTGGACTGCTCTGAACTTGTTAATCAGAGCCATATCCAAGTCCTGGCTCAAAGTTTCCCGCCAGGCTCGGACGTCATCCACCCAGTTTTCCATATAAGGAGCCACGGCCGGGACTCGGTACCATTTCATTCAAGTCCAGTCATGCTTCTGCATGCTGTGCACTGCTCTGAGGTGCCCAAGTGGGGCTGTGTCAATCTCTAAGGGGCAGAGCTGCTGGGACTGTGTCCATCTCTAAGGGGCTGTGCTGCTGGGGCTGTGTCCATTTTTAAGAGGGTGTGCTGCTGGGGCTGTTTCCATCTCTAAGGAGCTGTGCTGCTGGAGCTGTGTGCATCTCTAAGGGGAGATTGTGCTGTCACTGTGTCCATCTCTAAGGGACTGTGCTGTCACTGTGTCCATCTATGAACCGGTGCTGTCACCATCTACAAGCTGTGTCTTTTAACCTTATTATAATTCCATCACAGTGCTGCTGCACTAACTCTGAAGGCCCCACCCACTGCGTTTACAGTGTGACTCCATATTTGTCAGCGTGTGGATAAAAGCAGTCTGATTCCACGCAGCTGTGAGGTGGTCAAAATTGACTGGAAATTAATGTTATTGAGGTTAATAATACTCTAGGAACAAAAAAAGATGATTTTATTTTTATTTTGTATATTTTTGATCTAAAATGCAAATCCAAATTCAAGACCAGTCACAGCGGTTTGGCAAATCCAAATCCAAAACCAAATGGCGAAGCAGAGCCAAATCCAAATCCAGCATATATATATATATATATATATATATATATATATATAGGAAGTCCAGTTGGTCTACACTCACTCCATCATTTTAGTACTGACTGGGGTGCCACACCAATTTCTGTATCCCAGGAGTAAATATAAGTATACAAAAGAAGGGGTGCGCTCACCAGACTTGATGATTTAGCAGGTTTATTTCATGTTATACTGGAGAACTACTTATCCCATGGATGTTTCGGTCTTCACACAGACTTTTGTCTTGACCGAAACCTGCGGAATTATCTAGTCTGGTGAGTGCACCCCTTCTTTTGAATACATTATATATATATTATATATATATATACACACACATACATAAATACGGTAAATATCACCTTTGTAGGGAGTGCACACCAAATACACAGAATACTGCCTTTATAATGGGTGTACCAGTTAATCAGACAGAAGAAAGTGAGAGTGCTACAAGGAAAAGGCGATTTTTATTGATCAGGTATTCACACTAAATCGAGTTGGTGGTGTTGCTAAAATGTAAATAATTGACTTGATATCTTGCTGGATGCTTAATCTAGACATTATCACTGCAATAGGTCCAAGTTAGAAGATATATATATATATATATTTGTTTATATTGAATCTACTGCTGAATTAGCATTGGCTCCTTGTGTCTGGTCAATGAAATGGTTTGCTTAGTTTACTTACTTAGGGGTCTATTTAATACGATTTTCAGTTTTTTTGAGAATTGTCTTCAAATTTTGTAACATCATTTCATTACTATTTATCAATATTTCAACTGCCATTGAGGTATTGCACTAAATCACCTCTGTCCATATGTTTACCTAGTTTCACATTAGTGTTACACTGATGCAATCTTCTGGTTTTCCTGTGGCCATAATGCTCATGCTGCGATTGCCGAGGGGAGATAGGAGGAGTGAGACTAGTAACCACCAAGGGGATTCTCCACTTCTGCAGCAGATAAAAGTGAGATTGTGTTATATTTGCAAGATGAGTCACAGAAAGCTTGACCTCCCAACTGACCCAAGTTTGGCAGGACAGTCACACTTTTCGGGGACACTGTCCCAACTGTGTGCCACATTCTCTCTGAACAGATTTCTGGAAGTAAAGCGACTGAGGCAGTCTGGCAGCTCGGGGAAAATGTTGAGCACGCACCCACCATTAGGAAAAATAGTGTGTGATGCAGGCCATGTCCCCATACAGTGAGGTCACACCTCATACCACAAGGCCATACTCTTTATTGTGTGTACAAAAAAGGAGCACACACAAGGTCCCGCTCCCATCCTCTCAAATGATGGAAGGTATGAATAAGATGAGCCTCCATACCAGGCCAGGGAGGTGGTATTTATGCACAAAAACAGAGCCACCAAGATCTCGCCATGGTAAGCCTTGTGTGAAATGTAGACAAACAGAATAAGCCCTCTTTCTAAGAAAAATGAAGAAAAAAGGACTTATCATGGCAGGTGAATAGATCCCTAAGGTCTGCATACCATGGCTTTGTTGTGCAAATTGGAGCACATTCACATATCTTAGGTTGTTTTAAGATATGACTCCAATATCTGAGATGAGAGAAAAGCAAAAAGGTGGAAATTCCCAGCACTATTATGATGAATTTCTGTTCTTGCTTCTCCACTCATGGCCAATGCAGAGTTGAACATGTGCCCATTGCAGAGCTTATCTTGTGTGTTTTTGCTCTGCGTATGTGCCAGAATCAAGCATATGCAGTACAGTATGAGTAATATAGAGTTGTACGCAACATCGACATTCGATGGAAGGGGTGTAATTTAGCTGTCGTAGGGTGTCCTCATGTAGGCAATGCTCAGTGAGTCCATGTAGATGGAACTGAGGACTATGCAGAGTCATGCAGAGAAATAAATATGCCTGTTTTCATATGTATATATTATACAAAGGATAGATTAGCAGTTGGGAATTTACGAATTTCTTTTTATCTCTGGGTGAGTTGTACAGATCTTGACCATATCTCTCTATCCATGAAATGGGCATTTCTGGGAGATAACTTACCAGCAACATTGCTGACACATGCAAAAAATCTGTCTTGTGGGAGTGTCATGAGAGTGTTATGGGCATGTAGCTAGACTTCCGTGCAAGTCGTGCTTATGGGAAAGGGAAGCCTGTCTCTGTCAGATCTCTTGCACCCAGTATGGGGCAAGTGTGAGTCCCGATACTAATTATGACAGTTATCGCTGTGGATGGAAAAACAGTGAGCGGTGTGGCTTCCCGCTTGAAGCCCTATGGATCCCCACAATAGCATAAGATAGTAAATCTTGCTGCCACGACCACCCACGCTTACAGGCGCTTTGCGTGTAATTCAAGCCTCTGTTTTTTTAGCTTTTGCTTAAAACTGTCCACTATGGTTTCACTGGCATTTTGACACCAGAACCAATTTGAAGTATTTTTATATGATGGGTCTATATATCCATATGTTTGGTTATCCTGCTGGTAATAGCCATGGGTGAAGGGGCATGGCCTAATCATGGGAGGTGTGCCAATGCCCCCTTAGGATTTTACACACTGGGGAAGGGGGCACTGTGAGCCCTTCAGTCCGTTGCAAAGTTGCAGGGGGGGCACGATCCCCCCACAGGCATAGGAGACTGCTGCGGCTGCTACTCACATGCTGCTGTGTGCTGGGCTGCAGTGATTTAAGAGGATGGGGGGGTGGCATCGGACTCGCTCCCCCCCTCTCTGCGCCCCTGGTCGCACCATCAAACATTGTACCAGCCCTAGAAAGGCACAGATTATCCATCTGATCATGTCCATCTGTGTCAGTGCAACTGCGACACGCCTATGTCTTGCTAGCCACCCCCCTGTTACTACTCAGAAACACCACCGATATTGCCTATCTCTGCATCCAAATTCATTCTGTGGCAATCATAGGTAGCCATCGGGCACATGCGCAGTGCAACTCAGATTGAAAACATCGGCCTCTTACATGTGATATCAACACTGCATGTACCTCTGAAACAGGCTCGATTGACCTTTAACACACTGGCCATTAATACAGTACCTCATTGGGCTTATTTCTGGATTTTCCCAGTGCTGTCTGAATTATTTGTATCTTAAATATCTGGTGGACTCTGATTTACTGGTTGGTTGAAAATAGATTAAAATAACAATCATCATTTTGGCCACAGGAACTTTTTTATGACCTCAGAAATCTTTTTGGTAATGATGTGTCCTAAGTGTTCATAAAAACAATCTAAAGACCTGGCAATGCATTATATTTATTTTATAACAAATAGAAATTATAGGTGTTTACTATAAAAATGCCACAACACTGGTGTTATGTAAAATGTGAAAAAAAGTTTTTGAAGTTCTTTCAAGTACGATGAATCATTGGCATTTCTGTCATTACTTTCCAAATTGCTTAAAGGGACGAAAGTGGTAATATTAAAACCACAGAATACGTAATGAAGATTTTCTTTTCACTATATTCCTTCTAAAAGCCAATAAGTACATAGTTACTTATTACAGTTACAGCTTTAATTAGGTGTGCAGATGAAGATACTGTATACAATGGTTATGGCAATTTTATTATTTACAAAATGTATTTCTGTTATTGGAGTGATATCAAATTATATAATCTGTTTATGAAAACACATTTATATATAATAATAAAAATTAGTAGAAGTGCTGAATATTAAGGAAATGTAACCATATGCAGAAATTGTGCTGAAAGCCAACATAGAAAAATTGTACAACACATCCATATTTGCATTTGCTCAACTCTGGAACATGCATCGTGCAAAAATACACAAGATATACTCAACAGACAGGTGTACAGTCCACTCTGCATTAGCCCCAGTGTGTTAGAAGGTATCTGTATAAAGAAATGCTCTAAACTTATCTTGATGTGACTGCATATTGAATATGTCAGTCATCATCATCATCTCTACATTAGACACAACTGCTTTAAAAAAAAACAAAAAAACAAGATGATCTCTATTTGAAATGATCACCTACACAAATTCCTAGAGACAGTACTAAACTAATTATGCATAAAGTTTCCTCTCAGTAACCTACTCTACCTCTACAACACTGATTCAAAGTCCAGACCTTAATCCAGGCCGGACCTGAAGGAGGGAATGCATACAATTATTATTATTATTATTATTATTAATATTATTATTACCAGTTATTTATATAGCGCACACATATTCAGCAGCGCTTTACAGAGAATAGTTGGCCTTTCACATCAGTCCATGCCCCAGTGGAGCTTACAATCTATGTTCCCTATCACATGCTCACACACATACACACTAGGGTTAATTTTATGTTTTGTAGCCAATTAACCTACCAGTATATTTTTTGAGTGTGGGAGGAAACCGGAGTACCCGGAGGAAACCCACGCAAGCACAGGGAGAATATACAAACGTCACACAGTTAGGGCCGTGGTGGGAATCGAACCCACGACCTCAGTGCTGTGAGGCAGTAACGCTAACCATTACACCGTCTGTGCTGCCCAAGAAAACTCTCCAACATCCATGAGTTGAAGCAATTCTGTATGGGGGAATGGACCAAAATTTCTCCAAGCGAATATGCGGAACTGATCAACTATCACCCTAAATGTTTGATTGAAGTCTTTGCTGATCAAGTGGGTCACAACAATCAGTGAATCCTAGAGGTTCACATAAGTTTTCCAACTAATGTATTGCTGGAACAATTAATCATTGATTGAAAGAAAGAAGCATATAATTTTATCTGTTGAAAGAAAGAAGAACCCATTGATCTTTTTAGTTCTCTATATTCATTGTTATGCCTTAAATAAAGATCTGAACACATTTAAGGTCACATTTATACAGAAATACAGACAATCCTAATAGGCTCAAAAACTCTCTAGCATCTATGTAGCTGCCGATTGTCTCAGGGCCTCATCTTCTATGATTTTTAAAATCAGGACTGTCCCCCTAAATTGAGAAAGTTGGGAGATAAGCTAATTTGATATGTGTGCAAATGTAAATATTTGAGTTTGTGGCTTGTTCCTATGCTTTTGCCTGGTCTGCATTTAGACACCCTAATATCCAATATGCATTCCAAACTGGGCTTGATCTATAGCAACAAATTCTGTCTAACTTCCTTGACTATGTGGATATAGGTAATAGAATAGACCCCAAACTTGACGTTCTTTGATGCACTTTACAATTCATTTGGCCATTTTGTTTTGCTGTGTATCTATAAAACCCACCCATGTGACATGTTATCATGTCTAGGCCAGCTGTGCCTGGAGTATAAACATACAGTAGACTTAGGGAATGACTCAAACCCACACATAACCCGCATGCATTGACGATGTTCATGTAGCTGAGTGATCCTTTTTTTTCCAGAAAATCAAGTGGCATAAAAGTTCTTTAAATACTATATTCACACCAAATTAACTAAATATATTATTCTCTAATCATCAAAACAAGAATATGGTCATCACTGGATACATTCAAAACCTATAACATCTCGCTGTATATCTTATATATAAAATTCATTGGGGTCTCTGTTTGTTTGTCTGGTTATACATTTAGACACCCCTGCACTGATTGGGATGAAACCAACGCGAGGTGGTCTAATTTGGATCCTGGCCAGGTATTAGGGGGTTAGGGTCCCGGTCAGACCTCCCGTTGGTTTACGCTGGATAAAACTTTGACCCGGGGAGCCTGTTCTGACCCTTCCACTTTATGGATTTGGATGAAAACTTCACAAAGGGGTGGCAATTGGTCTGGGATGCCTAACTTAATAACTTTTAAGATTTAAACCCAGGCAAAGCCGGGTACTTCAGCTAAAAATAACACCCATACATCGTCAGAACATAAGTTCCATACATTGTACTATTTTTCAATGCCCACACCTCAGACAAGCCTCAGAGTCCGTGCCATCAAATTATTCCAGGATTGCCTTCATATTGCACTAGATAGAACCAGGTAGATTTCTTGCTTGTGCACGCACACAGTAAACTAGTCCTTAGGGCCTGCAGTTAGTGCCTCACTGTCATGGACCTGATTCCGGCCTCTAACCACTCTCTGTACCTATGTTAAGATCAGCACTCACTTGATCCTGTGTGACCTGGGTCTGACACAGAGTTAATAAAAAAAAAACCAGGTCTGTCTACATAAAAATTATTACACTCCCCAATATCTCTCCCACTCACTATTAAGTTGTCTGCCTTGATTTAAGTTTCATTCCAGAGTTACTCCAAATATGAATCCTTAAGTCCTCTCTACAACTACAAGTAAGTCCCAGTTATCATTACCCAAATAACCTGTAGTGCAGATACAGTATGTAGCATAGATTAGCCAAATTCACAGGCAAAATGCATCCAATAAGAATCACAGAGAGCAATCTTATTAAATTAAGTTTAATATGAGAAAGATACAATGCTAAAAGTTTCTATAACATCAATTATTAATAAGTACATATAATAGTCATAGGCAAATCATTTTCTTATAAACAAAAAGGAATACAATTATTGAACTGTCTTGCTTACATGAATCTGTCTGCAGAGAGAGCAAGAAGATGGAGCAATTCACAATGTCAGATTACTCCCAAGAATTGTACACAATTTCTAGAGTTCTACATGGTAGTTTATGCCTTCCTGGGCTGTCACACAGCCCCCCCTCTGTTGGCTTACTGGCTTTTACAGGTGCTAATTACAATAGGTTTTATAGCCCTTTGTCCAGAGCATGCTGCAATCAAGGATGGAGGGGTGACGCTCCCCAAGCCAACCTCATGTGGGTGAGAAGGGCAATCCAGGAATGTATAAGACCCCATATTTTTGACATTATCTGTCTGTTAGATTATTTCCTGACTCTTTTTAGACAAATAATTACCCCTGCAGATGGACAGTACACACCAATAGTCTCTTGCAGGTCACCATGCTGGTAATTAAAAAAAATACACTTAATATACATAAATGGTTACATGTTGCCCAATATCTTGTGATCCCTCACATAAACATGACACTGACATTGTATAAAAATGCTGTGCTTTTATATTATACTGACAGTCAGAGTCCTACACTATACCAATATACAGTCCGCCAGCATGAATCTAACAATACTTTTCTTTAGTCATCCTCCAGAGTCTCAGCATTATGTCAGCATAATATACTTCATCCATTATGTCATGACCAGATAGTCCTTACCAGTGGCATAACTACTGCCCCCGCAGCCCCCACGGTGGCTTGGAGGCGCTGGGTAGCTTGGGGGCGACGGGGGCAGTAGTAGTAACTACGGATGGTGCAGGGGGTGCGGTCGCACCCCCTGTACCCTCCATCTGCCGGGCACCCACTGAGTGTGTTACCAGCAGGCGCCTGGCTCCTATTCAAATCCCCGGCGGCAGCTGGAGGACCGCGCTCCCTCTGTCTTCCGGGTCCCGCAGGGCACTATGGGAGTGACGTAATGACGTCACTCCCATAATGCCGAGGAGCGGACTCCGGGGATGGAGCTCAGGAGTGAGCTCCATCTCCCGGGTCCCGCAGAGCACTACGGGAGTGACATAATGACGTCACTCCCATAGTGCCGAGGAGCGGACGCTGGGGTATGGGCGGCAGCAGCACTGGAGCGGGGATAAAGGTAAGTGTTTGTGTTTTTTTTTGTGTGTGTGTGTTTGCTTGTGTGCGCGCGGAGGGGGGGAGCAACTACAGGCGGCTAACTACAGGCGGCTAACTACAGGGGGCTAACTACAGGGGGCTAACTACAGGCGGCTAACTACAGGGGGCTAACTACTAGAAGGGGCACTACAGGGGGCCCTGCATAATGGGCACTACTACAGGGGGCACTACTTTAAGGGGCACTACTACAGGGGGCCCTGCATAATGAGCACTACTACAGGGGGCCCTGCGTAATGGGCACTACTACAGGGGGCATTGCATAAGGGGCACTACTACAGGGGGCATTGCATAAGGGGTACTACTACAGGGGACATTGCATAAGGGGCACTACTACAGGGGACATTGCATAATGGGCACTACTACAGGGGACATTGCAAAAGGGGCACTACTACAGGGGGCATTGCATAAGGGGCACTACTACAGGGGGCATTGCATAAGGGGCACTAGTATAGGGGGCATTGCATTTTGGGGCACAACTACAGGGGGCACTGTATAAGGGGCACTAATTTGATACACAGTTTACAGGTTATAAACTATGTTCCCAATAATCTGGTTCTACACAGACATAAAAACTGTGCAACCTGTCTTGAGCTGAGGTAATGGATTGGCAGGAGCAGAAAGGAGGGTTAGTGAAGTAGATCTGTCAGGGTGGGATGTAATGGGCATTACTGTTTGGCATAATGTGTATTTGGCATTACTGTGTGCACAATGTGCTATTAGGGGCATTACTGTGTGGCATAATGTGTAAGGGGCATTACTGTGTGGCATAATGTGTTGTATGTGGCATTACAGTGTGGCATAATGTGAAATAGGGGCATTACAGCATGGCATAAATTTGTTATAAGCGCTTTACTGTATGTCATTATGTGCTATATGTGGCATTATTGTGTGGGATGTGTAAGGGGCATTGCTGTGTGGCATAATGTGTTGTAAGGGGCACTCCGGTGTGGCATAATGTGTTGTAAGGGGCACTCCGGTGTGGCATAATGTGTTGTAAGGGGCATTCCGGTGTGGCACACTGTGTTATAAGTGGCATTACTTAGTGTGTCATAATGTGTAAGGCACGTTGCTGTATCATGTAACCACACACCTTAAACATAGTCTTTGGGTGTGTTTGATCTTTGGGTGGGGGGGAGGCGCCTGAAACTTTTTTGCCATGGGGGAGCAAAATTTATAGTTATGCCACAGGTCCTTACCTGCTGTCTCGCGGTCTCTGCTTGTGCACTCTGGCACGGTCCTACCGGTGTGGGTGCTGGTTCCTGGAGGTTGGCGCAAGGAAGTCCAGGGGGAACAGGCCATGCTGGTACAGGTAAGACTAGCAGCTTCTCCATGCTGCAGACTGCTGGGTACCGCCATTCTTGGTGTTGGTCATGTGACCTGAATGGGCCAATCAGGTTGGAGCTCTGCATGTGACTCTCATCAGCCTATCTTGCACCTTCCCATGAAGTACTTAAGGGTGTTCAGCACACCCTCTAGTTGCCCAGTGCAATATGTTCTCAGCCTTGCTGTGTGAGAGGTCTCTGTGCTCCCTAGCCTTGGTATATTGCAGTCTCAGCAGTGTCTCGTTTGCTCCCTGTCAGCATTCCAGGCAGTTCCTAGAATTCCTGCACCAGCTATATCCCATGTCTTACCCTCCACTTGTTAATGACCAGCAGCACGCACCAGAACCCACTGCAGTTTACAGACCTCTGATCCTTAGCATATCTCTATTGGAATTTCTTCTCTGTCAGTTCATTAGAAGCACTTGTTTCTCTGCTTCACATCTATTGGATTCATTCATTACCAGACACCTGATTCTCTGCTTCACATCTATTGGATTTGTTTTATTCAGACACTTGTTTTGCAGTTCCACAGTAATTGGACTTTTATTCTCTGCCAGACATTTATCCTCAGTTCAGCCATGGACTTTTTGTTACAGTATTTATATATTTGATTAATTAACTGAATCCAAATACTCCCATTAAACCAGCTGCCTTTCAGTTTAACAAGACCATTCCTGCTTCGACTCCTGATTCCATCCCGGGTCGAAAAAAACCCCGGGTCCTGACACAGTATCATCATGTAATATCAGTAATCAGTACCCCACCTTATACCAGCATCAAGTGTGCCTATATTATATGAAGCAGTCAGTGCTTGACATTTTACCCTACTTTGTTGGGCATGTAGTATATCAGCAACCATATCACCTACAGTATTGCAGGTTTCAGTTCCCAAATATTATTGCAGCCTCCAGTTCCAGCCTTCACATGGTACAACATCAGTCAGTGCCCTATGTTACATCATCAGTCAGTGCCCTATGTTACATCACCAGTCAGTGCCCTATGTTACATCACCAGTCAGTGCCCTATATAACACCAGCAGCTAGTGCTCTACGTTACACCATCAGTCAGTGCCCTATGTTACACCATCAGTCAGTTTCCTATGTTACATCACCAGGCAGTGCCCTATGTTACGCCATCAGTCAGTTTCCTATGTTACATCATCAGTCAGTGTCCTATGTTATGCCATAAATCAGTGTCCTATATAACTCCAGCAGCCAGTGCCCTATGTTACACCACCAGTCTCCCATGTAACAGCAGCAGCCAGTGCTCTATGCTACACCATCAGTCAGTGCCCTATATAACACCAGCAGGCAGAGTCTAAGGACCTGATTCTGAGGTGCATGGTGACGTGGCCTCTGCAGTGTCTTTTTCCACAACTGTATGCACTTTTTTATGCTAATTCCACAACCAGTTCTTAGCCTACTGAGATGTCCACTGGAAACTGTGCTATTACACCTCATTCTGTATTTAGATGCACCATCAAACAACATCGAAGCTTGCTCCAGCCCTATGGCAGGTGCAAATGTGCTGTCTGGACATGACATCCTGTATGAGCGCTATCGGCACTTCCACATCTGGCTACCCATCCCCATGTTGGAATACATACGATTTACCGCCGGCCGCATGGCCGGTGGTTCTAATCCCGACAGCGGCATCCCAGCAGTGGAGGAAATCCCGATAGTCCCCAGGTAAGTATTTACTAACCTAATTCTACCCCCTAACCCTAACCCTCCCTTAGAGGTGCCTAACCCTAACCTCCCCCCAAGTGCCTAACCCTAATCCCCCCTTTAGTGCCTAAACCTAACCCCCCTCCCCGCCGCCTAAACGTAAGTCCCCCGGGGTGGTGTCTAACCCTAATCTCGCCCTGGGGGTGCCTAATCCTAACCCCCCTATCCCCTAGCCTAAACCTAACCTCCCGGGGGGTGCCTCACTAAATCTTCCCCGGGAACTCTAAACCTAACCCACCCCTCCATGGCTGTCCGTGTCCGGCGCTCGGCTTACGTTCGATCGGTAAGCCAGGTGTCGGGCTCCCGGTATAGGAAAAATGACAGGCATCGGGATATCGACGCCTGTCATTTAACACCTTGCCGGGATTAGACAGTTGGAAAGCCGACGGTCGGGATTCCGTCCATCGGCTTCCCGACTGCTTCCCCCCATGTTACCGCCCAGGACTGCCCACTGAAATCCCCAGCTCTTGCGTCCAAAATTGTACTACGTCTCCCAATGGTAACGAATAGGATACATGTGCAGTGTGACTCGGACGCATGCACAGACTAAAAATATCGGCCACTTGCGTCTGCCATTGCCGCTGCGCCCACCGGTGAATCAGGCCCTATATTTAACACTATGTATGACTCTGCCAAGCTTTCGGGAAGTGTGACTACAGCACCATAGAGTCATTATGCAGCTGCTTCATGTGTATTGTTATTATGAAGATAGAATGGTTAGCAGGTCTGTCAGTGAAATAAACTCATTAGGGCATATACTGCTGTTAACTTCCAATAGCACAATTCACAGCCATAACTAGACTTTTTGGTGCCCTGTGCCAGAGAAAGCATTTTCCCCCCCCCCCCATTTTTTAAATAGAGACATAAGATAATGCACCTGAAAAAGGGCCATGGCCTCATGGGGAAGGGCAAGGGAAGAGATAGGGGAGGCCAGGAGATGCTGGGGATAAAAGAAGAGGAAGCTACACGTGAGAATGATAATAAACAGAAAAATGTACAGGTCCAAACCGGGCCCCTTGCCCTGCGGTGCCCTGTGCAATGGCACTGGTCGCACTACCCTAGTTACAGCCCTGGCACAATTCACAGCTTGGTTGGGTATCTTCTGGCAATACCTCAAGCAGTGATGCCCCTTGTCATAGGTCTGTTGTGCCTACTGTAAAATCTGGCCCTTCTGCCTGGGTAATTTGAGAAGAATATTCCTGGTTTGACATTTGAAAGCAGGCTAAACCTTACCTGTTTATTAATGCTCATATTTGCAGCTAATAACAGATGAAAACTTTAATACTGCATAGACATTTAATTCTGTTCATTATTTTCTGTACATAGTTTAAGGGATTAAAATGCTATATATTTATTATTATTTATTGAAACCTGAAATGTGGAAACACTAGTTAAATATGTTCATATTTTTCTTTATGTACAGAAGAATTTTCCAACTCTGACATATTGAACTTTTGAACCAGAAATATGCTATTGAAAGTCCCTAGAGTATAACATAATCTGTCAGCAAAATGTATTTGTTATAACTAGTCAGTATTTCAGTATTACAGCTTCATAAAGAGGATACGTACACTCAAATATGAGTAAGTTGTAATTAGTCATATATTTTGTATGGATTCTGCAGATAACATTGTATTTACTCTGATGTTTTGTGTTAAATCATCTTAAATAAGAGAAATAGGGGCATCCATTTTTCTTCTGTATATACTGTATTTTGTCATTTATAAAGTATTAAAACCTGTTGAAACACTGTAATAATTTTCATACAGTAGTGAATGCTGGTACCACTAACACTGATCAATGTATGCTCCCTTTACTTAATTAAGACAAAAAAAGAACAATTGTAACATAAAAGATTATGGGGTCTATTTACTAAGCAGTGTTAGGAGACAGAGTGAAAAGTTATAAGAAAGTGATAAATCAGCTCCTAAATGCCATCTCACAGGCTGTGTTTGAAAAATAACAGTTGGGAGCTGATTGGCCGGCAACTTATCACTTTCTTATCACTGTCTCCTAACACTGCTTAGTAAATAGACCCCTATAGTTTCTAACATCCTTTCTATTGCTATAGGCAGCTTAAAGCAGCCTGTGCAATGTCAAGCTACACTCCATTCTTTCACTCTATGTTTCTTTACTTCTTTGTAGCCATTTCTCTTCTGCTCTCCTCTAATGCAAAATCAAATGTTACATAGCAGCCAAAACATACATGACTTTGTTTGACTGTCTGGTTATGTACATTATTAATACTTTCTTACGGTTTGCACAGAAGAAAAAATATGAAATAAATCTAAATATATAGAGTCAAATCAAATTAATTGTGTTTGAATATAAATTTTAGGAAATTTCCATAAATAATTTATGCCTGTGTATTAGATTTCCTTAGATAATCTTATTTTTTCCTAACAAACATCGTAACCAAAATTCAAATAAGAAAAATGTTTGTGTATATATATATATATATATATATATATATATATATATATATATATTTAAAAATGTCATCCCGTAAATACAACTCAATTATGTTTTGGTTTACTTGTGTTTTTATCGCAAGTAAATATATCTGAAATATATAGTGGACCTCTACTGAGCAGCACGCAATCCACACACAATACCGATTTTCACGTAGTTGAACGATTATTTGCAGCTGCACATGCATGAAACTTTGTGAAAACCCCTATGGTACATGCGTTACACAATGTTGCACATTCATGTGCACAGATGTACACCAAGGAAGCACCTTGTAGAGGCATTTATAGCTGCCAAAAGACACAGCCATGGCCGCCTCTGTGTCCAGCTCTAATCAGGCCTTCAGACTTGTATTGCACGACTGTAGCAATCTGACTGCTTTTGGGAGACCTTTTTCCACTTCAAATAACCAATAGATTTTAACCACCTACAATGATACTGTAGTAATTGCAACTTATAAATATAAATTGTTTTTTAACAAACAATCTGATTCAATGATTGGCTCATAATGTTTATGGCCACCTTAGAGCAACATGCATTTCCATCTCACTTTGTCATATAATACATAGATATTATACTGACAAAGTGAGTTTTTTTTCTCACTATCATGCTAAAAGTTGTAGTTGGTATATTTAGTATGTTACAAAGATTTTTTTTTTCTTTTAAATAGTCAACGACTTTTATTTGCTACAGTATATATAGTTATGTCAGTATCCGATGAGTGTTATATCCTACTTGGTGATTTTCCTAAATAGGTGTGGATATAAGAATTTATTTCTCCTGTCACGTTTTGAGTCGGGAAGGATGTTTTTACCATAAAATATGATTTGCCAAACCTTGCACATGATTATTTTACTTCCTCTGGATCATTGCTAATTCCTAATGAATACGAGCAGATTAGACATTCTAAAGTAACTGAGCAAAACAAATGTTCTAAAAAGAATTGATTGTTCACTTGGAAAATAGACATTATAATTTTCTGGCTCTATCTGCAAGTGAAGATTTAGATACCTTGGTATGTTACTTGATATTCAAATATGCTTATGTAGAAATACCAAAGAGAGGAAATGTAATGCAAAATGAAATAGCATAAGATCCATTACAGGAACTTGGATGGAGACTTTCTCCAGATCATGTTCAGGAATGGCTTCAGATTTATCACAGAAAATTACCTTTCTTTCCTTTGATAAATGTATTTTTCCAAAAACTTTTCAGATGTTAAATGCATAGGCAGAATCTAAAAATATCAAATATTTACAAGAAAAAATTTGATTATTTTAAATACTTTAAATTCTTATCTTGCTAATTATACTTACAGGGATGAAGAATTTTAAAAGTACTGAAAAAGTTAATTAAAGCATATTTTTTAATATTTACTGGTACAAACACTAAAGGTAGTAACACACTCTTGATTTTCAACTTGCAGTTTATTCGGAGAAAAATTATTATGTTTATTTGCATTAATGTCTGCAGTGAACTTACGCTGTCTCCATTCAATGTTAAAAAAATCAGTACTTTAAATAACAAGGGGTAAATGTATTTAGCCGCAAGCTAATAAATATTTTTTTACAACACTAACATCCTACAAAGTGTCTTAGTGCCATGCTCCTTAGGAACCTCACAGTGAATTGAATTGGCCCCTGGGCATTTTTTATAGATTATACGGTTTTGACATGGTGAGGGCTATACTTCATTGCAAAGGAATGGCAGGTAGCAGATAGCGTTGATTTCAAAGGAGCTTTATGTTTTTCCCCTGGAATCAGTTGCTATCAGCAGGGATTAACAAAGAGTGGCTACAGGGATATCACCAGTGTGCCATCCGCTAGGTTTTGATGTGTGATAAGCAAACTGCTGTGTTGAAGGTCCAAATAATACTTTGCCCTCATAGTGGAATACTATTTTATCTTCGGTTTTCAAGTTAGGGAGAATTTCTCTTCATAAAATTGAGAGGTAAGTAGTTACTAAGTTGACATTAAAATTATAGACAGTCAAAATGTTGACACCATTATGTCGAATGGACAATGCCGACACATTTGTAATGCTAATTAAAGCATTTTAAAGTTGTCAATATTATATTATAACTTTAAACATCTATACAATGTGTAAGGGTGCACTGCAGAGAGTGTGTTTGTTTATAGGAGCTAGTGTGCTATAAGTGGGTACCACCCTCTTTTTGGCAATACATATTATTATTATTATTATTTTCCTTTATTTATATGGCACCACAACTGTTCCGCAGCGCCTTACATAGTATATAAATAAGTACAAGCAACAAGTGACTTACAGTACAGTACAATGCAGGACAAGGACAAAGTTTATATATATTGCTGCATTAGCAATCATAACACTCAAGTAAGCAACAGGGTGTAAGCAACCAGGTATTAGGTGCCCAAGTAGGGAGTGAGGAGTAGATGAAGGTATAAGTAAGGGGAAGCACAAGAGGGTAGAGGGCCCTGCTCGTGAGAGTTTACAATCTAATGGGGAGGGGCAGACAAACAGGCGTGACACAGATGGGATAGACAGGAAGGAAGGAGCAGGTAGCATTCATAGATAAGGGAATAGATCCCTACGCATGACATGTGTGTTCAAGGGCCTGCCGAAAGCTACCAATGGGTAATTGAAACAACTATCGGGCACTAGCCATGTGACTTGAATCCCTGCTATTCATTCAATAAATATCTCTACATTATTCTTTAACCACTTGCCTGGCATGGTCGTATCAGATACGACCATACCAGACTGGGCTTTACCTGACATGGTCGTATCTGATACGACCAGTCATAAATGCCCACTGGGCGGCAGCGGGAAGCTGCGCCGCCTATATAAGAGGGACCTGCTGGTCCCTCTGCATCTTCGGATTCTCCTCCTGTGTGTCCCCATCATTGTGACCAGCAGTGATCGGGCAGCCGGCGTGGCCCCCCTCCCGGTGCGGCTGCCCTGCTGAGTCCACAACCTGGGCAGCTGGCGGGACCCCCACCACCTTGGCTGTGACTTATAGAAGCACCAGCAGTGGTTCGTTAGCCGCAGCTGCTGCTCTGTTTCCGGGGAGCTGGCGGCTCTCCCACCCCTCTCTTCATCGGCGCTGGCTGCCGGTGACATTAGAACTACAGAAGCAGCAGCTGCGGCTCCTTTCAGCGGCGGCTGCTGCTCTGTCCCCAGGGAGCTGCAGGCTCTCCCACCTCTTCCTTCAGTGGCGCGGCTGCCTGTGACAGAGCTACAGAAGCAGCAGCTGCAGCATCAGCAGTGGCTACTGCTCTGTCCCAGTCCCTCGCAGCCGGCAGCTCCCCACTCTCTCCTCCCCCGGCCAGGCAGTAACCTAGTGCCCTGTCCTCGGCCACTCCTTCTGGCTACAACTCCGCCCCTGTCCCAATCACTGCTGGACACAGTGATTGGGCATTAAAATTGCATGAAAAAAAAATCACACAAATTTTATATATATAGTATATATTATTTAAGCAATGTGGTCAGAAGCCACTTGCACCCCATGCCTGGGAATGACGAGTGCAGGTCTGCACTCCAAATCTGGGAGTGGCGAGTGCTGTGGATTTCTGACTTTGTTTATTTGGTTAATTTTTAATTAACCTTTTGTGATCATAGCTTTCTCATGCACCCCTGTGCAAGCTCATTTATAACAACCTGTGTCAGCTGCCTTTTTGGTAGTATGATAGAAGATATGTTTGGTGACTGTCTTGCATTTAAAAGCCATTAGTTGGCAGGTGAGCTTTAAACTAGTTAACATTTTTTCAGTTTAAACTCTGTGATAGCAGCTACCAGGTTTCCATAAAAATGACAGATAGTGTAGGACCTGCAGAGAAGTGGGGTCCCGAGATGTGGGCTGCAGGCCTAAATGCATTGATCAATCCATGAACCAAAATCCCATTATTTATATATTATTGTGAGTGATTTAACAATGCTGAGTGCTGAGTTTTCTGTATATATATATATATATATATATATATATATATATATAGTCTTTGGTCAGATCTGCACTCCCACCTACTTCTATTCCAATTGCTGGGGTGCTCCTCAGTGATCAGGCCACCACAAATACAAACTTTTAATTTTCTCCCTCTTGGACATCCCCTTGGACCAACCCCTCCTTGAGTGTGGTCTCCTGCTTCTAGGCTTGGGGTGTCCCCCTGTGTGGCCGTGGTCACCCCTAAAAAATTATCAGATGGTGGTAACCTCTCAGAATGTTCAGAATCTGATGAAGTCTGGGAGGTAAAGGTATCAAAGGTATTGCCACATTGCTGAAACCTAATCCTGCATCCCTGCTATGGTCTTATACGTGTACTGTCCCCAGAGAGCCACCAATAAACAGTATGTAGCATTCCACTAATTATAGCTTTTTCCTTTTAAAAGATACAAGGCTAGTTCTGTACTTATCAACCTGTATTCTGATATTTTGAAGCCAGGGCTCTGTTTTGTCTAGTGTAAGTTGTGATATAAATTTTTTGTTGAAATTTTGATCTCACTTCTCACTTTCTTAAGTTCAGTGCCCACTTACTCAATGACCAAAAGGATAAGGTCTAGTGAGCACATATTCAGTACACCACACCATTTACTGCAGAACACTGGGTTCTTCCTCCCCAATGTAGGTATTTTACTCACCCTAAACCCTCTCGGTATGCATTTGTTCCTATAATATCCTTATAAGAACTGCCTGTGGAGGGTTAGGTCGATCACCCTTCTATGGAGAGTGTGAAATAAATCAAGTGGGGTCTGTGATGGTAATTCTTTATACTCAGTTAAGTTAAATAATACATGTTCTGCAACGTCGTCAGTCAGACTAATCTGAACAGTTTCAGCATCGCTCAGCAGTGCATCATCTAAGAACCTCTGCCCCTGAGACATGTTAAATACAGGGAAACACTAATCATAAATCCCAGCATGCAGTGAACTTCTGCTATATAGCCAATATTAATCAATATAGGACCTGAGGAAATTTCCAAACAAAAACAGCAAATAGAAAAATGAGGGGAGAAGACAAAAAGACAAAAGCGGATGTGGCTACCAAAAACCTTTGCGTAATCCAGTGCAGGTATTTTTGCTTGATGATGGGGCTGTTATATGTTTTAACTAGTGGAACATTGAGACATACCTGTGATGATGTCACTTCCGATGTAATCAGCTGTGGGTGCTTTTGGCAAGTGGGTGGGGTATATATAGCAGTGGATTGTCACTGTGGTGGTTATACAGTCAGTGGACTGGTTGTCTTTGCCTGAAGAAGGTCTCATTTAGACCGAAACATCATATCTGCCTATCTTCAACTTCATATGATGTAACTATTGAAATAAATCCTTCCTTTGATCCTTTTACAAGGTCTGGTGAGCACGCTCATTTTTAAAAAGTTTACATATATATATATATATGTACAGTATACTGTATATAGATATATATATATATGTGTGTGTGTATTTATATGTGTAGCAGTCCAATCAACCGGCACTCCTTTAACTCCAAAGAAAAAAAGAGAGATTAGTACTTGCCTTGGTGCCATCCCCGGATGAAGAAAACAATCACGCCGATATTCAGCAACAGGCGAAACGGCGGCACTTGCAGGACTCAAAAAAAGGTTGAAGGTACTAAGTCAGTTTTAAGAGCTAACGTTTCAATCTCATTTAATCGAGGTTTTCCTCAGAGACCAACTGTCACAATACAAACAAAGATATATATAGCAGCAAGACAAAGTCACCCAGGTGCTACGTGATGAACATCCGGCATCGGAAACAAGGCGCGAATGGGATGACGTTATCACATCACGTCCTGTCCCACTCCGTCATGTCCAAGCCGGTGCAATACATGGGTTGCTATGGTGACAAATAAACCACCAACATACTGTATATACAAATAAGACAATACAATAGTTATAACATCAAAATAGACCCAAATATGAGGATCGATAATAGTACAATAATGTGTTGGATCTATCTTAGATCATATGTAAGAATGACATGGAAGAACTGCAAAGTAAAACACACATGAAACAGGCAGTATGAGAAAATACTACAGTACCATTAAGTGAACTGGGATCACTCGATACAATGTATCCAAATATAGTGGTACAGACTATATTAAGGAAAAAGACAGAAATGGCTAAATGGCTATAAGTATAAACAAATTGACAATAAGCCAAATAGAGCAAATAAATCTAAACGGACGAAAAAAACTGTAAAGTGCGGCTAAATTAAATACTGTATATAGAATCAAGAGCTAATAGACCTAAAGGGAGGGAAAACACAGGACATCCTAAATAGCGGCTAGTATTCATAAAAAGAAAGATAAAGACAAATTTTCATTTAATCCAAACGGAGTTACACAGTCAATCCATTTTGCCTCCTGTTGTAACAATAGTTTTTCTCTATTTCCTTCTCTCGACAGAGGTGGAATGTGGTCCACAATTTTGTAGCTTAGGGTAGCCAATGTATGCTTTTTTTGACAAAAAAAGGGTGAGTAAAATACCTACATTGGGGAGGAAGAACCCAGTGTTCTGCAGTAAGTGGTGTGGTGTACTGAATATGTGCTCACTAGACCTTATCCTTTTGGTCATTGAGTAAGTGGGCACTGAACTTAAGAAAGTGAGAAGTGAGATCAAAATTTTCAACAAAGAATTTATATCACAACTTACACTAGACAAAACAGAGCCCTGGCTTGAAAATATCAGAATACAGGTTAATAAGTACAGAACTAGCCTTGTATTTTTTAAAAGGAAAAAGCTATAATTAGTGGCAATAGATACTGTAGGAGGGATCAGAAACTAGATTACCATATACTAGATATGAATATTGATAGAAATCAATATATAAAAATTAATGAAAAAATGCAACAAACATGGAATTATTATATGAGAAATGTATAACAATGAGAAATAAATGAAAAGGATTAAGAAAACTCATGTAAAAATATTCTAGATAAAAAAAACTGTATCAAAAAAGTTTGCAACCAACCAATAAATCGGATCCTACATTAGTTTATCTGTATGTTTATACTTTTTTTCTTGAACATTCTTGATATTATAAATATATTGGCATGTAAATGTTTTAATTAAATGTTATTAAATTATTAATAATTACTATTATTATTATTATTATTATTATTATTATACATATATCCTTTAGTACAATATAAAAATAAAAATGAAAATAGCATACTGAGCACAAGGTGAATATAAAGTAAGCTTGCATTCATATGACAGCATGACATCAGAATAAAGTATTCTTAGACTCCCACTGAGCCTAATAATACCATTCAAAACTAAGGTAACACCTTGTACCAAAAAGAAATGAAGTGACATGCAAAACTGGCAGGTACCAGGAAACACATTTCATTCTGTCAACTTTTCTTTCAGTGCTTAAATTACAGGGTGTACACAAAGGATTTCACTGGATTTCTTTCAAGGCCAGAGGGAACATAGAGACGCTGAAGTCCTGTGTTTTTCTAATTTATGAAAGAGTATAGTGTATCTGACATACCTGCGTATTGTGTGTTGTTCACATATCAAAGTCTCTTACAAAGCTTACATCTGCGTGGCACAGAAAATGAATGACATCACTAGAGTACAGCATTACATTTTTGTGGGGATAAGAACAATAGCAATTTAGATTAGAGAAATCAAGACAACTATCTCAGCAGATCTAGCTTTTTAGTGAAACAGGCCATTTCACAAAGTATGACGTTCCAGCAATACAATATTCGAGTTTCGCTATTTAATTCACCATGCCACGGAATGCTATTAGGCTGTGTATTTGTAAAGTAACATTCATTTTAGTACATAGTATATGAATACTTCTGTGGTGGTTATAGTCAATGCTTTCTGCCATCTGAGGGGATGGATAGTGCAGGACTGGAAACACCTATACCCAGGGGCGTTTCTAGAGAGGAGGGGGCCCGTGTGCAGTCTCCGACATGGGCCCCCTCCTCTCCGCCCGGCGGCCAGCAGCGCACTGAGCTGTGCGCGGCCAGCGCCGGAGTTATAGACTCTGGGCACTAGAGTGTGCCCAGAGTCTAGAGTGTCTGCACAGGTCACAGGGAAAATGGCCATGGCGGCCATTTTCCCTGTACTGCGCATGCACAAATGATGGGAAAATGGCCACCGCGGCCATTTTCCAGTCATTTAACTGCGCCGGACGCCCGCGCCAACGTGCGACTCTGGAGAGGTAAGTAATATTATGGGTGCAGGGTGTGCGGTGCAGGGCTCCCCTGGACACAGGGGCCCGTGTTCCCCGCACACCCTGCACCCATTATAGATACACCCCTGCTTATACCCCTTTTACACCGAGCTAAAATCCTGGGTTGATGCGCATCAACACAGAATTTTCATCAATGTAAATGGATCCACCCGGGTCCCAACCCAGGGATCCAACTCGGGTATTTTGCAGGGTTAGCCACGGGTCATTCCCATGCCACCCTGCAGTGTAAATGGCACAATCCGGGACATGATGACCTGGATTGTGCCACATGCCTGGACGACTGGCTGGCTTCAGTTGCGCTTGGAGATGACGTCAACTCCAAGCGTCCACTTCAACGCTGGAAGAGCTGGGTGACTACAGACCCGGCTCCAGTGTGAATGGCGCCGACTCAGGAATATTCTGGGTCGGCACTGGGGAAGTTCCGGGTCTGATCTGGATTGGAACCCTGTTCCAACCTCCAGGTCAGACCTGGAACTTTGGTATAAAGCGGTATTATTAACAGATTTCACTGCTGTAAATTGTAGAATGAGTAGTTAGTGTAAACATGACTAATTTGTAGAACTGAGTGTAATGAGACTACAATATTTGCTATATTCTTTAAGATATCAATACATGTAGCAATGCTTTTCAGACTTGTGCTCCTGAAATGTGTTAACCACTTAACTTGCTAACATTTTTTTAAAAAAATGTCCACAAAATTGTTGATTTTTTTTATTAGCCAATTATCTAAATAAGAGTGGTTTAAATCTGTACCAAAAATGTAAAATCATGATTAAATAGCTGTTAATTACATTATGTGATAATAAAAAAATATTACAATTTTGGGGACGTTTTTGAAAAAAGTTATTTTATAGTTTAAAAAAAAAATGTGTTAGCTAGGGGGACAGGCTGGACAAAGTAAGGGGCAGGTATGCATATATGCATCTATATATATATATACACACTACCATTCAAAACATTGGGGTCACTTAGAAATGTCCTTATTTTTGAATGAAAAGTACTGTTTTTTTCAATGAAGATAACATTAAATTATTCAGAAATACACTCTATACGTCGTTAATGTGGTAAATGACTATACTAGCTGCAAACGTCTGGTTTTTAAAGGAATATCTACATAGGTGTATAGAGGCCCATTTCCAGCAACCATCACTCCAGTGTTCTAATGATACATTGTGTTTGCTAAGTGCCGTAGAAGACTAATGGATGATTAGAAAACCCTTGAAAACCCTTGTGCAAATGGGTTTGCTTGTTAAAGAAGCTATAAGACTGGCCTTCCTTTGAGCTAGTTGAGTATCTGGAGCATCACATTTGTGGGTTCGAATATAGATCCTGATTCAGACCCACTCGCGAGCGGCTGTCCGCTTGCAAGTGGGTCGATGTTCTGGACTGAGCATGCGCATGACGGAGGGAGCTCCGTCGTGCGCATGCGCCAGACGCGACGAGCGAAGGAAAGTCCTTCGCTCGTTGTGTCCGATCAAAGGGGGCGTGCTGTCAATGTTGATTGACAGCACGCCCCCTTTGGTAGGCGTGCCTCCCTGACGGGGGCGTTCCCACGGGAACGCCTCCCGTCAAAAGCCGGCCCACTGACATCACTAGTGATGTCAGTGGGAGTGATTTTGGCTCTGATAGAGCCAAAATCACTCCGGAGCTTGTGGTTGAAAACCTCAACCGCAGGCTCCGGCTCGCAATTTCGATGGTCGCGATGGTCTCGACCATCGCGGCCATCAAAATGCACGCTCGTATAGCCTGTGGGTGGTGACCCACAGCTATACGAGCGTCCAGAAGGACGCTCCATTTTCATGGAGGCCGGCCCTCATTCAGAGCGTGTGCTCTGCTCAGAGCGTACGGCTCTGAATGAGGGCCATACTCTCCAAATGGCCAGAAAAAGAGAACTTTCATGTGAAACTCGACAGTCTATTCTTGTTCTTAGAAATTAAGGCTGTTCCATGCAAGAAATTGCCAAGAAACTGAACATTTCCTGCAACGGTGTGTACTACTCCCTTCAGAGAATAGCACAAACAGGCTCTAACCAGAGTAGAAAGACAAGTGGGAGGCCCCCGGAGCACAACTGTGCAAGAAGGCATTAGAGTCTCTAGTTTGAGAAATAGACGCCTCACAAGTCCTCATCTGACAGCTTCATTAAATGGTACCCGCAAAACGCCAGTGTCAACGTCTACAGTGAAGAGGTGACTCCGGAATGCTAGCCTGCTAGGCAGAGTGGCAAAGAAAAAGCCATATTTGAGACTGGCAAATTAAAGGAAAAGATCAATATGGGCAAAAGAACACAGACATTGGACAGAGGAACATTGGAAAAATGTGTTATGGACAGATGAATCGAGGTGCTTGGATCACACAGTAGAACATTTGTGAGATGCAGAACAAGTGAAAAGATGCTGGAAGAGTGCCTGACGCCATCTGTCAAGCATGGTCGAGGTAATGTGATGGTCTGGGGCTGCTTTGGTGCTGATAAAGTGGGAGATTTGTACAAGGTAAAAGGGATTTTGAATAAGGAACGTTATCACTCCATTTTGCAATGCCATGCCATACCCTGTGGACAGCGCTTGATTGAAGCCAATTTCCTCTTCCAACAGGACAATGACCCAAAGTAGACCTCCAAATTATGCAAGAACTATTTAGGGAAGAAGCAGGCAGCTGGTATTCTGTCTGTAATGGAGTGGCCAGCGTAGTCACCAGATCTCAACCCCATTGAGCTGTTGTGGGAGCAGCTTGACCGTATGGTACGCAAGAAGTGCCCATCATGCCAATCCAACTTGTGGGAGGTGCTTCAGGAAGTGTGGGGTGAAATTTCTTCAGATTACCTTAACAAATTAACAGCTAGAATGCCAAAGGTCTGCAATGCTGTAATTGCTCCAAAAGGAGCATTCTTTGACAAAAGCAAAGTTTGAAGGACAAAATTATTATTTCAAATAAAAATCATTATTTCTAACCTTGCCAATGTGTTGATGTTATATTCATTTTGCAACTCATTTGCTAAATAGAAGTCAGTTTTCATGTAAAACACAAAATTGTCTGGGTGACCCCAAACTTTTGAATGGTAGTGTGGATATATATATATATATATATAAATATAGATAGATAGATAGATAGATAGATAGATAGAGAAGCACTGGAGAGGTCTGGTATGGCAAGTATGTGTGTCCCAGATTCCTTTTATATTTGTATTAAAAAAAAAACAGGAAAAGTCTGTTATGCCAAACAGACCAGAAGTGTCGGCTTTTGGTAAAAGCTGGATAATGGGTCCTGGGGGTGTGGATGTGAGAAGAGAAGGGAGGGCTCCATCCACAGGCCATTCCAGGTGTTGGGCCTTTCAGTCTGAGAGCAGACTGATTAGTAGTTGCACCTGGAAGTGGCTCAGATAAGCTGTGTTAGGTTTTGATTCAGTGTCTCACATAACCTGGGAAGAAACAGACACTGAGGTTTGTTCAGAGACACTGTGATATTTGAAAGTGATGTGTTTGTGGTAAAGCAGTAGGCCCTGTCACTTGTAGAGAGGGAATACCCTGTTTAGTTAGTGCCCAGACAGGCTAGGATTTATTTTTATGTTTTGTTATTTTGTTGTGCATATTGCACAATAAAACTGGTTCCGACCAGCTTGCACGAAAAACCTGGACTGGTGTGCTGTTTCCTGGTTGCTGTGTATAAGGAGATGTCCATCTACCCCAGGAGAGGGACCCCCCACCCCGACTATATCACTATATATATATATATATATATATATATATATACACACACACACAGTATATATGCACACACTGCCCGATCACTGAGGCCAGCACTGACTGGGACACATGGGGGGCAGAGCTGGAGCTGCTGGTTTTAGTGCAAACTCAGCTTCACAGAATCTGGAAGGAGGTTGTGGGGGTGCCACCGGCTGCTCAATCACTGGAAAGGACAGCTGCCCTACAGCCGCAGTGGGGGGGGGGGTTCTGCCGGATGCCAGGTCACTGTGGCCAGCAGTGATCCGGACACACTGGAGGGGGAGTCACAGGTGGAATATGGTTACTGAAATATTAGCTTCTGGCAGCCGCCTAGTGGCATTTCTGACTGGTCACATCAGATGCGACCATGCCAGGCAAGTGGTTAATACATTATTGTAGTAAATGAGAAATGAAAGTGCGCACAGTGGGGCTGATTCTGAGCTGGGAACAGAGCAAAAAACAGTAAGTAACTCTGAACCTTGGCATAACCATGGTGCACTGCAGGTGGGCAGATGTAAAATGCGCAGAGATTTATTGTTCATCCTGCTTCATATATATATATATACTAGAGATGTGCACCGACCTCCGTGTTTTGGTTTTGGTTTGATCTAGATTAATTTTAGTGTTTTGGTTTTGGTTCTGGTTTTGTAAAACCACCCTCACGTGTTTTGGTTTGGTTTTGTTGATAAATTACAAAAAAATGCTAAAATCACATAATTTGGGCCTTTTTTGTTTCTTCAGTATTAGTAACCTCAATAACATGCATATCCAGTCATTTCCAGTACATTTTGACCACCTTCCAGCTCACAATATTGTACACCAACATAGGTCAAAGTCTGGCTGGCTAAAGTAAGCAACAGAGCAGTGGCCCAAACACACGGCAGTTATTTCTGTTTAATAATGTTTTGCAAATTATTAATGTATTAGCAATAACCAATCAAACTAACTCACAAGTACGTTCAATAGAAAACAATACAAAACAGATATGTACTTAAAATCGTACGTGAAATATCCTTGTTCGAAACAAAAGTAGTCGTAGTTAACAAGCAGCAAATAAAAAAAACCTAAACCACCTACACAAGTGCACATACCCCCAGCACATGCTTATTTTCAGTGCCAAACCTGTATTTCCCTCCTGGGGGTGCTGGGCCACTGATGACTGACACTCTGTGCCCATGTAAAGCCCAGATCAATCAGCCTTATTGTTGAGCAGTTCCCCAAAATCTCCAAAAAAACAGCGTTCTGGGTCAGAAACAGTGGGGGTCAGATACAGTGCAGGTAACAGTGCGGGTCGGAAACAGTGCAAGCCAAATACAGTGCGGGATACAGTGTGGGTCGGATACAACGCAAATCGATTAAAGTGCAGGAGACACTGCAGGTTGGATACAGTGCAGTTTACAGTGCAGGTCAGATACAGCACAGGTTAGATACAGTGCAGGTTGGATACAGTGCGGGATACAGTGCAAAATGATTAAAGTGCAGGATACAGTACAGGTTGGATACAGTGCAGTTTACAGTGCAGGTCGGACACTGTGTGGGTTGGATACAGCACAGGTTGGTTACAGTATAGGTAAGATACAGTGTGGGTTGGATACAGTGCAGTTTATAGTGCAGGCAGGATGCAGTGTGGATTGGATAGTGCAGGTCGAATACAGTGCGGGATACAGTGCAGGTCGTAAACAGTGCAGTTCATAGTGCAGGTCAGATACATTGTGGGTAGGATACAGTGTGGGTTGCATACAGTGTGGGATATAGTGTCAGTTGGATACAGTGCAGGTCAGATACAGTTTGGGTTGTATACAGTGCAGATCAGATACAATGTGGGTTACAGTGCAGGTTGGATACACCAATAGCGCACTTACTGTGACAGCGGTGTCGGCATTGCCGGCAATGTCCTCAGTGCGGGGGTGCTGGCGGTGTCCTCAGTGTGGTGGTGCCAGCAGTGTGGTGGTGTCGGCAGAACGGGGGTGCCGACGGTATCCTCAGTGCGGAGCTCACTGCAGTGTTGGCAAAGCGGGGGTGCTGGGGAGTCCTCAGTGCAGAGCTGCCGGTAGCGTCGGCAGAGCGGTGGTGCCAGTGGTGTCCTCAGTGCAGGGGTGCCGATGGTGTTGGCAGTGCAGGGGTGTCCTCAGTGTGGGGGGCAGTAGTTCAGGGGTGCTAGCAGTGTCCTCCGTGCAGTGTGCCGGTGGTGTCCTCAGTGCATGGTGCCAGCAGTGTCTTCAGGGCAGGGGTGCCAGTGGCGTCGGTAGTACAGGGGTGCTGGCGGCGTCGGCAGCGGGGCCGGAGATGTCAGTGTGGTGAGGATGGCCAGTATCTTCCTTCCTGTGTCCATTGAAGTCTATGGGCAAGCACTTATTGTCTGACAGCTGTGACAGATGGCTCTCTCAGCCAATCAGCAGTAAGCCCATTGAATTCAACTTTGAAAATTGGCACCTTAGTCAAAACTGACAGCGGGATTTTGAATGTTTTGTCTTGGATAGGGATCTGGGGCAGGCATGGAGATTCGAGCTGTTTCTCAGATTCCCTTGGATCCCGGCATTTCGGATGGGCTCAGTTTCTTAGAGCCCAGCCCGCTCATCTCTAATGTGTATATATATATATATATATATATATATATATATGTGTTGTGACAAGGTCACTGGCATCATAGTGGAAGGCAGGTATATTTGCGCTAAATTCCTAGATTCCTGACCTATATGTTTTGAAACCTCATGAAGATGTTTGTGTTAGGAGCTTTTTGGGCTGTTAGCTTCACAGGAGGCTAATTAGGGCTTTCAGCTGTGTGGCTGTGTTTTAAAGCTGTCAGGCTGATCAGTATGGAGAGATGTTGCCTGGGGAAAGGAGAGTCATTTTGTGTCTCTCTGAGAGAAATAGGTCGCTGAGACCAGGTAAACTACATCTGGTAAAACTTCTTCTACCTTGTTTTATTAGTGAGCTAGGATTACTTTTGTGTTTAGTTAGTGCCAGACGGCAAGGTGTTTGTTTCTATTTATTTTTGTTTTGCTGCATAATAAAACTGGCTGAGGCCAGTTGCACCAGGCCAAAGTACTTTGTGTGGTTTCTCAGCTGCTGCGCATAGCCATCTACCTCAGGAGATGGTACCAGTTCCCCGACCCTGTTACAATATGAATCATCAAGCAAACACTGATGATTCAAATTATTGTGCTTATTTATTGGTCATTAAACCTAACATACTTCAATGTCTACAGTATCTGCATATATAAAGCGATTTCAATGGCCAGTGTGGAACTCTTTTCAAATTGGCCCAAATTTTCACATTTGTTGTCAAAATACAATCCGTATGCTTGTTAGCTTGTTGAGCTTCCAATTGAAAAACTGTCAGTGAGACTAAAATGGAAAATAACTTGACATATAACTACTGTACAGTTAACGTATCTAATTGGAAATATTGAAGAGATGTGTCACAGCACGCCTGCCCCCGGTGTCTACTTACCGGGTCCAACAGCATTGATCTCCAGGGACTCAGGCAGGGCAGCGGGCACGAGGTCCGCGGCAGCCGCAGTGGTGAGTTACGCTGACTACAGTTGCTGCACAGTCGCCGACATTCTCCCTCTCCTCCAGCTGCAGGATGCTGTTTCCTGCTGGTCTGCACAGACAGCTCCCATGGGGGCATACATGCCTCTGTGCAGAATTTAAAGGGCCAGGTGCGCCAAAACAAGAGCTCACTTGGGTGACCAATGTAAGCTCCTCCTATTTAAGTCTCTGGGTGCACTTCCTTCCCATACCATACTCCAGCCTTCCTGTCTCCAGTGGCAGACGCAGGATTTCTAGAAGGGGATTTCCAAATGCTTGATTTTAGAGTGAGTGTGGCCAGAACATGAAGAGGGCATAATTACCACTTATCCAGCTTTAATATGTTACATACGAAGTATATTGTGTGTCATAATTCCAGCATATACAGAACCAGCGGTCACAGTAAGCCATTAGATGCGGCAGTAGGGCCATCCTGCCACATCTAATGGTGCCCACATCTGACATAAAAACATTCAGCTCTAATGTTTTTATGTCTGATGTGGGCACCATTCCAGAGCATTGGAGCAAGTCTGAGAGTCTGGGGGAGCAGCAGAAGAACGTAGCGCTGCCCTGGACATATATCTACATAACTGTCTCCTTATGTACTGGATAGTGTATTATTATACAGTATTAAAAATTAGCCCTATTGATGGTCTATAGCAGTGCACCCCTAACAGTGAATGTTTTCCACATCTTCTAGTTGGTGCACAGGAATATTTATTACTGACTGACACATTTTAAAAGAGCCACAGGTGGTGCTAATTATTTCATTTGTAATACTGAGAACAAAATGCAACACTAGTAACATTCTATTATATTACTATTTCTATTGTGGTCATGGTGTTGGCTGGGGAGAGGGGTTTCCAGGCAGACGGAAACCCCCCCCCGCATTTGCCTCTGACTCGTTACTGACCCTTGGCTTGCTTGTGACCTGATTTCCCTCTCATCCCTGGTACTGCGATTGGTATTCCGATTATAACCTTGGCTTCTTTCATGACTCTTATATTGTCTGATTCCTGGTACCATCTAGTCCGTCTAATTCTGACCCGGCTTGTCGACTTCATTTGTATTCCTTCATTGTACACCACTCCTATTCAGAGTATGCAAGCACCTGTATTAGGGAACAAAGTCTGAGGGCTGTGACCTGCGTGTCGGACGCAGCTAAGTCTGAACCTCTTTGCGGGGGTCCAAGGTGAATAGCGCTGGCAGGTTTCACTCCACACCTCAGTACTGGGTCTCGCCAATCCCGAATTACGGGCTAGCATCTACTATCCTTCTGTGAGTTGTGACAACATGATGTTTAAAATGAGTCTGTGTAATACTTTTTAGGGTCAGTGCTATAGTTCATACCAGGGGTGGGGAACCCTTTTTCTGCTGATTAACATTTTGATATATAAAACATTATTCGCAGGCCACGCCCCCTCCGTGTTATATCACATGGGGACGGGGCCACAATCGCCGGTGATTATAGCAATGCCTGGAGTATCCTGAGGATGCTTTGGGGAGCTGTAAGGGCAGCGGTGTGAACGTCTGAAGCATCCTAAGGACACTCCAGGTGGCACTACTGCATAAATTCAGGCCGCAGGGTGCCATTATAGGCACCCTGCTATCTAGATGAGGCTAGCAGAAAAAAGCTCAGAGGGCCAGATCAAATGACAATGGGGGCCTTATATGGCCCTTGGATTTGAGGTTCCCATCCCTGGTTTATACAAAAAGACAGGAAAGAGAAAAATAGACCCAAACATAATAATATATACAAATTAAATATATGCACAATTCCTTGTGTATACTTCAGTATATGTGTTTTTTTTGCATTCCACTAGAGTTATTCACTATAGAGCTGGAAAACTCCAACACACAGAAAGCAAATTATGTAGAATCTGTTTCTTAAATCTTTTTTTTTCCTACTTCCCGTGTCACTTACTGGAGTTTTTATTCCATGTGTGGTTTAGGATGTTAGTGATTTGCATTTTGGAAATATCCTGTCAGTTATTTATGTTCTGACTGTTTTTACAGTTATGCATAAAACAGCTGGACTCCATACCAATGTCAATATAACTCAGAAATATTCTCAAACATATAGAATGTCTATAAAAGTATTGGGTGAGTTTGTAAACTGTAAAACAAAAAGTTACACAAAATAGAGACTAATGCCACCAACGCAGTTAAATCAAAGCAGTGTAAAAAAATATTTATTGAACAGCAGCATTCCCAAATACTACCAATCATTTTTGAACCTCAAGTCTATGGTAGGTTGGTATTCAAGCTGCTGCATTCTAAATATGGAAAATTATGACGCAAAACTCCTACATTGTGCTTATACATTTGTAACCATTTGTAAATGCACCTAAATTCCCATACTATCTAGCCAATTAGGCAGATGGCATTATGCATATCTCACAGCAATGAGTGTGGCGCAAATTAATGATCAGGCCACTGGTTCCCAAACTGTGCGCCGCGGCACCCTGGGGTGCCTCAGGACACTTGCAGGGGTGCCTCAGGTTGGTGGTCCAGCACCAAATCAAATTCTTTATGATCAATGTAATGTAAATATGTGCACAAACAGAAGCGCAAACCTGTCCACCACTATATAACCAAACCTAAGGATGACAAGTAAGCACAACTTCCTTCACTTCACTTCTTCACTACATTTGTTTCTGAATTTCTCAATAACAAACTTGTGGCTTAGGGGTGTCATGAAAACAATGCTGATACTCTAGGGTGCCGTGATTCAAAAAAGTTTGGGAACCTCTGGATTAGGCTGTTTCAGAAGATTTCAAATGTTTTGTTATTTATTTAAACTAGGGGTGAGCGGGTTCGGATTTCTGAAATCCGAACCCCCCCGAGCCCCCCCGATCCGAGTCCGATCCGAGTCAGGCTCGACTTTTCCCGCCTGACTCGGATCTGACATCGAGGCAAAACGTCATCATCCCGCCTTCCGAGTCTCGCGGGTTTTGGATCCTATATAAGGTACCCGCGTCGGCGCCATTTTCTCACTCGGCTGTGGACAGTGAAGAGGGAGGGTGGGAGTTAGTGCTGTGTAGTGTAGTGTAGTGTAGTGTAGTGCTGCTGTTGTCCACTACTTCAAAGTCCATAGGGGCTGGCTGTGTTGTGCTGTGCTGCTGTTGTTAATAGGGGCTGTGTCCACTACTTCAAAGTCCATAGGGGCTGGCTGGACTGTGTTGTGCAGTCAGTTCTCCATAGGGGCTGTGTCCACTCCAAAGTCCTGTGCAGTGTCCCAGTCCTAAAGGGGTGCTGTAGTGTTGTCCAGGGGGTGCTCTGTCCATCAGGGGTGCTCCCCCCAAGTGCTAAAAAAATAATATATTTTCTGTGTTTGTGAATTGTGTGCGCAGTAGCCGCACGTGCATCAACAAAGTAGTGCCAAGCGTGCGCCTGTGTCATAAGTAAAGGGCCGGCTGGCTTGACCGTTAAGGGTGCTGTAACCCCCGAAAGTACACTCCAGTCCAAACCTAAAAAAAAATTATTTTCTGTGTTTGTGAATTGTGTGCGCAGTAGCCGCACGTGCATCAACAAAGTAGTGCCAAGCGTGCGCCTGTGTCATAAGTAAAGGGCCGGCTGGCTTGACCGTTAAAGGGTGCTGTAACCTCCGAAAGTACACTCCAGTCCAAACCAAAAAAAAATTATTTTCTGTGTTTGTGAATTGTGTGCGCAGTAGCCGCACGTGCATCAACAAAGTAGTGCCAAGAGTGCGCCTGTGTCATAAGTAAAGGGCCGGCTGGCTTGACCGTTAAGGGTGCTGTAACCCCCGAAAGTACACTCCAGTCCAAACCAAAAAAAAATTATTTTCTGTGTTTGTGAATTGTGTGCGCAGTAGCCGCACGTGCATCAACAAAGTAGTGCCAAGCGTGCGCCTGTGTCATAAGTAAAGGGCCGGCTGGCTTGACCGTTAAAGGGTGCTGTAACCCCTGAAAGTACACTCCAGTCCAAAAAAAAAAAAAAATTATTTTCTGTGTTTGTGAATTGTGTGCGCAGTAGCCGCACGTGCATCAACAAAGTAGTGCCAAGCGTGCGCCTGTGTCATAAGTAAAGGGCCGGCTGGCTTGACCGTTAAGGGTGCTGTAACCCCCGAAAGTACACTCCAGTCCAAACCAAAAAAAAATTATTTTCTGTGTTTGTGAATTGTGTGCGCAGTAGCCGCACGTGCATCAACAAAGTAGTGCCAAGCGTGCGCCTGTGTCATAAGTAAAGGGCCGGCTGGCTTGACCGTTAAAGGGTGCTGTAACCCCCGAAAGTACACTCCAGTCCAAACCAAAAAAAAATTATTTTCTGTGTTTGTGAATTGTGTGCGCAGTAGCCGCACGTGCATCAACAAAGTAGTGCCAAGCGTGCGCCTGTGTCATAAGTAAAGGGCCGGCTGGCTTGACCGTTAAAGGGTGCTGTAACCCACAAAGTACACTCCAGTCCAAACCAAAAAAAAAAATATTTTCTGTGTTTAGCCGCACGTATATATCAAATCGATATAACATAAATGGAGGACCAAACTTTCTCCGATAAAAATAAAATAGAGAAAGATCAAGAACCACTTCCTCCTAGTGCTGAAGCTGCTGCCACTAGTCATGACATAGACGATAACATGCCATCAACGTCGTCTGCCAAGGCCGATGCCCAATGTCATAGTAGAGGGCACATACAATCCCAAATGGCAAAGTTCAGGAAAATGACCTTGAAAAAGACATTTAAATCAGCTGAAGAGAAACGTAAACTTGCCAATATGCCATTTACGACACGGAGTGGCAAGGAACGGCTAAGGTCGATCCCTAGTATGTTCATGACTAGTGGTTCAGCTTCACATGACGATGGAAGCACTCCTCCCACTAAAAAAATCAAAAGAGTTAAGCTGGCAAAAGCACAGCGAAGAACTGTGCTTTCTAAGAAGATATCACAAATCCCCAAGGAGAGTCCAAGTGTGGTGGTGGTTGCGATGCCTGACCTTCCCAGCACTGGACGGGAAGAGGTGGCTCTTTCCACCATTTGCACGCCCCCTGCAAGTGCTGAAAGGAGCACCCACAGTCCACTTGCTGATATGCAAATTGAAGATGTCACTGTTGAAGTACAACAGGATGAGGATACTGGTGTAGCTGGCGCTGAGGAGGAAGTTGGCGAGGAGGATTCTGATGGTGATGTGGTTTGTTTAAATCAGGCTCCGGGGGAGACAGTTGTTGTCCGTGGGATGAAAAAGCCCATCACGGTCATGCCTGGGCAGAAGACCAAACATTCCACCTCTTTGGTCTGGCAATATTTCTATCCAAATCCGGACAACAACTGTCTTGCCATATGTACCATATGTAAAGGTGAAATAAGTAGGGGTAGGGACGTCAACCACCTAGGAACATCCTCCCTTATACGGCACCTGCAGCGCGTTCATAAAAAGTTACTGTCAAGTTCAGAAACTTTGGCTCAGACCGTAAGCAGTCCAGGGACACCTAAATCCCGTTGTCCTGTTGTATCCAAGCGCCTGCAAACCACACCGTCAACTCCCTCCTCGTCAATTTCCTCCTTAGTCAGGATCGGAAGTAGTCCTGCAGGCCATATCACTGGCATGACTGACTCTCCTATCCGGGATTCCTCCGGAGGATCCTGCATTGCTACGCCTACTGCTGCCGCTGCTGCTGTTGCTGCTGCTGCTGGGAGTCGTTCATCATCCCAGAGAGGAAGTAGGAACACCACTACTTTTACTAAACAATTGACCCTCCAACAGTCCTTAGCGAGGAGGATGAAGTACGACAGCAGTCATCCTGAAGCAAAACGTATAACTGAGGCCTTGACTGCTATGTTGGTGTTAGACGTGCGTCCGGTATCCGCCATTAGTGCAGTGGGATTTAGACAATTGATGGAGGTAGTGTGTCCCCGGTTCCAAATCCCGTCTAGATTCCACTTCACTAGGCAGGCGATACCGAGACTGTACAGAAACGTCAGAAAAAGTGTCCTCAGTGTCCTGAAAAATGCCGTTGTACACAATGTCCACTTAACCACGGACATGTGGACAAGTGGAACAGGGCAGACTAAGGACTATATGACTGTGACAGCCCACTGGGTAGATGTATCACCTTACGCAGCAACAGCAGCAGCGTCACCAGTAGCAGCATCTCAGAAACGCCAGCTCGTTACAAGGCAGGCTACGCTGTGTATCACCGGTTTCAGTAAGAGGCACACCGCCGACAACCTCTTAGAGAAACTGAGGGAAATCATCGCCCAGTGGCTTACCCCACTTAGACTCTCCTGGGGATTTGTGATATCTGACAACGCCACCAATATTGTGCGGGCATTACATCTGGGCAAATTCCAGCACGTCCCATGTTTTGCTCACACAATAAACTTGGTGGTGCAGAATTTTCTGAAAAGCGACAGGGGCGTGCAGGAGACGCTTTGGGTGGCCCGAAAAATTTCTGGCCACTTTCGCCATTCAGCGACTGCGTGCCGAAGACTGGAGCGCCAGCAAACACTCTTGAACCTGCCCCGCCATCACCTGAAGCAAGAGGTTGTGACGCGGTGGAACTCAACCCTCTATATGCTTCAGAGGATGGAGGAGCAGCAAAAGGCCATACAAGCCTATACATCCACCTATGACATAGGCAAAGGAGGGGGTATGCACCTGACTCAAGCGCAGTGGAGAATGATTTCCGTGTTGTGCAAGGTTCTTCAGCCCTTCGAACTTGCCACACGTGAAGTCAGTTCAGACACTGCCAGCTTGAGTCAGGTCATTCCCCTCATCAGGCTTTTGCAGAAGCAGCTGGAGAAAGTGAAGGAGGAGCTAAGACGGAGCGATTCCGCTCGGCATGTGGGACTTGTGGATGAAGCCCTTCATTCGCTTTGCCAGGATTCCAGGGTGGTCAATCTGTTGAAATCAGACCACTACATTTTGGCCACCGTGCTCGATCCTAGGTTTAAAGCCTATGTGGTGTCTCTCTTTCCGGCCGACACAAGCCTGCAGAGGTGCAAAGACCTGCTGGTGAACACACTGTCAGCTGAAGCGGAACGTGACACGTCAACGGCTCCTTCTTCATTTTCTCCCGCAACTGGGGCTGCCAGGAAAAAACTTAGGTATCCTAAGCAACCCGCTGGCGGTGATGCAGGGCAGGCAGGACCAAGTTTGGACATCTGGTCCGGACTGAAGGACCTGGCAACAATTTCTGACATGTCTACTGTCACTGCATATGATACTGTCACCATTGACAGAATGGTGGAGGATTACATCGGTGACAGCATCCAAGTAGGCATGTCAGACAGTCCATACCTGTACTGGCAGGAAAAAGAGGCAATTTGGAGGCCCCTGTACAAACTGGCTCTATTTTACCTGAGTTGCCCCCCCTCCAGTGTGTACTCCGAAAGAGTGTTTAGTGCAGCCGGGAACCTTGTCAGCGAAAGGCGTAGGAGGTTGCTTCCACAGAATGTGGAGAAGATGATGTTCATCAAAATGAATTATCAGCTCTTCCAGGGAGACCAGCCTCCAGAACGTACAGAGGGACCTGTGGTGGTGGATTCAAGTGGGGACGAGTTAATACTTTGTGAGGATGAGGATGTACACACTGAAGAGGGTGAGGAATCGGTGGATGAGGAGGATGAGGATGACATCTTGCCTCCGTAGAGCCAGTTTGTGCAGGGACACATTAATTGCCAGCTTGTTTTGTGGGGGCCCAAACGAACCAATCATTTCAGCCACAGTTGTGTGGCAGACCCTGGCGCTGAAATGATTGATTTGTTAAAGTGTGCATGTCCTGTTTATACAACATAAGGGTGGGTGGGAGGGCCCAAGGACAATTCCATCTTGCACCTCTTTTTTTCTTTGCATTATGTACAGTTTGGGGCCTAGTTTTTCTAACTGCCATCCTGTCTGCCACTGCAGTGTCACTCCTAGATGGGTCACGTGTTTGTGCCGCCCACTCGTGTCGCTTAGCATAGTCATCCAGCTACCTCGGTGCAACCTTTTGGACATAAAAACACTATTGTGAGGTGTGAGGTGTTCAGAATAGACTGGAAATGAGTGGAAATTAAGGTTATTGAGGTTAATAATAGCATAGGAGCAGAAAAACCTACAAATTCTGTGATTTTAGCTGTTTTTATGCTTTTTTTCAAAAAAATACAGATCCAAAACACAAAACCCAGAACCCAAAACACGGAAGGGTGGTTTTGGCAAAACCAATCCAGATCCAAAACACGAAGAAAGATCCAGATCCAAAACCAAAACACAAAACACGAAAAGTGGCCGGTGCACACCCCTAATTTAAACGGTAACCTATTTATTTTCTACAGCTCCATTGCTTCTGAAGTACAGATTAACTGGGACTCTGGGAGAAGTTCCTTCTGAGGCACTGGAGCTGTAGAACATGCATAGGTTTGGATACATAGCCAAGCTTTAAGCAATTCTAGATCTGTTTCTGACAGCAGTACAATTCAATTACCATACCTACTGCCACAAAGCAAAACAGTGTCTCTCATTGAGGGGCCCTGGGCAATACAATATACAAATATACTGAGTGTGCATATACCTGATAGGTCTGTGAATGACATTGTTCATAGACCTATCAGATTGTCCCTGCAGCACAGCCAATGGCAATATATCTGAAAGATATAATGGTGCATCTGCATGTGTGTATAAGCATCCCCCAAACGCCCGAGCACTGGCCGCAGGGACCACCAACATTGATGTTGCCGGAGGGTTGTGAAGTCAGCACAGACATATCGAGCAGCTGATTGGTGAATGTTTGTCGCTGTTGCCTTTGAATTGATTGTGATCCTCTGCAAATTGTGGCGTGTGTGATTTGTCATATTGGTCTCTTTTCGCTTGAACTCGCAAATCCAACAATTCCCCTGACACCTACTGTAGTTAAACTACCAAGTTAAATTACTGACAGCGGTCACAGTGAGGACTTGGATGCACTGTGTTTGACAGTCAGGGAGCATTTGTGGGAGGTTATGGGGGGAGGCAAACGCGGCGTGTCAAGACCATTTTTGAGGCATGTCTTAGCCTGCAAATGCAAATTCATTTGCAGTGGTAAAGGCTTTGGATTGCTCAGAAGATCGATAGTGCAACTGATGTGTGACTGATGGAGCATCTATGTACGCAAGGGGTGAGATGGCATTAGTGGGCGACTGCAACATACAAACATTTGCATATTTTTGCACAAGCCCTGAGTGTGTTGCAGCCGCAACAGGATTTGTGTGCACCTCCTGAGTCAAGCCCCCTGTTTGGTCTCATAGGAATCCTATGACAGCTCATGGTCAACTTTTGCAATAGTGCACGAATGCTTTGTTACACCTCTGCCTACTACTCACACAAGCACTGTATAAACGTTCTCTTAAGAAACATAGATACTAATGTATTTTAATGACAAAGCATAGTGAATAGATATTTTGCGCACTAATGAAAATTCAGTTACTAAGTTACATGAAAGATCTTTTTTTTTCATCATTACAAATATGTTTGGAAAGAGACACAACTGTATTCATCGTAAACCCCTTCCACATGTAATTGTCAGCGTATAACAAACAGCCCTCAAGCAAGAAAACATGGACTGAGGGCCTGATTCAGCAAGGAACGCAGTTGCAAAGACACATGCAATCGGTTGATTGTTACGTTCTGCGCATGCGTATGCATCGCAGTGCGCAAACTAGCAATTGCAATGGAAACTGCGTTAGCAGAGGCTACGCAGACCTAGAGCAGAGTGATTGACAGGAACTGCCATTTGTGGGTAGTGATGGTGGTTGGTCGGGCGAACGCAGGCGTGCTGGTGCTTTACAACGCCATTACATGGTGGTGCATAAATTAGCCACTGCGACACCTGATGCCTCCTGAGGTCTAATAGCATGCGCAGAAGTAAGCCATTCCTGAGTGAGGTCTGGGCTTCCTCTGCTTATGGGTCCGATGTTACTTGATGTTACCGATTTGTTTTGCTATGTTGCCCAAGTATATGGATATGAGTAAGGGGAAGTGGGCGTCCTTATGTCAAGCTGCGTATGCAATGTGAATTCACACATTTAAATAGCACCACTGATATTAGCAATGCAGTTGTGTGCGTATAAGCAGAATGTGAATCTTACAAGCAGGGTCCTCTACCCTCTTGTGCTTCTCATTACTTTACTTTCATCTACTTCTTACTCCCCACTAGGGCACCTAACACTTGGTTGCTTTGCTCTGTTGCTTATCTGGGTGTTATGGTCGCTAATGTAGCAATGTATATTATCCATGTCCTTGTATTTTAATGTAGTGTAAGTCACTGGTCAACCTACTTGTTTATGTACTTTGTAAGGCGCTGAGGAACACTTGTGGCGCCATATAAATAAATGATAGCGATCCATGCTGAATCAGGCCTTAAGTCACTGTGAATAGTAATACTAAATTGGAGAAAAGACATATTATAAAAAAAGGAAAGATCCAGAGGAAGAGAAACTAATGGAAATATATAAAGTATGTGCTAATACATAACAGTTGTCCCAAAATATGATTCCTTTCCAAACTTAATAAATTTGAAGAAATAACTGATTCCATATGTTTGGCGCTTAGGATCAACAACAAAAAAACCCCATCCTCCTCATTATTTAGAAGTCATACACTATCTAATAACAGGAACTGTAATACTGTATATGTCTATGATGCATTCCCTGACCCACTCTGTAAAATGCATAAGGGCTAGAATGGTATGTCTCAAACAAATGCTTTAATAGAATATTTAAAAATACTAAATAAATTAGTTTCACTAAAACAAAACTAAAAAACATGTTTTCAAAAAGTAACTAGATTTTCTTGTACAACATACTGTTAAAAATGTGTTTGTGCCAAGCAAGTACTTTATACTTTTAGCACAATTTTCTGTTTTAGAGAAATGCAGAGTGGGAAGATGGTCAGTAGAAGGTTGGCTTGGAATGGGTAGTCTGTGCAGGCTTCAGCTGAAAACAAAAATAAACTAAACTTGTCTCCTATGTCAAAACCATAGCACATACAGTAATAAGTCTGGAAAATATATGTATTAGGCCAGCAAACATAATAATGCATTTCATGTAGACATTACCATGGCAACTGTTGGCAGTTGTCCTTGTTAGAGTAGAAACACAAAGGGCCTCATTTACAATGCACAAACTGGGTAAGGCAAATCTCAAGATTGATGCTAGTGTACCTAGATCTTTGCCAAAATGCAGGAGAGGAATTTTGTAAAACAAGAATAAATATTTTCTGCCTCCCCCCCCCCCCCCCCCCCCATTCCAAGTAGCTAACCAAGCACTAGTACTATTTAGCCTGAGATAGTTATCAGTAGAGCAGAGACAACAACCATAACATTTCCATGCAAAGCAGCAGCCAGAACTAGGCTACGTCAAGTTGGATTTCTCATTCTATAATAGGGGGACCCTATGCTCTGAGTTTCCTATCAGAAACCAGCTAACGAATGGTCAGCAAGTAATGAAATTCTCTAGGGGAATCAGGGCCTCATTCAGAGGCGGTCGGAGGATGCAAGCGGTCGCTCAGAAACTGGGCGGCCACTTGCATCCTGACTGCCCGCCTCTGTTGCGGTCGTTAGGCTGTGGGTTAACACCCACAGCTCTAACGACCACTCCGGTGATGGTCGCGATGTTCAGAGACCATCGCGACCATCAGGGCTTACGACGAGACCCTAGGGTAGGGTCTCCCTTGTCGTAAGCCCTGGAGAGCTTCTGGCTCTGTCTGAGCCGGAAGCTCTCCACTTACATCACTAGTGATGTCAGTGGGGCCTCCCCCAAATGGTAGGCGTTCCCATGAGAACGCCTCCATTTGGGCTGCCACCCCCCCGGCCCGCCTTCCAAATGGGGCGAGCTGTCAATCAACATCGACAGCTCGCCCCCTTTGGATCGAGACCCGCTATGACCGGCGCTGTCGGTTATAGCGGGTCTCACGCATGCGCACGATGGCGCCGTCGTGCGCATGCTCTCTGGGGGGCCATCGACCCGGTCCGAGCGCATCGGCGCTAACGACCGGGTCTGAATGACCCCCTCACACTTACAAAAAATGTATAGTTCCCTTCACAGGACAAACCAGCCACATGCTTTATAGCACTGCATCCATTTGTGGTGAGTGCCAGGAAACTAGTGTACAATCAAACATGGATTAAGGGGTCTATATACTAAGCAGTGTTAGGAGACAGAGTGAAAAGTGATAAGGTGCCAGCCAATCAGCTCCCAACTGTCATCTCACAGGCTGTGTTTGAAAAATTACAGTTGAGAGCTGATTGGCTGGCACCTTATCACTTTCTTATCACTTTCCACTCTGTCTCCTAACACTGCTCAGTAAATAGACCCCATAAACAGTATGAACAAAACAAGAAAGAAAGTGACTTACAGAACAAAACATTGCAGAACATGAACAAGGTTTATAAACTTTGCTGCACCAGTAGTCATAATACCCAAATGAACAACAGGCTGCCAACCCAAAGATTGGTGCTGTTATTGGCAACTTGAAGGAGATGATGGTATAAGTGAGGTAATGAAAAGCACATAAGGGAAGAGGGCCCTGCTCGTGAGAGCTTAGAATATAAAGGGAAGTAGGAGACAGAGAGGGGAGAGACAGGGAGCAAGGAGCATGGAGTAGTAGGTTAGGATGGGAGCTGGAAAACTTTGATAAACAGGTGAGTTTTGAGAGATCATTTGACATTTTGTAGAGAGGTGGCAAATTTAATGGGGAGAGGGAAAGCGTTCCAGTGATTGGGAGCGGCACGCAAAATCTTGGTGATGGGAGTAGGAGGAAGTAATCAGTTGGGAGGAGTGGCAGCATTCATTTGTAAAGCGAAGTGGGTGGGCTGGAGTGTGATGGGAGGTGAGATCACAGATGTAAGTAGGAGAAGATTGGGGGCGGGATGCACTAACATAGTGCAGTACTTACTGCCACACACCGCATCCCTACTGATCGCATATGACCCGGGAGTCCATCTGTGCATGCGCAGAGTGACACAGCGGCCGCGGGGCATGCTGGGAGGGATCCGACCAGATCCCTCAGACCAGAGCAAAGCGGTAGAAGCCCTTAGGCTTCTATAGGGTAACACCAGCAAATCTGGCAGCCACACATTAGTGCATATGGAAAATGCGGTAAGACCCCAGAAACTGGGTTTTCATTGCATTTTCAATTTAGTGCATCTCGCCCTGGGTGAGAGCTTTGTAAGTGAGTGTGAGAAGGTTTAATTGGGTTCTGAAGGGGAAGGGGAGCTAGTGTAGGGCCTATAGGAGAGGGAAGTTAAACCTAGTAAGATGAGTCTGTCAGCAGCTCTGAGGATGAGTGGATGAGGGTCTTAGTTGTCTCCAGGGTGAGAAAGTGTCTGATCCTGGAGATGAGGCTGAGATGGAAACGGCAGGACTGCAAAAGGTACTAAATGTATGGTTTGAAAAAGAGAGTGGAGGAGTCATGGATAACTCTAAGACAGCACACTTGCAGGCTAAAGGAGATGATGGTGCTGTTAATAGATAATGACATTGAGGGAGGTGAGGTTATCAGCTCAGTCTTAGACATGTTAAGTTTAAGCAGTTACTGTGACATCCAGGAGGAAATTACAGAGAGACAGCTCGAGATACTAGTGAGGAGTCTCCGAAATTTATAAAATATTTGTGAAAAATCTCTTTTCTTCAGCCAAGAAGTTGTTCAACTGGATTAATAATAATAATAATAAAAACATTCAACAATGTTACTAGCAAATTATAGAAAAGACAGCCAAGATTGGCTTGTGAATGAGAAAACCTCACTGATTGGCTGTACACAAATTATCCTTACAGTCAACTGTGAAGTCAAGGTTGGGCAAAGGCAGAAAGGGCATTTATTACATTTACAGCTCCTGCTGTGCTGGCAACACGATCGGAGTCTACACCTTAGTATAAAAAAAGCTAAATATGCCCTCTGCCTCTCCCCATGCTAACTTCATATTTAATATTTTGAACACTGTGGGGCAGATTCAATTAGCCGCGAGACCTATCTTGCGACTAATTGCCGGCCTAAATTCCCGCGGCGCGGGGAAAAGCTATTTAATTAGCCTTTTTCCTGCCCCGTAAACTGGGGAATCGCACACGGAAACACACTGATTCCGCGTAAACTGCGGAATCAATGTGTTTTCCTCACGCACAAGGCCAATTTGGTAATTTTGACAGGGATTTTACCTTGCACCTACATGAGGTGCGAGGTAAGTCTGAGTGCAAGTACTCTCGCGCGGGGTCTTGGGGACTCCTGCACGAGGAATCCCCGCTAATTTAATAGGTCCAATGCGGCAATTAGCCGTTGGGTAAATCCCGCGACTAATTGAATCTGCCTCTGTGACTCTGGCCCTGATTCAGACCTGCTCGCGAGCGCTGAGCGCTCGCAAGTGGGTCGATGTTGCCTAAGTGCGCATGTGCACGAGGGAGCCGGCTCCGTCGTGCGCATGCGCGAGACCCGAATAACGACAGCCAAGCCGTCGTTATGGGTCTCGCATCAAAGGGGGCGTGCTGTCGATGATGATTGACATCATGCCACCTTTTGTGGGCGTGCTGGGGGCGTGGCTGCCCAGACAGAGGCGTTCCCATGGGAACGCCTACCGTCTGGGGCCGGCCCCACTGACGTCAGTGGGAGTGCTTTTGGCTCTGATAGAGCCAAAAGCACTCCAGGGCTTGCGGCAGCGAGACCCTATCGCAAGGGTCTCGTCGCAAGCCCGATGGTCGCGACCATCATTTTGGCCGCTCGCTATAGCTGTGGGTGGTCACCCACAGCTATGCGAGCGGCCAGGAGGCCGCTCCAAAAGGTAGGAGGGACGGCCCTGATTCAGAGCGAACGCTCTGTCAGAGCATCCGGCTCTGAATCAGGGCCTCTGTGCACTGTACAAAGTACATTGTTTGTCAGTCATTTCTGAGTGATAACTCCCACTATACTGCCAGACACTAATCTAAAGCTATTCTATTCAGTTGTCATTGAAAAGGTAATTCACTATCAGAGTATGGGGGATTCTTTTTGCAAGTCCTTTCTATTATCTTCTGAATGTCACAACTTTTTGTTTTATTTTTTTTATTAAACAAGGAGACAGACAATGGCAAAATAAGTATTGCGCAAGAATATAAGTTAGAAGGACACAGTTGAATTTATGCAGTTTGCTATTTCTGTGTAAAAATGCGGACCTGTACTTCATCATAAGGATGAAATTACAAACTTGTGATCGGCATTCACAAAAATGTAACTCAATCAAGTCAAGTTAGGTGAAGATGTAGCACAAGATGGCGCTGTTGTACTCTGCCCCTATTCAAGACTATTTTGCTATTGAAACAGCTAGTGCTAATACATCACCACATGTACAATATTGATAAGTAGCTTGCAGCAATAACCTATTTAGGAACACTGTATCTGATTATGTAGAGACTGTCAGATGGATAGATTGACCTCAGACTGTTAAGCTGCCCATTCACGGTGCGATATGCACCTTGATATGCGACTTGTGATCCGAGTCCGACGGGGGGCCGACATATCGGGCGGGCCACACACACTGAGTAATCGGGTGGCCCCCCCCCCTCCCCCACATGCATAGCACTGCATGGGATCGTACATCGCTACCCCAGATCAACTGAACATGCAGTAAGATCTGGAAGTGCGATGTATGAACCCACAGGAGCGCGCACTGGCTGATATCATGCCCACACACGGTAACAGCGATATCATACCAATCCGTCGGATCAGCTGCTATATCGCACCATGTATGGGCACCCTTACAGTATTATAAGCAGAATTCCAAGGTAGTTGTGTGAGCAAGAAACAGTTTGCATAAAGAACCTAATTTTTTTGACTGTCTCTAGAAATATTTATTTTACCATCCAACATGTTGAAGCATTAACCAGGTGAGTTGGCACAAAGAAGGATGATGGTAGGTACATTAATTCTCCAACTTCCTCATATAGCCGGAGATGACTTTAGTGTGGATCCAGGTTTTTCAACATACTGTCTTTAGGAATTGATACAGCTTTCTGGGTGTGAATTTAATGTGGATTCAGCTTTTACTATTTTTAAATATACGAGGGTAGTTTAATAAGTAAGGTAACAAGACTTCTCACATGTGTAATGTTCTCTGTTTCACTCTAATTTCCCGTCAGGCCAGAGCAGGTAGACCACTGCTTCCCATCATGGCCATTAGACTGTGCCTCACATCAGTCATACTGTCCCACCATCAGATGTAAGATAGCAGGGCTGGGGGAAACATGGTCAAGCATTGAGCTGTGTAGTGTGATCAGACTTCTGAGTCTAAAGAGCAGATCAGCAGCTGCAATTCATCACCAACTTGTTGAGGTGTACGGTGATAGCGGCATGTCACAGAAACAGGTTTGGGTTTGGTACACTGCCTTTGATAATGGTAGAATAAATGTTCAAGATGAGCAGCAATCTGGCGGCAAAGCACGTCCACCACAGATGACAATTTGTGCCACATGGAAGGTCTGCTTCAGAAGGACAGACACATTTGAGTTAGTGATATTGCAGACAAAATGAACATCTCAGTGGATACTGTGCACAATATCGTTCCTGAGCAACTGGGGTACAGTGAAGTGTTCACGCTGGGTACTGAAGCAGAAGTTCACAAAACCAATAGGATAGGATTGTCTCCCATGCACTTGACGCGGTATAATGAGGAGGAAGTACAGTTCCTGCAGCATATTGTTACAGGCGATGAAACGTGGTTGCATCATGTAACACCGGAGATGAAGCAAGCATCCATGACATGGGAACAGACATCGTCCCCACCTACAAAGGAATTCAAAACAGCTCCATCAGCAAAGAAGCTCATGACGTCTGTTTTGGGACCACTAAGGCATGCTTCTCTTTGATTTCTACATTAAGGGAGATACTGTGAATGTTGTCTGCTATTGTGGCAGATTAAGCTGGTTGCGGGGGGCAATGTGTCGAAAACAACCTGGGTTGCAGCGTACATACATCGCATTGCTGCACAATAATGCCAGGCCAAACTCAGCCAACCGCATGTGTCAGTTGTTACGTCTCTACCATTGGGAGGTACTGGACCATTCTGCCTACAGCCCTGATCTGGCACCGAGTGATTTCCATCTCTTTGGACCATTAAAGAAGCACATGGATGGAAGGCGATGCACAAGCGACAGTGAGACGGAGCAGTTCAGCAAGCCATTATGTCTTGGCTACAGGCGCTTGACACTGATTTCTTCTATGCCGGGACAGATGCCTATGCCTGCAACAAATACTTAGACAAGTATGCTAAAAAATAATCTGTACCAAGGCCATACAATTGATTATACAAATATGTACGAGTTGAATATATTTATGCAATGAGAGGTCCTGTTACCTTATTTATTGAATCACAGTATATTTAGTATGGAACCATGGAGTGTGTGTGTGAATTTGAATTTATTGTAGATCCAACTTGTGTGTGTGTGTGTGCGCACGCGCGCCAGGTATTCCATTATACTTACTATGGATCTGTCTTTTCTGGATGTGTATATGCAGGGCTGCCATCAGAAATTGTGGGGCCGGGGACTGACAAAATAGGCAGGGCCCCCCCACCCCTGGTGTTTCTGCGACTCCAGCCCTGCAGTGTCTCTCCAGTTCCAGTCGGCCCCCTTCTGTCTCCCCAGCCAGTCCTCTTTCTGACTCCCCAGCCAGCCCCCTTCTTTAACTCCAGCCCAGCCCACTTTCTTTGTCCCCAAACAGTACCCTTCTTCTGTATCTCCAGCCCAGTTCCTCATCTGTGTCCCCAACTGCCACACATCCATCGATATGTCCCTGTCCAAGTCCTTTTTCTCATGCAACGCAAATCCTTAGCGGTGCAGTGTGATGTCATGACGTCCACAGCGGTAGGCGGTGTTGGGCAATGGGTTGGCTGGATCAGGCAGAGGGTTGGCTGGTGAGCAGCAGGTCGAGATTGCGAGGTGGGCCCCCTGCATGTCCAGGTCCAGGATTCCACTCTCGGCAGTCCCCTGATGGCTGCCCTGTGTGTATGTACTAATTTAGTGTGGATCTGTTTTTCTCTATCTAATGAGTATGGATCTGCCTTCGTCAGTGTACTTAGAATGTATCCGGCTTTTACCCTCTACCTTTGCTGTCTGTAGCAGGCATTGTCACATACTGTTATGTAAATTGATAATAATAATAAAAATAATCATAATAATAATGAATAATATATCTTGCAGATATATCGTGCGCATCTGCCAGTGTGTACAGGCGAACGACCAACCCGGTATACTGGCTGCAGGAACCACCGACAATGACATCACATTAAATGCCTTCCCAGTTGTGATGTCTGGCCAGACGTATCAAGCAGCCGATTGGTAAGTGTGTATGCTTACTAACTCGTTTGCTCGGTTGGTGGGACGGTTGGACAGTTGCTGGGTCAGGCAAGTGTGTACCCCAATTTAGTTTTGGCATATAGACTAATTGGCAATAAATTTCAATTTGAAATATTAACCCAATTATACATTGATTGAGCCACATTTTAGGATCCTTCTGCAACTGTTTATCTGTATGTATAAAATCATTTTTTATTCAGTATGTTAAAAATATTGGAATTCTGCCGTTTGTAATCCAACATACGTAAATTGTAGTTTTCCAATTTATTAGACACTAGCTGGAGTACCCGGCGTTGCACGGGATTTTAAGAATATTTGTTTAAACATCATCCTCCAACAAACCTCTCCTTAGGCAGGCCTCATGAAAAGTGTGACAAACTTCCCCATCCACAGTCCTGAGGTCTTTGAAGGAAGTAGGACCTGTAACGTAAAGCAAACTTCGGAGATAGAAGCATTCAAAAGTTGTCGGATGTACAGTGTAAACACGGCTAAGAGCTTCTGTTGCTCTGATACCAACCTCTGTGCGTTCCATAGTGCGGTCCAGCAACCAAGGAGGTAGACAAAAAAGTTTGGTTGACACCATCTACTTGTGTAAGCTGATGCATGAGCAAGTATAAATAAAAATTTGTGCTGCAGAGCTGCGTTTTTGCATCCCAGTATAGTTTCCATCTTAATGGGCCTGACTGTAAATCAGATGGATCTCTCCTCATGGATGCAGATATAATTTTTTACCATATTCAGACTCATTATAAGCCTGGCTTAATATCATTAGTGCAGGTTTGCTGACTGTGTCGGCAGTGCAGGGGTGTTCTCAATACAGGGTGCCGGCGATGTCGGCAGTGCTGGGGTGCCAGCGTTGTCCTCAGTGCAGGTTTGCTGACTGTGTTGGCAGTGCAAGGGTGTTCTCAATGCAGGGTGCCGGCGGTGTCGGTAGAGCGGGGGTGCCAGGGTGTCCTCAGTGCATGTGTGCTGACAGTGTTGGCAGTGCTGGGGTGCCAGCGTTGTCCTCAGTGCAGGTTTGCTGACTGTGTTGGCAGTGCAAGGGTGTTCTCAATGCAGGGTGCCGGCGGTGTCAGCAGAGCGGGGGTGCCAGGGCGTCCTCAGTGCATGTGTGCTGACAGTGTCGGCAGTGCAGGGGTGCTGGTGGTGTCCTCAGTGTGGGAGTGCCGGTAGTGTGGGGGTCTCTAAGGGTGTCCTGAGTGTGTGGGGCAGCATTGCAGGGGTGCCAGCAGTGGCGGAAGCGGGGGATACTGCCAGTGGAGGTGCCGGTGGTGTCGGCAGGGGGGGGTGTCGGCGGTGTCAGGCAGCGAGGGATAGTGGGCGCCATCTTCTTTTGCTTCCTGTGTGCATATTAAATGGGCTTAATGCTGATTGGCTGAGAGCCGTGACAAGACCGCTCTCTCAGCCAATCAGCGTTAAGCCCGCTCAATACAAAACCTCGCGACCCGACAGCGTTGCAACGTTTTGCCTCGGGTGAGGGATCCGGGGCAAGCAGGGAGATCCGAGCTTGGCTTGGATTGCCTCGGATCCCTGAAATTCAGGTGAGTTCGGTTCTCTGAGAACCGAACCTGCTCATCCCTAATAAATTCATACAGCATTTAAAAGGTACTGTAAACTCCATGCAAGAGCCATAGTAAATAATGTTCAGAGACTTAGATTATATGCTACAGAATAAAATTCCATAATTCCTTAGTATATAGCAACATACATGTTATAAAATCAAATTATGAAATGAAACAAAAATAAAATTGTAATATTTTTATTATTGACCTTGCAGATGGCCCAAGAAGAATGGGGTCCAAATCTGCATCTAACAATAAACCAAACAGGACAATGCTTTTATTCTTATTCGGTGTTTTAGGTGTAGAGCCATGAGAGATCTTGGCTTGTAAACTGTGGGCTAAATCCTTTTCTAATTCCGTACCTGACCTGTAGAGGGTTGCATACATATCCTGGAGATTACGTGCACTATCAGGCATCTTAAGACAAGCTTGTGGATGTCTGCATACACACCGCGATCGCATGCCAAGACATAGTGGGCGTGCTAATGCCTTGCCGTGCGATCGCCTACCATTGCTGAATTTATATACACTGGGTGCGTGCTAACGCATCTAGTGAGAGTCTGAATTGAGCCCATGGATCGATGATCTTGACAGATACTGGTATTTACATTTACTAATCAGTTGAACACAATGCATTATTCTCTGTAGGACACCATTTTATAATAGTAGAAGTTGTCAGCAGTGTCCTTATATTGGAATGTATATGAAATACCGACGCCACAAGCCCGAAGGGAGGACATCCCGACAGTGACTGGTAAGTACTCTAACCCTCCCTTAGGGGTGCCTAACCTTAATCTCCCCCCAGGGGTGCCTAAACCTAACTCCCCATTCCCGCACCTTAAACCAAACCCTCCCGGGCGGGTGCCTGACCACAACCTCTCCCCAGGGGTGCCTAACCCTAACCCTTCCCAGGGGGTGCCTAACTCTAAATCCCCCCGGTAGTGTCTAAACCTAACCCCTCCAGCGTCTACAACCTAACTAACCCCTGCTTACCTCGTTCAGAATGCCGGGCGTCAGGATTTCGGCGTGGGGCTAAAGATAGGCGTCTGCTGTGTAGATGAAATATATCCCCATGATCTAATATAACATAATAAAATATATGTGGTTCATGTTGCATAAATACTTTGCAATTTTTTTAATTAGATTTTACCACTAGTTAAAACAGTGTAAATGTCAGTGTGAGGGTACTTTGATATATGTTACCTATTTACCTGTTGTGACTGTGTACTGGAGTCCAGTCTGTCAAATTGACACTCACACTGGGCCCTTCTATGTATGAACACAGCCATCACCAGACCTGTCACTCTGCCTGCCGCATCCGCCATGTCCTGCGTGTCCAAGCTCCAACTTTCATGACATCTCTAACTTCCATACAAACAACAAATCCATAAAAAAATCTCAATCATTTCTGTAAACTGAATTTTTAAATATTTTAATTCTAATGAATCAAAACATTGAATGTGCTATTAATGAGTTGTTCAAACTAAAATACATCCTTGTCCAGTTTTTCGTTCAGCTTTGTGTACACATAACATGGACTATTGCTGCCCTCTTGTGGACACACAATGTATTACTATAAGTTATGTTAACAAAAGACTGCATACAAGTTATCTTTCAGCTTGCTGTACAGTAGAGAGTTCAAAATAAAAAGTTGTAAACTAGCAAACACTACAAAAAAAAACAACCTTAGAGCACCTGATATTCTCTATTAGACTGGATAAATAAAATAGTCAGCAGCGGTTTAAATAAAACGGATAAAAGATTGATTTGCAAATGATTATGTATTTATTCATTGTTTTAAAATTGTGTTTATTGACATAGTTTTAAGAAATTACATGTTATATACTCTACAGCTCCCCTTATTGTGTGCTCATTAAATTACTCCAGAAGTTTGCATATATATGGGTATTCTATTTTATGGAAATGTCATTGGATGCAACTATTAAGAGATAATGGGACCCTCAGATAAAGTGGATGTTTTTGAACGCTCTCAGATAACCAGTCCCAGTGTTATCTGTCTATCAAGCAGCACAGATATAAAACAAAAGTTGTTTTCCAACAATTCATTTAAAAGCTCACAAAGGCCTCTGATTACACCAACAGTCCCTACGTAGTTATTAGTAGACATACATATCGCATCAGCCACATAAATGATATCAGCAGCTGTGAACTTATTAATGGTCAGGACAAAGAATACAGGTGCACGCTCTGAGTACTAAGAACAATAAAGATTGCTATCTGCATATTAGAATGGGCACTATTATAGGTAAGTCCTGGATGAATTGACCTAATGTTAGTATTAGGGATGCTAGGGACCCATCTTATGGGGTTCACCTTCATGTGGTGGATGGGCAAACATTTTTGGCCAAACTTGTACTAAGAACCTCACTTATACTCCATGTTAATTGTAGAGTTTATCAGTATTAATTTGACTATCATTGTTCTTAGGACCCAGAGTGTGCACCTGTGTTCTTTGTCCCCTGAATTGTACTACAAGTCTCAGCATGGCAGAACCTCTTATGTTTAAAATTAGGATGTGCAATCCAAATCCCCTCCCCCTTTCCAATGTATTACTGGTCCCCAAGTCTGCGTACATATTTTAGTTGTTTTCCCACTGGAGAGTTTTCTATAGAGAACATTTTATGAATTACTATGTATTATTGATCTGAATAAAATATAAAGAAATGGACTAATGTGTTTTTTAGTTAGCTAGATATGCTCAACATGTTCTCTTTCACTCCTCTGAAGCAGGTTACCTTGTTAGGAGGCCCAAGATTCCCTAACTGACATTGAGGGGGAGATGTATAAAAACTTGGAGAGAGATAAAGTACCAACCAATCAGTGTCTGTCATTTTTCAAACATCATTGTTTTCATTTTCAGACAGCCTGTAAACTGGCAGTTAGTAGCTGATTGGTTGGTACTTTATCTCTCTATCCCTGAGTTACAGTTTGCTAGACTTGTTCTGCAGAAAATCACTGTGTAGTTTGGAGAATTTATTCAGAAGAACAGGACCAATCATATCAAGCAGCTCAAATGACTGAATTCTTCTTGTCCTGTATCAGATCCTATTAGAACGCTGTCCTATGATGGATCTGTTAATAAAGATGTGTAGAGGTAATACTTTTCTTTCTACTTAGCTGCAGTAGACTATCCACTTAACATCAGACAATATACTGTATTTTACTCCAGATTTGGGGTTTAGTGATCCTTTAATGTTAAAGGGGTCAAAGACAAGATACCAAGTCCTAATTACTTGGTGATGATTAATCATGGCTCCATGTAAATAGAACATTCCTACCTTTTTAATCTCCTCACTGGGAGATCGTTGAGGGGAGGTCCAAGGTGCAAGGACACAGGGTGTGACTACATGACTTGTGAAATCATGGCCCTGCCCCATTAAGAACTGTGCCATTCACATTATCACATAGCTGGACAGGATTAGGATGACGCAAGTCACAGTGAATCACATTATATAAAGGCCCACTAGCAAAGTTAGTGAGATCCGGGAAGGTGATCCACTCTCCAAGGAGTCCAGGAAAACTTCTAGAATTGTGGGATTCTTCAGGATATTGTAGGATGATATGGCATATACTAAATAGTTTAAATGCTCATCTCTGCCTGTAAGAGTACCAGAGCAGGATGTACGAAGCATTGCATCCGTGATGCTGTACAAACTGCCCATTATTGGGTACGGGTTGGGTATGAAATATCGACGGCTTACAAGCCGCCGGTTCCAATCCCAACGAGAGAAGCCCGACAGATGAAAGTCCTGATGCCGGCTCGTAAGTATATTTAACCTTCCCCTCTCCCCCCCTAACACTAACCCTCCCTTGGGGGTGCCTAACCCTAAGACTCGGGGGGTGGTGCCTAACCCTAATTCCCCCCCCCCCGTGGTGCCTAACCCTAACATCCCTCCCCACACCCTAAACCTAACCTTCCCGAGGGGGATGCCTAACCCTAATCTCCTCCCGGTGGTGCCTAACCCTAACCCTCCCTTCCCCTAGACTAAACCTAACCCTTTCTGGGAGATTTCGACATGGGGCTAATGATAGGCATCGCTACTTAGACACCTATCTTTAGTCCCATGCCAGGCTTTCAGTGTCGGGATTCTGGCGGTTGGTATTTCGACCACCGGCATCCTGACTACATCCTATCGGGTACATACTGGTGCGAGGGGTAACTGGGAGGGATCCGTTTGGATCCCTCTCAGGGGGTGTCCCAAAAAGAACCCTATAGGCTTCTATTGGGTAATGCCATCTACGGAAGAAGTGATGCATTCTGGTACTTAGTAGATATGAAAAATGCGGTAAAACCCCCGAATATTGCATTTTCAGGGGTTTGACCACATTTCTGCCCATAGTACATCCCGCCTCCAATCAGGTACATTTTAATGAGTTGGTGAGCAGGAACCTTGCTGGGCTGATTCAGCTTTGGAAATAGAGTAAGATATAGCAAGTAACTGTGCATCTTGGTAAAACCATGTTGCACTGCAGGTGAGGCGGATTTAAAATGTGCAGAGAGATTTAGATTTGGGAGGGGTGTGTCCAAACTGAGATCTAAATTGCAGTTTAAAAATAAAACTGTGCAGTATTTGTGGGCTACATGCAAAAGCAGCCAGTATTTACCCCACATGCAAAAACAATGTATGTATTTGCATTCCTTGCATTGCAACATGGTTTGTCTAGGTACAGAGGGCCTGATTCAGAACCGGTCGCAAGCGCTGAGCGCTCGCAACCGGGTCGATGGTGGGCCTGAGTGCATGCGCACGTCTGAGCTGGCTCCGTCGTGCCCATGCGCGAGACCGAGATAGCGACGGGCAAGCCGTCGCTCCGGGTCTTGCACCAAAGGGGGCGTGCTGTCGATGTTGAGTGACAGCATGCCCCTTTTGGAGGGCGGGCCGGGGGGGTGGCTACCCAGATGGAGGCGTTCCCATGAGAACATCTACCATCTGGGGGTGGCCCCACTGACATCACAAGTGATGTCAGTGGGAGAGCTTTCGGCTCTGTTTGAGCCGAAAGCTCTCTGGGGCTTGCGGCAATGAGACCCTACAACAAGGCTCTCGTCGCAACCCCGATGGTCGCGATGGTCTTGATCATCGCGACCATCTTCCTGGCCGCTCGCTATAGCTGTGGAAAAAAAGACCGGTCCTGATTCAGAGCGAGTGCTCTGTCAGAGCGACCGGCTCTGAATCAGGGCCAGAGTTACTTGCTATTTCTTACTCTTTTCCAAAAGCTGAATTAGACCCTCTATTCTTTACCACCTTACCCCTTATGCTGAGCTGATTTACAGAAGTGAACTGTTCTAAAAGGTCACATGTACGTTAGATATATCCACATTGTGTCGATTCAGAGTTCCACGCACGTCGGCCATAATTGCACTCGTATAACATGCACTGAACTAAATGAGAATATACTGTACACTTGTATACAGTGTTGTATTCCTCTATACGACCACATCATCATCCGTATGTTTGGTTAATAGCCAACATCATTATTGGCATACACTTGCACTAGGTTTATCTTTTGCACTGATATCAGAAGGATCTCTGCAAGTGCACAAGTCAGCATAGCCTGTTATTGTGGGCCTGATTCAGAGCCGGACGCTCTGACCAGAGCGCTCGCTCTGAATCAGGGCCCTCCTACATGAAAATGGAGCGTCCTCCTGGACGCTCGCATAGCTGTGGGTGACCACCCACAGCTTATGCAAGCGTCCATGATGATGGTCGCGATGGTCAAGACCATCGCGACCATCGGGCTTGCGACGGAGACCCTGCGGTAGGGTCTCGCTGCCGCAAGCCCTGGAGTGATTTTTGGCTCTATCAGAGCCAAAATCACTCCCACTGACCCCACTAGTGATGTCAGTGGGGCCGGCTTCAGAAGGTAGGCGTTCCCATGGGAATGCCCCCATCTGGCAGCCACGCCCACCAAAGGGGGCGTGCTGTCAATCAACATTGACAGCACGCCCCCTTTGGAGCGAGACCTCGTCGCTAGCCGGGTCTCGCGCATGCGCACGACGGAGCTCCCTCCGTCGTGCGCATGCGCAGTGGGGTAACATCGACCCGCTTGCGAGCGTCCTGCGCTCGCGAGCGGATCTGAATGACCCCCACTGTCTACACAGCCCTAATAAATTCTCATTAAACTTAGCCTACATGTGAATGCCCAGTTACGACTATGAATTGCCTGTAGATGTATATACTAAGTTATGCAAAATCCATCCGCAAAACAGACTTGAGTTCAAATCTGCATCAGTCCCATTATATAATCAACATAGTGCAAAGTTATACCTTCAGCTTTTGACTTTCTGCTCCATAATACATGAGGTATGTAAGATATTTGTCCACTTATACAATTTTTTTCTCTACTCCTTGTCAAAGAATATTATGTTAAATGATGGACATGAGATTGATCACAGTAATCATAGCAAAGTATCGCCATTGTTACTCAATGACGACATTCTCTTTGGAGCATATGGTATATATTAAGTAATTCTATATACATCTATACTTACATTATTGCAATTACCTGTGAATATGACACAAACATTTTTAAACATCAGTTCATCATTTACTTAATGTATTACAACATAATTGTATAGAATATGTGGAATACCCACAAAATTGTACTACTGTATATTAAATATTTAATTCATGTGAAGCAGTTAGAATTTAAAAATAAACCAAAAAGAACAGTAGGGGATTACTTGTATGGTGCTGACAAATGAAACCACAAAAAGCAAATCTTGGTATAATGTAAAAAAAAAAGACACTTCCATTCGATTCTTTTATGCAGGGGAATCTGTCAGTCATTTTGCTGATCCAGATATATATAAAGAAATAGGAAATGGTGTGATCCTGTTATAGCATAGCCAAGGTGTCAAATAGAACTTTAATATAAATAACTTCAAGTAAACCATTTTGTATTATGAGCTTACTTCAATGAAGCCTTTTACTCACAATGATATGTAAGTAGTTGAAATCTTTATGTTGCTTTCTCCTCTCCACTTCCATAGTATGTAAGTCATGCAAAACAAATGGTGTAATGGATACTAGAGATGTGCGCGTCCGAGTCTAACCGAGTCCCAGTTCGGATCTCCCCTCAGATTTAAAAAAAGAACTTAGATTTTGGATTGCATGCTAACTAGAGGTGAGTGAGTCCAGTTCTCCGAGAACTGGACCAACCCTAACATAGGGGATCCGATTAGGATTCGAGTCCGGCTCGGTTTTTTCCCGCCTAACGAGGCAAAACGTCATTATCCCGCTGTCGGATTCTCGCGGCTTTTGGTTCTATAAAGGTCCTGGTGATTGGCGGCATTTTCACTCCGGCTGTGGAGAGTGAACAAAACAGACGTGCTCTGTGCTACTCTGTCTGTGCACGTGTTCCCCACTTCTCAAGGGTGCAGTATTGTCAGGCTGGGTGCAGTGTTGTCAGGCTGGGGCTGCTGTCACTGTTGTTCTGTCAAACAAGGGGCTGGGGCTGCAGTACCATCAAGGGGCCCGGTAGTGACATTCAGGCACCGGGATTTCTTCAGCCGGGATTCCGTATGTCGGTATAATAACTACATCCCGTGTGTTTATTATGTATAGGAAGAAACAAATGCTAAAACAAAAAAGCGGTATATGAAAGCACAATTAGTTTATGCATTCCTGGCCTTTTTCAGAGTTGCACATGTAATCCCACTTTACTCTATAAAAGGACACAAGGTTACCAACTCCCTTAAAGTCTAGAATGTATCCACCTTTAACTCCATGTTTAGTGGTGTACCCGTTTTTTGTTAGATCAGTGCCTCCATCCAAGTATTAGTAGTAGATATGGGCCTACTTGGGGAAACCTGATAAATAAAAACAAATAGTGTGTGAACTAAGTGTCTTTTTCCGATAAACACCAGTAAGTAATAATGCACTAACTAAAGGTGGGTACACACCTAGCAGATATATCTGCAGATGATGGTCATTCATATACACTGGCCGGCCCCCTTCTGACAGTTGGTACACACTTCCTCATGACAACTACAAATATTGAGCCTCCACTGACCACGCGCTGCTACAGGTACTAGGTGAGTGCAGTGCAAGAACTTTTACTCACTACTGACAGGGCACTACTGCCACTGTCAATTTGCCACCAGGTACACTCCCATCAGCTCTTTGCCCAGGAGATATTTCAGCTTCTATCGCCAGACAATATGTGCCTGCAGCACAGCCGATCAGCTGCCACAATAAGACCTGTACTCCGACATCGCTCTCCGCCTCCCACAGCCGCTGGGCAAAGTCAGTCCCTCTCTCAGAGGCTGTGGCTACCGGCAACAGACAGCCAACTCAGGAGCCTCACACCACTGCCGTTTCTGCAGCAGGGAACCTGACTATGGCATCTACAGCAAGGCAGGGTGAGTACTGCTGCTCCTACCCACTTCCCTGCTCCCTCTCCGACTCCACCCCCCTGTGTCTGGCAGCCTATCTACCAATCATTTGCCGCCCGGGACACAGGGGGGTGAGAACTAGATCAGCAGACTAGACTGTCAGCTGTGCTGACATCTGTTATCTCCCACTCTCAAACCGGACCATCTTTCCCTGACAGGAAGCAACTCACTCCCAGCAGGGCCGGATTCACCGCTATGCAACCTAGGCGTTCACCTAGGGCCCAGCGGGTCTCTTGGGGCCCGTAGTCGGGCCCCCCCCCCCCCCCCCGAAATCCGGCCCTGTGTATAAAGCTGCAGCTGGGACTAACTGCTGCCTGGACAAGGAAAGGACACACACACGTCCAGTGCCCTGCTCCTACCTATAGGGGGAGGAGGCGGAGTCACAGACCATGGCCAGCCGGCGGCTCTACCACCAAGCAGTGTTTGTGCCTCATTCAGGAGGCTTGGATGGATCTGTGAGGGCGACGTGACGTCACCACGTCACGTCGCAGTTATACTTATTATTGTGTACTGCTGCCAGTGACACCCACGTGAGCGGCCACGCCGGGGGAGTGGCTGGTTGTGTGGCATCCTCCGCTCTTCCCTCATGTGTGACTGGCCCGGCCCGGGGGGCACCAGCCGGGGGACACCCCTATCTTGCCGCACCTCACGTGCGGCGGCAGCACCACTAAGTGGGTGCGGCTAGGGGGCATCACCACCAGCCCCGAGCCCGGCACCGCTGTTGGTCTGCCATCTCTCCCAGGCCCCACCTTTCCATGCCCCTTCCCTCACCGCTTGGCCCAATGAGAGGCGCCCCACCGGCTCGTTTGTCCGCGGCTCAGCAGCTTTTTTCACGCGCCGGCCAGTCGCAACGTTTGTTTATGGGTTGATGGGGGAAAGCAGTCTAGGTGGTTTGGAGAGATGGGTCTGGGCTGAGAGGGTTCTATGGTGTGAGTGGTCTGTTCAGAATGAGCAAAGGGGGGGGGGTCTGTGCTATGAGGGGAGGGGATCTATACTAAGAGGAAAATGGTGTCTATGCTGTTAGGGGGAGCGCAGTCTAGGTGGTTTGGGGAGATGGGTCTGGGCTGAGAGTGTTCTATGGTGGGAGTGGTCTGTGCTGAATGAGCAGAGGGAGGGGGGTCTATGCCAAGAGGGAAATGGGGTCTATGCTGTGAGAGGATGGAGTGCCTGTGCTAAAAGGACAGGGCTTGTTACTAAGAGGGCAGAGCGATCTGTGCTGTGCAGGGGTAGGTTTGTGCTGTGAGGTGGGGTCTATGCTATGAGGGTAGTGTATCTATGGGGAGAAGTGTCTGTGCTGTGAGGGGGTGGGGGTTCTGTGCTGTGAGAGGGTGGGGGTTCTGTGCTGTGACTGGTGGTCTGTGCTGTGAGGGGTGGGGGTCTGTGCTGTGAGTGGAGAGGGGTGATGTGAGGGGAGGGGGTCTGCGCTGTGGGGGGGGACTATGCTAAGAGAGCTATGTGCTGTGAGGGAAAAGGGGCGCTGAGGTGTTTTTGCTGTGAGGGAAGAGGTGATGTGCTGAAAGGGGAGACGGGTACTTTGAAGGGAGAGGGGTGGGGAGATGGGTGTTGTGCTTTGAGACAGGCAGTCAATGGGGAAGTATGTGGTGCTGTGAGGTGGGCAGTAACTGGCTTAGGGGCGTATTAATTAGGCTGCGAAAACGGGTTATCGGCAATAATTTATCGCCGATGACGTCATTTTCGCCTGTTTCACTTATCCCCATATTCAATTACAAAGACTTTTCGCAGGTGCGAAAAGTCTTTGTTAGAAAACAGGGATAAGTTTTCACCATGTAATACATGGCGAAAAAAAGTGCAGAATTGGCGTTTAGGGTGCAGACTTAAAAAAAATAGTCTGCAGCCCAGGGATTGTCTTCTAAAAGTAATCTGTGTCACAAAAATTTGAAAAAATCCTCAGGACACCCCACAAAATTTACTTTCATTTCAAAGAATTTGGGTAGTAGCGGCAGGTGCATTTTTGAAGAATTTTCAAAAATCACTTTAGGGACTTAAAAATATGCTTGCACCCATTTTCATGTACCCCAAATTTGATAGCTTTTTGTTTTTGACAAAAAATACTACTTCCAAGTGCTATTCTTCATCACTTCTTCACAGGCGCATTTATGCACCTGCCGCGGCTATTAAAAATCCCAGACTACCTTCAGCAGGCCAAATCGGGGGTACCCATAGTGATCCCCCATGTCAGATCATCTTAAGGGGGGTGCCAGGATGATTTCCCCGAAAATTCCCAGGACTTTTTGATATTTACTTTTTCACTGGATCCTAACTGAATACGGGGATAAAGCGGGCATGCGCCCGATACTTTATCCCAGAAAAAAATGGCGATGATGTTGAAAAGTCCGACCTCGGACTTTACGCCCCAAATTGAATATGGCCCTTAGTGTGTGTGCTATGGGGGACATGAGTGAGTTGGGATGGAGGACAGTGTGCTGAGTGATTGCTGTCAGAGGGCAGTGTGATATTTAATGGACAGGCAATAAAAGCTATAGAGGGGCAATCAGCTGGGCCTGTCTCGGAAAAGCTTTGCAAAAGCTAGGAAAAAGCAAGTGTATTATACATACATAGCCGACGTTTCAAGGCCGCAATGGACCTTCATGGTGCTGTAAAAGAGGCATGAATCAGTAATAATAATGTAGTGCTATGGATTGAGGGAGGGGCCCCAAAACTGGTATCTTGCCTAGGGCCCCATGAGCGCTAATTCCGGCTCTGACTCCCAGCTGTATCACTTCGCCCCCTTCTTCCTTAATTTATGTATCCCATACACTGGGGTACATCCTCACCACAGGAAGAAGTACCATACAAACTCACATGTAGATACAGGGCCATAGCTAGGGCAGTGCGGCTTGTGCCATCGCACAGGGCACCACAGGTCAGGGGGCGCTGTTTTGGCCTGTCAAATTTCTGTTTATTATCATTCTTGCTTGTAGCGTCCTCTTATTTCATACCCAGCATCTCCTGGCCTCCCCTATCTCTTCCCTGGCCCTTCCCCATGAAGCCATGGCCCTTTTTTTGGTGCATTATCTCTCTTTGAAAAATGAGGGGGGGCGCCAATGCTCTTTCTGGCAAAGGTCGCCAAAAAGTCTAGTTACGGCTCTGTGTAGATACATGAACTACATATACCTGTATACATAAATTACTTCAATATATATTGTTAATATAGGACTAAACATATTTTGCCTCAGGGAAGTGGACATTTATAAATTATACAAAGTACCTGTCATCCTCAGGATTTGTCACATATACATTTTTATAAATTACAATGTACATGCTTTTAATAATATCTATAAATGAATTATTTCACATATTTATAAATTTACTTTTCAATAATAAATTCACTAGAATGATGTCAATAGGTGAATTGCTACAATAGTTATATTTTTGTACATAGATATTATATTAGTCATCCACCAGTATGGCTACACACAGAAATCTTTTTTGAGGATAGATTATGCATTTTTTTCGCATTGCACATGGATGCAACCCGCTTCTTCACTTGTGGATGATAATCACTGTAACTGGGTAACAACTGGGCATTTGCACAGACTAAGGTTGTATCGTGGGTGTGTAGATGCAAATGCCCAGGGGCGTTTCTATAATGGTTGCAGGGTGTGCGGGGCACGGGGGCCCACACTTTACACCCTGCACTTACATCTCCACCGTCGGAGTCCCTCATCTGTACCGGTATCAGCGTTGTCAAAATCATCTGGAAAATGGCCACCGCGGACATTTTCCCGGTGTTTTGCAAATGTGCAGTACAGAAATCACCAGGAAAATGCTGCTATGCCATTTTCCCGGTGACCTGCGAATGCGCTGTAAACTCTGGGCATACGCTAGTGACCAGAGTCTACCATTGCAACGCTGCATTCAATGGGCAGCCGGCCGCCTGAGAGATAGGAGGGGGCCCCAGACAGAGACTGCACATGGGCCCCCTCCTCTCTTGAAACGCCCCTGCAAATGTGGGATAGACAGAGTTGTGCATGCTCAGAGATCCGTCTGGTATCAAATGGTACAAGGTATAAGGCTTGTGCACTACATGTTGATGGTGGTGTTGGCTACTTTCCTTAGCAGATGAATTGGGGCGATTTGGTCACATAGATGAAGCCATCTCTGTATACTGGCAATGATCCGTATTTACTTTTGTGCACCCAATGCGGCCGTACTTGTAGCTGACTTGTGCACAACTCTGAATCAAGACCTACATGCACAAAATCATCCATACAGATCCTTAGATACTTTTCCTTTAATACCTTTGCTGAGCATAAACCTTTAAAGTCTCATTGGTTTAGACAATATGCCCACTTAGCCATTATTGTCTAGTGATCACCAGTGGCGTAACTAAGGGGGAGCAGGGCATTTTCCCTGGGTGCCGTAGGACCGGCGTTGCGGGGAGGCGCCGCTGGGCACGGTACCGGCACGCCCTAGTTAGGCAGTGTAGCGCTGACCGCAGTGTATGCGGTCAGCGCTACACATTTACACAGGACCGGCGCTAGGCTTCCCTGCACCCAGTGCTGGTCCTGTGCTGCACAGACGAGCCCCTTCCCTGCCCCTGAGCGCTTACCCAATAGCGACAGGAGGAGGGTGGGAGGCGGGCTCAAGCTGTGCAGTTTACACACACATTGCCGCCAGCGCAGCAGCGATGTGTGTGTTAACCATCAGCCAATGAGAATCAGACAGACTCTCATTGGCTGCTGCTGCACACACATCACCGTCACGTGGCAGAGATGTGTGTGTTAACCAGCAGCCAATGAGTGTCAGACAGACTCTCATTGACTGCTGAGGCGCCACTTGCAAGAGCCGGGCTGGAGCTCACTCATGAGCTCCGCCTTCCAGCTCTTGCAGTGGGTAATGGGAGAGACGTCATGACTGACGTGTGGCGGCGGGAGCAGTGGCCAGAGCCGGAGCGTGGATTCAGGTAAGTGTATTTTTTTTACTTGTGTGTCTGCACAGGGGGGGGCCCTCTGCTGGGGACTACAACTGGGGGGGTACTACTGGGGGCACTGCATCGGGAGGGGGAACCTCTACTGGGGACTACTACTGGGGGGGGGGGGGCAACTACTACTGGGGGCACTATATAAGGGGCTTACTACTAGGGGACCACTACTGGGGGCACTAAATAGGGAGGACCACTACAGGGGGCACTGTATAAGGGCACTGGATAGGGGGGATCACTACTGAGGGCCTGCATAAGGGGGACCACTACTGGGGGTACTGCATGGAGGGGACTACTGCTGGGGGCACTATATAATGGGCTTACTACTAGGTGCACTGCACTGAAGGGAACACTACTGGGGGCACTAAATAGGGAGGATCACTTCAGGGGGCACTGTATAAGGGGAACTGGATAGGGGGATCACTGCTGGGGGCCAGCATAAGGGGGACCACTACTGGGAGCACTGCATGCGGGGGGGGCTACTGCAGGGGGCACTATATAAAGGGCACTGCATAAGGGGGTACCACGACTGGGGGCACTGCATTGGGGGGACTACTACTGGGGGCACTATATAAGGGGCACTGCATAAGGGGACCACTACTGGGGGCACTTCATAGGGGGGGCCACTACATGGGTCACTGCATAAGGGAGACCACTACTGGGGGCACTGAATAAGGGGAAATAATGAGGGACTGCATAAGGGGGACATTGCATAATGGAGGTACTGTATAAGTGGCACTACTGGGGTTAAGGTGCATATGGAAAGGAATGTTCAGTGTGACGATAAAGGGATGTGTGTCATGTTGACACGCCCCATTTATTTATTTTTTGGGGGGGCTCCATTGTTACATTTGCCCTGGGCTCCAAATACCCTAGTTACGCAACTGGTAATCACCTGTTATCACCTGGCAATATTACCTTGGACTTTGGAAAATTTACTTTTTCCATGGAGGGAGGGAAAAAACACTACAGAGTTGAAAGAGTGGAGTCCCCTGTTTCAAATTATGGGGTCTATTTACTAAGCCTTGGATGGAGATAAAGTGGAGAGATACAAAGTACCAGCCAATCAGCTCCTAACTGCCATGTCACAAGTTGTGTTTGAAAAATGACAGTTAGGTGCTGGTTGGCTGTTACTTTATTTCTGTCCACTTAATCTCCATACAAGGCTTAATAAAAAGACCCCATGTTTGAAAAATGTCAGTAGCTGATTGGTTGGTACTTTATCTACATCCACTTTATTTCCATCCAAGACTTAGTGATTACATTGTGCTACTGAAAAAAAATATTTTTTTTCCACAGATGGGGGAGGGACCATTGTGCCATATAAACCCCATACTAGCCCCAACAGCCATGGGGGCACACTTATTTGGAAATTATGTGTCCCCTTAAAAGTTATTATCTTGTGAATACCAGACAATGGCTTAAACAATATTTAAAAAAAATACAATTTTCCCCAGGTGATGAGATCTGAAAGCCCAGATCTCCCCCTTGTGTGAAATAAAAAGGGCCCCCAAATTTAATAAGGTAGACCTTATTGGACTATTGTATTTTCATAGACAGAGTAAACAATTACATATAGAGTTCAAAAATGATTAAAAAAAGTGCAGATATTTTTATGAAAGTCTACACATGGAATCATGTTTTTTGCAACTTTGGAAAGGTGAATTAAGGATGAAGCAAGAACCACAATGTATTTATATTTTTAGAATGAAGAAAAAGAAAAACAACTAATAGTATTTTCTGAAAATACAAAATAGACTGGAAAAATAAACAAGGTATAATTTATGTGGGTACTGCATTAAAAAAAATAGTGATATTGATGTTAAAATGTGAAGGGGCTAATACTTTAATATTTACAATAAAATAGACAATAATAAAATTGATGCATCGCGATCTATGGGCCTGATTCAGAGATGAACGCAGTGCCGCTGTTTATGTTGGGCCATGTTTTTTATACAGTTCAATAATAAATCAGCAAGTACAAACTTACCAAATATGCACACTTTATATAATTAATAATATAAAATATCGGTCTAAAAAGAAGAAGTTTAGGTTTCATTATTCCATTTTTAGCATACATTTTTTATTAGTATACTGTACTTGGAAAAGCAGTACATTTTGATACAGGGCAAAATGCAACATAGGAACAATGTGTCTGATTCTGAGTTGGGAATAAAGCAAGAAAGAGCAAGTAACTTTGCACCTTGGTAAAACCATGTTGCACTGCAGATGGGGCAGATATATTTGGGAGGGGTGTGTCCTAACTTAAATCTAAATAGCAGTGTAAACATAAAGCTGTCCAGCATTTGTGGACTACATGCAAAAACAGCGGGTATTTACTGAGCATGCAAAAAAAAATGTATGTATTGCACCCCATGGTTTGTCCAGGTACAACTTGCTCTATCTTACTTTATTCCCAAATGTAAATCAGGCCCATATCCACAGCCAATGGTATTCATACAGAGACACCCATCAGCTGTGTTGCTAATCCACTGCTGTGTGTATTAAGATGCACCATCGGATGAATCGGTCACACCATCAAACAGTGCACCAGCCCTTTGGAGGGGCAGATTATCCATCTGAACATGGCCACCAGATTCAATGCAACTGCATCTTAAGACGCACTTGCTGACTGTGATACCCCTGCCTCTGCCTAGCCAAACCCCTCTTACTACCCGAAACACCCACCGATATTGCCTCACTTCCAAAGAGGCAAGAGAATTCCCAACTAGAAAATTACTATTATTAACCAGCAACTTAGCCCCAAAACTCCAACCTTAACCTTAACTGCAATAGGACAACACGTCAGACCATAAGAAAGTGACACCCCTTAAATTTGTAACCCTTGCTGCTAAATGTATTCTGACACAGCCTAGTATTTTAGATTATGGCAGGCATATAAAATGCCTTCTGTCTTCCTTCTGTATGGTAAATGTCCTACAACTTTGTGCTTTGGCACCTTGTGTGGTATATGTTTTACTGTACTGTTTTATAGCATTGCATATCCTTTATTGGGTATGTGTCTCTGTTACTAGTCGGTTCTATTATTATACATTTTATGAGACTTAAGTCTTACTGGTTTCTAGTGTCATATGTTATTCCTAATGAATTTAACTGCTATTATGGAACAATATATCGTATAGGTTTATGTATACAAAAATGTACAACTCATACTATAGCAGGTCCTAGTAAACAATATTTATTATATAGTGTTGTCCTCTAACTTTTACCTTAGAGAGGTTTATTTGTTGCTTTCAGCTCTTTCTCTCCCTCCTGTTAATAGTAACATCAAGAATAATTTACTCATTAAATATATACAGTGAGTAACTATTTCTGTTGAAATAACTAAATAGTAAATTTTGTAATATTCCCAACAGTTGGCTCTGAGCATCCAGACCTAATATCAACTATGGGCCTGTTTCAGCAAGGAACGCAGTTGCTAATACGCACGCAATTGGCTGATTGTTGCGTACTGCATAGGCGTATGCATCGCAGTGCGCGTGCGTGAACTGGCCATTGCGATTGGGACTACGATTGCAGTGACTATGCAGAGTGATTGACAGGAAGTGCCGTTTGTGGGTGGTGACGGGGGGCGGGGCTGATCGGCCGAACGCAAGCGTGCCAGTGCGCTTGAACGCCGTTGTATGGGTGAGCATAAATTATCCACTGTGATGGCCTACGCAGCCTGAGGTCTGATAGTGTGCGTGGAGGTTCGCAATTTCTGAATAAGGTCAGGGCCTGTGCATGTGTACGTGAGGCTGCGATGGTACTCCACTGTACCAATGGTTTCCCAGTCTTGCTAAACATTACGGATGTGTGTAAGGTAAAATGGGCGTACTTATGTAGTGCAGCAGCGGCATTGCGATCACAATGGATTAGAATACTATCACAGTTTAACTGCATGCGTAATCGCTATTGCATTCGCGGTTGCGTTCCTTGCATTCCTTATTCGGGCCCTATATTCTTTAAGACTTGTTTTGTATATATATGTAAAATTCCTTTCCCACATTCATGAGAAATCATGTAGTAATGTACGTACCTTTTCTGTTTTCCATTTATTTGTGTGCATGTCTAATTATAAAGCACAATCATCTGGTTTTTCAGTGGATCAGTATACTTCATGCCAAGAATTTCATCCAGCTCTGAGACGTAAAAAGCTCCCAGGATTTGTGCATGTTAAATGATTTGGCTTGCCTATGGATCAAAAAAAAAATATTTTTTTGCATATATCTAATAAGCTTAAGAAGCTAGCAAGAGAAGAGAGAGATCAGCAAGTTTAATGTAGGAATAACTTAGAGTTTCATTGTACAACAGAAAAAGAGATTATAGGTATTAAACAACACTTAAATCTTAACTAGAATAATACATGTACACGAAGGATGGTTTCCATAAATTGAATATAATATCTATAGCCATGGTAGTTAAATCTGCACATTGTCTGCGGAACATTGTCTACCCACACAAGGCCATTACTAAACACAAAATATGTGGATGCACAGCATTTTAGTTTTGCAGGAATGTGCCTCTGTGATAGGCTGGTGGATACATACATATAGTAGGTCCATACCTGCCTCTGGTCATGCAAATTCCTTGCATGACCAGAGCTTGAGCCAACAAATGGAATGTGGTTTATGGGAAACCCCACACCTAGAGATGCCAGAGCTAAAAAACTTCAATAAGTAAAAATTAAAAAAAAAACAGCACAATCAAACAGGGTTGATAACAAGAGCTTCCCAATTAGGGTTGCTATATTTAAAAAATAAAAAACTGGGATCCTGCCGGCGCAGTCAACTCGCAGCGCACCCAGGGCCGGCGCTACCATTAGGCAACTTTAGGCAGCTGCTTAATGGCACTGGTCTCTGGAGGGCGCCAGAGAGTCCACCTAACAAAAAAAGAAGTATGTCTCTCAGAGACATCCTTCTTTTACATGGTGCTGGCAGAGCCGGATTACTGGTAGGGCGGCTGCCAGGTCCTCCTCACTCAGAGATAGTGCAGTGCCCAGGCCCTAAGCCTCCATTTGCTGAATCGTGTCATCGTGGCTCCGCCTCCTGCTTCACAATGCCTTTATTTCCGGCATTGTGAAGAGGGGGCGGGGCTACAATAACGCGATCGTGCGGTCATGCCCCTGGCCCCCAAAATAGCATCATGGACCCTCCACTCCCCCCGCTGTATGCAGGCATTCAGCTCCCTCCCGGATGGAGGGAGCCGAATGTCAGCATGTATGGGCAAAATACATGCTGTACATAGAATTTGGTCATGTTTGGATATTTAAAGCACATTTAAAGTTCATAATTTATCCTGACTATATGCATTTTCTTTGTCTATTGAGCAGGGGGTGAGGATGGGTATTGGGCAGTAGCGAGGAGACATAGTGACAGTAAGTAGTGATAAGTAGAAGGCAGAAAATAAAGCAATAAATTATACAATTTGGCAGTAGATACTTTAAGTAGAAAGCAGCAACCTCAGCTGCAGGCAAATAATTCAAGCACAATCAGAGGTGCTTACTTACCTAGAAGGCTGATGGCTGCCTGATCTGTGTTAAATGTTTCCGGTTTTGTGAGTGAGTGGCGGATGTGAGATGCTTTCAGGGGGCGTCTCTAAGCACTGGAAGGCGAGTGAGTCATTAGCATATTTTCCCAATTGCAATCCGTGAGATATCGCAGCTGCGATGACATATGCGTGCGGATCTGAATAAGGCCCATATTTTGTATGGATTGTGTCTGAGACATTAACATGCTTTTGGGCAAATGATTATAAAATACTACTTTGGAAGCATTGAGATGAAGATAGATGAAGTAGTGTTGGGACAGAAAATAGAATTTGTGATTACTGAGCAAGTCTGATAGAGCCACTGTCACTGCTATCAATTATTCTTTCTGAGTAAAACATTTACAATTACGATTTACAATTATATTATTATGCAACATAACAGAGGTCCAGATTTTCAAGCAAATATTACATTGTCTTAAAAAGAGTAGTTTATAATTTACCCAACTAGCTTACTTTTACTGTGTGGATCCTGGGCAGACAAAAACTAGTTTATAATAATGTATTGTTACAAAGCTGAAGACAGGAGTTTTACCCCTTGTGCTTCCTCACTACCAATATCACAACCTTCAACAATTACATTATATTCATTATTCATTGTTATCCACACAAGTAAATATAACCATTGTCTTCCTCATTATCCCTCTCAATTATAAAATATCAGGAACCTTGCTGCCTGATTTGTAGCCTTACTGAGAGATACCATATCTCCAGGGCCGTTTCTAGGGCCGGGCGACCCGTGCAATCGCACGGGGCGCTCCGAATATGTCAGGTCCGACTCCTGCATCAGCGCTGATGCTGTGACAGCCTGTCTCCCTCCTCAACCAGTCGGGTGGCTACAGTAACTTTGCGCGCACGGCGCGCATCCAATAGCCGCCTTCCCTCCTCTCCTCCTGGGTGTCACATGACAGGAAGGGGGTCGGCGCACACAGCTGCACTGACTAAGTCTGTTCGGACGCCGGCTGAGAGTGACCTCCGCTCTGACTGTCCTGCTGTTGGCTGCCCTCGACTCCTCACTCTCCTTCAGGATTCACTGACTGAGTGGTTGGCGGCGGCGACCACACTCCGGGCTGTGCGGCACTGACTGGGCATGGGATGGAAGCGCGGCAAGCACACAGTCAGCAGCTTCACCACACCAGGTTCCAACGTCCAGTCCCAGGTAACTGAACTGCCCCTCTGCGGGGGGGAGGGGAGGGGAGTGCGTGCAGCGTGTAAATGTTGCTGTCAAGTGTGTGGGGTGCAGGCTGCCTGCAGCAGCATGTTGGGGCCTGGGGGGGGGGTGCGCAGCATGTGCTATGTCAGTTGGGGGGGTGCAGCATGATGTGTAATATCAATGGGGAGGTGCAGCATGATGTGTAATGTCAGTTGTTATTACAGTCAGGGTGTGTGTACAGTATTCTGTGTCAGGGGGGTATGGAGCATGCTATGCCATGGGTGTGTGTAGCATGCTATGCCAATCTAGTGTGGACATCTGAAGCCACGGGGGTGTGGAGCATAGTGTGCCACACAACAGAAATGTTAGTGAAAATATTACAAGGGGGGGGGGGGGCGCATTTTGAATGCCTCGCACTGGGAACCAGATTGGCTAGAAACTGCCCTGCATATCTCACACGCTCACCAAAATGCTGTTATTACATACTGTATACTGTATCTGCACTAGGGAACTACCAGCAGTCTCTGATACAGTGTTCCTCATAAAGTCCACCTTAATGTCTCAGGTGGTATCATTTTTCAGCAGTGTCTCAGAACTATGGTGAGGGTAGAGATGAATATAGTTGTGGAAAGATTTTACTTGGGTAGAATTTCAAGGGAGAACAGACTGTTTTGTGGAAGTTCTAAGTTCCTACCATACAACTTTCTAGACCTGATTTTGCCTCACCATTCTGTGTAGAACAGAATGTACAGTGAGTATATCATTTCACAGAATATACAGTCTATGAAAATATCTGAGACTTAATAAATTGTCTGCTCTGGTATTAGTGTGTACAGAATACCAAATGATAGGAGAATTCCATCCATAATGAAAAGGTGAAATTTTGGGCACCACATCTGAAGCTAAATTCCACCATAGAAACATGTTAATTACATGATCCAATGCAGACTGAGGAGAATATTCCATGGAACAATTGTATATATTTTGCTCATCTATAGTCAGAGGGATAGCCTGGAGCCATGGTGCCCGGAGCAAGTGTATGTTGTTGCACCATCCCCCTTCCATTTTGGTGGGGGTGATAGTAGTGACCTTTAGTTGTACCAGCTTTTCTCAAACATTTTCAGCATGCCCCCTTGCACGCCAACATGCACCCTCATGTACACCAACATGCCCACATATTCTCCCCTGCACAACAACATGAGTCTGGGCACCCCCTGCACAACAACATAACACTCCTACACAACAACATGCCCCCACTAAACACCACACATGTCCCCTTCCTGTACAACAGCATGCCCCCACTACACACCCACGTGCCCCCTTCCTGCTCAACACCCATACCCCCACTACCCACCACACATGTCCCCTTCCTACACAACAGCATGCCCCCTCTACACACCACACGTCCCCTTCCTACACAACAGCATGCCCCCACTACACACCACACATGTCCCCTTCCTACACAACCGCATGCCCAAACTACACACCACACATGTCCCCTTCCTGCACAACAGCATGCCCCCTCTACACACCACACATGTCCCCTTCCTGCACAACAGCATGCCCCCTCTACACACCACACATGTCCCCTTCCTACACAACAGCATGCCCCCACTACACACCACACATGTCCCCTTCCTACACAACCGCATGCCCAAACTACACACCACACATGTCCCCTTCCTGCACAACAGCATGCCCCCTCTACACACCACACATGCCCCCTTCCTGCACAACACCTATACCTCCACTACACACCGCACATGTCCCCTTCCTACACAACAGCATGCCTAAACTACACACCACACATGTCCCCTTCCTACAAAACAGCATGCCCCCACTACACACCACACATGTCCCCTTCCTGCACTAGAGCATGCCCCCTCTACACATCACACATGTCCCCTTCCTGCATACCACCCATACCCAGGGCCGGCGCTACCACTAGGCAAACTTAGGCAGCTGCCTAAGAGTGCAGGGCGCCGCTGTATTGACGTGTAGTGTGGACCACACATGAGTGCAGTCTGCACTACACTACTAGGAACAAACACACAGCCGCCGGCGCCAGCAGCTGTGTGTTTGTTTTAGCAGTTGATGAGAGTCAGACAGACTTTCATTGGCTGCTGCGCCCACTGCCGGAGCCGGGCTGGAGCTCACTCATTAGCTCCATTTTCCAGCTCCCGCAGTGAGTGATGGGAGAGACATCATGACGTCTCTCCCATCATGCAGAGCGGGCCGGCCCGGGGGAAAGAGGAGCAGACGCTTCCGTGTTTGTCTGTCTGGGATTACTGCTGTGGGGGGGGGGGGGGGGCTACTACTGGGGGCACTGCTGGGGGGGCTACTACTGGGGCCACTGCTAGGGGGGGATGGGACTACTACTGTGTCCCGGGTGGGCGGGGGGAGGGGGAACACAAGGCTGAAGAAATGCCTAGGGTGCCAAGAAACCTTGCACCGACTCTGCCCATACCTCCACTACTCACCACACATACACCCCTGCACATTACCCATGCCTCCACTACACACCACCCATACCTCCCTGCACCAGGGTAGCCCGCACATTCAACTTTTTAATTACCTGATTTTCCTGGAGTGCTGTGAGAAGTTGTGAAGTTCCAAAACACAAGATCCATTTGCAAAATAGAGTTGTGTTGGCTGCATATACATCAGCAAATTACTTTTGAATAAGAAATAGAAATGTATAAATGAACTGCACTGCTACAGTGTAGTTAGAGGGGAAACCATATCAAGGTTTCACCCTTACTAACTTCAATACAAAGCAGACAATCTTGGTGAAGCCATTCTTTATTGATTACTTGATCGTTTTTACCTACTTGTGTTTAGTTTGCTGTATTTATAATTTTACAAGTGCACTACAGGTTTATGTGCACCTTATAACAGGGAATGCTAGACTATTAGTTCAACAAAAACAGTTAAGGCATGCTAGGGCTTACTCTGACAACTATATCCAGCAAAAATACCAATATTACTTATCAATTTAAAGCTTATTACCCCCATCCTCACTGTCCCTGGGATGCTTGGGAGGAGTCACAGGGGTCTATTCATGAAGTAGAGAAGAGCCCTCCTTAGCTTAAATCAGGGCTCTTCTCTGCTTCATGCTATTCATGGAGCTAGTTTACCGTGGAAAAGTGTATTACTTCTCCAGCGGCACCCCCGCTCCATGCCTGCATCGCATCACCATACTATTGTATTGCGATTCATGAAGGAATGGAAAGCTCAGCTTTCCATTCCTCTCCTGTGGTACAGATATCTGAGGATGGCGTAATCTGTACCACAAGGCGAACAGTGCAGGGAAGCTGCATACTTTCCTGCAGTCTGCCCAGCGCTGGCTCCACCCCCTTTTCCCAGCATCCATTGCAGCAGTCTGACGTGACCTGCTGCTCTCAGATGCCGGGGCATGCGCAGCGAGGAGCAGGCATATCGGGCTCCCGATATGTCTGTCTTTTCACTGTGTACAGTCATCGTGGAGGGGCCAGATCGCTCCCGAAGATGCCGGACAGGTAAGTGTACATGAATGGTTACTAAACATCACTATATATCGCATCGATGTGATGTGATATATAGTGATATCTTTTAGTAGCCCTTTCATGTTCTACATGAATAGATCCCATAGTGCTATCCAGCATGGGGCTGTTTTATTCTGGAGGGGTGGGGGAGCCTATTTAAGAAGACCAATGTAGTGGAAAGCATAAGCATGAGCTCATACATTGGTTTTAAGTCTTTTGATCATCAGTAGATGCTTATACAATTTTCTCCCACTGGTTTGCACAATTTGAGCATTTAATGGAGAAAGCAAATTAACATTATCAAAGTAAAGTCCATAATAAAAAAAAAATGTCAGCCAATTAATCAGGGAAAGCAGTAATTATAGTATTTATTGTGTTTTTTAGGTTTAATATGTATACCTTGGTAACAAATGAGAATATACAATGTGCATAGCTCTGATAAAGCTTCTGTCATATAGTCAATACATAATTACGATAGTTCCGTAAATATAAGTGGGCTTAATTACCATGGAGACATCATGCCTCAAAGACTGTAGTCACATTATATGGCCATTACCTATGTCCACATAACAGTAATATATTTTGCAGCAAGTACAGTATAATATGTGTTTCCATCCACAGTGTGAAAGGTAATAAGACTATGGCTAACATTTACTACAACATTTTATAGAGAAAAAAATGGTAAGGTGGACTATCATGTTTAGAAGTGGAAAAAGAGTTATTCTGCATGTACAAATGTGCTTTCAATCACATTGATATTTGCAAAAAAAAACAAGGGGTTTATGTATCAAGCAGTGAAAAGCGTTGAGAAGTGGACCAGTGGAGAAGTTGCTTATAGCCAGTGGTGTAACTAGGGTATTTGGAGCCCAGGGCAAATTTGAAAAGGGAGCCCCCACCCAACACCCCGATATGTGCGCGCGCCTAAGGCGCGCAGGGGAAAAAATGGGCGTGGTCACTTAAAAATGGGGCGTGTCAACATGACACACCCCTTTATTTTCACGCTGAACATTCCTATCCATATGCACCTTAACCGCAGTAGTACCCCTTATACAGTACCGCCAGTATGGAATTGTGGTCCCTCTTATGCAGGCCCATAGTAGTGCCCCTTATACAGTATCCCCAGTAGTGGTCCCCCTTATACAGCCCCCAATTAGTTCCCCTTACTCAGTGCCCCCAGTAGTGGTCCCCCCAAATGCAGTGCCCTATGTAGTGTTCCCCCTTATGCAGTGCCCCCAGTAGCAGTCCCCACAATGCAGTGCACCCAGTAGTGGTATCCCCTTATGCAGTGCCCTTTATATAGTGCCCCCAGTAGTAGTCCCCCCTGCTATGCAGTGCCCTTTATATAGTGCTCCCAGCAGTAGTCCCCCCCCCCCCCATGCAGTTTTCCCGGTAGTGGTCCCCCTTATGCAGGCACCCAGTAGTGATCCCCCCTATATAGTGCCCCCTGTAGTGGTCCCCCCAGTGCAGTGCCCCTAGCAGTAAGCCCCTTATATAGTGCCCCCAGCAGTTGTATCCCCCCTCCCATGCAGTGCCCCCAGTAGTGGTCCCCCTGATGCAGGCCCCCAGTAGTGACCCCCTATCCAGTGCCCCCTGTAGTGGTCCTTCCTATTATTGCCCCCAGTTGTGGTCCCCCCAGTGCAGTGCCCCTAGTAGTAAGCCCCTTTTATAATGCCCCCAGTAGTAGTTCCCCCCCCAAGTAGTGTTCCCCAGTTGAGGTTCCTCCTCCCGATTAAGTGCCCCCAGAAATAGCCCCCCCAGTAGAGGTCCTCCCAATAATGGTGCCCCCAGTAATAGCCCCCCCAGTAGAGGTCCTCCCAATAATGGTGCCCCCAGTAGTAGCCACCCCCCCGTTGTGCCCCCACCCCCAGTAGAGGTCCCCCCAGTAGTAGCCACCCCCCTCCCCCATTGTGCCCCCATTAGTGCAGGCAGGTTTTAAATAAAAATATACTTATACTTGGTAAAGAGAAAAAGGAGTTGGTAGTGCTGAGCGCACAAAAGAAGTAAATAGAAAGTTAAAATGTAACTTTTAATGGTTATTACCTAAAATAATCCCCAATTTGCGGGGAATAAACAGTGAAATATAAGGTTAAAATATTGATATCAAACAAAACATACATATATATTAAAATGGCAGATCCACTGAAGTGTTGTTGTGTAGAGTACCGTTGTGTTAAGAATCTATCAGAATAGCAATAATGTTAATAATATTCAATTCCTACTACTTTGGATGCTATGATGACTGGGTGGTCAGATATTGTCTCCCTATTGCTGAAATATTATTATTTACACCTCTCAATCAAGAAATCTAACCAATATATAAATATATTTATCTCGAATCTACACCAAATTACCAATATAATCTTGTACTTGGTGGTGTCAGATAAATATAAATAGTATTGTTAATATAATAATTATTGGTTATATCCACAGTTCTCAATTCATGATGGTGCAATTAATTCGCTGCTGCTGATTAGGTTTATCACTAGATAAAAAGCGATTTAAATGCTGCTATATATCGGACCTCAGTGATGTATATTATCACTATTAGCATCTAGTATTGAATTTGAATATTCATGGTACAGCCTTGAGAAAGCTGCTCACAGTGAAACGCGCGCGTCGGCGTCACTTGATTGAGAGGTGTAAATAATAATATTTCAGCAATAGGGAGACAATATCTGACCACCCAGTCATCATAGCATCCAAAGTAGTAGGAATTTAATATTATTAACATTATTGCTATTCTGATAGATTCTTAACACAACGGTACTCTACACAACAACACTTCAGTGGATCTGCCATTTTAATATATATGTATGTTTTGTTTGATATCAATATTTTAACCTTATATTTCACTGTTTATTCCCCGCAAATTGGGGATTATTTTAGGTAATAACCATTAAAAGTTACATTTTAACTTTCTATTTACTTCTTTTGTGCGCCCAGCACTACCAACTCCTTTTTCTCTTTACCAAGTATAAGCTTCAATTTAGTTGGACAGGGCTGCACCCCCGTGAACTTATTCAACAATGTATTAATCATATATAGGGGTTTCCAATTTAATTTACAGCACAGAGTGCAGATATATTCCTTTCCCCCTTTCCCCTTTTTCATATGACTATAAAAATATACTTACCTGAATCCACGCTGCAGCTCTGGACCGCGACACCACTCCCGCCGCCCGCCAGTCCTCCCGGGCTGGCGCTCTCAGCATTATGGGAGAGACGTCATGATGTCATGACGTCTGTCCCATTACCCACTGCAGTAGCCGGACGGAAGTCCGGCTCTTGCAGTGGGTGCTGCAGCAGTCAATGAGAATCTATCTGACTCTCATTGGCTACTGTTTAACAAACTCATCGCTCCCAGCGCTGGCGGCGATGCGTGTGTTATGCGTGTGTTATGCACATAGGTTGTTTATCTACATAAGTAGTTGCTGATACTGGTTTTACAATGCCACACTACCAATATCTGGTGACTTTACAATGCCACACTACCAATATCTGGTGACTTTACAATGCCACACTACCAATATCTAGTGACTTTACAATGCCACACTACCAATATCTAGTGACTTTACAATACTACACTACCAATATCTGGTGACTTTACAATACTACACTACCAATATCTGGTGACTTTACAATACTACACTACCAATATCTGGTGACTTTACAATACTACACTACCAATATCTGGTGACTTTACAATGCCACACTACCAATATCTAGTGACTTTACAATGCCACACTACCAATATCTGGTGACTTTACAATACTACACTACCAATATCTGGTGACTTTACAATGCAGATTCCAAATACTTAGTTGTATTGCAATTCTGTCACCAAAATATCTAGGGGCGTATTTATTATGGATTGCATTTTAGCTCTGATCAGCAGTGCTTTGTTTCTTAAAAAAATGGTACTGGTAATTTGAAATAAAAACTGTAAATGAAACTAAAGGTTATGTAAATGTGTAGCTAAGAGGATACAAGGATAAATGCACCTAAAGATCGCATTAGCTATTAGGAGGCAAACTCTGATAGGCAGGGTCATTGAAACCTGGGCCAGGCCTGGGTAAGGGGGGAGAGGGGGGGGGGGCAAATAGTGTTGTTTAAAACTTGTAGAAAAGCACTGAGACCTCAATTTACATACTTTATGCTGTACCACAAAATATTATATTTCTACTTCAGGGTCCATAGGGTATCCACAGGATACCTTAGGGTATAGGTGTGACGTCAGTCATCGGGCACCATAGAGTTAAGCTTTCAGCCTCCCAGGATGCACTAGGGTCCCCCTCCTATACCCCGCCCCCCAGCCAAGGCACCTCAGTTTAGTTTGGTGCCCGGCCGGAGTCGGGTGCACCTGTTGGAGTGGGGGCTAGAAGAGCCCCTGAAGCTTTTCTGCATGCAGCTGTGGCTGCACATCTGGATGTACAGCATGGACAGTCAGTTCTGACGTCCATGCTGTCTTCCCTACACCCCCGCCGGTACCAGAACGCCGGTACCGATCCGAGGATGCTGGTGAGCATCTGGGGTCACAGCTAGCGGTGACCCCAGATGTTCCGGACCATGGCCGGATTCAAGGGGGACAGCAAGGTAAGCAGCGGGGTCTCGCGGTGGGTCCCCGCTGTTACATGGTCCAGAGTCCCCAGGCAGGGGGCTCTCTGGGGACTGGCTGCAGCGTGGAGCCAGGTATGTAATCTGCGCTTCCACTACCCCCCTGGGACAGCGGACTGCAGCAGAGCGGCAGCGCTGCGGCATCCCGGGGGTTAAATGCATGCCAGGGGAGCGCGCCTTCCCTGTCTCACAGCCGGCGCCTCCCCCGCTGCACACAGCCCTCTCTGCACACTGCCGACTGGTCCTGTGGCAGCGCTCCTCCCCCAGGCCAGCCTCCTCTCTGCTCCTCGGCGACCATCTTCCTGAACGCATGGTGAACGCTGCTGGAAGCACTGGACGGAAGCATCGTGGTCTGGGACCCACGCATACCTCTCCTCCGCTGTGGTCAGGTCTGTGTATGCAGCGCTGTGTCCTACCAGACCCTGTGTCTGCGTAGTTGAGTGATCAGCGCTGTTAGTGCAGGAATTGATTTTCTTTGCATTGTATGTGACTGTGCTAGCGCTGCTGCCTGTAACTTCTATTCTGACTGTCAGCTTTATTCCTGTCCCTGTCCTTTCTGCTAAGCCCTTGCGGTGCGGTGCTGCAGGGTGGTCTCTCGCCTATTTAATATATAATTGGTGAGAGGGGTCACATACTTGGTACCATCATGTCTGAAAGTGATTTTCCTCTCCGGCTACAGTGTACTACATGTAAAGTACCGTTAGCGGAGGGGGAGGGTAGCGCGGAGGGCCTCTGCCGGCAGTGTTTGTCAATGGCATGGCCTATTACGGTTACAGCACCGGTACAGGAGCCGCCCTGGGCTTGTTTCGCTCAGGCCCTTACGACCTTAGTAGGCCAGTTAGCTCCACAGCCCACGTTTACGCAGATGGGTTTGTCCCAGCAGTCAGTGGTGTCATCACCCATGCAGGGTTTCCCAAGACAATTGGTGGTACCCCGCAGTCTCCCTATTTCCCCCCTCCCGGTTTCTCCGGAGCCGGCGTGGGTTAACTCCCTGACGAGTTCTGTACAGCACTTGTCGGATGTGTTGCAAGGGGGGTCTGTGATGCGGCCACATAAACGGCCGGTGGCGTCTCTGTCGGCTCCTTATGAGGATGACGAGGGGACGTCTGATGATGTGAAGATTCTGGATCCTTACGATCAGGAACCTCTCCATACTAAGGATGCTGACGCTAGGTCCAAGGTATATATTCCTGGCCTTATTCGGGCAGTCCGTACAGCCTTGGTGATTGAGGACGAAGTTCCCCCAGCGGACCATTTAGAGGAGGCGTGGAAACAGCCTGGCAAACGATACCAGCCGCAGAGGCGCCTGGCGGTGGCTTATCCGTTCGCGGATAATTATTTTGCTAAGTGGGAATCCCCTCCACAGGTGGATTCTCACGTGACCCGTCTTGTCCGTAGTGCCACATTGCCGATGCCATCCATGTCCTCCCTTAAGGATGCTATGGACCGCAAGGTGGAGATCTGCCTGAAGTCCACTTATTCCCTTGCGGGGGCGGGGGGCAGCACGGCCGGCTATGGCCATTTGCTGGTTTGCCAGAGCGATGGAGCGCTGGGCGGATTCATTAGAGGCGTCTTTTGATTCCGACTGTCCGGCCGATCAGGCGGAGTTGATTGGTAATCTCCGTGATTCGCCCACTTTTATCAACGAGACGGCCTTGGACATTAGTACCCTGGTGTCTCGAATTTCTTCAGCAGCGGTGGCTGCTTGTCGCACCTTGTGGTTGCGATCCTGGAAGGCGGACGCTGATTCCAAAAAGGGTTTGGAGGTGTTGCCATTTAACGGAGAAGTTCTCTTCGGTCCGGACCTGGACAAGATTGTGGCCACGCTGGCGGCAGCCAAATCGACATGTCTCCCGTCGGCCGCTGCTCCTTCTGGTTCTGGACCATCGTCCTTTCGGTCTTATAGGGCCCAGGGCAGGCCCAAACCACAGTCTTTTCCTCGACAGGCTGGTCCTAAGAAATCGGCCAAGCCCCAGAAGCAGGCATGGAGTACCAGACGTCCGGCCCCTAAGCCAGATGACAAGCCTGCAGCCTGACTGTCCGGGCCTCCCTTTGGGAGATCACAAAGTGGAAGGCCGTCTGCTGCAGTTCACCCGGTGTTGGTCGGTTACCACGACAGACACTTGGGTTCTCGAGGTGGTCTCCCATGGGTACGCCCTCTCTTTCCTGCACAGACCCCCGGCTCGATTCTTCACCACGGGACTACCATCAGACTGGAACAAGGCCACAGAGCTGTGGAAGGTCTTGCACACTATGCTCCAGGCTGGAGTTATAGTGCCTGTTCCATTCTCCCAGAGGGGCCAGGGTTTCTATTCAAATCTTTTTTTGGTGCAGAAACCCAATGGGTCGTATCATCCGATTCTAAACCTCAAAGCTCTCAACAAGTCTTTGCGGGTGCTGAAGTTTCGGATGGAGACCCTACGGTCCATCATTCTGGCGCTGGAACCTGGGGACTACATGGTGTCATTGGACATACAGGACGCTTACCTGCATGTCCCTATTCTTTCGCGCCATCAACAGTTCCTCAGGTTTGCAATCCGCAGCGACCACTTCCAGTTTCGGGCGTTACCTTTTGGCCTGGCGACAGCACTGCTTGTGTTCACCAAGGTGATGGCGGTCATGGCGGCTTCTCTGCGGCTGCAGTGAGTCCGCATGTTGCCGTACTTGGACAACCTTTTATTAGTGGCAGGATCTCCAGAGCTCCTTCTACGCCACTTGGACCTGACCATTGCGCTACTGCAACGGCACGTCTGGTTAATAAACTGGCAGAAGTCCACTCTAATCCCGTTTCAGCGGATTCTGCACCTCGGAGCCTTATTGGACTTGGGACAGCAAAGGATCTTCGTGACGGAGGAAAAGATCTCTGCTTTACAGTCAAGGGTGCGCAGTTGTCTGCACAGCCGCCGGGTGTCTCTACACTCGGCGATGAGGTTACTGGGCTCCATGGTGTCGGTGTTCGACATGGTGGAATATGCCCAGTTTCACTCCAGACCTCTGCAGCACCTGATCCTGTCCAAGTGGAACGGGCTGCCTCAGTCTCTGAAGTCCCAGACGATTGTGCTCACCCCGGAGGTTCGCCTGTCCCTTGCCTGGTGGTTACAGACGACCCATCTCAGCAAGGGACGTCCATTCTGGGTTCCAAATTGGGTCCTGTTGACAACGGATGCCAGTCTTCGGGGCTGGGGAGCAGTTTCGGGTCCACACTTGTTCCAGGGCAGGTGGACACCGACAGAAGCGGAGCTTCCAATAAATATCTTGGAACTCCGTGCGGTCTTCAATGCTCTCCAGCAGGCACATCGGGTTCTCCAGGGTCATCCAGTGCAGGTCCAGTTGGACAACGCTACCACCGTGGCCTACATAAACAGGCAAGGAGGAACCCGAAGTCGGGCGGCTCTCGTAGAGGTCTCTCAGATCCTGGTATGGGCGGAGCGCTATCTTCCGGCCATATCAGCGGTCTTCATCCCGGGAGTGCTAAATTGGGAGGCGGACTTTCTAAGTCGCCTGGACGTTCATCCGGGGGAATGGTCCCTGCACCCGGACGTCTTTCAACTGCTGGTGGACAGATGGGGTCTTCCAGAGATCGACCTCATGGCGTCCCGGCACAACAACAAGTTGCCGGTGTACGGGTCTCACACAAGAGACGAAGGGGCGTCTCTGGTGGATGCTCTGTCCATCCGGTGGACGTTCCGGTGCGCATACCTGTTTCCTTCCACGGGTAATCCGGAAATTCAAACAGGAAGGAGGGACGCTCCTGGTGATAGCTCCCGCGTGGCCCAGACGGCACTGGTTCTCAGACGTTCAGGGTCTGTCCGTAGACAGTCCTCTGCGGTTGCCGCTACGACCGGACCTTCTGTCATAGGGCCCTTGTCTTCACCCGGACCTGACTCGGCTGTCTTTGACGGCGTGGCGTTGAGACAGCCATGCTGAAGTCCAGGGGTTTTTCCAGCTCTGTAGTGCGTACCATGTTACGAGCTCGGAAACCGTCTTCCGCAAGGATATACCATCGCGTGTGGCATACGTTCTTCCAGAGGTTATGCACCGCGGGAGTTTCGTCTGTCTAGGATACTCGCCTTCCTACAAGTGGGACTAGATCATGGGCTTCGCCTTGCTTCTTTGAAGGTACAGGTTTCGGCCCTGTCTCTCTGGTTTCACCGTAGGATTGCTACAATCCCGGATGTGCGCACCTTTATGCAAGTCTGTTCTCCGCATTCAGCCGCCCTTTGTTCCACCTGTGGCGCCTTGGGATTTGGCTGTGGTCCTGAGGGCTCTCCAGGGACCGCCGTTTGAACCACTGGGCTCAGTGGATCTTAAATGGCTAACAGCTAAGACTGTTTGTTTTCCTTCTGGCCATAGCTTCGGCTAGACGTGTTTCTGATTTAGGGGCTCTCTTGTAGACCCCCTTTCTTGATTTTTCATGGGAATAGGGCAGTGCTACGCACTCGTCCTGAGTTTCTTCCCAAAGTTGTTTCCCAGTTTCATTTTAACAAGGAAATCGTTGTTCCGGCCTTTAACTCACTTGGCCTTTCCGTGAGTGAGGCCTCTTTGGATGTTGTGCGGGCCTTAAGGACTTATGTTGACCGCACTTCTTTGTTTAGGAAGTCGGACGCCTTGGTTGTCCTCTATGGCTTCCGTAAAAAGGGTTGGCCTGCTTCAAAGCAAACTTTGGCAGCCTGGATCCGTATGGCAATTTCTGAAGCTTATCTTCATGAAGGCCTGCCGGTTCCTCCTTCTGTGAAGGCTCATTCCACTAGGTCTGTGGGTCCTTCGTGGGCAGCTCGACGTGGTGCCTCTGCAGTCCAGATCTGCAAGGCTGCTACGTGGTCCTCTGTCCATACCTTCGTGAGGTATTACAGGTTTGACACCTTCGCCTCTAAAGATGCTTCCTTCGAGGCAGCGGATTCTCCTTTCAGCACAGGAGCGTCCCCACCCTTAAAGGATACTGCTTTGGGACATCCCCAAGGTATCCTGTGGATACCCTATGGACCCTGAAGTAGAAAATATGAGATATGGTAAGAACTTACCTTTGTTATCTCTATTTCTACGAAGTCCATAGGGTTCCACAGGACTCCCGCCCTGTCGCACCTGTGCTGCAGATGGGCTTTGCTCTGGTCACCGGTTTTTCCGTCTCCCTCTGGTGAGAATGTGATTCTTGTGTGTGTCCAGATCTTTTTTCTCTCTCTTCCTTCTCCTCCTCCGGCCTATGACTTGGTAACTAACTGAGGTGCCTTGGCTCGGGGGCGGGGTATAGGAGGGGGACCCTAGTGCATCCTGGGAGGCTGAAAGCTTAACTCTATGGTGCCCGATGACTGACGTCACACCTATACCCTAAGGTATCCTGTGGAACCCTATGGACTTCGTAGAAATAGAGATAACAAAGGTAAGTTCTTACCATATCTCATATTTTTAATGTGCTGAAACATACCTGCTTGCTATAATTTTTCCACCATTAATAAAAAATGCAACACATTTGACACCTTTTAAGAACCTCCAGTACTTTCTTTATGGCCACTAACTGCTTCTATATGGTCCTGCTATTGTAGTTGTCACTTTTTGGGGGTCCAGGATGATTTCTTCATTTTTTCATGCATTTCTGCCAGGTAAATTTGTGTAGAAAAGTCACTGCGAGTACTACGAATCTGCATTTCTATTTGAATCTTGCATTTGACAGGTGCACTCATAGCTGCAATTTATGTGAGTTTCCTGATAAGAGTTTGTATTTGCAAACCAGAATCTGATTGAATTGACCCATAGAGTTAACATATATAAAATGCTATATTCTTACTTTTGTAAAAGTGAAATCATAGCTGCCCTAATATAGTATGTAACATATGCCATAATTGGGGAAATGGTTTGAATTTTCACAAAATATATTGACGTTTGGGCCAAGAGACTCTATACAGTACTTTTGCTATAAAACTCAAATGAACAACATATGCTAAGAACTTGATGTTTTGTTTTTAGTAGTTGTCATGGCGACAGGTCAGTTTAACATGCAATAAAAATAAATCTATCAGATTTTATATTTGTGTAGTCTCCAGAACAATCTGGCATTTAATATTGGCTCTTTGCCTAATTTCAGATGTTCCAATAGGCTATTCATATTTACTATCACAGATTTTGCCTGAAGACAGATATGTTTGAAATGTTTGCACTCACTCACATAGCGGGATAATGTATTGTTTTCTTGGTCCAAGAAATAGATTAAATTATTTTACAGATCTCAGGAGGTGCAGTAAAAGAATGCTCTGTAGTTCACATTCATGTAATGTAGTTATATTCTAATGTACCTATATATGGAAAAACAAAATGCACTATGGGGATGATTCAGGGATGATCACTGATGCAGCCGCAACTTCTTCTTTTGCTGCAGCATAACTGCATCTTTATGCTAATGCCACAGGCGATGGGATTCATATAGAGATGCCCACTGGCTGCAGCGCTAATCTGCCACTGTGCGCATTAAGATGCACTATCGGTCGCACCAATGAAGATTGCACCATCTCTATGAAGGTGCAGAATCTCTGTGAGCATGGCCGTCAGTATCAGTGCAACTGTGGCAATAGATGCATTCGCTGACAGAGACAGGCCCATGACACGCCCACATCTGACTAGCCGACCCCCTGTTACTATCCATAAACGCCCACTGAAATCTATGCAATCAAATTTGTTCTGCGGCTCATGGCGGTAACCATTGGGATGCATGCGCAGGGGTGCAGTTCCTGCTGCCGTGCAGGTGTACTCTCATGGCTTACCTGGTGTCGCACCCACGGACCTTCTGGCCGTATTGTAAACAGATGGTCCTTGTCCCAGACACAATGACCTAGCAGGAAGGAGATGATGTGAGAGCCACCCTTCCTCAACGAAGACCGATACGCCCTACCGGAGTGAAGATCATCATTGATTGATCATCACTGACACCTGAGATCCCAAGTTTCACCTATAGGCACTCATGCCCCAGGTGAACACTTGACCTTGCACCGGAGTGCAAGGTCCACTGTACGCCCTGAAGGAAAAACAACAGGAAGAGACAAACAGACAATAAGAGACAGTACACACAGATGTTTCTCACTGTGTCCACTCTTGATCTTCATCCGCCCACTTGCATACAGATCCCTGTATAGAGAACACAACAGCCGTGCAGGGCTTAAACCTAACTTAAGTGTGTCACGCCACTACACTAACTACAACAACATCACCCTCAACCTACTGTATGTGTAGTGCGGCACAACACTTAACATAAGACAATTTTAACATTTGCCCTTCACGGAACAACCACAATGACAAATGGGTACTTACACAAGAGCAAACCACGATACTGTCCGTTTAAGTGTTTGCTACCTGCCTAACTAGAACTGTCCAGCTCCTCTTCTAGCTTGACTAAATCATTGCTTTGGTGGGAGCCTGACAACACTCCACAGGGTATCAATTGTTTATGGGTGCAGGGAGCTGGGGCCACTCCTCCCCACACGGTATACAACCAGAGGGGGGAAGCCGCAGAGCTGATGACACCTCTCTGATATATATATTTATGCAGTGGCCCACCTACCGAATTGTTATTTTAGTGACCTGGGCCTACTGCCCAGTCACTCTCTAGGGCTCAGTGCCCTATTTTACCAGTGGTCTGGCCTAATGCCCAGACCCACTCACAATGGGCCTGCCTAACTGTGGGGCTCACCTAGAAGCCTGTGCCTAATGCCCAGGGCCACTTTATACCTTTAGGGATGGGCATGGATTGACTGCCTGCCTACTTACTCAATTAGTGACCTAATACCCAGGTCACTCACACCTAAATTGGGATGGCAATTACCTTCTATTGGACCTAGTGCCCGCCTATCAGTGGCACATATAGTGTCCTAGGCCTAATACCCAGAACACTATATCTTGGGCATGGGCCTAATGCCCGCCCAATGATGGCACAGGCTGGAGGCATGACTTTACCTCAATAGCCCTAGTGCCCGACACCTGGTGGTTTACAGAGGGGTTAATGGTAGGCTTCATGGAGGGCCTACCTGTCTGGTGAGAGAAGCTATGGGGGGGAGCTTCGTTAGCTCTTTTACATTCCACCCCTGCAGCCACCTCCAGTCCTCAGGCGCATTCTTCTGCCGCTGGCCAGCGGGGGAGCCTCTTCCTTTCTTCCTCCAGCCGGCGGCGCCGCCGAGCTTCTCTATTCATTGTGGCATCTTCAGGCCTTTTCCGCGGCCACAGGAGCTGCTGCCGTGACATCTTCCCTCCACCGCTGAACTGGCTCTTCTGCCCGGCAGCATCTGATGTCAGGCGCTGTGGGCAGGACCAGCAATGATGCAGCTCACCACGATTGGCTCACCACAGTCTCTTCCTATTGGCTGCTGGTCCACGAGCCGCGATTGGCTCATGACCGGCGCCAAATTCAAATAGCCCCTTCATCAAGCCTATATGGCAGTGAGCTACAGTAAGCTTGTACCCTGGACCAAGTCGTGCCCTGCACGGCTGTTGCTGGACCGATGCTGGGGACAAACACACTGCAGGGAACACATCTCTTTTGCCTGCCCCTGCACTTCTGGCACTAGGATCGGACACAGCACTGGCTACTGCCTGTATCCCCACACAGATGCATGTGCAGACTGAAAACTTTGCCCGCTTGTGTGCGGCATCAACACTGTAACCACCTCTGAATCAGGCCCTAACTGTTCTATTGAGATTTCAATGAATATATAAAAATGTGCTGAGAGAGTCACTCAGGCCATGATTTACTACTCTCTGCAGTGTTGTTGTCAGAAAGAAATAGCAACAGCACTAGAAAAGGAAGGACCCTTTTGTATGGATACTGCTTCAGAATGTGTAATAATAATATTCCATAAAATGTAACTTTTAAAGAAGAAATAATTTAAAAAAGGTTAAACCACACTCAAAAACGTATTACTAAACAAGGCATGTGCCCAGCAATAAATTAATACATTACAGTACAATATATAGAGACATATGTCAAATGCAAAACACCTACTTAGTAAGAAATTTTGCGTAGGTGTCCCCAAATAAAGGGGGTTAGGCTGAAGTTAAAGTCAAAATTACCCGGCTGGGTATAAGGTAGTATAGTTAATACATTATATGATTTGTTATCAAATCTTTATAACCCATCAGGGTTTTATTTAAGAAAAGCAAAGGAAGCTGTGTAGTCCGCTGAGGTATCTTAAATCTCCAAATATATGAAACTATGCAAACATGTATATCTAAGATCTATTAGTAAATATAATCTGTGGTTGCCAGCTGTCAAAGTGCAAAATAATTCATCAAATCATGCTGATTGACATCTATATTTCTATGAGAAAAGTGTTTTAGTTTGTTGTTACTTGTAATACACTAAACCGGCAGCATACAAAAGTATGATGAGAGCTGTTTTACACGAAAAGCATTACTTGTTTTAAAAATAGTGCTTCATCGGATCCAATATAGGGAAACATGATGTATAGCACTTTTCTGTCAGCTAAGAGAAAATAAACAAAATGAAAAAGAATAAAATAAATAAAAATGTGTGTGTATATATATGTATGTATATGTATGTATATATGTGTATATATGTGTGTGTGTGTATATGTATATATATATAATATGTATCGGAAGTGTGGATGCCTCTGTGCTTCCAAAACCACTCTGTGTGTGTGTTGATAGTAAAAGAGAGGAAAGTGTGTGAGTTAGCGCTGCTGAAAACCCCCCAGGACCGACTATGTACCCTGAGGCAGTGGACAGGCAGCCGGAGGTTCAGGATAACTGTGATCACAGATGGAAGAAAGTTGTCACCTCTGCTGTCCGTGTCTAAGTTAACCGGAGTGATCCTTGATGCATGACATTGCAGGGCATCACTACTGGACCGGATGAGAGGGTGACTAGTGGAGGGGGAGATGCCTGTGTGGTAGAATAAATGTGGTGTCTGCAGAGATCTCCGATACCATGTGGATGCCCGTCAGCGCTGACGGGAGAACCAACTGGATGTGCATTTCACCCTAAGGAAATGGACTTGTTAACCAGTATCAGCCTGAATCAGCTGTTGCAGAGGTCTGAGCTTATATTTAAACAAATTAAAGTTCTTTTTAAGGGTCTCTCTTTTTTTCTCCAACAAAACATTTTAACAGATTTAGTTGGGAGAAAAACCTACGACTTTTTGGTAGGAAATTACTTCTTACTAAATTCCATGCCAACAAGCCTACACACTTGAAGGACAATTCCAAAATGTCCTCTTCCAGTGATGAGTCTCCTACCATGAGGAACACTAGTGCCACTGGGTTGACTAAACTCTCTGATATCACGGAAAATGATTGGGAGGCAATATCCATCTTGGAATATTTATAATTTGAATCAGGAATTCCATCCAGGACAACTGGTAAATTACCCATATGTATGGAAAATCCAACTATTTCTCTCAGGATAACATCTGCCTGGAGGTTCGGGTATTTATGACTCTAGTGTCCAAAGACTTGGACAAACTATACATCAAGAAATGGAGGAGAACCCATAAAATTACAAATGTGAGTCCCCAGGAGAGGAAAGCATTAGAAGATATAAAAAGCTGGGATGATGTAGTCCTGAAACCCTTTGACAATGGAGGGAATATTGTCATTTGGCCAAAGGACTCATATAACAAAGAAGAATATAAAAAGCTGGAAAGCAGTAATTGCTATAAGAGAGTCCTATTCAATCCCACTGACAATTTTGTGATCTATTACACCAGGATCATTGATAAAGGACTCAAATAAGGTATCATCAACAAAGCAGAATATGACTTCCTCAAAGTACACAACCCAACCTTTTACCTCCTTCCGAAGGTTCACCTGCAAGAATCACCTGGCAGACCCATTGCATCTGGGATAGGGGGAGCCCTAGAAAATGTGAGTAACTTCCTTGACACACAGTTGAGATAACATGTACTTGAGCTACCATCATACATTAAGGACACGGCTGATGTCCTAAGGAAGTTGCATGGTATCAAACTAGAGGATAATCATTTTCTTGTGAGTTTGGATGTAGAAGCGCTATACACTAACATCAACCATGAACAGGGTAGCAATGCCATAAAATATTTCCTGATCTTGGAGGAATCCAATGAATTTCATAAGTTCCTTTTAGAACTTCTACTCTGCATTCTACATTTCAATTATTTTACATTTGATGATAAATTTTATGAACAATGCTATGAACAGCCATGGGAGCTACCTGTGTTCCGACTTACGCCAACCTGTTCTTGGGCTGGTGGGAGAGGGAATACATCTTCTGTGAAAAAAAATTCTCTTTACACTAGGGATGTGCAGGCTCGGTTCTACTCGGTTCCGTTCGTTTTTTTTCACCGAATCTTATTGGGTTTCAGCTGTCACGAGTTTTGGATAGCCAATAAGATTCGGTAAAAAAAAACGAACGGAACCGAGTAGAACCGAGCCTGCACATCCCTACTTTACACCAAAATCATCATATCTTGGCTGAGATCCATAGACAATGTATTCCTGATCTAGGAGGGTGATGTTGATTCTTTCAATAACTTTGTACGTGTTCTGAATAACAATGATGTCAATCTGAAGCTGACTTGTGACATCAATAAGGAGAAGATATCATATCTTGATCTACTCATATACAGAGGTACCACCAACCTAATCGAGACTTCACTGTACAAAAAGAACACTGCCACCAATAGTCTTATTCATGTCTCCAGTTCACATTTCCTGCCTACCTCAAGGAACGAGGATACAGTGGCGGATCCATAAAAAAGGCCAAAAGCCTCCTTGACCACACAGACAGAGAATCCATGATCTTCAGAAGGAAGGACTGAATAACTGATGAAAATACCACTATTCGATTAATAGGAGACTCCTGTAAAAAGTGGAGGACCATCCAAGATATAATACAAACTCATTAGCCAATACTACTCACAGATACAGACCTTGAGAAAAATCTACAGGACAGAGTGGCAATGAGTTGGCATGAACTTATTCATAGTCATTTTACCAAGAGACCTCCTAAGAAACTACTCAAAACAGGCACTTTCCCTTGTGGATCTTGCAAAGCTTATAAACATATACTGAAGAAGAACTCAATACAAGTATGGCAATAACATCTCTATTAAACAGTTCATGAACTGCCGTGCTATCAATGTAGTATATTGTATTAACTGTGATTGTAATAAACGTTATGTGGGAATGACAATACACATGCTGAAGGAAAGGGCACTAGAGCATATTGGATCAGTCAGGAATGCTGCCTCAGACCTGATTAAGAATAAACAAATCACAACCATGGCAAGACACTTCCACTTTGGACAGAAGAATACCTTTAATGATTTTAAGATTTTCGGTCTGGAGAGAATACACTTGAGATTAAGAGGCAGCAACATTACCACTGAACTTTTGAAGAAAGAAACTTCTTGGACTTTCAGACTTTGGCCCCTGCAGGCTTCAATTAGTACATCAATTACGGGGTATTACTTCCAACATGATTTTCCTCTGTATTCAAGTCATACCGAGGTATTTCCTCCAACATGATTTTCATCTGTATTCAAGTCATAATACTCTAATTTTTTTCTATCTTTTGTGAGGATATGGTTTCATGGTTATTTTACTTTATTCACCCCACTGTCTTATTATGTTATCTTAGTTATCTATTTCTGTCATTGCCACATACTGGCACTTTTTGTCCCTTTTTTTGTATATTTTGTCACCCACTCTTCCACACATCTATAATATTTAAAAAAAAAATATTTTCCATGTATCATGGGTCATGTCCTCATACCCATACTTTTTATAATCTTTATTTTTAATTTAATTTTATTTTTAATTTTTATTTTTTATTTTATTTCTGACTCCATATTTTTTTTGTTTTATCCTATTTGCAAATATTCTACACTCATATATATATATATATATATATATATATATATTTTAATTACATCTTCATGCTGCCCACTTTTTAGACTTATGGTTTTTTATCTCGCACAGTCCACTATCCCTTAGATTTCACTTTTCACCCACACACCATATATATATTTTTAAGTTTTTACTTTTTCACACATACAATACAAGATATATATTCATATATTTTTTTCTTACATATGCTACTTCTATTACATTCAAAAACATTAATATTATGTCTCTTCTTCCATTTTTTTGCTTAATCACACTAGTTGTACTTAATTTTTGTCCTGGGAGTGCTCCCTATGTATAGTTTATATCCTCTAGTTATAATTTTTATTTCACTAATGTGGACAACTATTTATGTTACTATTCCACTCACTATCAGCACCTAATATATAACCTCATATACTGTATTCTCTTGCTTACACTAAAGCCCTTTGTACTTTTAGACCTGGAGTCCAGTTATCTTTAACAATTATTTTCTTCTGCATCTCCATTAATACCCATTCATTTTTTCAATAGCAATACTACATGCTGCTTTTTCTTTTTTTCTTTCCCCCCCCTTTTTCCTCCCCCCATCTCTTTGTTATATTTTCCTTTATCAACATCTTTTAGATTTTTATGACATTTTATTCTATTAGATTTCTTCATTTATATACTGTACAACTCTTCATCTTTTATACATTTTTTTTTTTTAGTTTGACATTTTTTATACACTCTTTCGGTTATTTTCACTGACTCTTTTTACATACTACCAGTAGTATAATTTATTAATACCCTCCTTTATAATTATCATAGAAGCGGTTATCGCTTTTGGTCCTTTGAATGGTATATTTCATATATGTGAATTGCATCAGTCACTACCATTGATTTGTATTATATTCCATTTATTTAGAGCTTATTTGTTAGGCTCGTATTTCTAGTGTCCGGATTGGCCAGAGAAAATGCCCACTTTTTAGGGATGTACAGCGATTGGCCATCTGTCTAAATATAAGTTCAGACTTCTGCAACAGCTGATACTGGTGAACAAGCCCATTTCCTTAGGGTGAAACGCGAGTCCAGTTGGTTCTCCCGTCAGCACCGACGGTCATCCACACGGCATTGGAGATCTCCGCAGGCACCACATTTATTCTACTGTAATACCCCGACAGGTAGTGTAGGGTTTTTTAGTGATATTCAGGTATCTTATCAGAAGGAATAGATGGTCACACTCTGTGTCAGAGGTAAAGTCCCACTACAATAAATGATGGCGGCTGTTGTCAAATAAATTTCTATTTATTAACAATAGCAATCTCTCAAACTATTTAAAATGATGGCAAAAAAATACCATTAATGTATCATAACAGAAAATACATGCAGAAACAATTTCGTACAGATGACATACACTTGACAATTTAAGATTTATTTTACTGGAACTTTGCAGGATCTGCGGCTGTTCAACTGTAAATTTAGTGGGTTAAATCAGGACAATAGTTAAAGAGTTTAACACTTTAAATAATTGTACTACCAATTTGCAAAAGATAACCTGACTAAACAATTATATAACTTTACACTATGGTTGTTTATTTAACCTAAACTATAACCTTGTGTTTCAGTCAATTCAGTTCAAAAATGGCTGGACAGCTAGCTCTGTAAAGGTGGTGCACAGTTGACAAATTTGTAATCCTGTGCTCCTTGGATATGATCGGATACAAATAAATAGTTTTGGTAAGGCTTGAAGGATCCATATATTTGGAGCAATCAATGAAGAAGGTTATCCTTAGCAACAGTTGTGACTGGCTGATTTTACTAGGTGAGTCTGTCTGCTGGGTCTGGCAGTTATTAGCTGATTATGGCAACAAGCAGGCTGAAGACAATCACTTATTAATGAATAATTACTGTAGCTGCTCCTAATCTTATAGTTTCTCTAAAGATGGCTACAGCTACACTGGCAATAAGGGGCACTATAAGGTGAGGAAATGTAGGATCACTTGAATAGGCAGATATGTGTCACATTAAGATCTAACAGCAGGGTAATGAGGGAGTAATGGGAAGGTTTCTGGACTGCACACCCTGAATATATATAATTGGAGGTGCTACCTGATGAGACTAATTTGTAGGCACAAAAACAGACAAATCTCAGGTGCACAACTCCAAATTATTAATAATATATAAATGCAATACAATTTTGCAATCAATAGAGGTTTTTAGCATAATCTTGGCCAAGGTTATGGGCCTACCCACCATATCCAGGTAACCTCTGTAGGGTAGGTCCCTAACATACTATGATTCAAATCCAGAGTGCAGGACACCCCAAACTAGCCCAGCTAAGCTGCCCCAGGGCACCGCCATAGTAAGAAAAGTGCAGTGTGAAAGATAGTTAGGAGCAGCTACTGCTGCATATAAAGAATGAAAAAAAAAAAAGTGAGGTACATATATAATAAACAAACAGTGAAGGGTTAAAATGTGTCATAAAAGAAAAATGTGTTATGGTGGGTAGGCCCATAACCTTGGCCAAGATTATTAATAATTTGGAGTTGTGCACCTGAGATTTGTCTGTTTTTGTGCCTACAATTAGTCTCATCAGGTAGCACCTCCCATTATATATATTCAGGGTGTGCAGTCCAGAAACCTTCCCATATACTCCATTTAATGTGCTTTATTGCACACTTGAGGGAAAGGAGACACCCTCAGTCTGGATTAGCACCCCTACCTTATTGGTTTAAAAGCATGGAGTCTTGTAATGAATATGCACACTGGTATTAGGCACAATTCTAGGTAAGTCCTACAAGTTTTATATACTGTAGTGCAACTTTGGTTCATTTTTGGGGGATGGGGCCCCCTGGATTGCCTTTGTTGATCTGTTTCAGGGCACCACATTATAACACATTTTTCTTTTATGACACATTTTAACCCTTCACTGTTTGTTTATTATATATGTACCTCACTTTTTTTTTTCATTCTTTATATGCAGCAGTAGCTGCTCCTAACTATCTTTCATACTGCACTTTTCTTACTATGGCGGTGCCCTGGGGCAGCTTAGCTGGGCTAGTTTGGGGTGTCCTGCACTCTGGATTTGAATCATAGTATGTTAGGGACCTACCCTACAGAGGTTACCTGGATATGGTAGGTAGGCCCATAACCTTGGCCAAGATTATGCTAAAAACCTCTATTGATTGCAAAATTGTATTGCATTTATATATAATTAATAATTTGGAGTTGTGCACCTGAGATTTGTCTGTTTAATGAGGGAGTAATGCAGGGTAGTGCGTGATGTATTTACAGACCTCTCCTGAAGCTGGTTATCCAGAAATGGAAATCTCTCCATGGGGGAATCACCACCCTTTCCAATCAGCTCCTCTGTTTATTGTACCACCTCCTTCCCAGCAGGTTAGCTCAGGAAGGCTGGTTCCTCTGGTCCATCTCTGCCTCCCCTTGACTGTTGTCTAGAAGGCAGCAGGTGTCTCACTGGGCACTCTCTCCCAGCTCTGTTACCGGCAATTCAGAGCCGGCCACCACCACTCCACTAAGTCACCCAGCGCAGCTCTCACCAGGCCAAACGCTGCCACGGCACTGTTCAATGGATGGTGAGTGTCTATCCGTGTCCTGGATGCTTTTCTGCTAGGACCGTGGAGCTTGAGCAGCCAACTGTCATTTCCATTCAACTGTCTGTTCAGCCCGCATGCCCGCTTCTGCAGTTGCCCTCAATATCCACTGTCACTAATGCCAAACAGTGCAGAGCCGCATGCATATACATTACATTATATTTAGACACTAGGGCATACTAGCATAAGTAGTACTCCCAGTTTCTGGGGAACCACACTACCACACAGGTATCTCCCCTTCCACTTGTCACCCTCTCATCCGGTCCGGTAGTGATGCCCTGCAATGCCATGCATTAGGGATCACTCCGGTTAACTTGGACACGGACAGCAGAGGTGACGTCATCTTTTTTCCATCTGTGATCACTGTTATCCTGATCCTCTGGCTGCCTGTCCACTGCCTCAGGGCACATAGTTGGTCCTGGGGTTTTTTTCAGCAGTGGCCGGTAACACACACACTTTCCTCTCTTTTACTATCAACACACACAGAGTGGTTTTGGAAGCACAGAGACGTCTGTACTTCCGATACTTGTATATATACATATATTTTTTCATGTTTATTTTCTCTTAGCTGGCAGAAAAGTACTATACATCATGTTTCCCTATATTGGATCCGATGAAGCACTATTTTTGAAACAAGTAATGCTTTTCGTGTAAAACAGCTCTCATCATACTTTTGTATGCTGGCGGTTTAGTGTATTAATCAGCACGATTTGATGAATTATTTTGCACATTGACAGATTATATTTACTAATAGATCTTAGATATACAAGTTTCATATATTTGGAGATTTAAGATACCTGTTTTACAGATTTTTCTCAGCGGACTACAGAGCTTCCTTTGCTTTGCTTTTCTTAAATAAAACCCTGATGGGTTATAAAGATTTGTTAACAAATCATATAATGTATTAACTATACTACCTTATATGTAAATACCATTTCACCCAGCTGGGTATTTTTTACTTTAACTTCAGCCTAACCCCCTTTATTTGGGGACACATACGCAAAATATTTTATGAAGTAGGTGCTTTGCATTTGACATATGGCTCTATATGTTGTACTGTAATGTATTAATTTATTGCTGGGCACATGCCTTATTTAGCAATAAGTTTTTGAGTGTGGTTTAACCTTTTATAAATTATTTCTTCATTAAAAGTTACATTTTATGGAATATTATTATTACACATTCTGAAGCAGTGTCCATACAAAGGGTCCTTCCTTTTCTAGTGCTGTTGCTATTTCTTTCTGGTATCAACACTGCAGTGAGTACTTGGATCTACTGCTGCTTGACCCAGGGGAGCACCGCCAACTGTACTGATCCTATAGCTCAATATGTAGCTCTATTATTTCCTATATAAGTTGGTTTCAAAATATTTTTTTCCATACCATTTTTTATGATTTTCCTTTTCCTGTGCAGGATAAAACAACTTTTCTTCCATGATTTACTACTGTTAACATGTAGGCCTACACATGCATACCTCCCAACTGTCCTGGTTTGGATGAGGCAGTCCCTCTTTCTGGAACTGTTCTGCTGTCCCACCTGCGGGCCGCAGTGTCCAGTGGCGGGGGGGAAGTTGGGTGGAGCACACACTGCAGCTCTCCATAGCAGAGCAGCGGGTGAGTAGATGCCACAGTGTGGGGAGAGTCTGTGGGGGCAGCCCAGCATCCCCAGAGTGAAGAAATGAGGGGGGGGGGGGGTGCCATGGGGCCACACCCCTGCCACTAAGCCAAACCCTCTCTCTCGGGGCACGGTCGCTCCTACAGCCTGCAAGGTGTCCCAACTGCAGGAATTTAAATGTTGGGAGGTATGCACATGTAATAAAATAATGGCAACTACATAACCAGTTCCAAAAGAGTTAAAACTAATTACATTAAATATTGTTAACAAGATTTCAGTAGTGATTTTTCCACTTCTGCTGATATTATAGTTATGTGGAATACATTATTAATAATAATAATAATACAGTATAAGGTCAAGTATTATATTTAGATTTTAACAAGTGGTACTTTGTTTGTTTTATGCTAATATAAAATAAACTACAGTATGTTACTCTCTGTGTAGTTTGCTACCCTGTTAGGGGTTCTATTGTGTCAGGAGAAAGGCTCCAAAGGATTAATTATGCAACTTGTTTAAGATATGCTCCGTTAATTAATTCAGTTAAATATTTTGTGCAGTAGACATTGTAATTTTAGACTTTGGAGTAAAACTGACAATGAAACATTAATTACATATTCATTTAATTTAATATTTTAAAATTAACAGCTGCAAGTCATAATGAAAATATTTTGGGTACGTAACACAAATAACTTCACAGTTACATGCTCATAGGGCAAACATAAGACAAAAGCTTACCAAACCCAGTCAGTTCCATACTCAGGGCCTGAGTCAGATGGGTATCAGACTGCTCATCTCTACTAAGAATAGCACAGAAACATAACTACATGCCCGTGACACTCCTGTGACAATCCCATGAGACACATCTGTTGCAGCATTGCAGCCCCACAATGCCCATTTCACGCATTATGTTTGGAGAAAGGAGAACACTGCATTCCAGCATAAAAACCTCATACCATTTGTGAAACCTGGTGATGGTAGTATCATGGTTTGGGCCTGTTTTGCTGCATCTAGTCCAGGACGACCTGCCATAATTGATAGGACAACGAATTCTGAATATTCTAAAGGAAAATGTCAAGAAATCTGTCCATGAGCTGCATCTCAAGAGAACGTGAGTCATGCAGCAAGACAGCGACCCAAAGCACACAAGTCATTCGACCAAAGAATGGTTACAGAAGAATACATTTTAAGTTTTGGAATGGTCAAGTCAAAGTTCTGACCTTAATCCAATCAAAATGTTGTGGAAGGGCCCGAAGTGAGCAGTTCATGGGAGGAAACCCACCAACATAACAGAGTTGAAGCTTAATGTACGGAGGACTGGGCTAAAATTCCTCCAAGCAGTTGTTCAGGACTAATCAGCAATTAGCGGAAATGTTTAGAAGCAGTTATTGCTGCACAAGGGGGTCATACCAGATACTGAAAGCAAAGGTTCACATACTTTTGCCACTCAGATATGTGATATTGGATCACTTTTCCCAATAAAAAAAATGAGCAATTTTTTGTCTCATTTGTTTTAGGATTTGTGTGAAATTTTGAGGTAGATTTAGGCCAAATTTCAGCAGAAATATAGAAAATTCTGAAGGGTTCACAAATTTTCACAAACTGCCATGTTATAGGCTGTGTTTGAAAAATGATAGTTAGGATCTGATTGGTTGGTAGTTTATCTCTCTCAACTTTATCATTCTCCTAGGCTTAGTACATCTGCCCCCAGTGCTTATGCACATATCCAGTACTTATGCCCATACTCAGTGCTTATGTCAGGGGTGTATTTATAATGGGTGCAGGGTGTGCAGTACACACAGGCCCGCACCGCACACCCTGCACCCACACACCCTGCCGTGGCGACCATATTCCATGCGTTTTGTGCACTAGTGCCCGGAGTCTACTGCTGCTGTCAGTTTGCTGACAGCAACCGGGGAGAGAGGAGGGGGCCATGGACGGGGGGTGAACATGCACCTGGTTTATACACATACCCAAAGCTTATGTACATACATAGTGCTAATTCACATACACAGCCAGTTTGCTAAAACTGACTATATAGATGTCACAGTTGCCTACTCTCCCGGGACTGCCAGGAGCCTCCTGAAAATCGGGTGCCACTCCCACCCCCCCGAAAGATTAGGCAAGTCCCCCGGAATGACCGCTAGCCCCCCGCAACCGCTTTCAAAAGTGGGTGGTCCGGTGGTGTAATGATGCAATTTGCACTGAATCATGTAATCATAGCCCCGCCCCCTGCTTTATGATGTCAGTAATATCGGCATTATAAAGTGGTGGGCGGGGCAGCGATGACGCGATAATGCACCACCTACTTCAGCTGCCTCCACACCTCCTGTTGCACCGACCTGGCAACCCCCTACTGGAGGGGCTGCCAGAATGTTGGTAAGTATGATACATGTGCAGTTTATTTCACCAGCTTCACTACTTTTCACCAAAAGTAAGAGTTACACTAGACACATTCACATTTTACAAAGTGAATTTGAATTTAAAAAAACTATAGTGTAATTCTATAAACTTCTACACACTAGCTATGCTCCAATTATACTGTAATATTACATCACTTATATTTACTAAAGTGTGGTTTTTAGAAGTGGAGTTGTCGCTTATAGCAACCAATAGCATGTGCCACACAAATATCTCTTGACAGAAACATAACTGAGGACTAGAGATGATTTAAGAAATAAAAGTGCATACTTAATCACACTAAATGGTACTATGCTCTCCTGCAATTTTAATTGGGCAACTAAATATCTTTATTGAGCTTTTATTGCCTCTTGAATTGTTGATACTGTAAGAAATTTTGCTATTTTTGATAGTTGGGTAGTGTAACATGTCTAGCTAAGGTTCACATTTCTTTGTCTATATACACCCTAAACTTGGATAATTATTATAGTCTAAATCTATAAAACCTTGTACAATAAAATCTAAAAATATAAAAACACAGACATTAAGTACAGTATATAAAAAGAAAATCTAGCAAACCAATCAGAAAAAACAGATGTAATATAAGATCTGTTGTACATTTCAAAGCATCAATTCAAGTTTCATATGTATTATGGCTCATTATAACTAACTTGGCTCTTTTAAGAATGTAAATTATAAAAAAAAACACATGATGGCAGCACTGTGCTGAATCATGCTGAGTTGGTTGCATTTCATTGCAGCTATCATTATCCATGTGGCTTTTATGGATAGGTTGTGCCTTATTTAAAACTCCACATACTGTAGTGTTGGAACATTTTTCTCTGCAGATGTACTCTATGCCATCAAATATCCATCTGGGAAAAGTGTGACCTGCCAGAAACTGTAATGCCTAAAATAATTTCACATAAAAATAATAATAAAATTCAACAACAGAAAGATACTAACAGATAGAAACATGCAAACGTTTGAAATTGATATTTAGATTCAGTGTACTTGAATGGGCTCAAATCCAATTAGCCACGATGGTCTCGGCAACAGCTGCACTTTACAGTAGCCCGAACTTGTACAAAACTACTCGCAGCCCCATAGGGCTCAGAGCAATATATTGTGCAAATTTGAGCTCGGAGCGGGCAGTGAGGGGTGTGAGTTCAGGTGCCGTTGCCGGCTGTGTTACCGTCCAATGGTTGTATAGATTTGCAAAGTCACTGGTGAAGCGTCTCAATACATATCCCAGCAGCTGTGACATTTGCATATTGTTGCACGGCCACTGGTTAGAAAGACGCCGTCGTGATGGCATTTGCCACCATCCTATCTCTGAATCAGGATCTAAGTACACAGAGACCATACCTAGTGCCAAACCAATGGGCAGGGCAAACTTGATGTCAAAACTAATATCAAAAGCCATATCTGGTGCCAAACCTAATGTGCACAGCCATATCTGGTATCAATACATGGTTCCAAGCTTCTTCTTTTTTTTAATGGAGATGGCTGCTTTAAAGAGGGAAGTTGCAGGAGAGGGGCACATTGCAGTGGTGGAACTAGCGGCGGTGCAGCCGGTGGCTTGCACTGGGTCCCCATGTGGTGCATGGGCCCTTATGCAGAGCCCACAATAGTGATGCCCCTTATGCAGAGCCCCCCTTATGCAGTGCCCCAGGAGTGGTGCCGCTTATGCAATGCCCCCTATGCAATGCCCCCATTAGTAATCCTCCTGTAATAGTGCCCCTAGTAGTAATTCCCCCAGTAGTAGTGCCCTCCAGTAGTAGTGCCCCCAGCAGTAATGTTCCCTAAGTAATGCCCCCAGTAGTAGTGCCCCCAATAGTAAAGCCCCAAGTAGTAGTGCCTCCTAAGTAATGCCCCCAGTAGTAGTGCCCCCTGTAGTAATGCCCCCAATAGTAGTGCCCCATGAGTAATGCCCCCAGTAGTAATGCCCCCCAACGAATGCCCTAAATAGTAATGCCCCCAGTAGTAGTGCCCTGAGTAATGCCCCCAATAGTAGTGCCCCCTGAGTAATACTCCCAGTAGCAGTGCCCCCTTAGTAGTACCCCCAGTAATAATGCCCCCAATAGTGAAGCCGCTAGATTACACACAAAAAAAATCTAATACTTACCTTAAGCCCAGCTCCCACATCCGCTGCCATATGGTCCGTCTGGCTGCTCCTCTCTGAACTATGAGAGAGACGTCATGACGTCTCTCTCATAGTGCACTGCAGGAGCTGAATGCTGGAGCTCAGCAGTGAGCTTCAGCCTCCGGCGCAACTGCGGTCAACCTGGCTGCTCTGCTGAACTATGGGAGAGACATCATGACATCTCTCCCACAGTGCTTGTGGCTGCTGGCGCTGCAGGGAAGGAGCCGGGCACCTGCTGGTAACAAAATCTCAGTGGGCGCCTGGCAAATGGAGCCTCCCTGCAATCCCGGGATAAGGTGGCCCGGCGGAGGCGGAACTGGTTCCGTCTCCAAATAGAAATGACGGAACGCACTTCGGCCCGTTTTAGCCCACTTTAACCCCTGGTTATGGGAGTGTCATGGGAGTGCTATGCGCGAGTTATGAGAATGCTATCGGCGTGATATGGGAGTGTTATGGGAGTGTTGTGTTGTCAGTGAAAGTGGCTGCATAGCTACAGACATAGGAGGCCATAGTCAGACAGAGAAACAGCACATGTACAGGCCCAGCTCAAGGCAGGGGTGTACCTATAATGGATGCAGGGTGTGCACACGGGCCCCAGGGTCATGGGGGGCCCACACCGCTCACCCTGAACCCATATTTTAAATATTTACCTCTCCGGAGTCCCACCTCAGCGATGTTAGCGCCTGAAAAATCGCCTGGAAAATGGCCGCCGTGGCCATTTTCTTGGCGTTTTGCACATGTGCAGTAAGGAAACCACCGGGAAAATTGGCAGTATGACTATGGGCACAGACTAGTGCCCAAAGTCTACTGCTGTGGCGCTGCACTCAGTGCGCTGTTGGCCGCTGGAGAGAGAGGAGGGGGCCCCGGATGGAGACTGCACACAGGCCCCTGCCTTTCTTGAAAACGCTCCTGGCTCAAGGGTAGTCCAGTGGAGCAACCAGACATGAGCGCCACCACATAGGGTCACCAGAGCCGGATTAAGGGGGGGGCACGACACACCTGGCCTCCCTCTCTCAGACGGCCCCCCGGCCATTGATGATTACAGCTGCAGTCAGTGCATCAGGACTGCAGTGCTATAGTAGGCTGAAAGGGCGGGAGCGGGGCTACACAACACTTAGTGACAGGCCAACAGCATGGGAGAGAGAGGAGGGGAAGGAGGAACTACTTTGCTACAGAGTACAGACAGTTGTGCCCTGTAAGGTTATAGAGAGAAAAGGAGGAGACTGTAACTGTATGTAAGTAAGTTTGCGTATAAGCATGTATGTGTGTCTGTAACTGTATTTATGTATGTGTGTGTGATTGTGTAAGTGTGTCTGTAACTGTGTATGTGTGTAAGTATAATTGTGTTTATGTATGTGTTTGTATAAGTGTGTGACTTTGTCTGTGACTATTTATACATGTATGTGTATGTATAAGTAAGTGTGTGTATGTGTGTCTAACTGTATTTATGTATGTGTGACTGTGTGTGTCTGTAACTGTGTATATGTATAAGTGTGCATATGCATGTGTGTGTGACTGTGTATCTGTGACTATTTATATATGCATGTGTATTGTGACATGGTCAGCATAATTCCACATGAATTAAATGTGGAATATCCAGATCTCCCAGGTTTGGCAGAGCAAAGGCATTAGGAATGTGTAATGTCCAGTTCAGGTGTTGCCTCAATCAGAATCTGGAAAGGCAGATGATTACAGACACCTGTGGGAGGCTGGTTTAAGAGCTGCAGAGACACTGGGGAAACTGATCCTGATGGTGAGATAGTCGCCCAGGTTATAGGCCCTGGGGTGACTAGTGTTAGGGATCCTGGACCTGCTAGTCCACTGAAGAAAATATTGCTGTTTTGAAGACTTTGTTTAACATCGTGCCTGTGGAACTGCCATATCCTGTGTACCTGCCTGTGGTGAGAAATAAAGCTGATGATGGATTTTACCCGGTCTATGTGATTCTTGTCACATTTGGCGCCCGAACAGGGACTTGCTGGAAATTGTAACGCAGCAAAAGCCCAGATACAGTGACCGGATCCACCCGAAGTGGCACTGAGATACATTGCAGGACGCTACCTGCTGCGCAGTGGCTTGGTGAGTCTGAGTAGCTTTACTAGCAGCTGGGTAGGTGAGTGTGGCAGGCCAGCCATAAAGCAGCAGTTGTTCACAGTGATAATTTGTCTGTGTAAATGCAAATTGTGCACAATATAAAAACTGCTTATTTCCTATGTATGTGGTTGAGTACCCAGGGAATGTAGTGCAGTTTTAAAGCCAGGTGCTGGGGATCTGGCTTGCAAAAGAGAATTAAATTTATAAAGCCGGTTAAGTTTGCCCATAAAGGGATAAAGCCGTGTAATATGGAGGAACTGATGAAAGTGTTTGCAGAATTGGCTATAGGGCAGCAGACCCAAATTCAGCTATTATATGCAGAGTTAACTGAAGTGAGAAAAGGTGGGCAGGAGTGAGAGGTGTTACAGAAGCTTACTCCATCTGATGATTTCGAAGTTTTTCTGTGCACCTTTGAGCATACTGCCGCATGTTTAAAATGGCCTCAGGAGGAGTGGGCTGCCAGACTCAAAGGGGAACCTCAGAGAGCATATGTTGATTTAAACGTGACTGAGGCAAACTCCTATCTGCATTTTAAAAAGGCCATATTAGGCAGAGTTGGAGTGATGGACCTAGCAAAGCTCAGGAGTTCCAGGAATGGCGGCTAAACATGTCTGAAGCTCCAAGGTTCCAGCTTGCCAAATTAGCCAGGCTGAGTAAGGCATGGTTGAAGCGTGATAAGAACTCTGCTCAGCGCATAGTAAAGATGGTGGCTTTTTACCATACAGTGTGGGTACTAGATCGTGTGGTGCAACAGTGGGCTCTACAGGCTGATCCTCAAATGTTTGAGGAGTTAGCGGTGGTGATTGAATGGTACCTGACTCCTGGGAAGTTAGACAAAGCCAAACGGGGATTCCAGCCAATTTCCAAGCCTAGAACCCAGGTCCCAGTTGTTAAAGCCAACAACCCACCTCCAGCTGTGTGTTTTGATTGCTGCAAGCTCGGTAATATGCGCCGGCACTGCCCAAAGCAGGGCGAGCCGATGGACTGTAGTGCTGGAAAAACAACTCGACCAGTGGTCAGCATGGCTACTGGAAACACTTCCCCAGTGCAAACCACGTTGTTTCGTTTGATGGTGCGAGTGGAAGGCCGGGAGGTCGGGGCCTTAGTGGATACTGGCAGCGAATTAACCATTACCTCTGCCAACCTGGTTCCACCTGGGGCTGATCAGTTGCTACCCCCCGTAAAGATTATGAACCTCATTCAGAGTCGGCACAAGTGGCCGCTTGGTCGTACGCCTAACGATCGAGAATCATAAAAGAAAACAATTGCACGGCCGGGCGATCGCAACCAAAGTGACGCCAATACATGAACAAAGCACTTCCTCTAGCTAGCGAGTGATAGCAGTTAGCGATCGAGTCAATCGTTGTCAGTCGCTGTATGTTAATTATCTTCTGATGGTTGCGGCCGCTTGTGTTGTGTGCAAATTACACCAAAAATTAACAAAAAAAGAATAGAATAAGCTATCCCCATGAAATTTATGTATTCTTATTATTCGCTAATGCTAACGCAACTGAATCAATTACAAGCCAATTAGCAGTGTTATTAGCAACAACAAACGATTATTAGCTGTTTGCATTGTGTGGCACAAAATAGAAACATCAAACATAACATCAGTCACATTCGATAGTATCGATTGTACTCTGGGGCTTGAGAGAGCACATACTCAACCTCAAGCTGTACGATCAGCCAGGCCTCTTATCTGCTCGCAGAGTGACGTTTTACTACTTCCAACCTTCTATGTCGGTCGTAGCAGGAAATTTATGAACGCCCTGAAAACGGTGAGGAACGCCTGCGTTTTTAGACCACCACCCGCGTCAACACCCACAATTGGCCTTTCATGTCAATCAACTCTCGGAAGCCACTTCCTGCTCGTAAGCCGTATGATCGACAGCATTTTGGATCGCGAGGTCTTGTACGCACATGCGCACAGCTAACGGTAATCATGCGTGGTTTGGAAACATCGGATGTGTACGACCGAGGGGCCGCTTACGACCGACTCTGAATGAGGTCCTATATGTACATGGGGATGTAGAAAAATGCTCCCGAGTGCAATTCTCAATAGTGATCAAAGGGCGATCCCTGAAGGTGATAGCCGCAGTAGCTGCCAGGCCACCCTACTCATTGATCCTAGGTCGGGACTTTCTGTTGTTACAAGAGGTGGTTACGTGGCATGATGACAGCAGAAGGTCCACATCAGAGGTGTCCCAGGAGCCAAGCTCTGCTGATTCCCAAAGTTTGGTGGCTGTAACGCCCTCCTTGGCCAGTGAGCAACTGGAGTGGAGTGAGACTGAGACATAGTGGGCTCCCATTTGCAAGGCAGTGTCCTTGCAGGACTTTGGCCAGGATCAACAGAATGATGGGAACTTGATAAATGCATTTGAAAATGTTGTAGAGATACAGTAAATGGTAGAGTAATCACGGCTTTACCAGCAGAAGGTGTACCATACTTTGCATTGAAAAATGATTTGCAGTATTGTGTAACCTATTTGCTGGGTAAGTGAGTAGACCAATTGTTGGTTCCCCGGAAACACAAGCAGTTGGTGTTAAGGGCGGCTCATACACACCTGTGGGGTGGCCATTTGGGGGGGGGGGAGAAAACTCTCCAGCGTATTCAATTAAGATTCGGCCCGGCATTCATGCAGCAGTAAAAAAGTATTGTCAGGAATGTCCAGTGTGTCAGAAGACAGCAACCCGGCTAGGGCGCCTTTTGTTCCTCTCCCTGTAATTTCTGTACCTTTGAGAGAATTGGCATGGGTCTGATAGGGCTGGTGGAAAAACCTGCTTGGGGCATCAATACATATCAGTAGTGGTAGATTATGCCACAAGGTACCCGGAGGCCATCCCTCTACGTAACAGGAAATCTAGCACTATTGCCCGGGAATTGTTGATGTTATATACCTGCTTGGGAATACCAAAGGAGGTCCTAACGGAACAAGGTACCCCTTTTGTCTCTAAACTAATGTGCCGACTGTTAAAAGTGGGTACGATTACTACCACAGTTTACCACCCGCAAACAGATGGGCTTATTGAATGCTTTAACCAGACCCTTAAACAAATGATAAAAAGGGAGGTGTCTGAGAAAAAGCGAGATTGGGACTTACTCCTACCCTATTTAATGTTTGCAGTGCGAGAGGTACCCCAATCCTCTACGGGATTTAGGGCCCGATTCAGATCTGGACGCTAAGAAGCGTTCGCTCTTAGCTGGCCGATTTTCGCATTCTGCGCATGCGTATGCATCACAGTGCACATACCAGTGCGAAAGATCAAGAAGCGTTTGCTCGCCGAGCATAGACAGCCTAGCTAGCAGAGTGAGTGACAGGAGAAGCCATTTGTGGGTGGTAGAGGCTGGCCACTAGAAACGGGGGAGTGTAGATGTGAACACAGGCATGCCTGACCGAAATAATGCCGTTTCAGAGGCGTGCATAATTAACAGGCAGTGTCATAGTACACGTCACCTAGTTGTATTTCACACTGAAGTGATCGCAGTACTTGAGGTAGGATATAGTCTACCTCAAGCACTGCATTCGCTTCCGATGGTACCAGATGTACCAATGGTTGCATACACTTCCTGGAAATGACGTGCGCAAGTGGGTGTCGGCATACACAAAGCGATCGCACACCAGGACATAGTAGGCGTGCTTTTGCCTTGCCGTGCGTTCGCCGCCCGCACCGTCACTTAGCCGAATTTGTATATGCTGAGAACGAGTAAATGCATCTAGCGACCAGGTCTGAATCAGCTCCTTAGTCCCTTTGAACTCCTCTATGGGAGGCAACCTAGAGGGATTTTAGATCTGTTGAAAGAAGGGTGGGAACAACAGTCATGCCAACAGTTTGTGAACCAATTGTATGGCCATTTAAGGCAAATTGCCCCACTCATGAATGAGCACATGGATAGGGCACAACAGCAGCAAAAACGTTTATATTACGTGACAACGGTTAATCAGTCTTTTAAATCAGGAGACAAGGTACTGGTTCTGGTACCCCCCACTGAAAGCAAAATGTATGCCCAGTGGCGAGGCCCTTATGAAGTTATAGAGGCAGTGGAACCTGTTAATTATAAGGTTCGACAGGAGGGTAGAAGGAAAGAAGTGCAAATCTACCATGTAAACCTGTTAAAACCTTGTAAATCCCTGGAATGCCAGGTACCCATTGAAATTACCCTTAATCCCCGCCAGACACAGCAGGCGGTGAGTTTAGTAGCACGGCACCAAGATGTGTTCTCTGCCATTCCGGGAAAAACCCAAATTATCCAGCATGATATAGTTACTCCTCCCGGGGTGGTAATAAAACAGAGGCCATACCGTATACCCGAGGCAAAGCGGGCAGCGGTTAAACAGGAAGTAGAGGAAATGCTGCGCTTAGGGGGTCATAGAGGAATCAAATAGCGAATGGAATAATCCCATAGTTTTAGTGCCTAAGCCTTCAGGTGCTTTAAGATTATGCAATGATGTTCTCAAATTAAATAAAGTGTCACAGTTTGATTCCTATCTGATGCCCCGGGTGGATGAGCTGGTGGAGAATTTAGCAAACAGCCAGTATCTCACCACCCTAGATTTGACAAAAGGGTATTGACAGATTCCTTTAACTGAGACTGCTAAGGCCAGAACAGCCTTCTCTACCCCAGAAGGTTTGTTTCAGTATAAAATGCTGCAGTTTGGTCTGCATGGGGCTCCGGCCACCTTCCATAGGGCTATGAACATGTTGCTGTGACCTCACAAGGAATATGCAGCAGCATATCTAGATGACATAGTCATCTTTAGCCCCGACTGGGAGACACACCTTCCAAGAGTAGAAGCAGTGTTGCAATCTTTATGGGCACATGAGTTTACTGCTAATTCTGAGAAGTGTGCCATTGGATTGGTGGAGGCAAAATCTTTGAGATATATTGTAGGCAGAGAGCAGGTAAACAATCAGCCCAGTAAGGTGGAGACGGACCTCACATGGCCTAAACCCAAATGTAAATCCCAGCTCAGAAAATTCCTTGGCCTAGTAGGTTACTACCTCAGATTCATTTGTGATTTTGCCACTAGGGTGGCACCATTAACTGAGGAGCTGATTCAGACCCGGACACTAAGAAGCGTTCATTTGTAGCTGCCGATGGTTTGCATTGTGCACATGCGTATGCATCGCAGTGCGCGTGCGCGAACAACTGCGAAAGATCAGGAAGCGTTTGCTTTCCGAGCATAGGCAGCCCACCAGAGTGAGTGACAGGATAAGCCACTAGAAACGGGGGAGTGTAGATGTGAACACAGGCATGCCTGATTGAAAAAACGCCATTTCAGAGGCATGCATAATTAACAGGCAGCGTCATAGTACACGTCACCTGTTAGTATTTCACACTGAAGTGCTTGCAGTGCTTGAGGTAGGGTATAGTCAACCTCAAGCGCTGCGCATGCATCCGATGGTACCTGATGTACCGTTGGTTACATACACTTTCTGGAGATGACGTGCGCAAGTGGGCCTCTTAAGACAGGCTGGTGGGCATCTGCATACACAAAGCGATCACACGGCAGGATATAGTGTGTGTGCTTATGCCTTGCCGTGCATTCGCCTGCCATGCCGTCACTTTGCCGAATTTGCAGGACGGGCCAATGAACTGGGCCAATGAACTTGTTGGGGCGGGGGGTTTTGTTGGTTACAGATCATGCCCCTTTACATTGTGTGCACATGAACAAAGAAGTGATTGCTCGTATAACTCGCTGGTTTTTGTCTTTGCAGCCATTTAAGTTTGAGGTGCAGCATCATCCGGGGAAACAGCACCTCAGTGCTGATGCCCTTTCCAGGAAGTTTGTTGGGCCCTATCCTCCAAGCAACCCTATGGTGAAGCTAGAGAAGGAAGAGGGTGAGGATGGCGAATTGTGGAAAATGGTAGAGAGCTGTGTACCCGGACGGATGGCACAAATAGATGTGGGCGAGGCAGATAGTTCGCCTGAAAGTGTTTTAGCTTCACCAGGGTGGTTGAAGCTAAGGGGGGTGGAGTGTGACATTGTCAGCATAATTCCATATGAAGTAAATGTGGAATATCCAGGACTCCCAGGTTTGGCAGAGAAAAGACATTAGGAATGTCATGTCCAGTTCAAGTGTTGCCTCAATCAGAGTCTGGAAAGGCAGCTGATTACAGACACCTGTGTGAGGCTGGTTTAAGAGCTGCAGAGACACTGGGGAAACTGATCCTGATGGTGAGATAGTCGCCCAGGTAATTGGCCAGGGGGTGACTAGTGTTAGGGATCCTGGACCTACGAGTCCACTGAAGAAAATATTGCTGTTTGGAAGAGTTTGTGTAACATCTTGCCTGTGACACTGCCATATCCTGTGTACCTGCCTGTGGTGAGAAATAAAGCTGATGATGGATTTTACCCAGTCTATGTGATTCTTGTCACAGTATGTATAAATTAATGTGTGTGTATGTATGTGTGTCTGTAACTTTATTTGATGTAGTTTGTGTGTGTGACTGTGTAAGTGAGTCTGTGTGTATGTATAAGTGTGTGTATACTGCAGGTGTGTGACTGTGTCTGTGACTTTTTATATATGTATGTATAAGTGTGTGTGTATATATGTCTGTGACTGTATTTATGTATGTGTGTCTATATTTGTGGGGAAGTGTGTAAGTGTGTTTGTGACTGTGTATATGTGTATGTGTGTGTGTATGTATATATATGTATATATGTATGTATATATATATATATATATATTATAGAAATCACAGGGGCTCTGCACTCACCATAATAACTAATAATAATAAACAGTGGGGTTTTGGTTCTTGAATTGATCAATGCATTTAAGCTTGCAACCCCCGTCACGGGACCCCACTTTACTGCATTATGTTTATTATTATTATTGTTAGTTATTATGGTGAGTGCAGAGCCCCTGTGATTTCTATTTAAACAATGCGGTCACATACCATGTTGCACCCCAAATCTAGGAATGGTGAGTGCCATGGATTAGTGCTTTTTATATAGTATCAAACCGTCATACAATGTGTCTGTGATATTAGCCATTATATTAAGCAAAATTATGGCTCTGTATTGGATTGCACTTGTATACTAAAGAAACTTGATTTTTTTCTTAAAGGTGGTGTGCTGGTCTCTTTTCGCTCATCTGAGGATAATGCTACAATATTAGTGGATTATGTGATTACAGCACCCGATTTTTTTTTTTTATTGGAGATGTGTGTGATTTACCCATTGCTGTCTTTGTTTTATATATATATATATATATATATATATATATACATATAAAATATGTGTGTGTAATAATGCATGACTGCATACATAGAGCGTGTGACTCTATGTATGTGTGTGTATTAGTGTGTGACTGTGTGAATAAGTGTATGTATGTGACTATGTATGTGCGTGACAGTATATATGTGTGCTTGTGTATAACTATGTATTTGCATATATATGTGACTGTATGTGTATATACATACGGTAAGTGTCAGTATGATTTGCATACAAAATGTAATGCTCGATACATCCTGCTCTATGTATTTATATATGCATACCCCCTCAACAACTCCAATTTTGGCAGGACTGTCCTGCATTTTGGGGGGAAAGGTAGGGAGGGATTTACACACCTCCAGTGTGACATGAATTGGGCGCGTGATGTGTGGCCATACCCCCTTTTCATGTGCGCACCAAAGGCTTGCGCACGAGAACATGATCCCTGTGTCCCAAATGATGCTCTTTAGGGCCCCCAAGCATTAAGTGCCCCAGGCCCCCCAAAGCCTTAATCCAGCTCTGGGGAGCGCAGTGGAGCCACCGGAACCCAGAACCAATGTGGGGGCCGCTATGCCCACCGCATCCTCTGGAGTATGCAACCTCTTTACAGCCATCATGGCTGAGCCTGCCATGATGCAAGTTTCTGGTCCGTGCAGCACTGAGCTATTCTGGGTGGCTCAGACGCAGCCCAGGCCAGGTGTGACTTATAGGCGGTGGCATGACATCACAGGTCACCCAGACGCACAACACTCCATTCGCGTACAGTGCAGATGCAGCCACTGACTGAGACACTGAGGCTACTGCTGAATTCTGGAACAAGCGCTACCACAATTGGGATAAATACAAGTGTTCAACCCTATTTATCAAATTTCTTATTAAAATGTTCAGAGTCAAAACCAAAAGATTTTTTGTTATCATAAAACACTCTGTCGGGGATGGTTCAAGAAGTTAATCATGGAATTCCTTTCTATCAAAAAAACACTTTATCCACAGATTTCGTAGTACCTCAAAGACACAAGATAGACCACTTCTCATAGTGCAAATCAATTGGGTCAGAAATTCATTCAAATGAGGATACAAGTTTCCATGATGAAGCTTTTCAGCTAGACCTGTTCCACAGTTGCCAGCCACAGGCACTACATCAAAAAATAAGGTTGAACACTTTGTATTTATCCCAACTGTGGGAGCAACATTTGTTTTTGTAATACATGTAATTTTAATAGTTAAGTGATCACTAGTGAGAATTAAGCTGCACACCGGTTGTTTGCACAGGGAATCAGATTATCTTCCTCTGCTGCTGCATTCTGGTGTCTCTGTGGTCTGAGGGTGAGGGAGGCATCGGATGACTGGTCACTGGTCTGACTGGGTCACACTGCGGCCCCCCCCCCCTGCTATTTTCTCTGCAGTCATCTTTGACAAACCGATGAAATCACTTGAATTTCTGGGGGGGGGGTGGAGGTAAAAAAAATTATAAATGTTTTATTTTTTTTTCCTTTTGGGACAATTAATTATATTGTGTGTTTATTTTTTTTCCTGTAGGGGCAATTTATATATGTGTGTTTTATTTTTTCCTGTGTGGACAATCAATGCAAGTGGTGCATGGTGCCATCAATGGTGGTGTCTAATGAAGCACCAGTTGGTATTAGTGCGTGTATGGGCACTGAGAGTGGGTGTCTCAGTCATTACACATTTGTACACATAGATGTACACAAGGGAAGAAGGTTGTAGCAACATTTGCATAAAACTGCAGATGGGCGACCACCAATAGATGCTACGGTGTGCGCTTCTGTATGTTCCTCTGAATCAGGCCCTAAATGCTTTATGTAGATTTTGAGCATTGCACTGGCACAGTTAACTGTCACCTTCTTGATATAGTTTAAGAAATGTAAGTGATAAAATAAGGTATAAGGTGTGGTTAAATAAAAAAAAAAAATCACAATTCAAAAACATTGAATACATTTAAAGCGCAAGCTCCCAGCAGCTGTGGCTGGCACAATTTGTTTAATTCATTAAAATAAAATTTATTTGAAAAAAAAAAAACCAGCCTAGAATTCTTAGAATAATGATTGCCTAAATGACAAGAAGGAGGCCACACTGACACTGAAAGATGGATAATTCTTGATAAAATACTTACAAGTGATTGATGACCGAAATCTTTTAATTCATTTATTTTTCATGCCAGGCCTGTGGCTAATATAATGCCCAAGGGAAATTCATTAATTAACAAAAGCGATCGCATCTAGATTAGCATAGCACAGTCCTAGATTATGAGTAAATAGGGTTATATATTAAAGTGGACTTGTCATTTATACAATAAATTAAAGTACAGAATAAAGCTGTGAATCAACTAGTGTAGTTTACATAAAACCTAAATCTGAAAGTCATTGCTTGGAGTATGTTAATGCCCCCTCATCTTCTGAATATAGGTCACAGGTTATTAACATTTTTCGACAGAGACACAAATTACATCTTCGATCCAGCTTCATGATGCACTGTAATAGTATAAATTAATAATGCATTATTTTATATATCTTTAATTTTATATACTAATTAAACTGTATTAAAAAATTTAAATAAAAGGAAAGAGGGGAATTGAAAAATAATAACAAAATATGGTTAAAAAATACATAATTTATTAGTTTGCAATGTGTAGAGGAGATGTTTTACAACCACAAGTGACACACACAAAATGTTTCATTTAATAGAGTTAGAGGCATGAAATATAACTGTGGGTCACTCATTATAAGATATTTCCTATAAGTATTTTTTTTTTCTGACAATTGGAAACATTGCGTACATTTAAATACAAATTAAGTGATGGCATATCTCCATAAAACATTTTATTTAATATGTGAAGACCAAATTAGTACAATAGAGAATGCACAAATAATTTAAGCAAATGTTAAAGGACATTTTTATGTATAATATATTTATCAGATATTAACAACAATAGATTAAGGCCATCAATTAAATTCTTATTATAAACAGTTGTTATATTTACCTGTGGATTACAGGCATGGCTCTGCATTTATTATAGTATTTGTTATATTCATAGAGCCAGATAACCCAGACGAACAAGTCTGTCTGTACAGAATGTTCAGATGCAGTCACTGGTGTCCTTACCGCTGAGTGCAGAAAGCTCATTGACCCTTTTTCTAAATCACACACATGAATAATGGAACAGTGAAACAATACATTATAATGACCATATTTCTTTAGTCTCTCAACTTCAGCTGTCCTGATCACATGCATGCACACATAGCCTGTTAATTACTGTTGAGTTAATACTTTATATTCTGATTGTAATGCTACCTATTGACAAGAGTAAAAGGTTTCAAATATCAAAATGAAAAAGTTTCAGATTCAAGAATGTGCTTTGTTTGTGTATTTTGAATCTTGAATATATTTATTTATATAAATATACTGAGTATTGCATGGCTACAATGCCAATAAATAAATTTAATATTTTTTTTTTTACATTTTCGCTGCCAGTAGCAAGACTACACCCAAGCAGCTACATCTAAATAAATTAAATAATTAAAAAAAATCCATATTATGCTTCGTCAGACTCTGCTCAAGCCCTCAGATTTTAAAACACTATCTGACAATACAAATCATTACTGAAGACTTCCATACTCCTTTTTGTAATACTCACAATGGTACACTGTCACTACTGCCCCAATCTCGACACTGAGTAATACTCTTATCCCTGCTCTGCTCTTTACCCAGTATATTGTAAGATCTCACAAGATCTTCGTCCCACTTGTTTTTTCCGACTGCAATTATTTTGTCTGTCTTGGATGGCCTTTTTTATGTATGCTGTGCAGAGCTTTTCGGTCACTCTAATCAATGACAATGTATAATATGCCAAAATGTGGACATGTAGTTTTTATTTTGCGTAAAGGCTTCATTGAGTGCATAACAGTAATACATACTTGCCAACTCTCCCTGATTGTCAGGGAGACTCCCTGAAATAGCAGCAATCTCCCTGACTCCCTGAAGAGTCTAGCAATCTCCCTGATTGTACCTTACCCCCATTATGAAGCTGTTATGTAAAAAAATCCTCACCAATATATACATTTAAATGAGATCATTAGTATCATTTCCCTGCATTGAGTATAAGGCACAATGATCCCTATGGCTACATGCATATTCTGAAAAGTATCAGTGTACTGTATTTAATATTTCATCAACAAGTGGATCTTACTAACTGCTTTGGGGCTCATTTATAATTGAGTGTAAATCAATTATATGTCACGCCCCTCAGATGTAGCAGTACACGTCCACTTTACAGTACGCGCATAGGTGCTGCTTTCACAATCTTCCTGAAATGCTTTTTCAAAAGTAGGCAAGTATGCAGTAATAGTGAATGAACAGTTTGGATATGTAGTATTGTACATGTACATGCCAGGAAACTACACATATGAAACACTACCTACTTTCAGTCTTCAATCCAGTGTAATACTGTATCTATAGAGGTTGCAAGGTGTGCTGTGCACACAGACCCATGCAAAATACTACTAAATGATACCTTAGTAGTTAATGAGAGCAAAGGGACACTTGGCAGCCTTTATTGAATGTAAAGCTCATGGCCATCAGGAGATCTCTCAGGCCCCAGTACTTAGGTGACCAATTCTATGGAGGCATGACCACACCCTGCTTCAATACCTGGGCCCCTTGGTGCCCCTGATATAACTTGTCACATTGTGCATATAACAGTGAGCTTTCATGTACCTGGTTGCTGCAAGAGGCATCGTATTGAGGTGTAGGCAGACACTGATAGCCACCATTTCAGATTTATGGGAGGAAGAAAGCTCTGTGGCCAGTACCCATTAAAGTGACATACTTCTTCCACTTGAAGCTTATTCAAATATTGCTGTTTGCATTTGTGGAGGGTAAAGGTGTGACACGCTCTGGTTCTGTAAGTTTTAACTGAGATCTTACTCATGCAGAGCAATGTAAGTCTGATAACATCTTCAGTGAAGAGAGGAATTAATATTGATTGTTCAATCTGATTATACATGTAGCAATATAATTCTTATTATCAGGTAGTGGGGGATCATCATTTTCTAGGCTAATTTAATATTTTTTATCATGCACATAATTAGATATATGCAGATAAAAATAAATAATAAACTAGATTAATTGAGTTCATATCCCACAATTGATTATAACGTGACTTACAAATTATTATTATTATTATTACTTAATGGAAAGCAAATATTTAACCAGATTGTTCCTACAGTAACCTATTTGTGAGCTGGAGAGTTTGACATGTTTTGAGCACAGGTCAGTTTGTCCTAAATCAGAGGTTTCCAAACTCTGTTCTCAAGGCACCCTAACAGTCCAGGCCTTAAGGTTATCCATGCTTGACCACAGGTGACTTAATTAATACCTCAGTCAATTTGATTAAACCACCTGTGCTCAACCATGGTTATCTCTAAAACCTGAACTGTTGGGGTGCCTTGAGGACCAGGTTTGGGAACTTCTGCCCTAACTTCCTTATGCATTTTTTAACAGAACTTGTCCTGTAGCTGAAACTGCTGAGTGCTGCTTCTATTTTTATTTGCTCCAACAATCTTGCAGTTATCTCTTGGCTAGTGCTACATGGGCAATTTTCAGTGTTTGTTATTAATTTATATGAGATTAATCTCATAAGAACTATACCTGACTTTGTGCAATTCTATTCAATTAATCACATTAGGTAATTCTCCCAAAGGGAAAAAAACCTTCCTATGTTGTAAATTAAATTGAGCACTTTTATTCCAGAATCATAGGCGATCCCTTAATTAAGTAATGAGTTGCTCATCCCTTTAATCCTTATGGCACAGTGCATTTGTCTACAGAACAGGCCCCATTAACATGACTGTATGAGACTAGACCACTGGTAGTCTTCAGTGCAATTCTTGGTGCTCTCCCATACAATTGAAATCTTCACTTATGCATAAGAGACAAACAATAAAAACAGTACAATATGCTGTCCATTTCATGATTTATTTTGTATAAAAACAAAAAAGAATGTTAAATTGTTTGGGGCATTGCTAAGTGCATGGAAGGTTGGCCATTAATGTGATGTGTATGTACATTTTGCACAGATCAACTCTTAAAAATGTTTCCACAGTACCACATATTAATGCACATTCTAGATTGAAGCGGCTGCTGTCAAGTGGGAAAGGAAATGTGCTCCTCAGCGTTTTTTAAGGCAGACAACCTACAGTAGATGCAAGATGTTTTGCCTTATGCATCAGACATGTAAATTATGACTCTTTTAAATCGAATGCCTCAGTAGATGGAATTTTCCTGGAGCATCAACAACATTGTGTCTCAATATGCAATTAGTCCACTGGTAGTATAAAGTAATCTCAGCATTTGTATGGTTGGAGCACACTTCATTGCAAAATTGTTCTGTGCACCCTGTATGCCCCATTTAATGCCTGCTCATTTTTATGAAAAAAAAATATCTATATAATTGATGATGTAGAGAATAAAGAGTGAAATGCTGCAAAAAAAATGTATTCAATAACAGTTTGGTATTCTAAATCATTCATACCACTTAAAATGCATTGAGGTATGATGGAAAAATGACCTTTATTTGTTGTGTGTGACATGAGGAAATTTTGAAGTAAGGCATTCACAACTTTGAAGTGCCATTAAACCACAGCTAGCCCTACTCTGCCGTGATTGCAAGAGAAGAGAATTATATAAAGTAAGATCATTATATTCCCATTCTGAAGCTTCACTTAATCATCAAAAAGGCATGAAATCATCAGAACACATTTCAAAATTACCTCAGAGAACTTTAATATAAGAAGAATACAAAAGTAATAATAGCCACTCCAACTCTAGTTTTAGAAATAAGGCTGCATGTTCTCTGCTCACAAACTTGCAAAATGTTCAGTTAACGAGGTCTTTGATGTAAAATTTTAATTTATACATTAATTCTCCTGTATACAATTGTTATATTCCTAATTTGGTCATATTAGCATGTACAGTATAAAGGTAATCATCTGTTTTACATAGGTGTGGGATGAAAACACTTACATAAAAGCAAAGAAAACTGTTGGTAATCTATCATTTGACACTAAAAGGGTGCCTTCTTCCCATAATTCCCCTATCTTTAGTGAGGGCAGACTAATGTACACACGGTACAATTAAACAGGACGATATGAATGATAATGATATCGATCATATCGGTATCTTTCATATCGTCCTGTTTTTGGGCCCTAACCCCCAAACGACAGTCGATGCGACCATCGCCCGTGCATGCAGGCCAACCTGGTCGATATCAACCAGGTTAGCCTGATTACTATACGTTATAGCCGTTTGGGGGTTGGTGCTTGTGCTGAATGTTCGATATTGAACATTCAGCACATGCAGGACGATCAGATAATGATATCTTTATCGTTGTCTGATCTGTCTGACCGCTCCATGTGTACGGAGCTTAAGACATGCAACACCCTGTACACATCTTTTATCAAAAACCAGAGAGGTGATTCCGCACAGGATCTTATGTTTTAATGTCACAGGACCTTATGTTGTAAGAATATTGCAAAAAAACAACAATTATTTGTAATAGAATTTCAACCTGGGATTTTACATGATGTCGATGGTGGTGCACCCAGAGTCAGTAATGTACAATGCTACACATAGGAAAGAGAAGAGAGAAATACTCTTTGTTTGGGCACTCTTTATGTGTAGCGCTATCATCTTATACAAGCTTCTACCCACTTGTCTTCTGAAATAACATGTGCTACTTTGAATATTCGTATGATCTGAATGAATACAGGTTGTTCTTTAAGCTCTTAGCTTTTGTCATACTTGTACAGAAATAGTACTGCAGTACCTGATCTCCTTTTATAGGCCAGTCTGGTAGACTTTTCTTTTTTTTTTTATATCATATGTGAAAGATCCATTAGAAGTCAAAATAATAGACTATGACCTGGTGCGAAATAGAATGATAGTGACATTACTACTGTATATCAGAGTCATGACCTTAACCTCATTGAAAATCTATGTGAAGAATTCAGATTCATTAATCCATGTCCATCAATGTCTATTAAAAATTGACCCAGCTTCAACAATTTTGCAAGAAGAAATAAGCAAATATTGATAGAGACTGGTCTATTTAAGATTGCTGGCTGTAATAGAGTGAATAATGCCAAAGGTAGTGAAACTGGGATGTAGTTAAATGGCCGGCGGACGGGATGCTGGCCACCAAAAATACAGACTCTGATATCCCGAAGGACATGAGGATACCGGCGTCGGCATACCAAACGTCGGAATGTCGAATGTCTGGACACTGGTAAGTACAGCTCTGGCCCCAGGGTTGGGTGTGTTAGGTTTAGGCACCCCCGGGGGGGTTAGGGTGCGGGAAGGGGGGTTAGGGGGTTAGGCACCACCGGGAGGAGGTTAGGGTTAGGTACTAGGATGGGAGGTTAGGGGTAGGCACCAAACAGGGAGGGTCAGGGAGGGAGTGGAATTAGAACCGGTGACTATTCAGCTTCCGATTTATCATACCCTTAATATGAAACTATGTATTGAACAGGAGGGATGACCATGTTGTCATCTTTGTATTACTTTATGGTTTACTAGTATATTTTTTTTCTGTGGTGTGGCTCACATTCATTTAGGCTACAGTATGTGAATAAAAGAATAATGCCAGATACATTTTCCAGGCACCATTTATTAGATGGATACTGATGGTAACATAGATTGCAGGAACAAGTGTCATATATGAAATAGAGATTAGGTGACAGTGTAATTTACAGGTGTGTATAAGGGCAATCTAGCAAAGAAATGTCATGTACAGTAAGTTTTGAATTTGCCCATTTTTATGGTTGACATAAGAAGGTGACTTCAGTGGGGGGATGAAAACATTTGTAAGGAGCTAGGTGGTTTGAAATAGTTCCTTGTTAGGATTAGTGCATAAATGCACAGGTGTGTTTAAGGGCAATCTAGCAAAGAAATGTCATGTACAGTAAGTTTTGAATTTGCCCATTTTTATGGTTGACATAAGAAGGTGACTTCAGTGGGGGGATGAAAACATTTGTAAGGAGCTAGGTGGTTTGAAATAGTTCCTTGTTAGGATTAGTGCATAAATGCACAGAGTTTGGCTTTAATATTAATTTTGTAGGACGGGTTTATTCAGCTATATTTTAGAACACTTTTTTTTAGTTTGTATTGACACTGAAGCAAGTCAAGTCCAGTGAATACACTAAAATTGTACAAAGGTAAGCAGTAAACTTCTAGAGAGTAAAAAAAATGTAGATTAGTAAAAACTGAAAAATAATGTAAATTTCAGAATTATAAAAATAAAGGCCCTTTTCATGGAAAAAGTCAAGAATGTACAACTGTTCTGCAGCAATGAAAATGAGTCTTGCCCGGGCTCTGAAGCAACACTAGTGGACTACTGAAGCAACACTAGTGGACTACTGACTACTAGTGGACTACTGAAGTTATAAGTAGGTTTTATGGACTGATGAATCAGTCCATAAAACCTACTGGCACCCTGGACTACTACAGCATTTTGCATCGACATGCAATAACCTCTAGTTTATATCTAGTTGGTTAAGGGCAGAGCTGTAACTAGACTTTTTGGTGCCCTGTGCCAGAGAGAGCATTGGCACCCCCCCATCCCAATTTTTTTTATAGGGACATACTGTAGGATAGTGCACCTGAAAAAGGGCCATGGCCTCATGGGGAAGGGCCAGGGAAGAGTTGGGGAGGCCAGGAGATGCTGGGGATAAAAGAAGAGGAAGCTTCAAGTGAGAATAATAAATAGAAAAATTGACAGGCCCAAACGGTGCCCTCCTGCCCTGCGGTGCCATGTGCCATGGCACTGGTTGCATTACCCTAGTTACGGCTCTTGTTAAGGGTCCATTCTGCAGGAAGATATTAACCCAAAACATACCTCCAGGCTATTTCAGAAGTACCTCTGGGAAAAAGAACAAGACGTTAGACTTCAAATCATGGAATGACCAACACAGTCTCCCTACTTTATCTCCATTGAGCTGGTTTGTGATGGACTGGACAGAAGGGTGAAAGCAAATCAGCCAACAACACATTTGTGGGAAATTCTGCAACAGTGTTGGGGAAAACTTCCCAAACAATATTTAATTTCCATTGTAGAAAAAATGCCACGAGCGTGTTGGGGGGTTATATCTGTAAAAGATGGCTACTTTGAGGGATCAAAAATATTGCTATAATTTATAAACAAACAAAATGATTTATTTTTTAATCTGCCATTGGTAATCTGCTCTATGCTTTCATTTCAGAGTGCACTGAGACATTTCAATAAAAACTGGAAAAATTACAGTTTTTCAACTTTTGACCAGTAGTGTATGAAGGCATTACCTCGTTTACAATTACGTACACATGTTTCAATCCTCCACATAGTCAAAACTGCCAGAAATACACCCTCAACACTATACTTGTAATTGGACACATTTTACACCCATACAAGTTAAAATAAAGAACTAGCGCAGTTAGGAGACCACTCAACTGTAGGGATTGGGGAAGATAGAGCACAATGGAGGCGCATATAGTGTACATGCATAGACAGAATATGATCGTTTTAGCAATTAGGGAGCTGAATGTGTATAATGAATGAGATGGATGTATGGAGTGAGAAGGATGTTGGAACCCAGTGGGATTGTTGTGGTGAGCAAATGGGAAGATTGTAGGCCCTCAGTGGGATGTGTGTGCCACATAACTGCTCAGACCTCAGTTGCATGTGTGTATTCCAATGAGCACACAATTCTGTGAATTAGCAACTCCACCATTTTGTGAGTGACAGCAATCTCACTCTGTAAATGTGCTGAATCTGCAGTTATCCACAGGGTGTGATGGCACACCATATCTGTATTGCGCAAGGAACACGTCCACTAAGGCGTCAACCTTAATGAATGGAATTTCATTGCTTTTTTAAGTTTGAGTGGCAGAAATTCTGTAGTTTTTGTGAAATTTCAGATCATGTCTAAGAAACCTTAATGGGATATGTGAAAGCGTAAGTTTTTTTGTCTATGGAATTTCATTGCTTTTTTATAATGTATTAATCATCAGGGATGAGAGCAGCAAACCGGGCCACCTGCAGGGGAGAAGGGCAACAAAATGGTACACTAGCGCTGGTGGTGGATGGGACAGCACACAGGAGGTGTTTCGGGGGTGCAGAGGGAGAAACGGCTGAGGGGGCCGACTGAAGACATGCAGGGCAGTGGCAGCAGTGGAGCAGTGCACAGGGGCAGCAGTGGGGGTGCGGAGCTGTGGCAGCACTGGGGCAGTGCACAGGTTCAGCAGCGGAGACAGAAAGGCTCACTGGCACTGATGGTCCCAACCCTGAACTGCTTCTTAAGGCCCCTACACACAGAATGATGTGCTCACGATGCGATATCGTGAACGATTTCCCTTGAACACTCCCCGGAACTCCAGCACATATCGTGCAAGACCTAAAGATAGCTGACTGCACACACGGATCAGTGAGATCCGTGATGCAGGCATCTGTGTAAAATCAATTATTCAGAGATGTACAGTATGCACATATCAGTGTGATCCGTGTGGCTTGCATCTGAAAAAAAAAATCAATAAGACACACGTGCATGGACCGATCAGTGAGATACTTTCCATGCTTCTGTGATTAATAAAAGTGTATATGTGTGTATATATATATATATATATATTTAAAAAAAACCCACTATTTTAACTTTCATATAAACCATGCAACACTGTCAACCCGGCACCTACTGGCCAGGGGTGCTGGGGATAGCCCCGGGCTATCAGTCCAGGCCTGGGGTGTCCTGGAGAGGGAGACCCCTTTATGAGGGGGGTCCCCAACCCCCCAGGGATCCCCGGCCTGGGCTGACAAGTGGACATGGGCTCCCCTAGCTGTGGCATTACCCCCCCGCTAGAAAAAGTCCGGTGCTGGTTCTGGATAAACAGGGGGACCCTGTATTTCCAGAACCGGGCCCAGCTCAGAGCCCAGTGCTGGTTGTGCTTAATACAGGGGACCCCTACATCTTTTGTCCCCTGTATTTTGGCAAATAGGACTGGTTCTGAAAAGCACGGTGCTGGTTGTGCTTCATACTGGGGACCCCTATGTCATTTGTCCCCTGTATTTAGCACAACCAGTCCTGGGGCTCCAAAGCACAGGGCTGGTTGTTCTTTTTGGGGAGGGGGCACGCCATTTTTTTTTTACATAGGTCTTCATTTTTTTTTAAACACAGAAGCACAGATTGATCTTACTGATCCTGTCCGTGCTTCTGTGTTTTATTTATACACTGATGCAGGCATCACGGATCTTCCTGTACAAGCCTGCATCTGTCTGCCACTAAAACCCATTACCACCCCCCCCGGGTCCTGAATCCTTCACCACTGCCGACTGCACTGCCACTAACGACCACTACCTCCCCAGGGGCCTGCAACCCGCACCACTGCAACTAACGCCCGCTACTTTCCCCGGGTTCCGGCCGCATCTAACTCACGCTTTCTTCCCACTACTCCCACCGCCGCTACTGCCCACAAAGGACAGCCATCTTGGAGCACCTATGTGAAGCCACTTGAGGCACCTACTGAGGCTGCGCAACAAGTTGAAGGTTCTTATCTGTATAATGGTGCAATTGTGAGGTAATAGTTTAAAAGCTGTAACTTTCTCAAATACCTGAACCCCAAAAGCACCTACCCTGGACCAAGAGCTACGTAATAAAACAAACCCCATCTAAATTCGCCCTGTACCCTGACCTATGCCTTCCCAAAATCCACCGTAGAGAACAGCAGAAAAGTGGTCCTTATTGAGAGTGTCAGAAAAAACTGACAGTTGGAACATTTGAGTAGTCCCAAATCCTCATTTTTTTTCACTGAAATTTGGCATGCAGCACCGAGCGACAATTCTACCCATCCATGCCAAATTTCAGTTGGGTGTCTCTAATAGCTTTTGAGGTGTAGCCCCTTAAACACCATGCCCCCCCTCGGGAGTTCTTTATGGGAGAATTCAGTTTTTTTTTTTTCGATTCAGCTTCAATATAAGGCCGGACTGTGCCCTTATAATATATACAGGTATATATATCCCTAAATGTTATAATACATTTATTTGACAATGCACTTAAATATACCAGTCCTGGTGCTCAACATCAGGATGAAAACCTTTCAGTTCACACTTTATAATAAACACATTTAGCCTTGCTGTAATCCTGTGTCTGGTGCTCAGTACTGCAGTCCCATTACAGCACCTGCTGCCCACTACTTAACCTCCATTGTGGCCAAGTGCCACAGCTGCTGGACTAGTGCCACAGCATGTGATGTGCCCACCCTCTTGGCCACAAGGGATTTAAAGCTAAAATTGTCATTGGAATTGGATTCTGGAGGACACAGGGAACCAGTGTAGGGATTTGCAAAGTGATGATGCTTCGTTATTTTATTGGGAAAGAGGGAGATTTGCGGGAAGGTGGTGCTGCTGGGAGGATGGAATATAATAAGCTCTGTTTTGGACATGTTGAGCTTTGTGGGACATATATGTAGTGAATTCCTTGTTTTGGTTTTGGATCTGGATTAATCTTCGTGTTTTGGTTTTGCAAAACCACCCTCAAGTGTTTTGGTTTTTGTTTTGGATCTGTATTTGTTTTTTAAATTGATAAAAAGTTTTTAAAAATAGCTAAAATCATGTAATTTTTGCAATCGAATACCTGAAATTCGGATTTAAAATTCGGATTCTGAACCACTAAAATATTAAAACCGCGACTCAGATCTGTCCGGATTCACGAAATTCGGGTGGATGTGGACTCCTGGAGAACCAAACTGCACATCTCTAAGTGAAATATAGTAAAGAAGTGGAGAGGTCAAAGAAGGATAAGTAGATTAGGGTGTTGTCAGTTAGCGATGGTACTGGAGGCTGAAAGGGCAAATTAGTTCCCCAAGAATAGAGGTGTACATTGAGATAATCAGAGCATTGTAGATCCCAACAATTAGCTGGAGTGGGGAGGGGGATATCCCAGAGGTAGAGAAACTAAACAAGCAGTTTGATAAGTAGAAATGAACCAGGAAAGAACACATAAAGGGCAATGGAGTGAAAGATGTGCAGGGTAGTGATGAAAAGTGTCATAAGCAGCAAAGATTCCAGGATGATCAGTATGAGTAAATGTCCTTTAGATTTAGCTGTAAGAAGGTCATTAATTACTTCCGTGAGGTTTTGTGAAATTTTGGGGGCAAATGCCCGATTTGTGAAGAATCGTGAATGGAGTGGGAAGTGAGATAGGTGATTGTACACAAGTCACTCAAGTAGTTTGTAGGCAAAAATGAGTAGACAAATCAGGCAGTACATTGAGAAGTTAGGTTGAGACAGGGGCGTATCTATAATGGGTGCAGTGTGTGCGGTGCACTTGGGCCCCTGGGTCCAGGGGAGACCACATCGCACACAGAGTACCAATATTTGAAATACTCACCTCTCCAGACTCCCACCTCAGTGATGTCAGCACCTGAAAAATGATCTGGAAAATGGCTGCCGCTGCCATTTTCCCGGCGTTTTGCGCATGTGCAGTAAGGAAAATGGGCAATGCCCAGAGTCTACTGCTGTGGTGCTGCGCTAAGTGCACTGCCGGCCACCGGAGAGAGAGGAGGGGACCTCAGAGACTGCACAGGGGCCCCTTCCTCTCTTAATACACCCCTGGCTCAAGGATAGTCCAGTGGAGCAACCAAACAGGGGCGCCACCCCATAGGGTCGCCAGAGCCGGAATAAGGGGGGGCAATGGGAGCACGTCACTTCTGGCCCTCCTCTCTCATGTGGCTCCCTGGCCATTGATGATTACAGCTGCAGTCAGTGCATCAGGACTGCAGTGCTATAGGAGGCTGAAAGGGAGGTGAAGTCTGAGCAAGGGTTGGGGCTACACAACACTCAGTGACAGGCCAGCAGCATGGGAGAGAGAGGAGGGGAAGGAGGAACTACTTTGCTACAGAGTGCACACAGCCAGTGTATTGTAGGGCACAATACACTGACTGTCTGTACTCTGTAAGGTGATAGTGAAAAAAGGGGGAGTCTGTAACTGTATGTAAGTATGTGTGTGTATAAGTATGTATGTGTGTCTGTAACAGTATTTACACTGCACACCCTGCACCCATATTTTTTATACTTACCTCTTCCAAGTTCCCCATCGGTTTTAGCAGCGCTACACAAAATCCCTGGAAAATGCCTGCAGCTGCCCGATCGTCGAAGGTAAGTATATACTAACCTAATTCTAACCCCCCAACCCTAACCCTCCTTTAGGGTGCCTAACCCTAACCTTCCCACCCAGTGCCTAACCCTAATCCCCCCTCTAAGAGCCTAAACCTAACCCCCCCTTCCCCACCGCCTAAACCTAAGTCCCCCGGGGGGTGCCTAACCCTAAGTCCCCCCCGGGAGTGCCTAACATTAACCCTTCCTCCCCCTAGCCTAACCCTAACCTCCCAGGGGGGTGCCTAACCCTAAATCTCCCCCGGGAGCCCTAAACTTAACCCCCCCTCCCGCGGCTGTCCGCAGCAGCGCCCGGCATCCCTTCGATCGGAATGCTGGGCGCCGGTCTCCCGGCATCGGTAAAATAACAGGCGTCTAGATTTAGATGTCGGTCATTTAACCCTCGCCGGGATATGACAGTCGGGAAGCCGGCTGTCGGGATTACCTCCGCCGGCTTCCCAACAGGCCTGCAGCATCACAATGCTTATATTGATACACTGGGGTACGGAAGCATACACTTTGGGGTACAGCCTGCAGCATCACAGTACTTGTATGGATACACTGGGGTACAGCACAAATAAAATCTACTTTTTAACTCTTTTTTTTTTTTACTTATTATATTTTACAATTTTTTTTTTCTTTTCTTGCCTTTTTTATCTATAGCCCCTTGATGGACAGCACAGCCCCTGGATGCACTACACACTCCTGGATGCACTACACACCCCTGGATGGACAGCACATTCCTGTATGGACAGCACAGCACACACAGCCCACCAGCCCGCCCTCCCTGCACGGAAACTCAGCAGTAAATGACGCTGATCACTGCAGGGCGGAACTTACTGTATATGCAATCCAAAACCCGCGAAAATCCATAGTGGGATTGATGACGTTTTTCCTAGTTTTGGACTGACTCGGATACTACTCGGATCTCTAGTTAGAAGTGTTTATTTTCTCTAGTTAGAAGTGTGTATTATCAGACTTTATACAGTAGAAGAGCTCTTTACTGATTTCCTTCTCATAGTCACTAAAATAATTACTTTCTCTTATGACTACCTTGTCCTGCTCTGATGCGGTTTCCTCTCTGTACAACAAAACCCTCAGGTCACACCTATAAAATACATAGAATTTGACGGCAGATAAGAACCACTAGGCCCATCTAGTCTGCCCCATTTTTAAACATATTGTTACCTCAACCCTTATCAATCCTTACTTCTTCTAAAGGATATCCTAAGAAGTAAGGATCAATAAAGGTTGAGATAACAATATGTTATAAGAGGTAGTCATAAGAGAGAGTAATTATTTTAGTGACTATGAGAAGGAAATCAGTCAAGAGTACGGTATTTCGGTGTTTCTGTGGATTTGGATTTGGTGCTGAGCATATGGTTAGATGAGTCTGAAGGAAAGGAAGTTGTGGTTAGAGAGTGGGAAAGTTAAGTTGGAGAAACTGAAGAGGGAGCAGAAACAGGTGAAGACAAGGTCAAACAAGTGTTCATCACAGTGAGTGGGAGAGACCAAAGGTGGACATAAGTGAAAGAGGTTTGGTGACTGCAGAAACATGGAGTTTTCAATGAGAATTGCCATGTTGTCAGTGGTGGTTGTTGATGTGTTGTGTCTCTGTGTACTAGAGGTTGCGAAGCAAACATACTCACCTTGCTTTCTGGAGCTGCTAATAAGAATTTCACATTTGCAGCTGAATTCTCAGCTCCTGAGAGACTCATCACTGCTCCTTACCTAGCAGCTGATCAGTCAGCACTCTTTGATCATATGATTTTTGCCCAGCAGCTGATCAGTTAACACTTCACATGGTTTCTACTCAGCAAGTGATTGGCCAAGACCTACATAAATACACTCATTGTCATTATTGCCTTGCTGGTGTAAGGTTTACCAGGTTAGCTCCTGTAACTTTGTTCATGAAAGTTTGGTATACTTTCAATCAGAGATGTACAGGTTCAGTGTTATTTGATTCTGTTCACCAAATTAGCACAAGTTAGGATTAGTTCAGATTTATTTTATTGGCTATTCAAAACATTTGAGAGCCAGATAGCGAATGTGATGCTGTTTTTGAAATCCGAACATAACCGAGTAAAAGCGAAAACAACCGAACCCACACATCTCTACTTTTTACTGCTGGAGTCAGTGTGTTGGACCTTGGCTCCATTTACTGGACCTTGCTTTTGGATCATTGGCTGTCCAGGAACTCTCTACCGGTAATATACTGCATAGCTGTGAGTCTCCCTCACTCTCAGTTGTTAACAACTATTCACTACTGGCTGCATCCGAGTACCAGAGAACAGTGTAGTTCTGGAAAAGGTGGCAGTTAATGGTGAAAAACATCCCGCACCATAGGTTCTGTATAAGGGTTATCAGGTGCTGAGAGTGGGGATCATAACAGAGAAGAGGAGAATGACGGAAAAAAAGATGCCAAAGACTGAGATTTAGAAACTGGAAGAAGCAGAGACCTCCTGCAGAGAGTAGGTATGTGAGCCTCCAATGAAACTTATGAATAATTATGATGTCAAATCTAGATCATTAAACTAAAACCTCTGTTAGACATTATAGACAGAGAACATCATTTTAGTGGCGACAGCTTCGGCTTTTTTACATTTTTTAGTAGAAAAACGCCAGCATAAATAAATGCATCTCTCTTAATTCAATTTGTAGAGCAAGTGAAGATGGCATAACTCTACAAATCAGAATGGAATGCTTGGCAGATTTTATCTGTTGTGAAATATTGTGTACCACTATCAGTTGCTTTGAAATTACTTTGAATGTGCATTATCCTGCATCAGGCTTGTTTACTAAAATTAATGTACCTCAGTAGATCTGTCCATTTGATAAAAGTTTTGTTTTCATCATGTAATTTTTGTTATTTATTTATTTTTTTTTTTATATATATAGCGTAGATTTTAGTAGGAAGTTTGGGACTACTGTTAGTTTTTAGCTTTGTTGAATAAATGTTTTGTGCACTGCAAAACAGTAAACAGCTGATAACTCTTCTGATTCTAGGGGGTAAATTTACTAAAGTGAGAGTTTTTAGAAGAGGAGATGTTGCCCATAGCAACCAATCAGATTCTACTTAACATTTAACTAGCACCTTCTAGATGATAATAGCTAGAATCTCATTGGTTGCTATGGGCAACATCTCTAATTCTAAAAACTCTCACTTAGATATCCGATACTTGAATAAGTTTGAGGAAAGATAAGCACCCTGTTTAGTGATGGAATATTGCTAGTTTCATTAAGAGTTAAGGGAAAGGAGGGGGTGTAGCCAGGATTGTGTCCATCAAAAATAATAGCCTATGGCAGATAGAAAGGGGAAATGACCCTACTATTCTTATAAATAGCCTGGAAGAGGAGCCATCTTCTTCTTTCCAGTTTTGGAACAGGCTGGGCTGAGTATCACTGTTTTTATAGTACATTTTCTTTGCCCCACTTTATTCTTTCCAGCTACTGCTTTATTGTCCCCCCTTCCATCTCCAACCAATGTCCCCCCTGTGTCCTTACACCCCGTTGCTTTATCCAAGCAGACCCTTTCCACCCAACCCCCCCTTGCTTCCAATCCTGGCATCTTTTGTCTGTGTGGGGGCAATGGAACTGACTGTTCACCAAATTAGCACAAGTTAGGATTAGTTCAGATTTATCTTATTGGCTATTCAAAACATGTGAGAGCCAGATAGCGAAAGTGATGCTGTTTTTGAAATCCGAACATAACCGAGTAAAAGCGAAAACAACCGAACCCACACATCTCTACTTTTTACTGCTGGAGTCAGTGTGTTGGACCTTGGCTCCATTTACTGGACCTTGCTTTCGGATCATTGGCTGTCCAGGAACTCTCTACCGGTAATATACTGCATAGCTGTGAGTCTCCCTCACTCTCAGTTGTTAACAACTATTCACTACTGGCTGCATCCGAGTACCAGAGAACAGTGTAGTTCTGGAAAAGGTGGCTGTTAATGGTGAAAAACATCCCGCACCATAGGTTCTGTATAAGGGTTATCAGGCGCTGAGAGTGGGGATCATAACAGAGAAGAGGAGAATGACGGAAAAAAAGATGCCAAAGACTATGATTTAGAAAGTGGAAGAAGCAGAGAATGGAACTGACTGAAGGTGAGGGTCAGGCTGGGTATTGAGGCCCAGGCGGTGCCCTTTTTCCCCTAGGTCACTTAGCACACCGCCTGGGCCTCAATACCCAGCCTGCCCCTCACCTTCAGTCAGTTCCATCGCCCCCACGCAGACAATGGTCGGCAGCGCGGGCCAGGATATGCACACACAGGCAATTACCAGTCCTTACCCATTGTTGCACCCTGGTTGGTCCCCTTATTTCCCAGCAGCCGTGCAGCATCAGCCTCGCCCCCCTTTCATTTGCCGCCCCTCTCCCATTTCATGGGCCTCTGGTTTTCCCCTGCCTGATCCCATTTCACAATTAGCCCCTGGTTTTTACCAGCCTTTACAGCTGCCACTACATGTCAGCGCTGTTACACAACATCCCCCCTCCTTTGCCTCCCGTGCCACACCCTCCCCCCCTCTCCTCCCAACCCGCTACCACTGTTCACCATCCTGATCAGCTGACGGAGGTCACACCCCATGCTTCCACCTCACGTGTTATCATTTCAAGTCCTCAGGTTGCTATCTCAGAGTCTTCCAGGGTTCCACAGGAAGTGTCTTTGGCTGTCCAGGTTGATCAGATGGCGAGTCAAGTTATGGTGGGTGCACCGCGCACCGAGGGACAAGCGTCAGTGGGCAGTCAGTCAAGACTGGGCCTTCCTCTGCAGGATCTGGTGAGCATGTTGTTCTCTCTTTTCTCAGCGTTTCTCCCTTTTCCTCTGCGGATTATAGAAATTCTTCCAGATCCACCGATAGGCCCCATAATTTCATGAAGTATTTAGCTTAAAAAATTAAGGGTAGGCATAGAAGCCTAAAGAGATCTAGTACTGTATTGGTTGCTATGGTCCTGGATACAGCGGGGGATATGATACATTGTGCAAACACAGCTGTACTTAGGGGATTGAGGTCAAAATTAAGGAGCGGACTAGGTAAGGCAAGTTTGTAGACATGTTCACCATTATGGCTGATGCTAAAAAGGCTTCAATCCAGGAAAAAAACCTTTGGGGCAGTTGCGGAAGGAGCCCGTTGTTCATACCAGATTTGGTGAACCGGCATGTACATATTTGCGCTAGTTTACTTTGTAAACCTGCTGGGGGAGTACATGAAGGTGCTGCAATACATGGAGTATATCTAGAAGAAACAGGAAGATCAGGTAGTGTTTCAGTTCATATTCAAGGATGTAAGGGTTTGGCTAGAGGTCACTCAGCAGTCCAAAATACCTGTGGATTCCACGATAGCCCAGAAGCAACCCTTTCCAGCCCATTCCGGCACCTCAAGTGCCGGGCGCGGTAAATGCTATGCGTTCAATAATGCCCAGTGCAACAGTGGAGCTGGGTGTAGGTACAGGCGTAGCTGCATGTTGTGTGGTAGCGGTCATCCAGCCAGAGAATGCAGCCACATTGGGGGTTACAGTAGCGGGTTAAGGGGAACACCGCAACCAGCGGCAAGGGGGTTTTAAATAAGGTGCCTGGATTGCTATAATCTTTGGGAGGAAGCAGCCTTTTTTGTTAGAGGAGTGGTCAGGGAACAGGGGTAAATTACCCCACATGGGATAAAAATTAAATTCCTGGGGATAATGGACGGACAGCGGGGCATGCATATGAATCATTCTACAATATAGAATGAGTCATATGCATGCCCAGCTGTGCCACAGGGAGGCTCTAAGCCGGACACGCACTGAGATGTTATTACCAGCGGGCACCCAGCTCCTTCCCTGCAGCGCCGTGTTAGCCGGAGTTCTCTTCTGAACTCCAGCTTCCACCTCTCTCCATGCGCACTATGGGAGAGACGTCATGACGTCTCTCCCATAGTTCCCATAGCTGGGTGGACAGGACGGCAGCGGATGCAGGTGTGGGGATTAAGGTAAGTGGTTTTTTTTGGACAAGCGACACTACAGGGGCATTATATGGGGGCACTACTACAGGGGAATTATATGGGGGCACTACTACAGGGGCACTATATGGGGGCACTACTATATGATTTCCTTCCTTTCAAATCAAGGGGGTAATGTCGGCGTATCTAAATATATTTTGGGGTAAAAGGTAAAAAAGTTCCCTGACCCCTGTATTAGAGGGTTTTATTTTGGGTTTTTTGTTTGCTCTTAACTCGCAATATATGCGTCGTATCCAAACGGAATCTTAAGTCCATACGCGATCACCTGGAAGTCGTTAAGAGTAAATTGGTGGCGGAGGTTAGATTGGGGTGCATGTGTGGCCCTTTCTCGTCTTCCCCTCTGAGCGGGTTATGCATCTCACCTTTGAGGGTTGTACCTAAGAAGGAGCCGGGCAAGTTTAGATTGATCCAGCAACTTTCCTACCTGGAAGGGGGATCTGTCAACGACGCGTTAGATCCGGCAAATTGCTGAGTAGTTTACCACTCCTTCGAGCAGGCACCGGAGATGGTACAATTTTTTGGCAGGCATGCATCCCTGGCTAAGTGGATATCTAATCTGCTTTCCGATCAATGCCACTTCACCCCAGATCTTTCAAGTATATGGGTTTTAAGGTCGCTGAAGCTTATTGCGTAGATAAGTGCTCTCCAATGGGTTGTTCTATTTCCAGTTCCTTTTTTTAATGATTCAGCTAAATTTTGCGATGGTGCGTGCAAGTAGGTAAACGTCAAGGGGGAGTGGCCCATTATTTGGTTGATTTCTTGTTAGTGAAGCCAGCCGGTAGTTCAGTTTGTGGGGATTTGCTTTTTCATTACAAGCGCTTTTCTTGATTCTAGGCGTACCGGTTTCCCGCGACAAGACGTAGGGCCCTTGTACGTGTTTGTCCTATCTGGGGATAGAAATAGACACTTTGCTAGGTCTTTGACGATTGCCTTTGGATAAAGTTAGTCATTTGGGGGAATTATTGCAGAAGCGTCGCTAAAACAATTGCAATCACTTTTAGTCCTTTTAAATTTTGATTGTAGAGTAATACCCATGGGTAGGATTTTTTGTTGTCATTTGGAATGCGCCACAGCAAGGGTTTAAAAATCTCACAATTTTTTCGCATATCTCAGGACTTGAGGGAGGGTCTGCATTTTTGGTGGTTGGTATTTTTACGGGAGTTTAATGGGGTTCGAATTGGCTACCAGCTCCGGTGGACAATTACGAACTTCAGTTGTTTACGGATGCGTCTAGTTTTGTAGGTTTCGGGGCATTCTTGGAGGGCGAATGGTGCGTGGAACCTTGGCCGGATTCATGGTGGCGGCAAGATCTTACTGTCAGCATGCTGCTTTTGGAGTTTTTTCCAATCGTGGTTGCAGTTGAGATCTGCCGGCCCCTTTTTGCTGATACATACGGCTTACCCTGTCCTGTTCATGTCGGCTGATTGTCGCGCAGAAGTTTGAGCGGCTTGCATTGATGTCATTGGCTCCATGTACGCTGAGGATTTATTCGACGGCTTGTAATGATTAGCAAGGTTTCTTAGCTTCCAAGAACGAAGGAGGTACACCATTCCATGACTACATGTTAGAATTTGTTTGGAAATGGCATTACAGAGCAGCTATGTTGACAACTCTGTCTGTCATTTCTTATTTCTCAAAGTTTCCTGGTATGTCAGACACGACCAAATAATTTTTTATTAGTTAAAGTAATGAGAGGTTGGGGAAGGTACACCTCATTCCAGGTGATGTCACGAAGACCTATTGATCCGTCATTTTAAAGGGAGCGGATAGTTGCACTATCGGGGATCGCTTCGGATGATTACGAAGCAACACACTTTAGTTTAGCAATTTTGTTAGCTTATTTCAGGGCATTTAAAATTGGTGATTTGTTATCAATTAATAAGAGTTCGACATCATCTGGTTTGTTGTTTAAGAATGTAGTTGTTAGTTCTAACCTGTATTTGTGTTATATACTGTGCATAGATCAAAAGCTGATCCACTAGCTAAGGGGCAATGGATCTCTATCCCAGCTCACGCAGACCCTTTAATTGATCCAGTGGGTTTGGCCATGCGTTTAATAGGATAAGGCCCCCAAGCAGCGCAAAATGGCTCATCCATGCCATTCAGACACCATTATCCAGGTTTCACTTTACAAGGGTCTTTCAAACTGTTTAATTGCTTTAGATTTGCCTATAGATCAGTTTGGCACCCATTTTTCAGGATTGGGGCAGCAACCTGCACGGGAGCTGCAAGTGCTTCAGTTGGCATCTTAAAACATTTAGGTCGATGGAAGTCGTCAGCCTACAAGAATTATTTGCGGGGGCATAAGTTTCATAGTTAGCAGAGCTTCTTGCGAGTTTGTTGGGAAACCCAGGGGCCTTATGCCTACTGCCACTTTGGAGGCTGTCGGGCTTTTCAGTTTTGCCCTCACAGAGGTTTTATGTTTTTCACTTTCATCTGCGTCACCCAACTATTGTTTTCCTTCCCTTGGCTAGGCTGTTTAAATAAATTGTAAAGCCGATTCGGATGCGATTAACCCCTTTTTGCAGGTGTTTCCAGGAATACTGTCAGGTGTGGTTCGTGGACACTCATTTATATATTGGGCTAATAAGCATCCTTTAGTGTTTCAGGCCCCACAATTGTTAGGTACTAACAAGGTTTGGTGGTTAGGTTTAGGGGCATGCGCTGTGGTGGCCTTCATAGATGTTTTATGGACAGCAGAAGCTAGATTTGGGACCCCCGATTGGTTAGTCATACATTTTGGGGGTAATGATCTGGGTACTTGCAAAGGCATTGAGCTTATACTTGCTATTAGGCGGGACCTGCAAATAGTCTACAAGAGATGGCCGGAAGTAGGGCTAGTCTGGTCAGAAATAGTGCCAAGGCGGTTTTGGAGAGGCTCGCAAGGTGGTGCTGCTTTAGACCGGGTTCGTCAGAAGGTCAATGCTGCAATCTCCAGTCCGGTCACTAATGGGCGGGCGTGTTATATGACACCTTCGATTAGATTACGAGGAGGAGAGTTTTTATAGGCCCGATGGGGTACACCTCACGGGCGCAGGTCTGGTGTGATTTATTAGAGACCTTTGCAGTTTTCTTTGAAGTGCGACTATGTCCTGATGGGTGGCGGGGATCTGCTCTTTGAGTCGATCTTTGGCGGGAAGCAGTGCTCCTAGGCGGCCTATAATAGCGTAAGAGTGCCTGGGTAGCATTTTCCTTTTGATAGCGGCAAGTTGGTCATCTACCTTAGGGGGGGACCTGGCCTTCATCTTAGGGAGGGGTCAAGGCTATGACAATTAAGGGAGAATGGTTCTGCCTCAGGCCAGTTTGCGCTGGGCGGGGATCCGCCTTTTCTTATTTAGTCAAATATATTTGTTGGGCTGTGGCCTCGGAGCACTGTTTTCTTACTGCCACCATCTTTCTAACTACAATTTGATCAATAAATTTCTGCTGTGTCCTCTTTTAATTCCACATAAGTGTCCGAGTGGTTATTTCTAGTTAGTAGTTAAGTTAGTTAATTAGCATAATGTAAGATTCAAACAATGGGTGACTTATAGTAAATTTACCCCTAGGTGTTTGCTCCTCTGTGAATTACTTTTTAATTGTGTAATATACCAATAGGAATTTGGTATGTGCTTTAGATATATATGGGTCTATTTTGGTAACACACTGAAATAGATTTCTATTTTACATAGTTATTTACCATACATAGTTATGGTAAATAATCCCAATTTTAAAAAAATTTATTTCATTATTTTCCCAAACAATATTGATGTGAAATAAGTGTCATTTTAATCAAAGACAATTTTTTTTTTACTTTTTCTTTGTTAACTTAGGTTTCAGGCTTTGTGTTCCTCTGATAGCATAAATGGACAAACAGATATTTTATACAGCTGTAGACATTTGCATGCATTTACAGAAGCATGAATGATTTTTTTTTCCATGTTTCATTTATTGTATAAAACATACTAGGAACTAAGAGAAAATGTGCTTTGCAATGAGAACCTGCTTTGTCTCTGAATTACAATATTCAAAAAACAACAGACAAATAACTAGTAAATAGACAGTACATTTCTCTCAGTCACCTATTTAAACAGAAATATGGTATTTTGTATATATAAATAAATATTACTTTTAAAATGTTATTGACAACATCATTACTTAGTAATAAACACTACAATTTAAATATATACAAAATAATATATTCTACAAGTAAAACCTCTTATTATACATAAACCAAATGGAGTCACTGAAATATTATTTTTATTGCTGTTACACATGCTGGCATTTCTGCAGTCTGAACATGTTATTTTCTGAGACTAAATATTGGGTATCATCTGTCTTCCCAATTGAATTGTATCTCCGTAAATCAGAAAACTGCTTCAGTAGCTCTTTTAATAATTTACTATTACAAGGCTCTTGCTCCATTTGCTTTAAATCTTTTAATGACATAGCCATTTTCACAACAGCGAGATAGCAGAAAAGTATTGGACATTGTGTAGATGTACCAAAGATAATGTGTTGTGTCCTGCAGAATTATTTTGTGAAATAGCAGCTTGCAAAATAGTAGTATGGATTAGGGGTGAGCGGGTTCGGATTTCTGAAATCCGAACCCCCCCCCGAGCCCCCCCGATCTGAGTCCGATCCGAGTCAGGCTCGACTTTTCCCGCCTGACTCGGATCTGAAATCGAGGCAAAACGTCATCATCCCGCCTTCCGAGTCTCGCGGGTTTTGGATCCTATATAAGGTACCCGCATCGGCGCCATTTTCTCACTCGGCTGTGGACAGTGAAGAGGGAGGGTGGGAGTTAGGGCTGTGTAGTGTAGTGTAGTGTAGTGCTGCTGTTGTCCACTACTTCAAAGTCCATAGGGGCTGGCTGTGTTGTGCTGTGCTGCTGTTGTTAATAGGGGTTGTGTCCACTACTTCAAAGTCCATAGGGGCTGGCTGGACTGTGTTGTGCAGTCAGTTCTCCATAGGGGCTGTGTCCACTCCAAAGTCCTGTGCAGTGTCCCAGTCCTAAAGGGGTGCTGTAGTGTTGTCCAGGGGGTGCTCTGTCCATCAGGGGTGCTCCCCCCAAGTGCTAAAAAAATAATATATTTTCTGTGTTTGTGAATTGTGTGCGCAGTAGCCGCACGTGCATCAACAAAGTAGTGCCAAGCGTGCGCCTGTGTCATAAGTAAAGGGCCGGCTGGCTTGACCGTTAAAGGGTGCAGTAACCCCCAAAGTACACTCCAGTCCAAACCAAAAAAATAATAATTTTCTGTGTTTGTGAATTGTGTGCGCAGTAGCCGCACGTGCATCAACAAATTAGTGCCAAGCGTGCGCCTGTGTCATAAGTAAAGGGCCGGCTGGCTTGACCGTTAAAGGGTGCTGTAACCCCCAAAGTACACTCCAGTCCAAACTAAATAAAAAATAATTTTCTGTGTTTGTGAATTGTGTGCGCAGTAGCCGCACGTGCATCAACAAAGTAGTGCCAAGCGTGCGCCTGTGTCATAAGTAAAGGGCCGGCTGGCTTGACCGTTAAAGGGTGCTGTAACCCCCGAAAGTACACTCCAGTCCAAACCAAAAAAAAAATTATTTTCTGTGTTTGTGAATTGTGTGCGCAGTAGCCGCACATGCATCAACAAAGTAGTGCCAAGCGTGCGCCTATGTCATAAGTAAAGGGCCGGCTGGCTTGACCGTTAAGGGTGCTGTAACCCCCAAAAGTACACTCCAGTCCAAACCCAAAAAAATTATTTTCTGTGTTTGTGAATTGTGTGCGCAGTAGCCGCACGTGCATCAACAAAGTAGTGCCAAGCGTGCGCCTGTGTCATAAGTAAAGGGCCGGCTGGCTTGACCGTTAAAGGGTGCTGTAACCCCCAAAGTACACTCCAGTCCAAACCAAAAAAATATATATTTTCTGTGTTTGTGACTTGTGTGCACTGTGGCTGCACGTGCATCAACAAATGAGCAGCGCGAAGTGTGCGCCTGTGTTCCATAAGTAAAGAGCCGGCTGGCTCATTTCTTAAAGGGTGGTGTAACCCACAAAGTGCACTACTCTCCAGCAAAAATAAAAAAATATTTTCTGTGTTTGTGTGCGCTTTAGCCGCACGTATATATCAATATAACATAAATGGAGGACCAAACTTTCTCCGATAAAAATAAAATAGGGAAAGATCAAGAACCACTTCCTCCTAGTGCTGTTGCTGCTGCTGGGAGTTGTTCATCATCCCAGAGAGGAAGTAGGAACATCACTACTTTTACTAAACAATTGACCCTCCAACAGTCCCTAGCGATGAGGATGAAGTATGACAGCAGTCATCCTGAAGCAAAACGTATAACTGAGGCCTTGACTGCTATGTTGGTGTTAGACATGCGTCCGGTATCCGCCATTAGTGCAGTGGGATTTAGACAATTGATGGAGGTAGTGTGTCCCCGGTTCCAAATCCCGTCTAGATTCCACCTGCATCCTCAAAGCAGCAGCGACAAGCGTGCGTCTGTCTGTTAAAGGGTGGTGACACCCTCAAAGTGTGCTACACAAACAATAAAAATATTCTTCTTCTTTTTTCTCTCTTTGTGAATTGCGTGGGCTGTAGCCGCACCTGCATCCTTAAAGCAGCAGCGACAAGCGTGCGTCTGTCTGTTAAAGGGTGGTGACACCCTCAAATTGTGCTACACAAACAATTAAAATATTGTTCTTTTTTTTTCGGTCTTTGTGAATTGTGTGGGCTGTAGCCACACTTGCATCCTCAAAGCAGCAGCGACAAGCGTGCGTCTGTCTGTTAAAGGATTACATCGGTGACAGCATCCAAGTAGGCATGTCAGACAGTCCGTACCTGTACTGGCAGGAAAAAGATGCAATTTGGAGGTCCCTGTACAAATTGGCTTTATTTTACCTGAGTTGCCCCCCCTCCAGTGTGTACTCCGAAAGAGTGTTTAGTGCAGCCGGGAACCTTGTCAGCGAAAGGCGTAGGAGGTTGCTTCCACAAAATGTGGAGATGATGTTCATAAAATGAATTATCAACTCTTCCAGGGAGACCAGCCTCCAGAACGTACAGAGGGACCTGTGGTTCCAGCGGGGACGAATTAATACTCTGTGAGGATGAGGATGTACACACTGAAGAGGGTGAGGAATCGGTGGATGAGGATGACATCTTGCCTCCGTAAAGACAGTTTGTGCAGGGACAGATTAATTGCCAGCTTGTTTTGTGGGGGCCCAAACGAACCAATCATTTCAGCCACAGTCGTGTGGCAGACCCTGGCGCTGAAATGATTGGTTTGTTAAAGTGTGCATGTCCTGTTTATACAACATAAGGGTGGGTGGGAGGGCCCAAGGACAATTCCATCTTGCACCTCTTTTTTTTCTTTGCATTATGTACAGTTTGGGGCCTAGTTTTTCAAACTGTCATCCTGTCTGCCACTGCAGTTTCACGCCTAGATGGGTCACGTGTTTGTGCCGCCCACTCGTGTCGCTTAGCATAGTCATCCAGCTACCTCGGTGCAACCTTTTGGACATAAAAACACTATTGTGAGGTGTGAGGTGTTCAGAATAGACTGGAAATGAGTGGAAATTTAGGTTATTGAGGTTAATAATAGCATAGGAGCAGAAAAACCTACAAATTCTGTGATTTTAGCTGTTTTTATGCTTTTTTTCAAAAAAATACAGATCCAAAACACAAAACCCAGAACCCAAAACAAGGAAGGGTGGTTTTGGCAAAACCAATCCAGATCCAAAACACGAAGAAAGATCCAGATCCAAAACCAAAACACAAAACACGAAAAGTGGCCGGTGCACACCCCTAGTATGGATGTACATTGAGCCATGTCTCCTTACTATTTCTGATGGCTATAAACTGTGCTCTACAAATATTTAATGGATAAGTTATTCATTCACAATGATTTTTATGCTATTACTAAATGTACAGTATATCTTATTGCATAATTACTTAAGGATTAACAAATAATATATAGCCCTCTTATTCAGAGTGCTATGATAGGTCATTCAAATTTTGCAGCATTTAATGTAAAACAAAATAAGCCAAAACATTAAGAAGCAGCACAGGGATTATTTAGTGTGCATTATAAACTGAAACCCTGAGTATTAAGGCTGTGTTCAGGAAATTGAAAAAGACAAATGGAAGAGGTGCTCCAAAAATTTTAATTTCAATGTATTATTAATCCACTTAATAAGTGAAGTCCCATATAGTATTAATTAGAGATGTACACTGAGCACCTCATTCAGACCCGCTTGCAAGCGGGTCGATGGTGAGGCCCTGCGCACGCGCAGCGGCCGCAGTGCGCGTGAGCAAGCCCCGGAGCGAGTAACAAATTCACTCACTCCGGGGCTTCCTACAAAAGTGGCAGCTGTCGATGTTGATCTACAGCTCGCCCCGTTTTGTAGGCGGGGAGGGGGGGGGGCGGACAAACTGAGGCGTTCCTGAAGGAACGCCTGATGTTTGTAGGCGGCCCTACTGACATCAGCAGTGATGTCAGTAGGTAGATTCCTGCTCTGTTAGAGCAGGAAGCTACCTGGGGCTTGCGGGAGACAAGACCCGACCCCGAGGGTCTCGTCGCAAGCCCCAATGGTCATTGGTCTCGACCATCGTGACCATCACCTGGTCACTCGCAAAAGCTGTGGGTGGTCACCCACAGCTTAGCGAGCGGCCAGAAGGCCGGCTTTTAAAGAAGAAGTGGCCGTCCTCGTTCAGAGCGAGCGCTCGCATTTTGCGAGCGGCTCTGAATGAGGTCCTGGGTCCAACCCCCATGTGTTGGTTTTGGTTCTAATTCGTCGCCGGGTTTTGGTTTTGCTAAAACCGTCCTCCTGTGTATTGGTTTTGGTTTTGGATCTATATTTTAAAAAAATTAATACAACAAATAAAATAACATAATTTGGGCCTGTTTTTGTTCCTACAACCACCAATCTCAATAACATTAATTTCAAGTCAATTTTTACCACTTCACAGCTCACAATATTGTTTTCATCCAGTTCTAGGAAACAGAGTAGCACTGCAGTGGCAGACAGGTTGGCAGTTTAATGTAAATGATGACAGGCTGGCAGTTTATACTACCCCCTTCCCTAATTGGGTAAAACACCCCTGTGGTACATTTATGAGGTGCACCAAAGATTCTGAGTATGAGGGATAAATCACACACAAAAAAAATATTTTTATTTTAATAAAAGTAAAACAAATAAAACACACTATGCAAATATTAAGGTGGTGACCTAATGATCATTAGTGTTCTTAAACACATTTGTATCAATGCCTGAATTTTTTTAGAGCACAAACAAATTTTTAATTTTGATTTGATAAAAGTAAAAGAAGTAAAACAAAAAACTTGCCACCAACTGCAACACACTGTGCGGATATTAAGGTGGTTGCCCTTGACCTATTGACCATTAGTGTTCTTAAATTCTTCTGTATCATGGCCTGAATTTTTTAGAACACACAAAAAGTTTTGATTTTGATTGATAAAATTAAAACAAAAAACTGGCCACCAACTGCAACACACTGTGTAGATATAAATGTGGTGGCCCCTGACCTACTGACCATTATTGTTCTAAAACACTTCTGTATTACAGCCTGAATTTTTTTAGAACACACAAAAAAATTGGATTTTGATAAAAGTAAAACAAATAAGACAAAAACTGGCCACCAACTGCAACACACTGTGCAGATATTAAGGCAGTGCCCTTGACGTACTGACCATTACTGACTGTTATCTATCACATACACAGTATCACGGCTTGAAGTTTTTATCACAAAAAAAAAAATAATTCACTCACAGATACACTTCAGGGATTTGTTTCATTACGGAACTCACAGTGTGTTCTACTGTCTTGGTGTTTTTTTCCAGTATTGATTTTCTAGTTTTCATTTTTTTGACACCTCTTCTACACTTTGAGTGATAAGGGCTTGCATAGATCATAGTGATCAGTGCAGTGTTTCTCCCAAACTCGCCTTCCTCAGACAGGTCTATTGTTTGAGTGGATTTTTTCGTCATTTTGTCATTGGGTTTTGGTCGTTTTTAAAACCGATCATTAGTAAAGTTATGGGTTCTATACTCATCTATGAAAAAGTATCGATTGTTGGTCTGATGTTCTAAAGTTGGTCGGTCCTGATGGTTTTGCCTTTAGTAAATATGCGTTTCGGTCAGTTTGACAAATCAACGAAAAATCAGCCCAAAACACAAATCATCCTTTAATAAATTCACCCTCTAGGTCCTTCCACCTTGAGAGAGGGAATTTTATGTTAGTTAGAGCTAGACAGGCTAAGATTTATTTTTATGTTTTGTGTATTTTGTGCTCTCAAATAAAGTTAGTTGCGGTCACTTGTACCAAAGCCCTGGGCTGATCTGCGACTAATTGGCTGCTGCATGCAGGTTGCTGCCAATTACCCAAGGAGATGGCAACCCTAACCTGATCTTGCGACACATGGCGAATGCAAGTAGTGCGCTTAAACTGCAGCCATAAAAATCTGAAAAATTTAAAGTGGCAGACACTTATATTTTTTGGGGGAAGTGGAGGAATGACTATTATATTGTGAACTTCATGCTGGTGTTATCATCAGATGCTTAGGAAAGACAGATACTGCTTCCTCTATGTATCAAAAGATAACATAGAAGACATAGTAAAGGCTTTGCTACAGGCTATATTGGTGTGGCAGGAAGCCATCAGGGCTCAGCAGGAAGCTACCAGGGTACAGCAATTGGCTACTGATGGGGCCCAGAGGCAACAGCAATTGGATGTTTAGAAGGTCCAGAGACAGCAATTTACCATTGGTGAACTCTGGAGGTAACAACAAATGGATGTTGAAGAAACCTGGAAACAACAGCACCTAGACCACAATGCCTTAATAGATGTGGTGCATCATCTAGCAGCCCTGTCTAGGAAGTATTCCACATATGTCACCACTAGCTCCAGCTCCATATGGGCTAGTCATTTTCTGCAAAAGATGATAAAGAGCAATGATGAGGAAGCCTATTTAACAACTTTCGAACAAATCGCTGAGAGAAAAGTTGGTCAATGGGCAGGCCTTTTGCCACCCTTTCTATTAGGGGAACTGCAAAAAGCATATCTTGACTTGAGCCTTACTGATATCAAGGACTATGACAAACTAAAAACTTAAATTTTAACTCATTTGGGTGTAACAATGTCTGTTCAAGCATAATGAGTTCATCCCTGGGGTTACCAAGTGAATAAAGCTCCCTGCTTAAAATGCATGATCTCATTCATCTCACCAAGAAGTGGCTACAGCCAGAGAATCTAACAGGGCCACATATCGTGGAAAGGGGCATTATGGACCAATATCTACAGTCCCTGCCTGCAGTTCTGCACAAGTGGGTTGGCCACAGTGTCCCAAAAACAGCAGATCAGCTTGTGGAAATGGTGGAGAGTGTTCCCCAGTGGTCCCTAGTCCTGCAATGGTAATCTCCAGTTACAGTACTTCTGGAAAGAATGTTCCAGGGGGAAAGGGTGCTGGGTGGTGGAATTAATTTAAATGTCCAGAGAATGTAAGCTTGGTATCTGGAGATTGGCCAGCTGTTCCAGGGCAGTTCTTGCCTTGTTTAAGACCTTAAAAAATATGATGAGGTGACTTGAGCTATGTTGTTGCTAATTGTCCACTTACCTTTGAACACTTGCAATGTGATACTGCTTATGTAAATTTCTTTTCTCAGCTAGCCTGCACTGCAGACGGACAGACTGAGCCAGATAAACAAATGTGGATAATTACTATAGAAGCAAACGGGTAGAGGCTCTGTTAGATTCTGGAAGCCTGGTTACTCTTGTAAAAGCCGAGTTGATGAACCCCTTAAAACAAAGGGGGAAAACTGTTGGTGTTACCTGTACACATGGGGATACTCAGTATTATGATACTGCTGAAGTAAACAGAGACACACTGTGGTCCCATGATAGTCACTTTGGGATTAGTTTCTTATTTGATGTTTGATGCTATATGGGGAGACATTTTTTCCCACATCTGGAAGCTGTGGAAAGCCCAATTTGTTGACAAGACCCATTTGATAATGTTACTGATACAGTGGCAGTGAAAGTGTTCCCCGAGTCTGAAGTGTTCCCTTTTTCAAGTATGATTGGGGAGTTATTTAATGACAAGAGCAGAAGTGGGTCACAGATTGATGCACCTCCTACTGAAATAGAAAATGTTTTTGAACCAGTTGACTGTATACCTGAGCTTGTAAGTAAAGGGATATTTGCCTCAGAACAGTTAAAAGATCCTACTCTGGTAAAAAGAGAGAGAATGTTAAAGGTGTAGCTTGAAACCCAGTAGAGCCTGGTAGTAGGTTGTCACCCTCACATGGCAGTACATCAAGATTTGTTTTACAAAGTTTCCAAAAAAGCAGAAGATATTGTAGAACAATTGACATTTCTTAAGGCATATCAAAGAACAGTGTTAGACCTGGCTCATGGTCACATAACTGCAGAACATCTAGGAGTAGAAAATACTTCTAAGATAATTTTGCAGCAGTTTTTCTGGCCAGATGTCCATAAAGACGTATCTGAATACTGTGGATCCTGCCCTGACTGTCATTACCATGCTCCCAGGCAACATTATAGCAATCTGCTTTTGTCCCATTACCCATTATTGAGGTCCAATTTGAGAGAATAGCTATGGATTTGGTTGTACCTCTAATAAAATCTGCCTGGGGTCATCAGTATATTTTAGTGTCAATGGATTACACTACCAGATACCTGGATGCAATGCCATTGCACAATATGTTAACTAGGGAATTAGTACATGTCTTTAGGAGAATGAGAATACCTTAGAAAATCCTAGGGTACCACAGTTATGTCAAGAATCATGAAAGAGTTGTGACGCCTGTTTATGGTTACTTATCTACGGACCTCTGTGTATCACCCTCAGACTGATAGTTTAGTACAGAGGTTTAACAAAACTTTAAAGAATATGCTAAAGAATGTGGTGCTTGAAGATGGTAAATATTTGGATTATTTGTTACCCTATTTATTGCTGGCCATTTGAGAGGTTCCACAATCTTCCATGGGGTTCTTGCCTTTTGATTTGTTGTATGGTAGACACTCAAGCGAATTGCTGGATATTGCAAAAGAGACATGGGCAACCCAGTCCTTATGAGGGATACCATACAGAAGGTTGACAATGATTTGGTCGACATGGAAGAAGGTCAGTGTTAAAAAACGGTCAATAGTACAGAAGGTCAACAGGTACAAAAGTTCAGCATCCTAAAAATATTGACATGGAAATGGTCACCACAGAAATGGTCAACACATATGTTTTTTTATATTTAGGGTTAGGCACTTACCAAAGCGTTAGGGTTTCAGCGCTATAAGGGATGGTTAGGCACTTACCTCGGCATTTAGGGTAAGGCACTAGGTGGGACAGTTAGGGTTAGAGTTGCGTGAAGATTAGAGTTAGAAAAAAATAATGTGTTGATCATGTCTGTGTCGACCATTTCCATATCAACTTTTTGAACCTGTCAACATTTTTTATGTTGACATATTGGTGTCGACCAAATTAGTGTCAATCTTTTTTTTTTGTCGACCTTTGTATCACACCCCTTAGAAGATGGCTATTGGGCATGTTTCTCATATGCAAGAAAGAATAGCTACAGTGGTACCCATAGTGAGAGATCACTTGGAACAGGCCCAACAGGCACAACAAGGGATGTACAATCATACTGCCAAATTAGGCACTTTTGTTCATTTTGGATCCCACAGTGGAGAGTAAATAATTGACCAAGTGCCAAGGACCATTTGAAATCATTGAGAAAGTGGGTGAGGTCAATTATAAAGTGGAAAGCCCAATTTGTTGGCAGTCTGGGAAAAGAAAGTCAGAACAGATCTAGAATGTAAATCTTATAAATCCAGAGAATAGCTCTGTCAGCCACCCTGGTACCTCTGGTAAACCGCAGTACTTTTGATTCCTGAAGTAACAAGAGCCAAAATCTCAACTAGTTAATGACATGAGGCTAAATAATTTCTCATTAGAAATAGAGAATTGTTTTCTGACAAACCTGGTAAAACAAGTCATTAAATATGACATAATCGCTGAACCAGGGGTTAAGGTTAACCCAAAGCCTAATAGAATACTAGAAGCATGATTTGAATCAGTATCTAAAGAAATTTAAAAAAATGTTCATGTTAGATATAATTGAAGAGTCACATAGTAATTAGTCAAGTCCCATTGTACTCATTCCAAACCTTAGAGGAGCTAATGCTTCTGCAATGATTTCCATAAATTGAGTAGTATGTCTAAATGTGTGGATACAATTATTGGAGGGTTGAGAATAGCACTGTACTTAACCACTCTAGACTTAACCAAAGGGTACTGGCAAATGCTGCTGACAGACAATGCAAAAGAAAATATAGCTTTTTCAGCACCGGAAAGTGTTCTGATATAAAATGTTGCCTTTCTGAGGATTATGGATAAAATTCTAAAGCCCCATAGACAGAATGCTGCTGCTTATCTCGATGATGTAGTCATCTATAGTCCTGATTGGCAGTCTCACTTACCCAGGGAACAAGTAGTGTTGGATTGACAGTCAACGCAAAGTCAACCCTAAGTGTTCCTTAGGGATGGAAGAGGTGAAGTACAGTATCTTGGATATATATCATAGGCAGAGGTTTGTTAAAGCTCCAACTTAATAAAATTGAGGTCACAATCTCTAAATAAGAAACCTATGAGAGCTTTCATAGGAATCACAGGCTATTCTAGTAGATTTTTCACAATTTTGCCACCATTGCTGTCCCTTTGTAGACCTTACCAAGGGTAAAACGTCAGTTGAAGGTAGTGTTTTACAACCATACAGTTTTGCTGATACCTGAAATGAATTTTTGGTGCAAAAAGATACATCGGATGTAGCGGTAGGTGCTGTTCTGCTCAGAACAAAGAGGGTAAAGAGCATCCTCTTATTTATTTAAGTATAATTATTTTTTCACAGCCTGCCATATTAGCCTGCAACTTAAGTATGTCATCTGAAGCATGGAGTTAGAACCAGAGTTTGAACTGGATTTGGACCTCTTTCTAACCCCAACCTAAACAATTTCTAAAACACTGCAACTCAGGAATGCTACTAGCCCACCTTAAATCCAACTCCCCTGAGACTGGGTTTTGGGGCAGTCTCATGCTGCAGCCCAATCACAATCAACAAACTGCTGGATGTGACAAGACCGCACACTCGAGCGAGGGAGACGCTAGGCGCCGACTGAGTCATGTGCCTTGTTGCAGTTTACTCCATTATTTCTGATTAATTTTAACAAAGTGTTTAACTTATAATGCTTTCACCATTCTTTTAATATGCCCTTTTATACCTTTTGTATTCAGCCTATCATTCATATATTTTTTTCTCTCTGCCTGGACATTATATTTCTGCTACTTGAACGCCCTGCCATATGTAACCTACACAGTGCGCCCCAGATGGCTGCCTCAGATGGTTCTTTCTTGGGCAAGATGAATAAACAAGTGGATCTATTTATTCAGTGTGTATCATGTTTCAGTCACCCATATATGTCATGCCCGATCTGCATCACTGTTTGCTGTATTTTCGATTCCCTGTTTTGTATGTGCTATAACTCCACTGAAGTGCATCCTCCATGGGCAGGATGTACTTCAGTGGCTATATTCATTCAGGGTATATCATACTTCCACACGTGTCAGTTTCCCCATATACGCCTTGGGTACTTGTATGGCTTATCTCCCATAGTGTAGCCATCGTAGTGCGCCCAAATTGGCTATCTCACCTGGTACACTCATGGATAGGATGAAAAATGCATGGACCTGACAATTATGGTGGGTCCCTACTCCTAGCGTTAGGATGCTGCAACCACCCATTTTGTGTCATCTCTTCTAGACATAACCTATTCCAACCAGGGTAATCCTACATAGTGCGCCCAAGATGGCTGCCTTATCTGGTACCTTTCGTGGGTGGAATATATAACCCGTGGAAGTTATTTCCCAAAATGTCTGAAACAACCTGCAATATGCTTATTGTGCTCTCTAAGTTTCGGTTCGTATTAATTATCTCTGTGAAATGTTCTATTTTCTGCAATACCAAATCCTTGTACAATGTACCATGTTTTCTGATGTCTATAAAGTGAGTTTGAGTCCTATAAATATATAAATAAAAATTATTATAAAATTATTATTATTATTATTATAAAACTAAATGTACATGAATAAAACTATGCCACTATTGAAAAAGAAGCAGTAGCAATCAAGTGGGCATAAAAAACACTGAGGTACTACTACCTTTTGGGAAGAAAATTCAGGGTAAATACTGATCACGCACCTTTCGCAATGAATGTCTATGAATAAAGAGAGCAATGGGAAAATAACTAAACTTCGCATAGCACAATTTAAAGTTCTTAGTAGGACGTAGGGTAGGAAACCAATTACCCAATGCTGATGCTTTGTCACATATGCTTTGTTAAGGTACTACAGGTGTTCCACCACACAGATAAAAACAAGAGGGGGTATGTGACAAAAACACTGGGGAAGTTGTCAAAATGAGATATATATGCCCCAGGTTCCTAGCTTCTGTCTGGTAGACAGTTAGCTAATTAGCAACCTTGATTGCTAGACCACCTGTGAGAGACTGATAAAAGGTGGGACAGTTTGTCTAGTCTATCTCTCACTGCTTGTTGAGCATATGGAGTCCTGCAGAGAGAGAGAGAGACCATTGCTTGTGATTGTGAGTGTTGTGTTAAATGCTGTTTTGTGTGTTGGACGCTATGGGCCTGATTGAGATATTTACGCTAATGTAATCGCAACTGTATTCTCTAATGGATCACAGTTGCTAAAATATGCTAATGCCTTCCAAAGCATAGCCGAGCATAGGGACATCTACTGCTGCCTTCTCATATACATCCAATGAAGTGCCACAGCGTAAACATCAGTGCCATTGATGCACATCAGGCAGTCACACAGCATGTAAGTCAAGTCTGACCAGCTGCAAACACTGCAGCTCTCCTGACACACAGAGAGCTCTCATGCTGTGAAGGAGATCGCATTGGCTTATCTATGCACGCCCATTAAAAATGGCATTCAAATGGTCAGACACGTCTGCGTTTTTAGAACCGCCCCTCTGTTACCACAACCAAGCGCTGACTACCTGTCACTCACACTGTGAGTGGTTCCTCTGTACGAACATAATCTCATTGAAATTGCTGTGCAAGCACAGTGCGGCTTTCACGCAAACAATTGCTTGATCTGTGAAAATATCTGCATTACGTACAACTCGGAATTGTATGTTAGTTACAGCTGGACAAGCTAGGATTTATTTTTACATTTTATTTATTTTGTGCTCACAAATAAAACTAGCTGCGGTTACTTGTACCAAGGTCTTGGACTGGTGTGCTACTAACTGGCTGCTGCATGCAAGGTGCTCTGTTCCCCCATTAGACGGCAAGCTTATCCTGATCTTGCAACACATAGTGGAGAATAAGAGCAGTGCAGCCATAACAATCTATGAGAAAAAATTTAAGTGACAGACACTCATATTTTTTTGGCAGGCTAGGCAATCGTAACCTGATCTGACAACACTAAGTTAATGGTGCTAATCCTTGAAAATGTTGTGATGGAGGCTTTTGCTGGCATATTGGCTCTTTACTGCTTTTTAATGACTGAACTGACAATTTTTTTTAAGAAATGTTACTTGAAAATTGTTTTTTTTAAATAAATAAAATATATATATATTTTTAAATGAATTAAAATATGCCTAGGGGGTGTCTCACACCCACGTGTCTATAGGCCCCCATTGTAAAATTACATCCCATCCCCCATTTGCAATATAACCCACCAGTGGCAATAGATCTCCATTATTACCCCCAACCCCTTAGTGCTAAAAGATACCCTGTTGTATAACACCTCCACCCTGATAGTGATGTCCCTGTTTTTTGCACCCTTCCTCCGCTGTGACAGGTTTACTTTTGTTTAATATTTTACCCTATCCCCAAAGCCACAGATTCAAATTGCTAAAATGAAGCATTACTCCCCACATACCCCCAGTGAAAGTAGAGCCCTCCCCAGGAGTATTAACCCACACACCCATGGGGCATTATCCATTCCCTCTCCTCCATAAGCAGAGAGCAGTGGAAAGTGTGTCAGGGGGGACTGATGACCAGTGTCCCCTGCAGCAGATCATCTCTGCACTTGCACTTGCAGAGATCAGCCAAGTAGTGCTCAGGGGAAGAAATAAGTTACCATTTTCATGCTTTTGTCTCCAGCACATGCGTGCCAGAATGCCATTCTCACAGCAGATCTAGGACCCGATCTGGCAGTTCAGGACTACTACATCACTGGCTGGGAGGAGCCAAAGGAAATGCGTACTGCACATGTGCAAAACGGATTTCCTTTATTAAAGCCGGAGGCACGGTCGCATGGGATGTAACCGTGCCAGCAAAAAACCCAGCTGGCTGCTGTCACACTCCATGCGACCATGCCAGTTAAGTGGTTAAATAGACCCAATAATCAATAGTATACTATGTGTCCCAAACAACATAAAATAAACAACGCTCACTATACGGATTAGACTGAAGCAAGCAACAGACACAGTTACATCTGAATCCTTTATATTATAATGGCATTGGAAATCTGTCTAAAGCATGGAGGAGGGTATAATAGTAATTCTTTAATTCACCTTGCACAAACTTTACTGGGCAGGCTCCTGAAAATTGGGTGGTAGTGGCAGACCCGGGCACCTGGAAAAGTGGGCAAGTCTCTGGGAAGCTGGAGCCACACAGCCACGGCTGCCAACTTCCCGAATGAAGTAAGCGGTACAGACAAGAATTGATGCAATTTGTGATGAATCGCATCACCGTGGTTTCCAGCCCTTGCTTCACAATGACGGTGATCACGGCATTGTATAGTGGAGATGGGGATATGATGACGCAATCGCATCATCACGCCGCCGAGACCCACCGATCTCCACTGCACCATGCCCACCGAAGTGCCGACCTGGCTTACCCTCAGTATGATATCATGTGATGGCAGTTAGCTCACATGATCACAAATTAATTTACAAAAAACAAGACAGCCTATGTACCGTTTGATATATTCTAGCCAGCAAATATAAACAGACTAAAAGATGCATTTGTATTATCTAATAACTGCAAATTGGGGGTCATTCAGACCCGTTCGCGAGCAAAGGACGCTCGCAAACGGGTCGATGTTCCCCCACTGCACATGCGCACGATACTAGTGATGTCAGTGGGAGTGATTTTGGCTCTGATAGAGCCAAAATCACTCCTGGGCTTGCGGCAGCGAGACCCTACCGCAGGGTCTCCGTCGCAAGCCCGATGGTCGTGATGGTCAAGACCATCGCGACCATCATCATGGACGCTCGCATATGCTGTGGGTGGTCACCCACAGCTATGCGAGCGTCCAGGAGGACGCTCCATTTTCAGGGAGGAGGGCCCTGATTCAGAGCGAGCGCTCTGATCAGAGCGTTCAGCTCTGAATCAGGCCCATTGTCCCATTTCTATGATCACTTGTATCCAGTGTATGTCAGACCTGAAATGCTTCTGCTTATAAACGCTTTCTCATTGGCTAGGAATAACTTATTCCAGTGCTACAGACTATGTGGCTGCTATAGGAATAGCCTGCTTCAATAAAATACATTGTCATCACATTTAATTCTTTTTGAACTCTGCTTTTGATCTTAAATCTACTCCTTATTGACTGTCATCTACTCTCCTACTGTAAATGGATTTTACTGTATATTATTTTGGCACACATGCAAATAATCATATACATACCTCCTACATAAAAGCAGTTTAAGAATTGTTTTAAATTCCGTTTTTTCCCTGTGCATGCATAAATAACATAAAAGGTATTGTTATAGTTGCCTTCAGGTTGTGGAATCAGCTACTGTATGTGAGTTTGGATATTAGTATCAGGATAACATGTCCATTGGGTGTCTATTACACTTCTCATTTTTAAATGAAAACTGGGACAGCCATATAAACTACAGCTAAGGTACTTATTCCTTGTTCATAAACAAAGTAAAACAGTTATAGAATTGTATTTTCATTTCCTGTTAATATGGGGGCAAACAATTGTGCCACATTCAAAAAATGACATTTGTGTAATCATACTGTAGTCTATTGTGAAGGTCATTGTTGTGCAAGTGCCAATATTACATCTGTGTTAGCAAGCAGCAGGAGGCCCCATTATGGTACTTCTGCACATCCCATAATAATGCATATTTGGAGTGAGAGTTAACGCCCCCATACATCAGCAATCTGAAAACCACAATTGCACAATTTGAAGATTTATTGCCCGATCTTAGGATTTCCCAATCGAGCAATCTGCGCCCATACACTACAGATCTTTTTCAGTGATTTGCAGATCGATTTCAGCAAACACAGATCTGGCAATCTTGAAAGGCCCATCATTTTGCTAGAAACGGTCTGCAAATCTGCTGATCATGTCCATACACTAGCAATCTACAGCCCCAATCGATCTGTGAAATCCAACATGTTGGACAATCTGATTAAACAATTCCAATCACTTTTTGGTTGCAATCTGCGATCTGTGAAGCCCATACACTGCAGATTTTTATACACAATCGATTGCAAATTGCACGATTGCTGCAATCCATCTCTGATGTATGGGGGCCTTTAGAAGCAAATCAAATAAGGCACAAAAAAATGGGGCAATTTCCACCTTGGCTGAACCATATTGCACTGCAGGTGGGGCAGATGTAAAATCTGTACAAAGATTTATTGTTAGGAAGGGGGTGTATCCTAGCTAAATTCTACATTTCAGTGTACTGTATAACAAAGCTTTCCAGTGTTTGATTGCTTTGCTTGTGAGTATTGTGTAATATGCATCATGCAATACACTTTTATTACCAGCTGGGACTGCATTTGAGCACTGCAGAGTTTTGTAATTTGCAGGCATTCTGTTTATGGATGTTTTATTTTTTTGCGGGAGAATATTAGACATGTACAGTAGGAGTAGGATGTACAGTAGGATGCATAAAACAATGCAACATCTTAAAAAAGAAAATAGTGATGATACACCACCAAAGTGGGCAACACCCAGAGGTGGAAACTGTTTGAGATTGGTGACTAATTTGGATTAATTGTTAATGCTGATGATACATGATAAAATGTTTATATTAGATACCATTATACAGCAACATTTGTGACATATATCCCCATATGCCCTTTATATGCCATCAGAGATCTCCACATGTCTCTTGTAAGCCATGAGACCCTACACATACCCCTTACATGCCATAAGACCCCTACACATACCACTTATATGCAATCAGACTCCCGCACATGCCACTTACATGCCATCAGCCCCTCCTCATGTCTATTACATGTTATGAGACCCCTCCACATGTCCCTGACCTGCTATCGGTCCCTTCCACATGGCCCTTACATACATCAGACTCCTCCAGGTGACCCTTATTTAACATTAGCTATCCAGCACATGCTCTTTATATGACATCAGACCCCTCCATATGCCTCTTGTATGCCACCAGACTTTTCCACGTGTCCTTTATACACCATCAGATATTCCTCAAATGCTCCATTATTAACATATGTCATGAGACTCATCCTTTATGCAGCCCTGTCCACAATGCAACAAATGGACAAGTCACTTTATCCTTCCTCAAGATCAATACACTCATCCCCTGAAATAAGCCGTGCTGCGGTGATCATATACATCCTGTTTGCCTGATTGGGTATGGGTTGTTTTATCCTTGCCCACTTCCAAATGGGAACATATGGCTGAGAATAAGTGGAATCCAAAAGGTAATCTGACCCTAGTAAAATGATACAGAAAATAAGCTGATACATTTATTATCAACTTATTTCCTAAATATGTCATGCTCTGGTATATAGCACATGCAAATAGTGGTTTCTAGTCATTCAATATTATCACCTAGAAACAACAGAATTGCCTTACTGGCATGATGTGAATAAATTATCTTTCACAGAACTAGCAATGAAGACAGATGCCTCTCTGACAGCCTCTCCACCCAGTCCTCTCATGTTTGTGTCATAACACAGACCTATTAGTGGGAAGCTTTAATAATAATTATAGCCTTCAATTTATGTATTTTCATGATTTTAGAAAATCTTTGCAACAAACCTACATGTATTTGTCAATTCCCAGTCATACCATTTATAATCTGCTGATAAAATGTTTTATTGTTAGATAATTGTATCAAACTGATATTTAAGCAACAAATATCAAAGCATGTGCTGCCATGTTTTAAACCATGCATTGTAGATTTGTGCTAGATTGGATGAAATACAGTGCATCCGGAAAGTATTCACAGCGCTTCACTTTTTCCACATTTTGTTATGTTACAGCCTTATTCCAAAATGGAATAAATAAATGTTTGTCCTCAAAATGCTACACACAATACCCCATAATGACAACGTGTAAACAGTTTTTTTGAGATTTTTGCAAATTTAACTAAGAAATCACATGGACATAAGTATTCACAGCCTTTGCCATAAAGCTCAAAATTGAGATCAGGTGTATCCTGTCTCCACTGATCATCCTTGAGATGTTCCTACAGCTTAATTGGAGTCTACCTGTGGTAAATTCAGTTGTTTGGACATGATTTTGAAAGACATACACCTGTCTATATAAAGTCCCACACTTGACAGTGCATGTCAGAGCACAAACCAAGCATGAAGTCCAAGGAATTGTCTGTAGACCTCCGAGACAGGATTGTCTCAAGGCACAAATCTGGGGAAAATTTGAAAGCTATGCATGCATGTGACCCCTGTCTGAACTCCTGAGACAAAAATATTAAAACATATATTTTTTTTTAAAAAGTACAGGACGCACACACATACTGTACTGTAATGATTAAAACCTTTATTACACTCTTCTACAGCCCTGACTCCATGACAAAAACGCTGTACTATAGTGTACTAAATCACAGGTTCTGTCAGCCAATCATCGGGCGGTGATACAGAAAATACATTAGATATCGGACACATGCGCAGTGTAGTTTAGGAAAAGCGACACCTGGTGGACAAAAAGTTGTATTACACGCTATTACTTTTTCCAGCGCCACGGTACGTTCCTTTGCGATTAATACTGAAGACGCGACTCAAGGCGTACTGTGTGGCACAAAGTGCAGGGCGCGCTACAGGGCGTATGGAGTAACAAACTAGCTAGGCCCATCTGTATGTTATGTGTATGCTAACATTTCCTGTGCTAATTTGTGGGATTTTTTGTCTGTACAAACTTCATTGACAATCAGTGGCTACACAGAATACATCCAGATTGCCTCTGTTCAGCTGGAGGCAGATAACAAGACCTTCAAGAAATTCTATCAGTGCTGAAGAAGACAGATAATTGTAGGTGACCTCTCTCCTTAGTAATACCTGTGACATTTAGCACTGCCATAGTTGCATAGGGCAGTGCAACATTCGAGCCTGCTTTTAGCACTAGCACACAGAAGACAGAGAAAACTATCTAGTACATATGGAGAAGCAATATGTACAGGGATTTTCTCTGCCCCTTACCTTCACTTAGTACATGGATCCCGTCATTACAAATTAAAAAAATGTTATGAATGAATTAGGGTAATAATTTCTACATAAAAACTTATTTATTTATTTTTACTAAAATATTGTTAAATAAGTGTAGAGAGTGTATAGCACTACCCCAGGAACATTATTTCGCAATTCTGTAGCATTTTTCCATCACCCATTTAGCCATAGATTCCACTGTAGCAATTGACCGTTCTATAGCATTTACTCTCCCACTGTAATCTTGATGCCCCTGTAGGATTATTACTGCACCCCTGTTGCAGTCTCCCATCACCCTGTAGACATTGATGACCCCTGAATCATTAGTCCCCCGATAATACTGTGGCCATAGATCGTTATTATCATATTGCCCACCACCTTCCAATGGCAATAGATCCCCCTATAGCTATAGCATTATCCCCTCTACCCCAGTGGCCATATAGTAAGTAGACCTATAGCATTAGCATAACCTATGACATGACCTATTCCATTAGGTAGAAAATGCTCCACTCTTGGACTTCCCTCTTAATATATGATTGCAGACACCTGTGGTGAAACCCCTGTCTTATCAATTACCTAGTTCAACACAGGTGATAGCAGCCATACATTGGGTGGGAAGACCAGGATCAGAGCATTTTGTACCTAATGGAAGGGGTCATGCTGGAGGGTAGGCATTAGTCCCCATCCCCTCCTCATTCCATGTATGCAGAGTGCTGTGGATAACTGAATTGACAAGGGGCTGAGTATATCATTGTATTCAATCTGCATATCCTGTAAGTTATTAGCCGAGCAGAATGGCCTATGAGATAATTAGAATGAGATGAATGTGCTGATCTGTTCATTGCACAATGTCAGTAGTGCCTAGTAGTGATATGAGGTTCCTGGTGTTAAATGCGTGTGCCTAAGGCTATAGCGCTATAAATTGAGCTCTGAATTAATATGTTACCTTTGTTACCATGAATCCCCTCACATTAGTTTCAGTAATTGGATAGTGAAGTTTTGGTAAATATGCAAATAGAAAAAAATGCTAATGACTTTATTTAGGCACACTTCCATTTTTCTAGTAACATGCTATAAGCTTATTTATAGAACCATAAACAGAGTGTCAGCTTGCCACATTTTGTCTCTGAGGGAAAGAAAACATGTATTTCAGTTTTTATTTCAATGTTAAATTAGTGAGCTACAAAAATTCTTAAGACAATATATACAACATGAAGTATAAAATAAATAATACAGCTATACAAGTATGGTAGTTGTTTTATCTATGTGTTTATTCTGAGGATGAAAACAAAAACTTTCCTCGCTATCACTTTCCAATATATATTATAATGAAACTGCACAGTTCAATTTCCTGTTGTCTATCCTACCAGAAGACATGTCCCACTGGGACATAACAATCTCATCTGTACAAGTAACAGACATTGTTTGACAGCTTATTGTCACTCCAGTTCCTGATAAATGAGGTCCTGTCCTTGACAACAGTGTTACAATAATCTTTCTTATATTTGGCAGTTAAGACTTCTCAATGTTGAGTATAGATGTTCCGGAGCATTAAGGGGCATATGTATCAAAGCTTAATGTGAGATAACATTGTGAGATATATATCACCAACCAATCAGCTCCTAACTATCATTTTTAAACACAGCCTGCAAAATGTAAGTTAGAAGCTGATTGGTTGCTCATATATATCTCACAAATTTATCTCACAACAAGCTTTGATACATATTCCCCCAAGTGTGATAACGTTGTACACAATAATAACATTCTGTCAGCTCTAGTGTTAATAATGCAGACTGAGACAGGGGGATGGCGGAATGAATATGAAACATTGTACAGACCAGTAGAGACAAGTGAATTAGGTTGCTCTGTGAAATCTGAGCAATCTTATGTAACTTTAATGTAGTTTGTTACCATTTTGCTTTGATTTCACAAATGGCAGTGTTAGGAAGTAATGCCTCAGAGCAGTCGCTTATTTCAGTGCAGTGATTCACTACAGAATTAATTACATCAATGATCAACTGTAAGGGTATGTTTACCAAGCACCACTGAGCTGTATATAAAAATCAATTCAGTTTTCCGATATTCATTTACCTTTTAAGATGCTCATGTCATGAATTTTAGAAGTACCTCAGTGATATCAGTGGTTCCTCATAAATTTTATTTCAGATCACCATTGCCTCCAATAACTGTGATTGACTCTACTGCATTCATTTACAATAAAAGATTCTCACCCAACTCCCAAAAATATACAGTTATGCAGACAAATTGCACCATAATATGAGATATACATGATACTGTCTTATGAAGACAAAATTAGTCATAATATAAGATGTACAGGATACTGTCTTAAATTACCAGGGGCTCAATTTAGCATCTATTGTCCCATGCAGGGCAAGCAACAGAGATATTGGGGCCCACCAAACTCATGTTTTTGTGGCCCCTATCCCCTCCCAGTAGGTACATTCAGGTCAGCCATTGGCTTATTCCCTGTGTCTCTCTAGCCTCATCCCCAATTGTCTCTCTCAGCCTAAACCTCACCTGTGTTGCACCAGCTTCATCCCTCATCTCTCCAGCCTCATCCTCGCTTGTGTCGCTCCAGCACCACTCCTGTCTTCAGCCTCATCCCCGCTTGTGCCACTCCAGCGCCATCCCTGTTTTTAGCCTCATCCCTGTGTTTCTCCATTTCCAGCTATCCACTCATCTCCTGTATCTCAGCATCATTATCCCCCCAGCTGTCTCTCAGCTGCATCATTCCCCCCGTGTATCTCAGTGTCATCTGCTCCACTGTCTCTCTCAGTCTCATTCCCCACTCTGTGTTTCTTAGCCTCATTCCCATGCCCCGGTGTGTCTCTCAGCCTCATTCCCCAGCCCCTGTGTGTCTCTCAGCCTCATTCCCCAGCCCATGTGTCTCTCAGCCTCATTCCCCAGCCCCTACATGTCTCAGCCTTTTTCTCTGGCTCTTCTGTGTCTCCCCAGCCCCTGTGTGTCTCATCCATATTCCCCAGCCCCTCTGTGCCTCATTCCCCAGCCCCATGTGTGTCGCAGCCTCGTTCCCCAGCCCCTGTGTGTCTCATACTCATTCCCCAGCCCCTATGTCTTTCAACCTCATTTCCCAGCCCCTGTGTCTCCCCTGCTCCTGTGAGTGTCAGCACCATTCCCCAGACCCTCTGTGTCTCAGTCTCATTCCCTAGTCTCTCTGTGTCTCCCCTGCCCCTGTGTGTCTTAGCCTCATTCCCCAGCCCCTTTCTCCCTAGCCCCTCTATGTCTCAGCCTCATTCCCCAGCCACTGTGTGGCTCATCCTCATTCCCCATCCCCTGTGTGGCTCATCCTCATTCCCCATCCCCTGTGTGGCTCATCCTCATTCCCCAGCCTTTTTGTGTCACATCCTCATTCCCCTGCCCATGTCTCAGCCTCATTCCCCAGCCCCTGTGTGTCTCAGCCACCCTGTGCCCCCACTCTTCATCTGCAGCCACCCCCTCCTCTGCAGCCACCCATGAACCGTGTCTCTGTCTAGCCCAACCCAGCCAACACTTACCTGCTGCTCCAGCACTGCTTCTCTTCCCTGGTGACTCAAGCCCGGCTGCTCTCTGATCCAGCGGCGCAACGTCATTATGTCACGCATGCTGCGCCGGGCTGCCAGCCTCCCTCTCTCTCCCTGTGCCCTGCTTAGCAGTGGGCCAGTGGGATAGAGGCAAGGGGGACACATGACTGAGGGGCTGGGCCCCCCTGGAATCTCAGGGCCCAGTACAAGTGTCCCCTTTGTACCCCCCTGTCGCCAAGCCTGGTCGCATGGGGTCTTCACATCATACGTTCTGGGTCAGGGGCATTTTAAAAGTTGATGGGGCCCATGTGCAGTGGCTCCCCTCACCATGCAGCAACACTTCCCCCATACCTGTGCTAGTCGTTATATTGCTCCCTGTGACATACTCTTTCCAGTGATGTACTGGGATCTAGGTCACACATACAGTAGCAGTGTTTTGCTTACTATCTTAGACAGAGTTTCAGCACTATAGTGTCAGCGCCAATTTTTATGCAAAAATCTTTATTTAGCTAGAGATTGAAGAGACTGATGCAGGGTTAGGAGCAATAAAAAGTCATGTAGTATAGTAATGCAAGGGATGCAAATTTGGGTGTGCTATATGATGTAGACAATGTCAATATTCAGCATGTCAACATAAGAATGTCGACATCTGAATGTCAACATTGTGAATATCAACTATATAACTGCATACCGCAAATTCATTATGTTTTTCCCATGCAGGGAAGATACTGGCTGTATTTGCATATACTGTAGCCCATAAATACTGGATTTATATTTAAACTGCATCTTAGACTTCAGCTAGAACCCTCAATGCTCTAAGTAACTTATTCAGAGGCGGTCGCAAGCGCCGATGCGCTTGTAACCGACTCGATGGTTTGTCCTGCGCACACACAGCGGCCGCACTGCGCGTGCGCAAGCCCCAGAGCGACAGAGAAGCTCTTACGCTCTGGAGCTCGCTACCAAAGGGGCAGCTCTCGATGTTGATCGACAGCTTGCCCCGTTTGGTAGGCGGGCCGAGGGGGTGGTTTACAAAACAGAGGCGTTCCTTAATGAACGCCTACCATTTTGTGGGCGGCCGCACTGACATCATCAGTGATGTCAGTGGGGAGCTTCCTGCTCCATCAGAAAGCTCCCTGGGGCTTATGAGTGCCCAGACCCAATCGTAGGGTCTGGTCGTAAGCCCCGATGGTCGCGATGGTTATCACCATCGCGATCATCAACCTGGTCGGTCATTAAGCTGTGGGTGGTAACCCACAGCTTAACGATCGACAAGGAGGCGGCCGTTCAGGATGCAAGTGGCCGCCCTGATTCAGTGCGACCGCTTACAACTAACGACCGCCTCTGAATGAGGTCCTAAATCTGACCACACATTTGAAAATTTGCCCCCCGCCCCCCTCCCATATTGAAGCATGGTTTTGACAAGCTGCATATTTGTTCTCTTTTTTTTGCTTTGCCCCCAACACTGCATCAGCCCCGATGTGTCTGTCACATCGCACTGTACACTCTAAAATAAATTCATGAAGTTCAGCTCCATGATTTTAAAGCACATACAAGTTTGAAGTGACTTTGACACACAAGTTTGAAGTCACTTCCATTGCAACTATTAGCTATGCAGTGCTGGGTTCATGCAGATGTAAGAGCCTGTTCTATTGTTAGTGTAGAGCACCAAAGCTGTAACTAAGGATGTGCAAAAGGTGCAGAGTCCTGTGGATGGCACCACTGCTCACCCACGGCTCATGTAAATGGCTAGTAGGGTGCCTGGAATGGCATCATGCAGCCAGAATCTATGAAGCTGTGCCACCTGGAGCATCCCTAAGACACTTTAGATGTGCACATCTCTGCCCTAACAGCCGCCTGGAGCATCCTGAGGATGCTCCGGGCATTGCTGTAATACTTGGTGTTTGTAGCCCCGCCACCTGCACATGACGTCACATGGAGGGAGCGTGGCCTGCACCAGACAGTGTGAGCCATAGTTACGGCTTTGCAGAGCCCTAGTTGCTGTAATTGGGAATCCACTACAGTATATGAATAATAAAAGGAATATTACAATTTGATGGCTATTTTTGTTTATTTTGCATTTCTGAATCTTGTAATTTCACAAATATACAGGGGTGGTTTGGAGACGGGGTCTATTAAGCGTTGTCAAAAGGGGTGAGGTAAAAACAAACACATTGGCCCCACAGGAAAAAAAAACCAACACATTGGCCTCCACAGGGAATAAAAATAAATACATTGGCCCCCAGAGTAAAAATAAAACACATTGGCCCCCACAGGAAAATACCCAAACACATTGGCCTCCAGAGGGAAAAAACAAACGAACACATTGCCCCCACAATAAAAAATAACAGACACATTGACCCCTGTAAGAAAAAGGTAACAAACACAATATCCCCCACAGGGAAAAAAAGAAAATAGAATGCCCCCCAGTACATAATATGCCCACTAATAGTAAAGAACAATTACTTTTCCAATCAAGAAACACCATCCTCCTATTACGCTAAGCTCTACCAAAGATTATATGAACATTCTGCTGGTTAGTATACAAAATGACACCATTTTATTAGCTGACTCCTAATACCCCTCACAGTTCAGCATCCTTCTCCCCTCACATAACAGCACCCATCTCAGCACAGCACCCCTCTACCCTCACAGCACCCCTTTCCCATTACATCATCCCTCTTCCATCACATCACAGAATCCATCTCAGTACAGCGCACCTCTCCCCTCTTAGTACAGATACAGGGGCGTATCTGTATAATGGGTGCAGGGTGTGCAAGGCACACGGGCCCCTGGGTCAGGGGGGTCCACACCACACATCCTGCACCCATACTTCCTAATACTTACCTCTCCGAAGTCCCACGTCGGCTGGAGAGGTGCTACACAGAACACCTGGAAAGTGGCCACAGCGGCCACTTTCCCGGTGTTCTGCACATGCGCAGTAGGGAAATCGCCGGGAAATTGGCTGCCGCACCATTTTCCCAGTGTCCTGTGCATGCGCAGTAGACTCCGGGCATAGACTAGTGCCCCGTGGTCTACTGAACCTATCAGCAGTATGCCATGGCCGCCGGAGATAGAGGAGGGGGTCCCAGATGCAGAGTGAACACAGGCCCCTCCTCTCTAAATACACCCGAGCACACCTCGCCCCTCAAAGCCGTAACTAGACTTTTTGGTGCCCTGTGCCAGAAAGAGCATTAGCGCCCCCTATTTTTTAAATATGGAGATAACACACCCGAAAAAGGGCCATGGCCTCATGGGGAAGGGCCAGTGAAGAGATAGGGGAGGCCAGGGGCTGCTGGGGATAATATAAGAGGAAGATACAAGTGAGAATGATAATATACAGGAAAATTGAAAGGCCTGAACAGTGCCCCCTGCCCTGAGGTGCCCTGTGCCATGGCACTGGTCACACTAACCTAGTTACGGCCCTGTCTCCCCTCTCCCCACAGCACCCCACTCAGCACTCCTCTCCCATAACTATACCCCTTTTCCCTCTAACTCCAGCAAACTTACCTGTTGCAGACCAGTCAACGGCTCCTTGAGCGGCTCCTCTGAATAGCGGCACAGTGGGGGACTTAGTGAGTGACAGTAACTCATTTCACTGACTGCGGCAGCGCATGTCTAGCTGTGGAGCGGCCTCCTCAGTGTTGCGCTCAATGGTATGGCAGGCTGTGCATGCAAGAACTCAGGTGGTCCATCTGTCACAGCTAACGGCACCTGGAAGTGCCCTCTAGCCGGAACAGATAACAGCTTACGTGGAACGTAAATCGTGGAACCTTGGCAGCTGTATGAATCGGTCTGGGCCGGCAAACAGTGTGACAGTGTGAGGCTGAGCATGAGCGGTCAGACAGAGGGGAACATGGGACCGACCCAAGGGAACTTTCCAGCTGTCCAGGTGGCCCAATCTACCCTGCAGATATACCACTAAATGTTACAAACTAATGGCAAATCAACTATGGAATTAGACATTTCAAATCTGCCATAACTCTAAACATATGTGGCTGACTGAGAGCTCCATTTACAACTATAAGTGTATCCCATTGTAATGTACACAAATGTCTATTTTTGTACTATATGCATTAATTTGATTCATGCCCCAATTCCGCACATTCTTAGACAGATTCTGCAGATTCTTTGCACCAAATACTTGGGGGTATAATTACTAATGTTCGATTTTGAGTTGTGTGATTTCACATTCGATATGCATTCGCTTTTCATTCGGTTTTGCATTTGGAGATGTACTAAAGGCAAAACCGAATGTCAAATCGAACATAAAACCGAATCCCGCTCAAAATGGAACATCTGCAAAACTTGGTACTTAAACATAGACCAACATACAAATCCCACATTTACTAATATTTGATTTGAAAAGGAACACCAAATCTAACTTCAAATCCACAAAATAATAGACCTGCTTCATGCTGGCGATTTCAGCTTGAGCAGGTACACAAATGTATGCACAGATCAGTGAGATCCGTACAGGCTTCTGTGTGTAAAAAGTTTGTAAAGTGTTAAAATTAAAAAAAATATATGATGTGGGGACTCCTCTCAAAGCACAACCAGCACCAGGCTTTTCTGAGCCAGTCCTGGTTGTGAAAATACGAGGGACAAAAGACGTAGGTGTCACCCATATTTTGCACAAATAGCACAGGGCTCTGTGAACTGGTCCTGGTTTTGGAAATATGGAGAACAAAAGACGTAAGGGTCCCCCATATTTTCCAAACACAGCACCAGGCTCATTCTAGCGGGGGTTTAATGTCACAGCCGGGGTACCCTTTCACCGGGTCCCCCGACCAAAGCATTATACCTGACCGCTAGTGAGCCCAGATCCTTGGAGAGGTAGGGAACCCCCCAATAAAGTGGTTCCCACTCTCCGGGGTACCCCAGGCCTAGGCTGATAGCCCGGGGCTTTACCAACACCCCTGGCTGGTGGGTGCTGGGTTGATTGTGTGTAAAAATAGATTAAATAACATTGTCTTTTGCAAGAGAACTAGAGGTCCCAGCAAGCCTCCCCTGCATGCTTGTACTTGGAGAACCACAAGTACCAGCATGCAGGGAAATAAGGGCCTGCTGGTACCTTCTAAGGGTGGGGCTTGATGACGTCATTGCTTGTGACATCGTTACACTTAATATTAAAGGGTTGTGGGTAGCGGCGGCTGCTTACTACATCATGAGGCTGCGCCTTCCTTTCCGGAATCTGATGCCAGCAACTTGTGGCAGAGTTAAGGATCACAGGAAAATGTCAGCCGACCTCCTCTATTTTAGGAAGTGTATGTACAGTATGGTAAGATTCTAGAAATCTCTTAGTATCTAATAACTAGAGGAAAGACACGTTCATCTGACAAGTTCTTGTTTACAAATGCTGCAGCATTAGGACCTTGCTCTGGTAGCCACTGAAAAGCTGCGGCCTTTTTCTTGTGGTCTGTAGGTTGTATTCATCCTGGTGTCACATTGGACATCCCCTGACAGAGATTGTAGCTCGCATAATGTAGTCATAGTTACCAGCTCTCCCTGAATGTCAGGGAGACTCCCTCAAATAGTAGCAATCTCCCTGAAGAGTCTAGCATTCTCCCTGATTGCACCGTACCCCCATTATGTAGCTGTTATGTACTTTGGTAAAAAAAATAAATCAGAGATAAATAATTCAAATTTACCATTTCCCTGTATTGGTTATAATGCACAATGATCCCCATGGCTACATGTATTTTCAAATAAGGTTTCTTGTGGCCACTTATATGCGCCAAACTATGTAACTTCTTTGGGGACTCATTTACATTTGGATGTAAATCAATTTTATGAAGACACCTCTCAGGCAGAGCAGTACGCGCCCACTTTGACGCCGCGCCCATAAGTGTCGCTTTCATAATCTTCCTGAAATGCTTTTTCAAAAGTAGGCAAGTATGACTTTAGTGGATGAAGCATGCAGAAAAGTGCATATATTAAATAATAATTATATGAAAGAAATAGTATTTACTTCTTCTAATATGTTTTTTATATTATTATCATTATTTTTATACCCATTGGTATTTTTATCATGTCTATATATGTGATATCCATTATCCCAAGTAGCACAAACAATTATAAGGTGTTTTTAGTTTTGCTATACGACTGTATGACTGCTGCTTTGTATTCCTTTTTAATGTCTGTAATGTCAGTACAGATGCGTCCTTACACATCTTTGCTGCAATTACGCTAAAAAGCCCCTCTCGGCGTGCCAGGTCATATGAGACTCTGCTAACGTCTTTTTTTGCCAAACATGTGTCTAAGTTGCAATGCGATGTGACACTAGGATGCACCAGCAGACTGTGCTGAATAATTTGATATGCAACACTTGTATATCTATGTGCGACTGAGTCTCTGAATCTGTATAGAAAGTGCTAAAATGTAGCGGCCGCAACTGTTTTCATTCTAGTTCTGTTGTGCTTCATACACAGACTCTAATACGCACAGATATACATGTGTCACATATCAAATCAGCACAGTCTGTTGGTGTGTCCTAATGTTATATTGTTACATTGCGACTTAGGCCCGTATTCAATCAGCTGCGATAATTTCTAGCTCCATCGGTGAAATGTACTCTTCGCCTACATCGCGTGTTTCTGGCAAAATCACTTTTCATGCACACCCCCGCTTTTCGCCCTAATCAATTCCAAAGGACACGTAAACGGGACCCGGCGAAACGCAAACAGGCGAAAAGTGCTGTCAGATATGGAGTAATCAGCCTGACACCATCCCAAAAGATGCACTAACATTGGGGTCAACGTAGTTGCCCCCAAATAGCCCTACAGAAACTATTTGGGGTACTTAAATGCTCTCAATAGCTGCTAATTAGCGTCTTTGCACAAGTGGTGAAGAATAGTATTTAGCAGGTTTTTTTTGGGAGAAAATAACTAGTCCCAGCAAATTTGGGGTACATGAAAATGGGTGCAAGCATGGTTAAATATTGCAAAACTGATGTTTAAAAAAACATGAAAAGTGCACCTTCAGCAAGCACCTGCAATCAAAAAACACCTCCCCTACACTTGTAGACACCCCAAAAGCTTATTTTGCTAGTTTTTAAGTTTGTACCCCAACTTTGTTTTTTTTCGCCCCCTTTGTCAATTGCAATATTTGGGGTGTTCCTAATTTTTTTTAAGGTATTTTTTACACAGTTAACCTTTGGGAACCTGTCCCAAGGGTGCAGGGTGGTTTCCCCACCTTTGCACCCCAAAACCGCAATTCTGCACTTTTTTCCGCCTGCTATACATAGGCGAAACTTGTCCGCCTATTACATTGCATTGACTTTCCACTTACGTGAAAAGTCTTTGCAATTGAATAGGGCGAAAAGTTTCCGACAGGCAATGTTACATCACCCGCGATACCTTTCTGCGGATTCGGACTTATCGCGGCTAATTGAATAGGGCCCTTAGATTAATTTTCAGCAAAAAAAAAAGATGCCTGACTCTAGCAGAGTAACATGTCACCTGGCAGCTCACTACACCAGGCAAGTTGCGATGCGTGGCGTATTGAGGACACATCTGTAATGTTTAAAGCTTTAAAGAGATGAATTTAAGGAGGAAAAACAACAAAGGGGCATATATCAGGAACAAAAATATAGTGCTATGGATTGTTTGAGGGAGGGGGGCCCCAAATCGGTATCCTGCTTAGGGCCCCATGAGGTCTAAATTTGCCTCACAAATCATGTCTTAGTCCAAAAGTGCAGCAATGGAACCACGCGTATATTGGGAGAGTCACAGAGTCCCACTGCACTGTGATTTTATAATAAAATAAGTTTATGCACTATTGGGCATCCCTCTTTCTATCTTTGTGCACACACACACACGTATAATATATACAGTATATATAAAAATGGAATTATTAAATCATAGCATTTATTCAAAATATTGGTTTTGTCATGCCTCATTATTTAATGTATAATTATCTATACTAGGCGAGTGATGATTGTATAAATGCAATTTCATATTATTTGCTAGCTATACAAAGATTTTATTATTTACGGCATTCTGAGCTTTTGTAAATTATAACTGTTTTGACATTGACTAGATGTGACTTTGACCCAATTATTGTTGTAATGGTTATTTATTGTATTTATTGTATGAGCTTTCCCACAGCATAGACCTAGGGCCGAGCAAATTTGTCACTAGAATGATGAATTGTATACAATATTTGTTATGTTTTATATTAAAATCTGGGCTATCAATCAACATATTGTGATTGTCAGATTTCAGATCATGGGTTTCTAGTCCTGCTCTTGCTAGCTATCACTGCTGAGAGACAATTTTTCTCAGATCCGTAGTGTGTTTCATCTCTATATGAATGCCTGTATGAAATCAAAACCACATATTCATTCCATTTTTCTAAATATTTCCTAGATGTCAAACAAAGTCCATTCAAGACATGTGTTCTGCATATGGAAATGAAAATGTAGCATTGTACAGCAATAACAGCCTGCAGAAGTCAGGGAATAGAAGAGGCAACTCATCTGGTCTTACTGCACACAGATGACTTCTGGGCATTCATCACCATACACAGAAAATAGTAGGGATGAGATCAAACAATTGGAGTTCAATTTACTAGCCCATCTGTTAAAGTGAGTTTGGGATTTGCCTCCTATTTCCATGCTTTTTCCAGATTCACTGCAAATGTTTATTGGGATATAAGAGTGTAAAATATCCCCCTAGAACTGACAGAACGGTAACTGCCGCAGACATTGTCAGTGAAATATCCTTATTATGTTACAGATAATAAATGGATTTTGATAATGAAAGGCAAAGAGGCTGCTGATTATTGCACTATGGGTCAGTTCTCAGTACTCACAATACACTCTGTACTGTGAGAGAGGACAGATGTTCACAACTTTGGAATATAAAAAATGAGATAAGTATGGTTGAGTGAATAGCGTGCATCAAATGCCTAAAATGAAGTATGTCTGTGGACTAAATAACTCACTTGCAAATTGTCATTTATATGATAAAAAGGCAGACATATTGTCGTTGATAAGGCTTGTAACCAGGACAGCTGGTGTATGAGGATAAGGGTAATGAAAGGGAAATAGCTGTGCAAGGTCCATTATAATAAGGAACAATAATTGACTTGCTTGCATACCTTAATCTGACTTTTACACTGGATAGAGCTGTTACAGCAGTCAGCCTTTTCCTCATTATTTTTTGCAGAGGAGTACAAATGCTCAGGATTAGCCAAAAGTCCTAATTATGGATTCATGGCCAAGAGAGCAAAATGAATTCAACACTAGAAAGGCTCAATGTAAACAATTATGGATGCAATACACAAAAGCTGAATTTGTCCTTTTATATGGTTACCCTAATTACCCTTAGAAATGCATTGGTTTTAGCACTAAGCAAGGACACAGAGGTTTTTAAATATGACCTTCAAGTACGATGTTTGTTATTATAGTTTATTTGGGATTATAACATTTCCTAGGGTTTGGGTTTTTTCTGCAATTACATATTATTTTCTTGGCTATTTAGTTGCTTGTAATTATTTGATATTACACATTTGTACATTATGTATATATTTAATTACTTACAACCAAACAAAGAACTATACTTTTATTTTGAATCTTCATGAATATAATTTATAATCCTTTATTAATTACCATAATTAGAGGCCTATAATATAACTCAAAAATTAATAGTATGCTGTAACCCAAATGGTAAACAAATATCATATGCTGTACAGTAGGTCCTAACTTATCACACTTAAACAAATGAGGGGCCAGATGTAGGAGTGGCACCATCACTGTCGCAAGGCACCTCTGTTTGGCAGCATGTTGAACCATCACAAAGCCACCTGTGATCTGTAGGATGCTCTGGGTGCTCCGCTTCCTGTTCCCTCATCATTACGTCTCATGTTAAGGTGGCAGAGTACTGGCACAGGCTGGACTATAGCCCTGCACAAACGTACCTCCCATTCAAAATGTCCTTTGTGTCACACATCATGGTCCAGGTCCCCATTACTGGGTCCAGTGATGTCACCCAGGGCCGTAACTAGGGTAGTGCAACCTGTGTCATGGCACAGGGCACCACAGGGCAGGGGGCACTGTTTGGGCCTGTTAATTATCATTTTCACTTGTAGCTTCCTCTTATTTCATCCCCAGCATCTCCTGGCCTCCCCTATCTCTTCCCTGGCCCTTCCCCATGAGGCCATTCTCCTTTTTTTTGGTGAGTTATGTCCCTATTTGAATAATGAGTGGGGGGGGGTGCCGATGCTCTTTCTGGCACAGGGCACCAAAAAATCTAGTTATGGCTCTGGTCTCACCTTACTGTCATCTGTGTCCCCACTGGCTGGCTGTGGCATCCATGAGACCTGTGGTCACTTATCTATAAATGTGGCTGGCGTTCCACTCCCAGCAGCTCCTGTTGTTATGCATCATGGGTGCTGCCGTCCTCGACTGTATCACATGATCCATTCTGTCTAACCAGCCCCAAGCATTCTGGTCACATGTATCACCCAACATATCAACAGTAAGGGTGCCCTATTTAAAACGGGACAATGCAAGTACAACATCTTTCTCTGAGGATCAGTACCCTGGCTCCTGGTTCAGTATCTGCTAAAGTATTGCTTTAAAGCATATGAAGCATTCTGGTTCAGTATTTGCTTCTCAAAAATTCTTTCTCGGTGTGGTCCAGCACACCAGCCCAGTAATTGCTTTACAGAATTTCTCTCCAGTATAATCCAGCAAACCTTCTCCAGTAATTTCTTCACATCATATATCACTGCAGCTTGCTTCACTAATGTTCCAGCACTCAGTTCCAGTGTTTCCTGCAGTCAGCTTCAGTTGTGCTCCCGGCACCCAATTCCAGTGTAATTGCAGTCTGATATTCTACAATCTGATACAGTCATGGGCTATCCTGCTAGCCTGCTCCTGCTCTCAATACCTGTTGTGCTTATCACTGCAGCATCAGTCCTCTGCTACTTTTAGTGGCTTTAATGAGGAATAGCATTATTAAGCCATCCAGCTTCATTGACACTCCAGCACATACAGCTTGCCCAAGGGGTCCTGACCCAAATGAACAACCCTATGACACCTTGTCTTTGTGTTGCATTACAGTGAGACAGTTTGTATCTACTGTAAATGAGACGTGGTTTCAGTAGCAGTTCGGTTATGTTTTTCTTCTCAGTAGCAGTGAAGACCAGGCACTAAATGGCAGTTAGAAGCTGAGATTGGTTAGTACTTTATCTCTCTCCACTTTACCTCTCTCCAAGGTTTGATACATCTCCTGTTTATTCCTATAAGTGTGTAAGATGTAGTTACTAATTTGTAGTCCCCACCACTCCCGACAGTTATTATCAGCCAGTGTGGAATCACTGAGAACGGAATAAGGAAGCTATGTTCCCGGTAAAACAGACTTCCACTGTAATATACTACAGGTGCTTGTAAAGGGCGGGGTTTACACTGAACACAGAAAAAAGAAAATTGCCCTCCAGCACACTGCAGATAAATCAAAAATACTTGAATCCTACATGATAATAGAAATTCAGAGGTATTGGTTTACATACATTTGCAAATATATGAGTAAGCGCTGGGCCGTCGTCAAGGCTCCTCTATACCAGCGTCCCTAAAATTAAGGGGTTCACATCCGAGAAGCAAGGCACCCCAAAAAATTCCAGCCAAGGACCACCCCAGGGCATCACACAAAAAGGGGAAAAAAGGTGATAGTGAGGTGTTAAAGGATAGGTGTGTAAAGATAAATCAATAAGTGTTAATGAGATGTAAAAGAATTAAAATGACATAAATAATACACAAACGCATAGAAAAGTAAAAAAATATTCTATGTGAATTAAGTGATGATGCCATGAGCAAGGTCCAGCCAGAATAACACATCACTATCACCTTTTTTCCCCTTTTCGTGTGATGCCCTGGGGGTGGTCCTTGGCTGGAATTTTTTGGGGTGCCTTGCTTCTCGGATGTGAACCCCTTAATTTTAGGGACGCTGGTATAGAGGAGCCTTGACGATGGCCCAGCGCTTATTCATATATTTGCAAATGCATGTAAACCAATACCTCTGAATTTCTATTATCATGTAGGATTCAAGTATTTTTGATTTATCTGCAGTGTGCTGGAGGGCAATTTTCTTTTTTCTGTGTTCAGTGTAAACCCCACCCTTTACAAGCACCTGTAGTATATTAAGCTCATTGAGCAACTACCATATTTTTTGCTTGCAGTTTGGAGGCATGAAAGGAGTCAGCATTAGGAGGAGGTGCTGATCCTTATAGTGCCATGTGGAGGTTTTTTGGGGTACCTCCAAGGTAAGTTAGCTCTCAGCTCATACATGTACTGTTATCATGCAGTACATCAATTTGTTATTATATGACCCAGAGTGGGTGCTACTATTATGTAGCAATAATTATTTTGGGGTGAGCGTTTGGGAGCGGGGCCCCCGGGATTATTCTGGCTGGACCTTGCTTATGGCATCACCACTTAATTCACATAGAATATTTTTTCACTTTTCTATGCGTTTGTGTATTATTTATGTCATTTTAATTCTTTTACATCTCATTAACACTTATTGATTTATCTTTACACACCTATCCTTTAACACTTCACTATCACCTTTTTTCCCCTTTTCGTGTGATGCCCTGGGGGTGGTCCTTGGCTGGAATTTTTTGGGGTGCCTTGCTTCTCGGACGTGAACCCCTTAATTTTAGGGATGCTGGTATAGAGGAGCCTTGACGACGGCCCAGCGCTTATTCATATATTTGCAAATGTATGTAAACCAATACCTCTGAATTTCTATTATCATGTAGGATTCAAGTATTTTTGATTTATCTGCAGTGTGCTGGAGGGCAATTTTCTTTTTTCTGTGTTCAGACTTCCACTGTGTCTGGAGGGTTGGGTATGGAATGCTGGCAGTCGGGATCCTGTTGGTCAGAATCCAGATGCCGGGATCCCAACAGGGTTAACATACCCTGCCCTAACCCATCCCTTTTGATAAAAAATCTGCTATCTGCTCGAATATTGTAAAATAGGCAGTGTTCACAAGTTCAGTGTATTACCAGCAGCAACAGACTTGGTCACGGTGCACCACTTCAGCGGGAGGGATGATCACCCCTGCTGTCCACAGGAGCATCTGTGCTGCAGACATAAGTATATGGGTAAATACTGGGACAGTGCGCACAAAGCCTCAATGTGTTTCTTCGACCTGGTGTCGGTTTCTTAAGGAGGAAAGATAGGCTAGTGAACAAACCAAAGACAATATAAATAGCACTCCCATCTGAGGGCAATTTATATTTATTGCACCTGTGAACAGTGGTGTAATTACCATTGAAGCAGGGGGTGCAGTTGCTATGGGGCCTGTACCACATCTAGGGCCTACATCCCCCTGCACCCAGTCACATCACCAAATAGAATACAGCTGTGCCAGTGGCCAGCTGGTGCTGGGACTGGGATTTGGCTCCCAGTGCCGGTCGGGAAGTGACAGTGGTTTAAGTTTGGTGCTAGCCGCAAGCCAATGAGTGCTCGCGGACCGGCAGCCAATAGAGATGAAAGAGGCATTTGTATTTGGCCCCTGCCAATAGGTAGTGGTCATGGTGAGCCAATCACTGCTCGCTGCACCATGGCTCCGTCCACTCACAGCATCTTTTATTAAACACTGCCGAGTGAGAGCTTCAGTTCGGCGGCGGAGGCAGAAGAAAGAAGATGTCGAATGAAGAGCTCTGATGGTTGTGGAAGAGGCCAGAAGACAGCATGATGCTGAGAACAGGATGTGGTGCCGCTGGCCAGAACAGGCTAGCAGCAGAAGACAGAAACTGAGGACCAGAGAGAGCTGCAATGGAGGAAAGCAAAGTGAAACTCCCCACTTCAGCCTCTTCCTCTGATACTAGTAGACACCCTTGGCCACAGGTAATCATTTTCCCCTCCCCAGATAATGTAATGTAATGATTGATAGAATAAAGTTCTGCTGTATCATGAGTAATATGGTAATCAATGGCTTTTATACCACCTTGTTGTGGAATGGTAGTTTAGAGTGTCTGTATATTACATGTCACAATAGATAAGTGAACCTCTAACAGAAACCTTCCACCATTTTAATGGTAGGCAAAAACTGATTAGGCTTGAGAATAGGTAAAAATCCAAGGTTTTTTGCTGATTGACTGGCATGACAGCCTTGTTGCTAGGCAGATTAGTTTAACTTTTGGGTCATCTGGTATAATGTTCAGCCAATGGATTACTCAGGGGTGTGTTTATAGTAATAGTATATAAGTTGTTTTTTTCCCTGAGGACATCCTCTTTTCCATTTTGGAATCTCCCAGTGGATGAGAATTCTGGCTATTTGGCCCCCCTTTAGCTTTCACACTTTAATCTCTGTACCTCTCCCTGTTCTGTGACCTTCATCCCTCCCTGTTACTTTGCTGTCTTTCTTTTCCTCTTTTTCCACCTTTTAATTATTCCCTTTGCCTTTTCCTTCCTTTGCTATGCCCTGTCCCCGTAGGTCTGCCCCCTCATCTACGCAGTCTGGCTGAATTTGTCCGCCCGCTTAGAGCTGCAGCAGATCGTAAACGTGGGCAGTGGCCTCCCCAAGTGGGGCTTTCTATTTAATCTCACACTGTACAGGGCTCACCGTCCCCTGCCACCACTGCGGCACCAGCGGGAGCGGTCACTTATGCGGCTCCCACTGGTCACTTTGCTGTCGCAGGCAGATCGGCCACGATGGGAGTCTCTAACCCGTCCCCTTTAGCAGCTAGCACTGAGGCTGGGTTCCCCTCCATGTTGGGGGTTACTTTGGACAGTACATTAGGTGTGCTGGGCCCCATTTGTGCAGCAGGACCAGCGCCATTAACAGCCCGGTGGTCATTTTGGATCCCACTCCTATAGTGGGATCCTGCCAGTTCAGCCAGGCTGCTGGCTTTATTTCATATGCCCCTGCTACTGGTGCCCCCATAGTTTATGGTTTGGGAGTTTCAAGGAGTCTGGCTCCTCCCTCTGACCCTCAAATCCCCTTGTTGCCAACCTCCTTTTCCCCTGGCACTTTGTGCAGCTCCGCTCAGGTTGCCTCTATTTCATATCCCTCCTGGGGTCACCAGATATTAAACGGTGATAATATTTTATTATAGATTCAAACCTGGATGTAATTGGGGAGCAGTCAACATCGCAGCATTCATAACGCCAAGATTGTGAATTAATTACTATATTTGTGATACAAGGTTATGGATATGGATGTAATATACTTTAGGTCAGTGGTTTTCAAACCAGGACCCCACACAGTTCACTTTGTCCAGGTCACCCAGCATGTGCACAGGTTTATTTATTATTCACTGACATATTTTAAAATATCCATAGGTGGAGCTAATTATTTCACTTGTGAATCTGTGAGGAGTCATGGAAAACATGCACTGTTTGGGGTCCTGAGGACCGAGTTTGAGAACCTGTGCTTTAGGTGTAAGAGAATAGTCATGTGAACTTGTAGGAGATGACAAGAATAACAATTGTCTTTAACTGAATAGATGTATATCTATCTTCTGCATACTTCCTACCCATATCTCTAAAAATCACGAATAGATTTCAAGATATCAGATATAAATGTATCTCTCCCAGTTCATGAGGTGATGAGTAGACAAAATTGCTACAAGAAAAGCAATTGTTGCAGTAAAACAATACATCTGGTAACAACATTGTAATTGTTATTACATAGTTGCAATTGTCATCACAAGAGGGATTGCTGTAAAATATATCAGTAATCTCTGCAGAATTGCTGGATATTAAGACAAGTCTCTGAAATAAACAGAATAACAGCATTAGATTGGGGTGGCCAATAAGGTGGAAATTTAACAACTTGCCTGGCACGGTCATATCAGATGCGACCGCACCAGGCTGGGCTTTCCCTGACATGGTCGCATCAGATGCGACCAGTCAGAAAAGCTATGTAGGTGGCTGCTGGAAGATAATCTGGAAGATAATCTTCTAGCAGCCGCCAGTCACAGAGGGACCTCCTGGTCCCTCTGCACATATCGTCTCTCCCCGAGTGCCAATCACTGTTAGCGGCCGCCCGCTCACTGCAAAGATGGACAGAGCAGCCGCCGGGCAACCAGTGTGAGCCCCTCCTCTCCCATCTCTGCTGGAGGCAGGCAGCACAGCCCCCCTCGGGGAAATGGGAGCAAGCCCCTCCCCCCATGAATACCCTGCCCTCATGAATACAAACAGCAGAGCCCTGGCCTTATATATATACATATATATATATATATATATATATATATATATATGTGTGTGTGTGTATAAATATATACACGTCTGGCGGGGGTGCGTGGTGGTCCGACATTGTCTGCAAGGGGTCCGGCTTGCATAGCGGGGGTTCAGCGGTGCCCAGAGCAGGGTAAGGGGGTCCAGCGGCGGTGTCCAGCAGGGGAGTGTTAGTGTCCAGTGGCGTCCGCAGGGGGCTTCTGATGCTTTGGAAGAGAAGTAACTGGTGTGAGAATGGCTGCAAAGCCACTCCCACGCCGGCAATAATTAGGCACAGTGACATCATGACAACAGGTCACGGCATGACGTCACGGCACATCCAAAATTTTCCAGTTTTATTTATTTTTAACATTGAAGTAATAGGTCTTTTCATTTTTCATCAAGACTCAAGATCAAGACTCGATATGAGGCCGCTGCTTAGGGATGGCATACTATACAGTATACTAGGGATGGCCACCGACCAATGATGGTTTGCAAACCAATGTTAATGAAACATCAGTGGCTGTAGTCTCATACAATTGATGGTTTCTATTGATGAACACTTCGGCCATCGATGGTACAGCTATCAATGGCCATCATTACAGTATACCATAAGAATTGTGATGTTTTTTTTTTTAATTGTTATAAAATCATGTTGGATACATTTTAAAAAGATGTATTTGACCTAATTCAGTCATAAAAAAAACCCGATAATTTCTGAGCATTTTTTGGGAAAAAAATTGTCAGTTAAGTGGTTAAACAGCATTTATTTGTAACGATCATTATAAGAAAACAACTATTAAATAATAAACAGACAAATAATTGAGGAAACCCATTTGTTCTTATTTTAATTCACAATTTTTATTTAAAAATGTATTTAAAATTTTATTTTAACTATTTTTTTTTTATTTAAAATTTTTGATTTTAACTTTATTTCACTTGATTGAGCACATACATTTAATAATTTTAATAGATTTAAATAAAGGTTGAATTTTATACTTTTGTCAGTCAGTGTGTATGTGAACTAATACGTACTTCAAACGGTGTGCTTCCTGGAGCTCTGTTCTGGCCCCCCTGTTTATTAATCTCTCTCTGTGGCCTCCTTCTCCCATTTCTATCTCTACTTCTCACCCCCCACCCCCAACCAATCCCTCAGCACCCCCCTCACTCACTGGCCTTGGCCCCACTTCCTCCTGTTCCTGTCACCCCTGTGCCTCCCCTCCTGCCCATGGCTGAGGACCTCATTCAGACCCACTCGCTAGGTGCGTTTGCTCGCTTGATGCATATGCGAATTCGGGTAGGCAGGCGATCGCACGGCAAGGCATTAGCACGCCCACTATGTCTTGGCATGTGATCGCTTTGTGTATGCAGATGCCCCCCAGCCTGTCTTGCGCACATCATCTCCAGGAGTGTATGCAACCATCGGTACTATCGAGTACCATCGGATGCATACGCAGTGCTTGTGGTTGACCATACCCTACCGCAAGCACTGCGAGCACTTTAGTGTATAATTCAACCAAGTGACGTGTACTATGATGCTGCCTCTTAATTATGCACACCTCTGAAACAGCGCTGAGATGCTCAGGCACGCCTGCGTTCGCATCTTCACTTCCCTGTTTCTCTTAGCCAGCCCCTTTCACCACCCACAAACGGCTTCCCCTGTCACTCATTATGCCAAGCTGTCTATGCGCAGCAAGCGTACGCTTCCTGATCGCTCTGACTGGTTCGCGCACTGTGATGTGTACGCATGCGCAGAATGCAAAAATTGGCTGGTTGCGTGCAAATGCTTCCTAGTGAGGGGGCCTGAATCGGGCCCTGAGTCCAGTCCCCTGTCACTTCCTGTGGGTTCCGCCCCCCACTTCTCCTCGCCCACCTTCCAGTTCTCCTGCTCCCGTATCGGCTGCTCACCTTTTTACTACTTCTAGCTCTCACTCGACTGGATCCCCTGAGTGCCCGTGTAAACTTGATAGGAAGATTGCATGGCGGTTGTCCAAAAAGTCATTTGACAAGGGCCGAAAAGCATCCTCTTCTGGGCCTAATACGCCAGAGGTGGGTGCGGACTCAGTTCATTGCGCCAATACAGCGTTTTTTTAAGGGGATACACAAGAGCATTAAGGATTAGATTCACAAAGGCAAATTTGTGGATATTTTCTCGCTCACTGAAGAAATAAAAAAAAGGCTTGGCGCAGGTTAAGAAACTATGTGGTGTTGGAGAAGAGATTTATTGTAGTTATAATTTATGGCTTAAAGGCATGTTTATCTTTGTGGCTTGTTACCTGGAAACACGTAGGTATGTAATTAAATATATATATTTGGCGCATGATACGTTCAAATGATCCAAGGGCCTTGCATGGAAGGAGTATGACTTGCAGTTTAGGCACAAACAAGATGGCAAACTAGTTATGCCGCTAGGGGTTAAAGATGTGGAGGAATGGCTTTGCAGCAGCGTCATCCACCCTTGGATTCGTGCAAGCTCGCAAAGTCCCCTCCTTGTCGAAAATGGGTGGGTCAGAATTGGCAATAATGTATACTGTACAAGTGTAAAAGGAAAGGCACAACCAGCCCCGGGCTTTTCAGAGCTGGTCCTGGTTGTGAAAATACAGGGGACAAAAGACGTAAGGGTCCCCTGCATTTAGCACAACCAGCACTGAGCTCAGTCAAACTGGTCCTGGTTTTGGAAATACAGGGGACAAAAAGCTTAGGGGTCCCTTGTATTATCCATAACCAGCACCAAGCTCTTTCTAGCGGGTGAGTAATGCTGCTACAGCCAAGGTAACCCTTTCACCGGGTCCACCGGCCAAAGCATTACCCCTGACCGCTAGTCATCCCTGGCCGGGGTTCCCTGGGGAGGTGGGGACCCCCCCAATAAAGGGATCCCCACCTCTAGGGCACCCCAGACCTGGGCTGATAACCTGCAAAATAAATATTACAATAAACTAGGGGTGAGCGGGTTCAGATTTCTGAAATCCGAGCCCCCCCGATCCGAGGCCGATCCGAGTCAGCCTCGACTTTTCCCGCCTGACTCAGATCTGAAATCGAGGCAAAACGTCATTATCCCGCCTTCCGGGTCTCGCGGGTTTTGGATTCTATATAAGTTACCCACGTCGGCGCCATTTTCTCACTCGGCTCTGGACAGTGAAGAGGGAGAATGGGAATTAGGGCTGGCTGGGCTGTGTAGTGTAGTGCAGTGTAGTGTTGTGATGTGCTGTGCTGCGCTGTGCTGCTGTTGTCCATAGGGGCTGTGTCCACTCCTCCAAAGTCCATAGGGGCTGGCTGTGTTGTGCTATGCTGCTGCTGTCCATAGGGGCTGTGTCCACTCCTCCAAAGTCCATAGGGGCTGGCAGTGTTGTGCTGTGCTGCTGTTGTCCATAGGGGCTGTGTTCACTCCTCCAAAGTCCATAGGGGCTGGCTGTGTTGTGCTTTGCTGCTATTGTCCGTAGGGGCTGTGTCCACTCCTCCAAAGTCCATAGGGGCTGGCTGGGCTGTGTTGTGCAGTCAGTTGTCCATAGTGTCCACTCCAAAGTCCTGTGCAGTGTCCCAGTCCTAAAGGGGTGCTGTAGTGTTGTCCAGGGGGTGCTCTGTCCATCAGGGGTGCTCCCTCCAAGCGCAAAAAATATATATTTTTTCTGTGTTTGTGAATTGTGTGTGCAGTAGCCGCACGTGCATCAACAAAGTAGTGCCAAGCGTGCACCTGTGTCATAAGTAAAGGGCCAGCTGGCTCATCCGTTAAAGGGTGCTGTAACCCCAAAAGTGCACTCGAAATAATATATTTGTTTTTTCTGTGCTTGTGAATTGTGTGCACAGTAGCCGAACGTGCATCAACAAAGTAGCGCCAAGCATGCGCCTGTGTCATAAGTAAAGGGCCGGCTGGCTCGTCTGTTAAAGGGTGGTGTAACCCCCAAAGTGCACTCCAAACAAAATAAAAAATTATTTTCTGTGTTTGTGAATTGTGTGCACTGTGGCTGCACGCGCATCAACAAATTAGCAGCGCCAAGCGTGCGCCTGTGTCCCATAAATAAAGGGCCGGCTGACTCGTCTGTTAAAGGGTGCTGTAACCCCCAAAGTGCACTCCAAAAAAAATAAAAATATATATTTTTTTGTGTTTGTGAATTGTGTGCGCAGTAGCCGCACGTGCATCAACAAAGTAGCGCCAAGCGTGCGCCAGTGTCATAAGTGAAGGGCCGGCTGGCTCATCTGTTAAAGGGTGGTGTAACCCTCAAAGTGCACTCCAAACAAAATAAAAAATAATTTTCTGTGTTTGTGAATTGTGTGCACTGTGGCTGCACGCGCATCATCAAATTAGCAGCGTCAAGCGTGCGCCTGTGTCCCATAAGTCTGTTAAAGGGTGGTGTAAACCCCAAAGTGCACTCCACAGAAAATAAACAATTATTTTTTTTCTGTATTTGTGTGCGAAATGTATGCACAGTAGCCGCACGTGCATCAACACAGCAGCAGCACCAAGCGAGCGCCTGTGTCATAAGTCAAGGGCCGGTTTGAACATCTGGTCCGGACTGAAGGATGTGCCAACATTCTGACATGTCTACTATCACTGCATATGATACTGTCACCACTGACAGAATGGTGGAGGAATTATTTTCTGTGTTTGTGAATTGTGTGCACTGTGGCTGCACGTGCATCAACAAAGGAGCAGCAACAAGCGTGCGCCTGTGCCATAAGTAAAGGGCCGGCTGGCTTGTCCGTTAAAGGGTGCTGTAACCCCCAAAGTGCGCTCCAACAAAATAAAATAATCTTCTTTTTTTCTGTGTTTGTGTGTGAAATGTATGCGCAGTAGCCGCACCTGCATCCTCAAAGCAGCAGCGACAAGCATGCATCTGTCTGTTAAAGGGTGGTGTAACCCTCAAAGTTCGCTCCACAAAAAATAAAAAATTCCTCTTTTTTTTCTGTCTTTGTGAATTGTGTGGGCTGTAGCCGCACCTGCATCCTCAAAGCAGCAGCGACAAGCGTGCATCTGTCTGTTAAAGGATTACATCGGTGACAGCATCCAAGTAGGCATGTCAGACAGTCCGTACCTGTACTGGCAGGAAAAAGAGGCAATTTGGAGGCCCCTGTACAAACTGGCTCTATTTTACTTGAGTTGCCCCCCCCTCCAGTGTGTACTCTGAAAGAGTGTTTAGTGCAGCCGGGAACCTTGTCAGCGAAAGGCATAGGAGGTTGCTTCCACAAAATGTGGAGAAGATGATGTTCATAAAAATGAATTATCAACTCTTCCAGGGAGACCAGCCACCAGAACATACAGAGGGACCTGTGGTGGTGGATTCCAGTGGGGACGAATTAATACTCTGTGAGGATGAGGATGTACACAACACTGAAGAGGGTGAGGAATTGGTGAATGAGGAGGATGAGGATGACATCTTGCCTCCGTAGAGCCAATTTGTGCAGGGACAGATTAATTGCCAGCTTGTTTTGTGGGGGCCCAAACGAACCAATCATTTCAGCCACAGTCGTGGGGCAGACCCTGGTGCTGAAATGATTGGTTTGTTAAAGTGTGCATGTCCTGTTTATACAACATAAGGCTGTGGTGGGATTTGAGCCCTGGACCATTACCATGTAAAATTATTTCTCTAACCACTAGGCCATAAAGGTTTTCACAAATTTTGTTAGTACTGTAAGATGTACCTAGTGTAGATAAAATAATACTCATTGATATTGATTACAGAATCGCATTGATCAATGCCCCTGGCTGTTTTGCACCAGTCGCATACTTGCATCTTATTACCGTATACAGTAGTTGCGTGGGGTTGAGAATTTCTCAATAAATTAAACTTGCTTACATCCAATAAAATGGTGTCCAATACCCAATGCGTGGCATATGTAATTTCACACCATCACCCCAAAAGGTTTGAGCTCTATGGCTGAAAACCTCGCTGGTGGCGGATTGATTTTGGCACCAAAACAGGCCCTATGCATTTCTTTCCCAGCATGGGACTTTTTCAGGGGTACAATCTTTAAAAGGGTGATAGATATTGAGAAATTATTTTTTTTAAAAAGAAATTGGTATTTTACTAACAAGGGGCCTTTCGGCCATGTTTTGAGTGATTTTTTGGTGAGAGAGTCTGATTCCAGAAAGGTAGAGCTAAGCCATTGATGTGGTAGCCTTAGAACTGATACAAGAAGAATCCACCCTCCAGCCTCATTTGTCCTAGCTACCGGATTTTACCAAAGAAAGACATGTTCACCACAACAAGGAACTAATTGACTAATTGTGCGGTTAAGAACCAGTGTCTACATCTGTATATTTTAAACTTTCTAGCACCCTCAGATATTTATTATTGTGTATATATATATATATATATATATATATATATACATACATATACTGTATATATACTGTATATACTATATATATATACTATATATATATATATATATATATATATATAGTGACACAGTCAGATTAGGGGTCCCTCTCCTGGGTAGAGGTCTCCTTCCTTACACACACACAGCAGCAGGGAAGCAGCACACCAGTCTGGATGTGAGTACAAGCTGGTCGGCGCCAGTCTTTATTGTACAGTGTCAGAAATAACATAAAGAAAACATAAACATAAATCCTAGCCCTGTCGGGGCACTAACTTCACAGGTGGTTCCCTCACTACCAGAACCTGGCAGGGCCTAATGCCCTCACCAGCAACAAAGGCACAGCACAACACTCACAGTTAGGTTTTCAAGTGTCTCTGAGCAAACTCCCTGCCTGCTCTCCCAGGTGAGACACTCAGCCCTAAACACACTAGGCTTATATTGGCCACTCTCAGGTGGAAACCCTAACAAGCCTGTTACCAGGCTGCGAGAACCAAAACCTGGAGTGGCCGTGGGTGGAGCCCTCCCTCTCCTCTCACCCACAACCCCCAGGTCCCAAACCGGCTTTTCAAAAAGCCGAGACTCAAGCCTGCTACACTGCAGACTTTCTCCTGGGGATTTTAAACACATAGGACAGGAATCTGAGATAAATGTCCCTGTCACAGACCACTTTACCAGTGATCCTATCACATATCCCCCCCCTTTGTTTCGACCTATGGGGCGGAACAACTGAAGCCCCCAAACAATGAACGCGTGACAACGCGTCTGCTTAGACAACAGGCCCCCTGGCCTGTGTTCCACTGAAAATGTAAAAGTTTGTAACGCCAAGAACCATCTCGTAATTCTCGCATTACTGTCCTTATTCTCGGACATCCACTTCAAAGGGGCATGATCAGTGATCAATTTGAACTTTCTTCCAACCAAGTAGTACCTGAGAGCCTCTAACGCCCACTTTATGGCCAACGCCTCCTTCTCCACTGTGGCATCGGGTAGGCATCGAATTTTGAAACACTGTTCAACTTTCGGAAGTCATTGCAGAAACGCGCACTCCCGTCGGGCTTTGGAATCAACACAATGGGACTTGACCATTCATTATGTGATTCTTCAATAACCCCTAACTCTAGCATATTTTTAATTTCTTTCGACACCGATTCTCTTTGTGCTACTGGTAACCTATAGGGCTTTAGATTAACTTTAACCCCTGGGTCAGTGATGATGTCATGTTTAACGACCGAGGTTTTCCCAGGTACGTCAGAGAACAGCACCCTATTTCTGATCAGAAACTCCTTGACCTCTTGTTGTTGAATTGCCGACAGGGTTTTTGCCACTGTCACTTCGGGAACTAAGGGCCCTGGATTTACTGGAGGGGCTCGGACGGCCGACAGTACCGTTCTATCTTTCCAGGGCTTTAACAGATTTATATGGTATATCTGTTCCGGCTTTCTTTTCCCCGGCTGGTAAACTTTGTAATTGACCTGTCCCACTCTTTCTAAGATTTCAAAGGGCCCTTGCCATTTAGCCAAAAGTTTATTTTCCACAGTGAGAACCAACACTAACACTCTGTCCCCAGGAGCAAAGCTGCGTAACCGAGCATTGCGGTTGTATACCCTCTGCTGTGCCTGTTGAGCCTGTTCCAGGTGCTCTCTCACTATCGGCACCTCTATAATAGGCAATGGAACAAGTGGACCCTTAAAATGTGGCCTGGGAGCATGATACTGACACTCAGGGCAGGATGCGCAAAAGTCAGATACCTCCTTATGAAGCCCAGGCCAGAAAAACCTCTGCATTATTCGCTCAGTGGCTTTCTCTACCTCTAGATGGCCTGCCATTATATGACCATGGGCCAGATCCAACACTGTTCTTCTGTAGGCTTTGGGAACTATTAGTTGTTCCACAACATCTTCCCCCTTCTTAGTCACCTGATATAACAAATTCTGACACATTGCCATGTGGGGATAGGACAAAGGACTATCAGGGTCTATGGGTTTACCATCAACTACTTTTACATTCTCCCTGGCTTTTACCAAAGTAGGGTCATTTAACTGCTCCACGGCAAAGACCTCTCTTCTGACCTCTAAATCAGGCAGACGATCACCTGGCCCAACAACACTTCCCACCTCAATGGGAGGCACATCAGTTGGCGGGCCACCGTCACGCTCCGCATTCTCTAGTTCGCCAATCATAGTAGAAAAAGGGAATAACTCTGACTCAGAAGAAACTCCCTCCTCCACTACATCGACAACCTTCTCAAATGGATCGGGCTTGTTCACCTCTGGAACAAAACGGCTTTCCTACAACTTCCAGAAGTGAGCAAAGTCTCTCCCCAATATTGCATCGTACACCAGACCATGCACCAAACCCACAGAAACTATAGCAGAGCCACATGGTTTCTCGATGTTCACCTCGGCAGTAACATAATATCGAGTATCCCCATGTATGCAGGTCACACCAACAGTTTTCCCCTTACACCTCAAGGGGTTCACCAGCTCAGCTTTTATAAGTGTCACCAAGCTACCAGAGTCTAACAGTGCCTCTACTCGGTTGCCATCTACAGTGAGTACACACATGTGCTTATCAGTCTCAGCCTGCCGGTCAGCCGTACAGGCTGTCTGTGCAAAGAAAGACCCCCTGCGGTAGACATGAGCAGTATCACATTGCATAGGTTCAGTTGTAAGTGAACAATTAGCGGCAATATGGCCGAAGCCACCACATCGGAAACACTGAGTCATATTAATGTCTAGTCGTTTACGGGGCAAGAACCTTCCTGGCCTGGCAGGCCTGTCTCCAGGTTCTACACCCTCAGTCTTAGGTACATTCCACCGCCCAGCACCCTTCTCCCCTGGAACAGTCTTACCAGTGTCTGTGGGAGTTCGCCGGTGCGCCATCAGGGCTCGGTGGGGCATACTCATCAGCTCCTCAGCCGCCACGTACCTCTCCACCAGCTCGACCAACTGGTCCACGGACTTAGGGTCTGCATGGCTCACCCACTTGCGCAGAGTCACAGGTAATGATCGCAGGTACCGGTCCTTCATGACCCTTTCCACGATCTGTGGTCCCGTCAGCGTCTCGGGCTGTAGCCATTTTGAGGACAGATGGACGAGGTCATGCATCTGTGAACGTGGAGGCTTGTCCCTATGGAACTCCCAGCGGTGGACCCGTTGGGCACGAACAAAGGTGGTGACTCCCAAGCGAGTTAGGATCTCCTGTTTTAGTTTTTTATAGTCCTTGGCATCAGCCAGGCATAAGTCGAAATAGGCCTTTTGTGGCTCCCCAGACAAAAAAAGGTGCCACCAGACTTGCCCACTGCTCCTGGGGCCAACTCTCCCTTTCGGCCGTTCTTTCAAATGCGGTGAGATAGGCCTCCACATCATCGCCCAAAGTCATCTTTTGGAGGAAGTGACTGGCTCGTATGGAGTGAGTGGTGGTGGGAGGACCAGTGGTAACATCTCTGGGCCGGGCGACCAGGTGCTGTACCACCTCTTTTAGGGCCTGGCTGTTTTCCACTAAGGCCTGGCGGGTTTCCTCAATGGCGACCTGTTGAAGTTTGTTCGTCTCCTGCTGAACTGCTGTAGCTTGGAGCAAGGCCTTAATAATGTCCTCTATTTTGTCCTGGGGTGTAGGTTGGAAGCTGAACCTTGCCTCTCTGAGCATTGGCTGACACCTCCTCTATGGGACTCCAAGGACACAGCGTTATTTCCACATTCACAAATTGGGTGTCTGTCCCTTTAATTTTTAAACGGAAAGTTTTCCTCTTGCTGCAACTTCAGTGTGTGTGGGTGCCAGCATTCTCCACCATATTGTGACACATCAGATTAGGGGTCCCTCTCCTGGGTAGAGGTCTCCTTCCTTACACACACACACAGCAGCAGGGAAGCAGCACACCAGTCTGGATGCGAGTACAAGCTGGTCGGCGCCAGTCTTTATTGTACAGTGTCAGAAATAACATAAAGAAAACATAAACATAAATCCTAGCCCTGTCGGGGCACTAACTTCACAGGTGGTTCCCTCACTACCAGAACCTGGCAGGGCCTAATGCCCTCACCAGCAACAAAGGCACAGCACAACACTCACAGTTAGGTTTTCAAGTGTCTCTGAGCAAACTCCCTGCCTGCTCTCCCAGGTGAGACACTCAGCCCTAAACACACTAGGCTTATATTGGCCACTCTCAGGTGGAAACCCTAACAAGCCTGTTACCAGGCTGCGAGAACCAAAACCTGGAGTGGCCGTGGGTGGAGCCCTCCCTCTCCTCTCACCCACAACCCCCAGGTCCCAAACCGGCTTTTCAAAAAGCCGAGACTCAAGCCTGCTACACTGCAGACTTTCTCCTGGGGATTTTAAACACATAGGACAGGAATCTGGGATAAATGTCCCTGTCACAGACCTCTTTACCAGTGATCCTATCACAATATATATATTAGGGGTGAGCGGGTTCGGATTTCTGAAATCCGAACCCCCCCAGCCCCCCCGATCCGAGGCCGATCCGAGTCAGGCTCAAATTTTTTCCGCCTGGCTCGGATCTGAAATCGAGGCAAAACATCATCATCCCGCCTTTCTGGGTCTCGCGGGTTTTGGATCCTATATAAGGTACCCACGTCGGCGCCATTTTCTCACTCGGCTGTGGACAGTGAAGAGGGAGGGTGGGAGTTAGGGCTGGCTGGGCTGTGTAGTGTAGTGCAGAGTAGTGTTGTGCTGTGCTGTGCTGCGCTGCGCTGTGCTGCTGTTGTCCATAGGGGCTGTGTCCACTACTTCAAAGTCCATAGGGGCTGGCTGTGTTGTGCTGTGCTGCTGTTGTCCATAGGGGCTGTGTCCACTACTTCAAAGTCCATAGGGGCTGGCTGGACTGTGTTGTGTAGTCAGTTGTCCATAGGGGCTGTGTCCACTCCAAAGTCCTGTGCAGTGTCCCAGTCCTAAAGGGGTGCTGTAGTGTTGTCCAGGGGGTGCTCTGTCCGTCAGGGGTGCTCCCCCCAAGTGCTAAAAAAATATATATTTTTTCTGTGTTTGTGAATTGTGTGCGTAGTAGCCCCACGTGCATCAACAAAGTAGTGCCAAGCGTGCGCCTGTGTCATAAGTAAAGGGCTGGCTGGCTTGACCGTTAAAGGGTGCTGTAACCCCCAAAGTACACTCCAAACAAAATAAAAAAATATTTTCTGTGTTTGTGAATTGTGTGCGCAGTAGCCGCACGTGCATCAACAAAGGAGCAGCGCCAAGCGTGTGCCTGTGTCATAAGTAAAGGGCCAGCTGGCTTGACCGTTAAAGGGTGCTGTAACCCCCAAAGTACACTCCAAACAAAATAAAAAAATATTTTCTGAGTTTGTGAATTGTGTGCGCAGTAGCCGCACGTGCATCAACAAAGGAGCAGCGCCAAGCGTGCGCCTGTGTCATAAGTAAAGGGGCCGGCTGGCTTGACCATTAAAGGGTGCTGTAACCCCCAAAGTACACTCCAAACAAAATAAAAAAATATTTTCTGTGTTTGTGAATTGTGTGCACTGTGGCTGCACGTGTATCAACAAAGGAGAAGCCAAGCGTGCGCCTGTGTCCCATAAGTAAAGAGCCGGCTGGCTCATTTCTTAAAGGGTGGTGTAACCCACAAAGTGCACTACTCTCCAGCAAAAATAAAAAAATATTTTCTGTGTTTGTGTGCGCCTTAGCCGCACGTATATATCAAATCAATAAAACATAAATGGAGGACCAAACTTTCTCCGATAAAAATAAAATAGGGAAAGATCAAGAACCACTTCCTCCTAGTGCTGAAGCTGCTGCCACTTGTCATGACATAGATGATAACATGCCATCAACGTCGTCTGCCAAGGCCAATGCCCAATGTCATAGTAGAGGCCACATACAATCCCAAATGACAAAGTTCAGGAAAATGACCTTAAAAAAAACATTTAAATCATCTGAAGAGAAACATAAACTTGCCAATATGCCATTTATGACACGGAGTGGCAAGGAACGGCTAAGGTCTTTCCCTATGACTAGTGTGTGTCATAGTAGTATGACTAGTATGTTCATGACTAGTGGTTCAGCTTCACATGACGATGGAAGCCCTCCTCCCGCTAAAAAAATCAAACGAGTTAAGCTGGCAAAAGCACAGCAAAGAACTGTGCGTTCTAAGAAGATATCACAAATCCCCAAGGAGAGTCCAAGTGTGGTGGTGGTTGCGATGCCTGACCTTCCCAGCACTGGACGGGAAGAGGTGGCTCTTTCCACCATTTGCACGCCCCCTGCAAGTGCTGAAAGGAGCACCCACAGTCCACTTGCTGATATGCAAATTGAAGATGTCACTGTTGAAGTACAACAGGATGAGGATACTGGTGTAGCTGGCGCTGAGGAGGAAGTTGGCGAGGAGGATTCTGATGGTGATGTGGTTTGTTTAAATCAGGCTCCGGGGGAGACAGTTGTTGTCCGTGGGATGAAAAAGCCCATCACGGTCATGCCTGGGCAGAAGACCAAACATTCCACCTCTTTGGTCTGGCAATATTTCTATCCAAATCCGGACAACAACTGTCTTGCCATATGTACCATATGTAAAGGTGAAATAAGTAGGGGTAGGGACGTTAACCACCTAGGAACATCCTCCCTTATACGTCACCTGCAGCGCATTCATAAAAATTTACTGTCAAGTTCAGAAACTTTGGGTAAGACTGTAAGCAGTCCAGGGACACCTAAATCCCTTTTTCCTGTTTTATCCAAGGAATCTGTGGATGAGGAGGATGTGGACGACATCTTGCCTCCGTAGAGCCAGTTTGTGCAGGGACACATTAATTGCCAGCTTGTTTTGTGGGGGCCCAAACGAGCCAATCATTTCAGCCACAGTCATGTGGCAGACCCTGGCGCTGAAATGATTGGTTTGTTAAAGTGTGCATGTCCTATTTATACAACCATAAGGGTGGGTGGGAGGGCCCAAGGACAATTCCATCTTGCACCTCTTTTTTTTCTTTACAGTATGTACTGTTTGGGGCCTAGTTTTTCAAACTGCCATCCTGTCTGCCACTGCAGTGTCACTCCTAGATGGGCCATGTGTTTGTGCCGCCCACTCGTGTCGCTTAGCATAGTCATCCAGCTACCTCGGTGCAACCTTTTGGCCATAAAAACAATATTGTGAGGTGTTCAGAATAGACTGTAAATGAGTGGAAATGAAGGTTATTGAGGTTAGTAATTGAATAGGACCAAAAAATCCCACAAATTCTGTGATTTTAGCTGTTTTTATGCTTTTTTTAAAAAAAATACAGATCCAAAACACAAAACCCAGAACCCAAAACACGGAAGGGTGGTTTTGGCAAAACCATTCCAGATCCAAAACACGAAGAAAGATCCAGATCCAAAACCAAAACACAAAACACGAAAAGTGGCCGGTGCACACCCCTAATATATATATACATATTATGGAAACTCTCATCTAAAATTCCTGTGTTTGCCCCTTGGAGCGGGCAGGAGTCTTCGTGTTCAGCGGCTGCAGTGTGTTTACAGCCGGGCAGATCCCTGCACTCAGCAAAGAGTGCAGTACTAAAAAGGTGATGGAGTGGGGAACGGGCAGTGGGGGAGAACGGGCGGGGTTTGGTGCGCAAGTTGCAAGTGCAGGTGATGGATCGGGCAGCAGGGGGAGCAGACTAAGCATATTTGATTTGATGGAGTGGGAAGCAGGGTAGAGAGTGGGTGGGTTCGGGTGTGCAAGTGCAGGTGATGGATCGGGCAGCGGGGGGAGCAAGTATATTAGATGTGATGGAGCGGGCAACGGGGAGAGGGGGGAGTTGGATGTGCAGGTGATGGATCAGGCAACAGGGGGGAGCGGACTAAGCATGTAATGGAAAGGGAAGGTTGGGTGTGTGAGTGCAGGTGATGGAGGAGCGGACTAAGCAGATGTGATGGTGTGGGAAGGGGACGCAGGGGATCGGGTCTGCGAATGCTGTACTAAGCACTAGAAGTGACAGAGACACAGACAGTCCCATAGAGCTCCAGAGAAGCAGGGGAAGTATTTCACACTTCCAAAAAGCTGTCTCCGCAAATAGAGCAGCTATTCGGAAGTGATACTTTAGTAAGAAGTTAATGGTGAATGGCCCCTTTTTTAACTAAAAACTCGCGGTGAGTTTAAAACTAAATGATCACTTCTGATATTTTTATTATAATGAATAGACTCCTATATCACTACTGTATACATTGGATTAATAGAGTGACTCGTTGTTTAGATTTTAAGATGATTATAGATGCATTTTATTGATGAATTGTATAAACAAAATATGCGAGAGTACACCACTAATCTCATGATTTCTAGAGAGTGACATTATTCAATACCACACTACAGAGCTGCTATTCTAACCAAAATACTGACACATGAAAATCCCGCCACCTTCAAAATCCCACCATAGTTAAAATACAATAGATAATTATACTAAGAAGCACAGAAGACTGTAGTAATAAGAATTACTGTACCTTAGTGGGCATCAGCTCTCGGCCACTGTTGGCCACATGGTCCCTGGCCATACCCGGTTATTTGGGGTTGCGGGCATAGCCTGCGAGATATAGGATATAGGCTGTGTGGCAAAACAACCTGGCTTTGCCTTGTACAATACATGATTGCAGATTTAAAAATACGTGGATACTGTACTTGCCAGAACTCCAGCACAGCCTGCATCTTGCAGGCTAGAGAATTAAAAAAGCTCCGTAGTCTGTCTGTTTTGGAAAAACAATAATTTACATTACAGTAACTTTCGAATATGGTGATGTACAGTACATTATTTACTATTATTGTTGTATTTACATTATTTACCTAACCTCCTCTGACGATGCTATGTCCATAGCCACTTCTTCTAAAGGTAAAAGGAAGAAAATAACATATGATGGAAACTATCAACTACTGTATACAGTATCACATAAAAAAACCCACTTACCTTAAACCCCGCTCCAGTGCCTGCTGCCATCCATCCACGGCGCTCGCTTTTTGGAACTATGGGAGTGACGTCATGAGGTCACTCCCATAGTGCACTGCGGGACCCGAAAGACGGAGCTCAGGAGTAAGCTCCATCCTCTGGCTGTCGCTGGTGCCGGCGGGAAGGGAGGGAGGTAGGTAGAGAAGGAGCCGGGTGCTCGCTGGTAACACAATCTCAGCAGGTACCCAGCAAATGGGGGGGGGGGGGTGAACGGAGGGCCGGGCGCCCTCTAGTGGCCGGCACCCCTAGGAAGCTGCCTAAGCTTGCCTAGTGGATGCGCAGGCCCTGGATCCGGGATCCTCGCATGCAGAAGGGAGCAGCGGTCCGTTACACATGTTTGGACATTAGTGCTTATACTCCTTTTGCACAAGTTGTAAGGTGTTGGTGAGCTGAACCGCACACCATATTTGTTACAACAGTTTGATTCTGTCTAGCACCTGCCAATATTGTTTTTTTGTGATTATATATATATATATATATATATATATAATTTGTGTGTGGAAACCTCCCCATTAAAAAAACTGCGTTTGCCCCTGTATTTGATTTTTTTGTAAAAACACTGGTGGTGGTGTGTGTGTGTGTGGGGGGTCAACACCATGAGCTACAGCACCGGGTGACACGAACCCTAGTGACACCTCTGATATAGCATACTGTAGGTAATAGGGTAGAGTACAGTGATATATACTGTAGTGTGCTGTAAGTAATAGGGTAGAGCAGGGCCGTAACTAGGGTAGTGCGGCCAGTGCCATGGCACAGGGCACTGCAAAGCAGAGGGCGCTGTTTGGGCCTTTCAATTTTCCTATTTATTATCATTCTCACTTGTAGCTTCCTCTTCTTTTATCCCCAGCATCTCCTGGCCTCCCCTATCTCTTCCCTGGCCCTTCCGCATGAGGCCATGGCCCTTTTTCAGGTGCACTGTCTTATGTCCGTATTTAAAAAATGGGGGGGGGCGTCAATGCTCTCTCTGGCACAGGGCATTAAACAGTCTAGTTACGACTCTGGGTAGAGTATAGTTCTATAGTGTGCTGTAAGTAGTATGGTAGTGTATAGTAATGTAATGTGTTGTAAGTAATATGGAAATCTATAGTGATATAGCGTGCTGTAAGTAATATGTAATAGGGTAATCTCTAGTGATATAGTTCTCTGTAAGTAATATGGAAGTCTATAGTGATATAGCGTGTTGTAAGTAATAGGGTATTGCATAGTGATATGTTTTGTACTGTAAGTATTAAGGTATTGTATAGTGATATAACGTGCTGTAAGTAATATGTAATATGGTAGTGTAATATGGTAATCTCTAGTGATATACTGTAGTGTGCTGTAAGTAATATGGTAGTATAGTAAATTGTAATATAGGAGCCATTTTATCAAGATTTTTTTAAATACAATTTTGTGGTAGCTGCAGTTTCTGCATAATTTAATGAATTATTGCTATGTACTAATAGGACAATACAAGAGATTACACAGAAATCTCCTGCAGAGTGCTAATTAGCACTGCAGGTCACATCCCCCATTATTATCAATGGGGACTACGTCTCAGCCAGGGGCGTTTTAGGAGTGGAGAGGGCCCTTGTGCAGCCTCCGTTTGGGCCCCCTCCTCTCTGGCAGTGCAGTAGATTCTGGATAAATTCCAGAATTTACTGCGCATGCGCGGGGTCTCTGGGAAAATGGTGCCTTGATCCTGGGGACATCTATTCTGTGTATGCGCAAGTCACAGGGAAAATGGTGGCACTATCTACCCTGTAATTGTTCAGCACTCTGGATACTGCGGATAGGTATGTATAACTATATATGGGTGCAGGGTGTATGGAGAGGCAGTGGCGTCCTTCCTCGTGGTGACTCCCGGTACAGGGTTGTAGTGCAAAGCTGCGCGCAGGAAAAAAAATTGGCATGGGCAGGGGGCGTGGTCTCACAGGCGAAACCCCCATTTTAGCCACTCCACTGGTCTCGGATGTGCGGACTACACCCACGGACCACTCTGTGTGCAGTACCCAGCTCCTGTCACTAAGGAGTCGGCACTTTGGTGGTGACACACAGGTGTGGTCCACATCCCCCGTACCTCCCTTGTGACGCCACTGTGCACACTGCACCCATTATAGATATGCTCCTGATCTCAGCCCTACCGTATGTACCAAACTCCAAAAAGTGAAGCATTCTGCACTAAGACCCTGTTAGTTAACAAATACTTGACTAGGTTTACGAGCAGGAGAGAGTTCTTTTGATCTCTCTCCCACAGCCTCCAGAAGCGGAAAGTGACACTGTGTGCATAAAAGACTTCTAAAATGTGCAGAGGATATAACTGTCAGGGACAGTGGTTGTCGCAACCACTCTCCCTGTGAGTTTCTCTTTGTACATAGCAAAGATATTTTCATTAAAAATGAAAATATCTGTCGCGATACAGATCCTTAATGATTGCAACAGTTCCGCAATTATTAATATAGGACCTATGGGGGTAAATTTACTAAGAATCGAGTCTGGGAGAGTTTGCTTTTTTTCAACTCGATTAGCTACGCCGAAACTCGGGTGATTTGAGGGTCCTGAGACAGGAAGTGAATTTAGCTATGTGTGAGATGTCCGATTGGTGAAGCAGAAAGAGATTTCTCTCCCAGTAGCAGATTTTACAGGAGATGACTCACCCGAGATTGCAGTGTTTTTTCTCTGCAAAACTCTCCCAAGCAAGTAGCCTGCACATATCAGTGAGATATGTGTAAGCTGCTTGTGTTGTAGCTGGTCAGGCCAATCTGGGGATCGCAGAGGAGGTGGGGAAAAAAAGGGGTCCCCCCTCTCCCTTAACCCCAGGCTTGGACTGAAGCCCGGGGCTCTTCCCCGCACCCCTGGAGTGTTGGGTACGGGGGTAAAAATTTTAAGAATAGAATTAAACTATTATATTTTATAGTGGGACTACAGGTGCCAGCATGCCTGCCCTTTGGCACTTGTGGAACTATAAATGCCAGCAAGCGGCCAGCACCCGTACCCCCACTGTAAAATAAATAATTAAAGAAAGACAAAACACACACACCATGACAAGTATAACTTTATTTCATACCCCTACCCACTCACACATACTTACCTGCTGCCAGATGTTTCTGTCCTCTTGTCCAGTAGAATCCTAAATGAATGGCCCTGCAAAAAAGATGGCATACTCACCTAGATTCTGGCGCTGGTCTCTGTAGCATCCCTGGGACTTGGAAAAATAAAAAACAACTTACCCGAGCCACGGACCAGTATCTGTATGTGTGTTGCCACACATACAGATACCTCGCGAAAGCCAGCTGACAGGACTGCACGGGGTTTGCACATCCTGCCAGCCAATCAGCGGCTGCTAACTGTAGAGCAGCCGCTGATTGGCTGGTGGGACGTGAGAAACCTTGTGACAACACACATACAGATACTGGGTCCGTCTGGTCGGGATTCGTTTTTTTGGTTTGCCAAGTCCCGGGAATCCTACAGAGACCAGCGCCAGGATCTAGGCGAGTGTAGAATCTTTTTTGCAGCTACAGCCATGGAATCTAATGGAGAAGAGGACAGAAACATCTGGTAGCAGGTAAGTATGTGTGAGTGGGTAGGTGTATGCAATAAACCTTTACTAGTCACGGTGTGTGTATTTTGTATTTATTTAACTATTTATTTTACAGTGGGGGTACGAGTGCTGGCCGCTTGCTGGCACTTGTAGTTCCACAAGTGCCAAAGGGCAGGCATTCTGGCACCTGTAGTCCCACTGTAAAGTACTATAGCTTAATTCTATTCTTTACATTACTACCCCCGTACCCAATGCTCCAGGGATGCGGGGAAGAGCCCCAGGCTTCAGTCCAAGCATGGGGTTAAGAGAGAGGAGGGACTTCTTTTTTCGGTGGTCCCCATTTCCCCTGGGAACCCCGGGTTTTGGCCCTGGAGACCTGGTAATAGGGTCTCTGGGCTGTGGCATTACAGGCAAGCTGTTTTCTGTCCGGTGCTGGTTTTAAATTTAGGGGGTACCATACACATTTTTTTCCCCCTATATTTTAAAGCAAGACTGGCCCTGCAGCCTGGTGTTGGTTTCTAATTTACAGTGGAACCCTACACATTTTGTTAACCAGAATTTTAAAAACTAGGACTGGCTGGCAAGTCCGGGGCTGGTTAAGCTTTAGGGGGGGGATCCTATGTCATTTTTTTAAAACTTTTAACCTTTTTTTCTGTTTACAGGCAGAAACATACGTGGATCACAGTGATCTGTGTATGTTTCTGCCAAACTCGCAGATCACAGGCAGGTGATGTTTTTTCACGAGTTTTTACAGAAGTGTTCTCCCTTCTCATGAGAGTTTATAAACTCTCTGCTTTGTAAATTCTCAAATCCTATTTGTACTAGTGAAAAGGTTCTCAAGTTTTGCCGATGGTGAATTGAAGAGAGTTTGCTAACTCTCCAGTATTTTCTCATAGCAAAGGAGATCTCTCTCCCGAGTTTGACATTAGTACGTTTGAGAGTGGGAAAAAATGACCAAACTCTCCGGAGTTTGCTCTCACAGACTCGAATCTTAGTAAATTTACCCCATAGTGTGCTTGAAACAGAACTAAGGGGCCTATTCAGATATATCCTTGCTAAGTTCCCCTGCGTTAATTTACACACTCCCCATACATTAGTATCGGGATGTGGAAATTGTGGTATTCATCAAATTCCGAAAATTATAAATTTTCGGAATTTGATGCAGTTACTATTCGCCACTGTGAGGTGGCGAATAGCAGGTGAAACTTACCTGTATCCGCGTGTGCAGGTCCACCAGCAAGTCCCTCCGGCGCTCTGCTCCGTCCTCAGGCTCCGTAGGCCGGTCGGACATGTGTGCTCCCCAGCAGAGCACAAGAAAGTTTAGACAAAAAAAAAAAAAGTTTTTTTTTTTTTTCTAATCTGTCATGTGGTCTGCTGGGAAACCACATGACAGACCAGCAGGATGGAGCCAGAGGCTGCTGCACGGACAGGTAAGTCGGGGGGAAAAGGTGAGCGGTGGGGGGGATCGGGGGGGGGTACTCAAACTTAACGCATCTGTAGCCAGTGCTGCGCATGCGCTGGTTTTAGAGATGTAACAGCGCATGCGCAGCACTGTTTCCAGATGCGATAAGGTAGTGTAGGCAGGGAAAAGTATCTATTTCCCGAAAAGCTGTCATCGCAAAAATGACAGCTTTTCAGAATAGATACTTATGGAGAGGTGGAATGATGAATTCCACCTATAATTAGCTAGAACTCCATGAGAGTTCTAAAGCTAATTATCTCCAGAGAATTTTTAGGTTTAATGAATAGGCCCCTAAATACAGTACAAAAAGAACTGAGAATTACTTTCTGTATCTCATGGACAATGCAGATACTAGCATATTGCTGAGAATTTTCTATGTTTGGATTTGTTTACTCCCCCTAAATTAACATTTCAGATCCATCTCTCTCTTTCACAATCATAGGCCAGAGCCAAGCTTCAGAGAACCAAATTATACATATGGCTCTACTTATAGAACCCACTGCTATGACCTCTCTAATCACATCAAAGAAGCTCCAAAAAATGAAGCATTATGTTTTGTGATCACTGCATTGCTTAATAATCAGTATATGAAAACTTTTAAGTGATTGTGTGTTTGTATCCAATGGACACTTGCCATGGTTATTGAAAATGTAAATAGTAAATACAAAACAGCTTGCTGGAGAACTTTTTATAGTTTTATTATGTTTGTTTGCTTTTACTTCATTGATGTTGTATATATGCAGACTACTTTGTAGTTCAAAAAAGATACAGTAGACATTAGGGGGTATATTTACTAAAGTGAAAGTTTTTAGAAATGGAGATGTTGCCCATAGCAACCAATCAGATTCTACTTACCATTGAAGTAGCACAGCTTGACGTTTCGCTCTGAGAGGTACTTGGTAATGTCCACTATGAACGCTAGATCACACAGCCACTTCCTATTACTAAGTTCCCGGACAGGTTTTCTCTTCATCTCCATGAACTGCTTGACTTCATCCAGCAACTCAGCCACTGCACTTCACAGTGATAAACAAGATCACCGTACTCAGGGCCTGATTCAGACCCGCTCGCAAGCGCATAGCGCTCGCAAGCAGGTTGATGGCCGGGCAGTGTGCACGCGCGGCGTGCGCGAGCCCCGTAGCGAGTGAATTCTCACTTGCTGCGGGACTCACTACAAAATGGGACGGTTGTCGATTGTGATTGACAGCTCGCCCCGTTTTGTAGGTGTCCAGGGGGGGGTGGCTGGACAAACAGAGGCGTTCCTGAAGAAATGCCTGCCATTTGTGAGCGGCCCTACTGACATCACCATTGATGTCAGTAGTGAACTTCCTGCTCTATTAGAGCAGGAAGTTCACTGGGGCTTGCGGTGGACAAGACCATCGCCAGGTTGCCCGCTAAAGCTGTGAGTGGTCACCCACAGCTTAGTGAGCAGCCTGGAGGCTGGTGATAAAAAAAAACGGTCCACCCTGATTCAAATAGCGAGCGCCTCTGAATCAGGGCCTCATGGCCTGATTCAGCAATGAACGCACAGATGCAAAACGCATGCACCCGGCAACTGCGAGAATATGTTAATGAATGCATACACATGGAAATCGCAAAATAAAGATGCAGACGCCCAGCATTACATAATGCCGCCCCTTTTACCCTCCACTATTGTCCATACTGATGCGCAAGGCTGAGAAAACATCGAGTAACATTGGATCCGCACGCACACTAAAGGTAGACCTGACCCTGCTGCAGGAGTTGAGAGATTTCCTGCATGCAGAGGGTTGCCAGGCTGCGTCTGGTATCTCAGTGGCTAATTTATGCATGCCCCTGTAACGTGGTGTGAATGCACTGGCACGGCATTCGGCCAACCACCCCCCATATCCACCCACGAATATATTTCCTGTCAATCACTTTTCCCTGGGTCTGAGTGTTCTCTGCGCTCGCTTTTGTGGATGCAGTGAGTGGTTCGCACACGCGTACTGCGACCCAGACACATCTGTGCGTACTTTGCTGAATCAGGCCCTCAGAGTCAAGATCATTCAGTAACTCCTTAAACTGGTGGCTGTTAAGCCCTCTGCTTTTGACAAAATGTATACATGACACTACTGTTGACATTACATTGTTGAGCCACAATGACTGTGCATAGAGACTTTCTTGGTGTATGATGCAGTGGCATATAATTAAATCACTAGGATCAAGACTGAGATGATTCAGTTCTTTCTTGACAAATGCAACTAACCCTTTTTGTGAGCCAACTATGGCTGGAGCTCCATCTGTAGTAAGGCCACTTAACTTTTCAGATGTTAGCTCAAACTTTTTCATTGATAAAACAAGTCTCTTTTACTGCCATGTATGGCTTCCAGTGACAGCAGTTCCTCTTGCTTGTCAAACTCTACAGTTATCCATACTTGCCTACATTCAGCTCCCTCCTTCCGGGAGGGAGCTGAATGTCTGAGCACAGTGGGGGGCGTGGCCGGGTCATGATGTGGCATTGGGGGCAGAGCCGGGGCGGGGCCACACGATTGCGTCATTGTAGCACCGCCCCCTCTTCACAATGCCAAAAATATTGGCATTGTGTAGCAGGGGGCGGAGCCACGATGACACGATTCTGCGCGAATCGCGTCACTGGCCCCCTCCACTGCGGGGGTTTCAGTAATTAACGTGGGGATCAGGCGGCAGCCGGGAGGCTTGCCTGCCTTTCCGGGGGGTCGGGAGCAGCACCCGATATTCGGGAGGCTCCCGACCAAGGCCCGTACTCAATTTGAGCCGAGCTGCGTTAACTTAACGCGGCCCGGACTTAACGCTGGTTTCGCCTGTTTTCCAGATGTTAAAGTATTGTGTGTGTGCCCGCGTATCCCCGTATTCAATTTGAAAGTAGGCGAAAACGGGACCCGGCGATACTTGGATACTTGGATCGGCGAAAACAAACGGGAATTTTTGGGAAATAATTGTAGGACCCCCCTAAAGATGTCCAGACCTCGGGGATCACTATGGGTACCCCCGTTTTTTGCCTGCAGAAGAAATTCAGGGTTTTTAAATAGCCGCGGCTGGTGTTTTTTTTCCCGACATTGAAGAAGTGATGCAGAAGAGCATTTAGCTTTTTTTTTTTTTTTAAGTTGTCCCATCAAATTTGGGGTACATGAAAATGGGTACTAGCATACTTTTAAGTCCCTAAAGGTAATTTTAAAAATTCAGCAAAAATACACCTGCCGCTAATCTGCGCAATGCAAAAAACACCTGCCATATACTTGGGGACCCCATCAGTATTAATTTCGTTAGTTTGGCTTTTTGTTTGACATTTTTTTTTGTCACCCCCAAATTTATTTATTTATTTATTTATTTTTTGGGGGGTGTCCCGATTTTTTTTTTTCACCATTTTTTTTGCAACATTTCATTTTAAGGGGGTATTCCCAAAAGTACAAGCTAATTTTTATAACCCTGCACCCCTAAACCCCAAATCTAAACTTTATTTCACTTGCTATAGTTAATTAAAAAATTATCCCTGTTTTTTAAAAATTACCCTTGACCCCATTTACGAAAAAAACAGGAATTTTCGGGAAATATGCCTGGGACCCCCCTAAAGATGTCCAGACATGGGGGATCACTATGGGTTCCCCTGTTTTTGCCTGCAAAAGAAAGTCGGGTTTTTAAATAGCTTTGCCAGGTCTTTTTCCCTGCCGCGGCTATTAGAAACCCTGACTTCCTTCAGGAGATAAAAATGGGGGTACCCATAGTGATCCCCCATGTCTACACATCTATAGGGGGGTCCCTAGAATATTTCCCGAAAATTCCTGTTTGTTTTAACCTGTAAAAAAAAGTAGTAAAAATGTAAAAAAAAAAAAGACATAAGGTCCCCCCCCAAAAGCCAAACCAGCCCCAGGCTTGCCAGCCAGTGGTGGTTTCTAAAAATACGGGGAACAAAATGTGTAGGGTTCCACCGTATTTTAGAAACCAACACCAGGCTGCAGGGACTAGTGCTGGTTTTAAATATAGGGGGCAAAAAAGACGTGGGGTAACCCCTATATTTAAGACCAGCACCAGACCCAACCGACCGGGGTGTAATGCCACAGCCCGGAGACCCAATCACCGGGGTACCAGGTCCAAAGCATTACACCCCAAGTCAGTCAGTGCAAGCCGGTGATCTCGGGGGAGTCGGGGACCCCCCAAAAAAGGGTCCCCCCTCTCCCGAGCACCACAGGCTTACGCTGAAGCCTGGGGTTCATCCCCATACCCCTGGAGCGGTGGGTATGGGGGTAATGGGGGGGCCAAATAATGTAATACTATTGTACTTTACAGTGGGACCACAGGTACCAGCATGCCTGCCCTTTGGCACTTGTGGAACTACAAGTGCCAGCAGACATGCGGCACCTGTACCCCCACTGTAAAATAAATAGTTAAAGAAAGACAAAACACACACACTCGTGAGAAGTATAACTTTATTTCATACCCTTACCCACTCACACATACTTACCTATACCAGCCGGTCTGTCCTCTTCTCCAGTAGAATCCTTAATGAATGGCCCTGCAAGATAAAAAAAAACACACTCACCTATATCCTGGCGCTGGTTTCCGCAGCATCCCCAGGAACTTGGCAAAATAAAAACGAATGCCGACCAGACGGACCCACTCTCTGTATGTGTGTTGCCACACATACAGATAGCTCGAGAATGCCAGCTGACAGGACAAGCAAGGAGCTGACAGTCCCGAGAGCCAATCAGCGGCCGCGCTGACTGTAGAGCGGCCGCTGATTGGCTCCAGCAACTGACAGTTCCCACGTGGGCTGACTCGCCCACGTGGGAACTGTCAGTTGCCGGAGCCAATCAGTGGGCGCTCTACAGTCAGCGCTGCCGCTGATTGGCTCACGGGACTGCAAAGCCCCATTCAGTGCCAGCAGCTGCCATTCAGGAGCTATCTGTATGTGTGGCAACACACATACTGATAGTTAAAGCGTGGATCGGGTAAAGTCATTTTTTTTTTCACAATGCCATGGATTACTGCGAAGACCAGTGCTGGATGTAGGTGAGTATGAAATCTTTCTTGCAGGGCCACTCATCACGGATTTCTACTTGACAAGGGGACCGAAAATCTGGTATAGGTAAGTATGTGTGAATGGGTAGGTGTGTTTAATAAAGTTATACTGGACACGGTGTGTTTGTGTTGTCTTTTTTTAACTATTTATTTTACAGTGAAATTACAGGTGCCGCATGTCTGCTGGCACTTGTAGTTCCACAAGTGCAAAATGGCAGGCATGCTGGCACTTGTAGTTCCACTGTAAAGTACAATAGTGTTACATTATTTGGCCCCCCTATTACCCCCATACCCACCGCTCCAGGGGTATGGGGATGAGCCCCAGTCTTTAGCGTAAGCCTGTGGTGCTCGGGAGAGGGGGGAAGTATTTTGGGGGGTCCCGACTCCCCCGAGATCACCGGCTTGCGCTGACCGACTTGGGGTGTAATGGTTTGGACCTGGAGCCCCGGTGATTGGGTCTCCGGGCTGTGGCATTACACCCCGGTCGGTTTGGTCTGGTGCTGGTCTTAAATATAGGGGGTACCCCACGTCTTTTTTGCCCCCTATATTTAAAACCAGCACTAGTCCCTGCAGCCTGGTGTTGGTTTCTAAAATATGGTGGAACCCTACACATTTTGTTCCCCATATTTTTAGATACCACCACTGGCTGCAGCCTGGGGCTGGTTTGGCTTTTGGGGGGGACCTTATGTAATTTTTTTTGTAAATTTTTACTATTTTTTTTTTACATGTTAACAAAAACGGGAATTTTTGGGAAATATTCTAGGGACCCCCCTAAAGATGTATAGACATGGGGATCACTATGGGTACCCCCATTTTTAACTACTGAAGGAAGTCGAGGTTTCTAATAGCCGCGGCAGTTGCATAAATGCGGCTTTGAATAAGGTGATGCAGAAGAGCATTTAGAAGTTTTTTGGGGGCAAAACAACTATGGGCATCAATTTTGGGGTACTTGAAAATGGGGTTCAGCATATTTTAAAGTTGCTAAAGTGACTTTAAAAAAATAATGAAAAACCCACCTGCTGCAAACACCTGCAATCAAAAAAACACTTGGGGCATACTTGGGGACCCCCCCAGAGTAAAGTTCGCTATTTTTTTAAGTTTGTACCCCAACTTTTTTTTTTTTGCCCCCTTTTTCAAAGTCAATTTTTGGGGTGACCTTAATTTTTTTTTTATATTTTTTTGATACAGATTACCTTTGGGGGACTGTCTGAAGGCTGCACGGGGGTTCCCGAAATGTTGCACCCCAAAACCCCAATTCTGCACTTTTTAACGGCTGCCATTCATAGGCGAAACTTTACCGCCTATTACATTGCATTGACTTAATGCCTAGGCGGAAAGTCTTTCAAATTGAATACAGAGGAAAACTAAAACAGGCGATAGTGACGTCAGCGGCGGTAAATTACCGCAAATCCGGACTTAACGCCTCAAATTGAATACGGCCCCAAATCGGGAGGGCAGGCAAGCCTGCAGTTATCTCATGAACAAAAACGGCCAGTTGGGCAGTATTTGTTACGTCCGTTGTCTCGTCACAAGCCGGAGAGTAAAACTGCAAAACTCCTGCAGAATGCTTTAGCATTTTTTCAATATCTTGTGCTAAGTCACTAATCTGAGACGGTTCTCCTAGAGACAAACTAACACTCTGAAACAATTTTTACTTTGTCTGGTGCTGACATCTCCACAGCAGCCACCATGCTCTCTCTCCCTCTACTGAGGCCACAGCTTCTTTGCGATTAGCTCGCTCACTACATAACTCGCCTGAGTAACGTTGCCTCTGTCACAACGAGGCCTAGTGAAAGCAACTTGTTGTGATTCCAGACTCCGCTGAAGAGCTTTGATTTTAACCAGATGCATTTGGCCTCTCAATTCAATGAGTTTAGCATGTTTTGAGCTGTAATGATGCTCCAGATTGGCTTTTTTCATTACACAAACGCATCGCCACAAACTAAACACACTGGTTTGCTTTTGAATTCAACAAAAAAAATATTTGTCCATTTCTCTTGGAAAGATCGACACTCTGCAACAACTTTTCTTTTCTATGTAGTCGCCATTTGTAGAATGTCACACCACTTTACTATTAATAACTATGCAGTATGTGATAACTTGCTATGTGTACACTCCCAGCCTGCCTGGCACTGACTGTCCTCTGAGTCACCATACAGGCAGATGGGCTGCGGACAATTTATGTGTCTGTCCCATCATGTAAGCAGCACATCGTACTTGCCGCCACTATATCACTTACTCCTTTGGTGGGCTCCGGCAGCCAAGAAGAGGGGGAGGCTGTCTGTATGTCGCCAGGCAGAGTAGAGGGGCAGACAGTCTGGAGGGGCAGTCCCCATGGTTCCTGGTCGTGTGACAGGCAAGATGGAGGGGCAGCCCTGGGGTCCTCTCACCAGCACTGATGTAACCAGCCCAGCCCCGCTTATGACAGCCCTGTACGCCCGCTGCACTGCCATAAAAACAGACCCACTGATGTAACCAGCCTGGCCCCGCTGATGTCAGCCTTATATGCCCACTGAACTGCCATAGAAATAGCCAAAGCCTGCTGGAGTAGTGTTACTGTGGTACTGTACGCTGAAAGAGCCACAGCCCGGCAGCCACAGTTATGGATGGCAGGGCCAGACCAAGTGGGGAAACAGCTGATTTTTGGATTGTTATCGCTTTTCCGTCTGGCTGCGGCTGCCTGCTAACTGCTAGAGATGTGTGCAGACCCCCACATTTTGGTTTTGGTTCTAAGGGGTCTATTTACTAAGCAGTGTTAGGAGACAGAGTGAAAAGTGATAAGGTACCAGCCAATCAGCTCCTAACTGCCATCTCACAGGCTGTGTTTGAATAATGACAGTTGGGAGCTGATTGGCTGGCACCTTATCACTTTTCACTCTGTCTCCTAACACTGCTTAGTAAATAGACCCCTCAATCATCATTGAGTTTTGGTTTTAGCAAAACCACCCTCAAGTGTTTTGGTTTTGCTTTTGCTTTTGGATCTGGATTTCTTTGCAAATTGATAAAAACAGTGAAAATGTAATCAGGACCTGTTTTTGTTCCTACGATATTATTAACATCAATAACATTCATTTATAGTCGTTTCCACACAATTTTGACCATCTCACAGCTCACAATATTGTTTTCACCAATATCAGCCAAAGCCTGCAGCGTGCTGCCTGGCTAAACTAAGCGACAGAGAAGCGCCACAAACACAGTTTAAAAGAATATAGCTCATCTATGAAAAACAATTGTAAGTGCAGCTCACTTCAAGTTCATTTCTAACAAACATACACAAGAGCCAATTGCATTGGATTGCAGGTGCGAGATACAGTAGTGTCTGACAAACACACAGTGACACAGATGCCTGCAGTCTTTTACTCGTAGCTCACCCACTCCATCTACCTACAACTCTCTCTAATCTAATGGTGACTAGAATGTACTAGGGGTGAGCGGGTTTGTATTTCTGAAATCCGAACCCCCCGAGCCCCCCCGATCCGAGGCCGATCCGAGTCAGGCTCGACTTTTCCCGCCTGACTCGGATCTGAAATCGAGGCAAAACGTCATCATCCCGCCTTCCGGATCTCGCAGGTTTTGGATTCTATATAAGGTACCCGCGTCGGCGCCATTTTCTCACTCGGCTGTGGACAGTGAAGAGGGAGGGTGGGAGTTAGGGCTGGCTGGGCTGTGTAGTGTAGTGTAGTGCAGTGTAGAGTTGTGCTGTGTTGTGCTGCGCTGCTGTTGTCCATAGGGGCTGTGTCCACTCCTCCAAAGTCCATAGGGGCTGACTGTGTTGTGCTGTGCTGCTGTTGTCCATAGGGGCTGTGTCCACTCCTCCAAAGTCCATAGGGGCTGGCTGGACTGTATTGTGCAGTCAGTTGTCCATAGGAGCTGTGCCCACTCCAAAGTCCTGTGCAGTGTCCCAGTCCTAAATGGGTGCTGTAGTGTTGTCCAGGGGGTGCTCTGTCCATCAGGGGTGCTCCCCCCAAGTGCAAAAAAATAAATATTTTTTCTGTGTTTGTGAATTGTGTGCGCAGTAGCTGCAAGTGCATCAACAAAGTTGCGCCAAGCGTGCGCCTGTGTCATAAGTAAAGGGCCGGCTGGCTCATCTGTTGAAGGGTGCTGTAACCCCCAAAGTGCACTCCAAATAATATATTTTATTTTTCTGTGTTTGTGAATTGTGTGCGCAGTAGCCGCACGTGCATCAACAAAGTAGCGCCAAGCGTGCACCTGTGTCATAAGTAAAGGGCCGGCTGGCTTGTCCATTAAAGGGTGCTGTAACCCCCAAAGTGCACTCCAAACAAAATAAAAAAATATTTTCTGTGTTTGTGAATTGTGTGCACTGTGGCCGCACGTGCATCAACAAAGTAACGCCAAGCATGCGCCTGTGTCATAAGTAAAGGGCCGGCTGGCTCATCTGTTAAATGGTGCTATAACCCCCAAAGTGCACTCCAAACAAAATAAAAAAATATTTTTTGTGTTTGTGAATTGTGTGCGCAGTAGCCGCACGTGCATCAACAAAGTAGCGCCAAGCGTGCGTCTGTCTGTCATAAGTAAAGGGCAGGCTGGCTCGTCTGTTAAAGGGTGGTGTAACTCCCAAAGTGCACTCCAAACAAAATAAAAAAATATTTTCTGTGTTTGTGAATTGTGTGCACTGTGGCTGCACATGCATCAACAAAGTAGCAGCGCCAAGCGTGCGCCTGTGTCCCATAAGTCTTCTAAAGGGTGGTGTAACTCCCAAAGTGCACTCCACAAAAAATAAACAATTCTTTTTTTTCTGTGTTTGTGTGCGAAATGTATGCACAGTAGCCGCACTTGCATCAACACAGCAGCGCCAAGCGTGCGCCTGTGTCATAAATCAAGGGCCGGTTTGGACATCTGGTCTAGACTAAAGGACGTGCCAACAATTTCTGACATGTCTACTGTCACTGCATATGATACTGACACCACTGACAGAATGGTGGAGGAATTATTTTCTGTGTTTGTGAATTGTGTGCATTGTGGCTGCACGTGCATCAACAAAGGAGCAGTGCCAAGCGTGCGCCTATGTCATAAGTAAAGGGCTGGCTGGCTTGTCCGTTAAAGGGTGCTGTAACCCCCAAAGTGCACTCCAAAAAAAATAAAAAAATCTTTTTTTTCTGTCTTTGTGAATTGTGTGGGCTGTAGCCACACCTGCATCCTCAAAGCTGCAGCGACAAGCGTGCATCTGTCTGTTAAAGGGTGGTGTAACCCCCAAAGTGCGCTCCAACAAAAATAAAATAAACTTTTTTTCTGTGTTTTTGTGTGAAATGTATGCACAGTAGCCGCACCTGCATCTTCAAAGCAGCAGCGACAAGTGTGCATCTGTCTGTTAAAGGATTACATCGGTGACAGCATCCAAATAGGCATGTCAGACAGTCCGTACTTGTACTGGCAGGAAAAAGAGGCAATTTGGAGGCCCCTGTACAAACTGGCTCTATTTTACCTGAGTTGCCCCCCCTCCAGTGAGTACTCCAAAGGAGTATTTAGTGCAGCCGGAAACCTTGTCAGCGAAAGGTGTAGGAGGTTGCTTCCACAAAATGTGGAGAAGATGATGTTCATAAAAATGAATTATCAACTCTTCCAGGGAGACCAGCCTCCAGAACGTACAGAGGGACCTGTGGTGTTGGATTCCAGCAGGGACGAATTAATACTCTGTGAGGATGAGGATGTACACAACACTGAAGAGGGTGAGGAATCGGTGAATGAGGAGGATGAGGACGACATCTTGCCTCCGTAGAGCCAGTTTGTGCAGGGACAGATTAATTGCCAGCTTGTTTTGTGGGGGCCCAAACGAACCAATAATTTCAGCCACAGTCGTGTGGCAGACCCTGGTGCTGAAATGATTGGTTTGTTGAAGTGTGCATGTCCTGTTTATACAACATAAGGGTGGGTGGGAGGGCCAGGGCCGGATTTTAGGCGGAGCGACAGGGGTGATCGTCCAGGGGCCCCCACACATAAGGGGCCCCCACACACTGTCCCCGACTACATCAACTTTTATTTTTTCTTAACGGAGCCGCCAAGACCCCGGGCCAGTTCCCGCTGGGCATGTGACTTTGGTGGCCGGTGTCACACAGCCTGGCTTTCATTAACCGACCCGACCCACCTCCCCCCTCGCCGGGCTTCCGCGATCGGAGATTAAGCTCCGATCGGGCAGCAAGTTAAAAAAAACATGGCCGACAGGGGTGCTGCTGCGCATGCCCAGCCGCAGCAGCTCCACCCATAAGCCTTTGCGGAGCACGGAGCAGTCAGTCACACTGATGGCTCCGCCTCCAGATCCTCCTCTGCCAGCATCCAGCCTGATGGCTCTGTCTTCATCCGTCCATAGAAGCCTCACAAGCGGAAGGGGATCTATCTCATTCCCTCACACTACACCAGGGATCACTGCACCCACTGCCCAGCTGCTTCAATGCCAGGTTGCCAGCGTCCACCGGTAAGATGAGATTTTATATATATATATATATATATCAGATATATATATATATATATATATATATATATATATATATATATAGAAAATCAGGGTCTGTAAATATATATATATATATATATATATATATATATACAGAGATTCTTTTTAATTTTTCCTGTACACACACACTCTGATATACTCAGATATCTCATACATATGATATATTGTATATCATATATATTATGTATTGCTTTTCAAATATATATATATATATACACACACACACCTATATGTATATATATATGCTTTTCATATATATTTATATATATATATATATATATATACACATATATACACACACACGTATATGTATATATATATATATAGGCTTTTCATATATATATATATATATATATATATATATATATATATTAGGGATGAGCGGGTTCGGTTCCCTGAGAACCGAACCCACCCGAACTTCGGGGATCCGGGGCGATCCGAGCCCAAGCTTGGATCTCCCTGTCTGCCCCGGATCCCTCTCCCGAGGCAAAACCTCGAGATCTGCTGTCGGATCTCGAGGTTTTGCCTCGAGCGCCCATTTAAAAAAAAATGCCTTTGCCTTTAATGGGCAAAGTGCTGATTGGCTGACAGAGCCGTCTGTCACGGCTCTCAGCCAATCAGCATTATGGTGCTCATTTGCATGTAGCACGGACTTGTGAGATCCGTGCTACATGCATCTGTGTGACTGACAGTGACACAGAGCACAGATGGGTCAGTGAGACCCGTCTGTGCTGCTGTGTATTTCAATGACACAGATGCACGCACGGACCAGGAGATCCGTGCTACTTGCATCTGTGTCATTGACACAGAGCACTGACGGGTCCGTGAGACCCGTCTGTGCTGCTGTGGTAAATAAAAAAAAAAAACCTGTGTAAAAAAAGAAAAAAATGGCGTGCCCCCCCCCAAAAAAGAGCAACCAGCCCCGGGCATTAGTGACCCAGTGCTGGGTGTGCTTAAATACAGGGGACAAACGACGTAGGGGTCCCCTGTACTTAAGCACAACCAGCACCGGTCTAGTCAGAACCAGCGCTGGTTGCCAAAATACGGGGGACAAACGACGTAGGGGTCCCCCGTATTCTGCGCAACCAGCTCTGGGCTCTGATCCGGTCCTGGTTCTGGAAATACAGGGGAAAAAAATTAGTAGGGTTCCCCTGTATGTTCCAGAACCAGCACTGGACTTTTTCTAGCGGGGGGCTGATGCCACAGCCAGGGGAGCCCTTTCACCGGGCCCCCCAGCCGCAGCATCAGCCCTGACCGCTAGTCAGCCCAGGCCGGGGATCCCTGGAGAGCTGGGGACCCCCCCAATAAAGGGGTCACCCTCTCCAGGGCACCCCAGGCCCAGGCTGATAGCCCGGGGCTATCCCCGCCACCCCTGGTGGCGGTGGTTGGCGGGTTGATTGTGTGGTGTGGTGTAAATAAAGAATATCAAACATTGTCTTTACAAGTAGAACTGCAAGTCCCAGCTAGCCTGCCCCGCATGCTGGTACTTGGAGAACCACAAGTACCAGCATGCAGGGCATTAAGGGCCCTCTAGTACCTGTAGTTCACCTGTAAAAAAATGTTTAAAAAAAACACAGGACACACACACCGTGACAGTATAAGTTTATTAAACATACATACACACACATACATGTACACATACTCACCTATGTAACCTGTAGCATCGGTCCACTTGGGACCTGTGAAAAAAAACATACTCACCATCTCCTATGCGAGGTTCTGTCCTCTTCGTTCCAAAGTAGGCATCCCCGGACTTAGCAAAAAAAAAAAACGAAAACGCGATCCACGAACTTAGTACCGTTCTATAGAACGGTATTTCCCGAATGAGAGCTTAGCGGCAGGGTATCACCATGGAAACCCCGCTGCTAAGCGTTCATTGGCTGAGAGAGGTCATCTCCCGTCTCTCAGCCAATGAACGGCTCCCTCCATTGTAGTCAATGGTGGGAGCCGCAAGGTTATTAAAGTTTACCCTGCGGTTCCCACCATTGACTACAATGGAGGGAGCCGTTCATTGGCTGAGAGACGGGAGATGACCTCTCTCAGCCAATGAACGCTTAGCAGCGGGGTTTCCATGGTGATACCCCGCCGCTAAGCTCTCATTCGGGAAGTACCGTTCTATAGAACGGTACTAAGTTCGTGGATCGCGTTTTCGTTTTGTTTTCTTGCCAAGTCCGGGGATGCCTACTTTGAAACGAAGAGGACAGAACCTCGCATAGGAGATGGTGAGTATGTTTTTTTTCACAGGTCCCCTATGGATACTTTACCGGACAAGTGGACCGATGCTACAGGTTACATAGGTGAGTATGTGTACATGTGTGTGTGTGTGTATGTATGTTTAATAAACTTATACTGTCACGGTGTGTGTGTCCTGTGTTTTTTTAAACATTTTTTTTACAGGTGAACTACAGGTACTAGTGGGCCCTTAATGCCCTGCATGCTGGTACTTGTGGTTCTCCAAGTACCAGCATGCGGGGCAGGCTAGCTGGGACTTGCAGTTCTACTTGTAAAGACAATGTTTGATATTTTTTATTTACACCACACCACACAATCAACCCGCCACCCACCGCCACCAGGGGTGGCGGGGATAGCCCCGGGCTATCAGCCTGGGCCTGGGGTGCCCTGGAGAGGGTGACCCCTTTAGTGGGGGGGTCCCTAGCTCTCCAGGGATCCCCGGCCTGGGCTGACTAGCGGTCAGGGCTGATACTGCGGCTGGGGGGCCCGGTGAAAGGGCTCCCCTGGCTGTGGCATCAGCCCCCCGCTAGAAAAAGTCCAGTGCTGGTCCTGGAACATACAGGGGAACCCTACAAATTTTTTTCCCCTGTATTTCCAGAACCAGGACTGGATCAGAGCCCAGAGCTGGTTGCGCAGAATACGGGGGACCCCTACGTCGTTTGTCCCCCGTATTTTGGCAACCAGCGCTGGTTCTGTCTAGCCCGGTGCTGGTTGTGCTTAAGTACAGGGGACCCCTACGTCATTTGTCCCCTGTATTTAAGCACACCCAGCACTGGGTTACTAATGCCCGGGGCTGGTTGCTCTTTTTTGGGGGGTGCACGCCATTTTTTTCTTTTTTTACACAGGTTTTTTTTTTTTTTTTTTTACCACAGCAGCACAGACGGGTCTCACGGACCTGTCATTGCTCTGTGCCAATCACACAGATGCATGTAGCACGGATCTCCCGGGTTCGTGCTACATGCAAATGGGCACCATAACGCTGATTGGCTTCCTGTCTGCCACTGCAGTGCCACTCCTAGATGGGCCACGTGTTTGTGCCGCCCACTTGTGTCGCTTAGCATAGTCATCCAGCTACCTCGGTGCAACCTTTTGGCCTAAAAACAATATTGTGAGGTGTGAGGTGTTCAGAATAGAGTGGAAATGAGTGGAAATTAATGTTATTGGGGTTATTAATAGCGTAGGAACAAAAAAAGGCCCATTTTATGTGATTTTAGCGTTTTTTTTTATTTTTTAAGAAAAAATCCAGATCCAAAACACAAAACCCAGAACCCAAAACACGGAAGGGTGGTTTTGGCAAAACCAATCCAGATCCAAAACACGAAGAAAGATCCAGATCCAAAACCAAAACACAAAACACGAAAAGTGGCCGGTGCACACCCCTAATATATATACACACACACACGTATATGTGTGTATATATATATATATATATATATATATATATAATAGAAAAAAAAACACTTTTATCGATAGGGGCCCCCACACGTTTGTTGCCCAGGGGCCCCCACAGACCTTAATCCGGCCTTGGGGAGGGCCCAAGGACAATTCCATCTTGCACCTCTTTTTTTTCTTTGCATTATGTACTGTTTGGGGCCTAGTTTTTCAAACTGCCTTCCTGTCTGCCACTGCAGTGTGACTCCTAGATGGACCACGTGTTTGTGCCGCCCACTCGCGTCGCTTAGCATAGTTATCCAGCTACCTCGGTGCAACCTTTTGGACATAAAAACACTATTGTGAGGTGTGAGGTGTGAGGTGTTCAGAATAGACTGGAAATGAGTGGAAATTAAGGTTATTGAGGTTAATAATAGCATAGGAGCAGAAAAACCAACACATTCTGTGATTTTAGGTGTTTTTATGCTTTTTTTTAAAAAAAATACAGATCCAAAACACAAAACCCAGAACCTAAAACACGGAAGGGTGGTTTTGGCAAAACCAATCCAGATCCAAAACACGAAGAAAGATCCAGATCCAAAACCAAAACACGAAAAGTGGCCGGTGCACACCCCTATTATGTACTATTGCTGCTTGAACTACAACCCACACCCTCTCCATACACTCTCCTGTGTGAAATGACATCTGAAATCACAAGAGAGGCACTGACATGCAATCCAAAACACGCAAGATCCGTCTTTGAGATCCGAGTTCCGAACTTGGTGAGAAGACCCGAGTCATGACCCGGTTCTACTGTGAGGACCTAATTCAGATCCGGACGCTCTGACCAGAGCGCTCGCTCTGAATCAGGACCCTCCTACCTAAAAATGGAGCGGCCTCTTGGACGCTCGCATAGCTGTGGGTTACCACCCACAGCTTATGCGAGCGTCCATGATGATGGTCGCGATGGTCAAGACCATCGGGCTTGCGACGAGACCCTGCGGTAGGGTCTTGTGGCCGCAAGCCCTGGAGTGATTTTGTCTCTATCAGAGCCAAAATCACTCCCACTGACATCACTAGTGATGTCAGTGGGGCCGGAACCAGACGGTAGGCGTTCCCATGGGAACGCCTCCGTCTGGCAGCCACGCCCCCGGCACGCCCACCAAAGGGGGCGTTCTGTCACTCAACATCGACAGCACGCCCCCTTTGGTGCGAGACCTGGAGCGACGGCTTCCCTGTCGCTCCCCGGGTCTCGCGCATGCGCACGACGGAGCTCCCTCCATCATGCGCATGCGCACTAGGGCACCATCGACCCGCTTGCGAACGCTCAGCGCTCGCGAGTGGGTCTGAATCAGGCCCTGAGTCCCGAAGTTCTGGTGTGTTCGGTTTTCAACAAAACAGAACCTCTGATCTCTACTTACTACATTATGCAAATGCAGAATGCACCTATGTATACTAATATCTCTGCGGCTACACACGGAAGCCTGTCCTGCCACCTGCTCTTATATGCGCAGCCATAACTGTCATCATTAGTATCCGTACTTACGGTATGCAGTCGGGATGCAGGCAGACCTAATCCAGACAGCCGGCTTCCCAACTGCTTAATCCTGGCGAGGGTTAAATGACCGGCGTCTACATATAGACGCCAGTCATTTTACCGACGCCGGGAGACGGCGCCCGGCATCCCGATTGAAGTGACAGCCGCGGGGTTTAGGTTTAGGGCTCCCGGGGGGACTTAGGATTAGGCACCCCACCGGGAGGTTAGGGTTAGGCAAGGGGAAAGGGGGACTTATGGTTAGGCACCCCCCCCCGGGACTTAGGTTTAGGCGGCGGGGAAGGGGGGGTTAGGTTTAGGCACTTAGAGGGGGGATTAGGGTGAGGCACTGGGGGGAAGGTTAGGGTTAGGTAACCTAAAGGAGGGTTAGGGTGGGGGAAAAGGTTAGTGAATACTTACCTGGGGACGATCGGGATTTTCATCCTGTTCAGGCAGCCGCTGTCGGGATTTGAATCGCTGGCCAGGGGTCCGGCGGTAAATCATACCGATTCCGTACTTACACCAGCCTCATGTTGGGTCTGGTGAAAGAGATGTCCAATCCCATCCACATACTGCAAATTAGAATTGAAGTCAAGCAGACACGCCCATGACACACTCACAAGATGGTTGCCGTCCAGTTACCACCCAGAAATACCCATTTCATGGGTAGTGTTCTCCACCAGATGGATCAAACCGTCCGCATTTGCACTCGCAGCCAACACAGCATCAGCCTCTTAGTATTTAATTACTTTGTTCAGTTTTACATATTCAATAATGATTTAAAACATTTCAATCTGCTTCATTTTATTATTTGTGTCTGGTATTAGGATTTAGATTAAAAATAAACTATGTTTCTATCAGATGGTTGTAGAAATACATATCATTATATATGGTTCATAAACTCTCTCTCTCTCTCTCTCTCTCTCTCTCAATCTCACTATGGTACTTTTTATGCAAAGCCAAATAATTTAGGTAGACCCACATCCATTGTAACATATTTAGCTAGATCCTGAATGCATGTACTGTGTATGCAACAGAAAAGCTTTGTTGCATTAGACGTCATAGTCCCCCGAGAAGCCGGGATGAGGAGAAAATCTCATGTCATGGAAAAACTGTATTTCCTTTGTTCAGTGCATGTCCCATGAATGTTTCATGTGCTTGTTTGGATAAGTTGTTTCTGGAACGATGCCGCCTCTCCCCTGTAACAGACACTCATCCCCAAGGAGGTAAATAATTTCACAAGGATTCCACCAATCCATGATTTCATTTTGTGAAGAAATACTGAACAGTTACACAGAGACATAGGGATTAATCATTCTATGCTGTTCCATTAGAGATTCAGCCCAATGTCTTTGTAGTTTACATTACTTTAGTTTATACTGTATTCTTATATACAAATAAACTCTTTGGTAAAGTAAATAACTAATTTAATGCTTTGCCTAAATCCAGTCATAGAAAGCTAGAATCTCCTCAATCAATATATCAATATTGCATAGTACTTCCACTTTCTGCACCACTCTTATCCCCACAAAGGTAAATTAGTACCGTATTGCAGTGTTTTTCATGATTGCAAATGAAAAAAAAATTTAATGCTTGTTTTTGTAAATCTGCATAGAATAGTTCAGGTACTGTAGCAGACAGTTCTATTTTCTAAGCTACAGTATGTATGGGAGATCATCAGGGCACCTGGGAGTTCCTCATCCACACAAACACAGAAAAATCTATTTACTGAGCTACAGCCAATGCTATTAAAGCAGGGGTCAGGGAACTTTTTTACCTTTTACCCCAAAATATATTTAGATACGCCAACGTTACCACCTTGATTTGAAAGGAAGGAAATCATATAGTAGTGCCCCTGTAGTAGTGCCCTCATATAATGTCCCTGTAGTAGTGCCCCCATAGTTATACCCCAGTAGTAGTGCCCCCATTGTTATGCCCCTGTAGTAGTGCCCTCATATAATGCCCCTGTAGTAGTGCCCCCATAGTTATACCCCAGTAGTAGTTCCCCCATTGTTATGCCCATGTAGTAGTGCCCCTGTAGTAGTGCCCCCATATAGTGCCCCTGTAGTAGTGCCCCCATATAATGCCCCTGTAGTAGTACCACCATATAGTGCCCCTGCAGTAGCACCCCCATATAATGCCCCTGCAGTAGTGCCCCCATATAATGCCCCTGTAGTAGTGCCCCCATATAATGCCCCTGTAGTGCGCTTGTACAAAAAAAAACACTTACCTTAATCCCCGCTCCTGCATCCGCCGCCGTCCTGTCCACCCGGCTTCTCCTCGGAACTACGTCTCTCCCATAGTGCGCATGGAGAGAGCTGGAAGCTGGACTTCAGAAGAGAACTCCAGCCTCCGGCTAACGCGGCGCTGCAGGGAAGGAGCCGGGCGCCCGCTGGTAATAACATCTCTGCGGGCGTCCGCCTTAGAATCTCCTTGCGGCACAGCCGGGCATGCATATGAATTATAGAATGCTTCATATGCATGCCCGGCTGTCTGTCCATTACCCCCAGGAATCTCATTTTTACCCCATGTGGGGTAATTTACCCCTGTTCCCTGACCACTGTATTAAAGGGTTAATACCTATATTTATGTAGGGATAATCGAACTTCACTTTGATTAATACATAATAAGTTATGTAACATAGTAAGTTACTTTTCCAGTAGTTCTGAAAAGCTGGCTTAGCAAATCATACAATGACATGACAAAATAATATTTTGTGCTAAAATATGTGTATATGATACAGTACTCATGAATGGGATGTGGTCAATATTCTGACCGCGGGGATTCCGGCGCTCAGAATGCCAGTGCAGGAATCTCAACACTTGTCAGAATCCCGGTACTGGCATCCTGACCGCCGGTATCCTGCAGGCAAGTAGCGGGGTTGGGGGGAGGGTTAGCACTAGGGTTAGGAGTTAGGCACTAAGGGGAGGAGGGATAGGTTTAAGGTGCAGGTAGGTTAGGCACAGGCACTAGGAGGGGAGGTTAGGGTGAGGCACCGGGGAGGGAGGGTTAGGGGTAGGGAGAGGGCTAGAATACTGACCAACAAGTGTCAGTATTCTAACCAGAATCTGTATGAAATATTGCCGGCTGCATGGCCAGCGGTTTGATGCCCGGCAGCGCCTGGCCGACAAAAGCAGAGTTCCCGGCAGCGGAAGCCCAACAGCGCTGGAAATCCCGATCGTCGCTAAGGTAAGTAGAAACTAACCTAACCTAACCCCCTAACCCTGCTTAGGGGTGCCTAACTCTAACCTCCCCCCAAGTGCCTAACCTTAATTCCCCCTCTAAGTGCCTAACCCTAACCCCCCCTTCCCCGCTGCCTAAACCTAAGTCCCCCGGGGGGGTGCCTAACCCTAAGTCCCCCCCAGGGGTGCCTAACCCTAACCCTCCCTCCCAGTAGCCTAACCCTCCTGGGGGGTGCCTAACCCTAACTCATCCCCGGGTGCCCTAAACCTAAAAGGGCTGTCTGCTCGTGGCGCCCGGCATCCCTTCGATCAGGATGCCGGGCGCCGGCCTCCTGGAATCGGGGAAATGACAGGCATCTAGATATAGACACTGGTCATTTATCCCACGCCGGGATAAAGCAGTCGTGAAGCCGGCTGTCGGGATTCCGGCAGCCAGCTTCCCGATTGTATACCTTCTAGCCCTGTCGGGATACCGGCGTCAGGATTCTGATTACCTGGAACCAAAGCACCGGCATTTCGTACCCATCCCCTCCTGAACAACAAGCAATTAATCACAATTCTATCATTATGTACTAAATGCAGCAAATACAGAATAAAATGTGAAAATGCTAACATTGTGGGAAAATGTGTAGGGGTCCCCCATATTTAAAATCAGCACCCGACCAAAACCGACCAGGGTGTATTGCCACATCCAGGCCAAAGCATTAATACCCCAAGCCAACCTGCCCAAGCCGGTGATCTCAGAGGAGGTGGGGATCCCTCTAAAAATGGGGTCCCCCCTCTCTCGAGCACCCCAAGCCTATGCTGAGCCCCAGGACTCTTCCCTGTACCCCTGGAGCATTGGGTACGGGGGTAATAGTGGGGAAAATTGTGATAAACTATTGTATTTTACAGTGGACCTACAGGTGCCAGTATGCCTGCCCTTTTGCACTTGTGGAACCCGTACCCCTGCTGTAAAACACTCACACATCGTGTAAAGTATAACCTTATTACATACCCCTACCTACCTCACTCACATATACTTACCTGCTGCCAGATGATCTGTCCCCTTGCCCATGTAGAATTCCAATGGGAGTACCTGGATAAAAGATCATATAGTCACCTCCATCCTGGCGCCGGTCTCCGTTACATCCACGACACTTTGCAAAATAAAAAAAAGAAAACCTGTTCCATGCCGGACATGTCTAAGTATATGTGTTACAACATATACTTAAACTACGCAAAATGACAGATGACGTCTGTCTTCTGAAATTCCCATGGACTGCCAGTAAATCAGAGGGCGCTTTACATATAGCAATCGCTCATTGGCTGTGACCCATGTGTAACCAGCCAATGAGCGGCCGCTATATGTAAAGCGGCCTCTGATTGGCTGCTGGGCCGTGGGATTTCCAGAAGAGGCCCGACTCCTGTCATTTGCGAAGTTGGTACATGTGACAACACATATACCAATACTTGTCCGGCATGGATCGGGTCACTCAGTTTTTTGTTTTGCCAAGATCAAAGATTCTACGGAGACCAGCTCAAGGACAAAGGTGAGTATAGTATCTTTTTTTCAGGTACACCCATTGGATTCTACTTGGAGAAGGGGACAGAATATCTGGCAGCAGGTAAGTATGTGTGAGTAAGGTATGTGTATGTAATAAAGTTATGCTTTCTACGGTGTGTGTTTTTTTACAGCGGGGGTACGGGTGCCGGCCACCTGCTGGCATTTGTAGTTCCACAAGTGCCAAAGGGCATGCATGCTGGCAACTGTAGTTCCACGGTAAAAAAAAATTTCACACTATTACCCCCGTACCCACAGCCCAGGGGTGTGGGAAGAGCCTGGGCTTCAGAATAAGCCCGGGATGCTCGGGAGAGGGTAGACACCTTTATTGGGGGGGTCCTTACCTTGCCTGAGATGACCGGCTTGGGCTGACCGGCTTGGAGAGATAATGCTTTGGCTGGGGTGACCCGGTGGTAGGGTCCCCAGGCTGTGGATTTGAGTCCGGTGCTTGTTTTAAATATAGGGGGACCCCTATGCAATTTTTCCACCCTATTTTTAAAACCAGGACAGGCTCAGCAGCCAGGTGCTAGCTCCTAAAATATGGGGGAACCCTATTAAATTTTATTTTTCCCCTGTATTTTTAGGAACCAGGACTGGCTGAGCAGCCCGGGGGATGGTTATGCTTTTGGGGGGGGGACCCTTTTTTTTAAAAAAAATTAACCTCTTATTTACAGGTAGATCACACAAGCAGCCTTCACATATCTCACTGATATGTGCAGGCTACTTGTTCAAGACAGTTCGGCAGCGAGAAAGCACTGCAATCTCAGGTGAGTAATCTCATTCTAAACTTGTTACTTGGGGGAGAAATCTCGATCTGCTTCACCATCGGCCAACTCGCTCTCAGCTAAACTCACTTCTTTGTAAATTTGCGAGTTTCAAAAGGCTAAAATCACCCGAGTTTCAGTGAGTCAAATCGAGTTTAAAATGGCAAAACTCAACCAAACTCGAATCTTATTAAATTTACCCCCTAGTGCACAGCATTAGACTCTGAAATCGCATGAGTTAGATTGCCTTGTCTATGGTTTATAGCCTTGGATAACCTCTGTAATGGCACACAAAAAAGTTCCAATTTAGCTAGAATGCACATGATCCTTTAATAACAAGAAATGTGTGGACATTCACTGCACTTATTCTTGCACAGTTGTGCTTATTTACCAAGCTCATGCACACACAGGTTCACCTTCCTGGGGTCTAATCTTTTTACAACATTAGCACTTTCTAAAATATACATTATACATATACCTAATTAATGACTCAAATAAGTCAAATATGCATTCGGTATGAATAGCCGGCTGATGCATGACCGGCAGATCGATTCCCGGCTGCGGCAGCCCGACAAAACAGCAGAGCCCGGCAGCGGAAGCCCGACAGCGCTGGAAATCCCGATCGTCCCTAAGGTAAGTACTTATTAACCTAACCAACCCCCCTAACCCTAACCCTCCTTAGGGGTGCCTAACCCTAACCTCCCCCCCAAGTGCCTAACCCTAACCTCCCCAGCTAAGTGCCTAACCCTAATCCCCCCTTCCGTGCTGCCTAAGCCTAAGTCCCCCCCGGGGTTGCCTAACCCTAACCCTCCCGAGGGTGGTGCCTAACCCTAATTCCCCCCCGGGTGACCTAAACCTAACCCAGCCCCCGCGGCTGTCTGCTCGCGGCGCCCGGCATCCCTTCAATCGGGATGCCGGGCGCCTCTCTCCCGGCGCCAGGAAAATGACAGGCGTCTAGATTTTAGACGCCGGTCATTTATACCTAGGCGGGATAGAGGATTCGGGAAGCCAGCGGTCGGGATTGTGGCCGCCGGCTTCCTAAACGTATCCCATTAGTACTGTCTTAATCATATATGCCATACTTTTATAGGGAGAACTGTATTTTGTAATGCTCTTTCCTGTTCCTTGCCCAGGTAGTACCACGTTTAGAAAGAGCACACTTTTACAGTTGTATTACCACCAGCTTTACATGTTTATCCATTCTATTTCCATATAACCTGGCACAGCTGAAAACATTGGCACAGGGCATCACAATGTGCACAGTAAGCCTGCAATTATACAGCTTCTAATACTCTCCTTCTCAGTATGTTTTTATGCACACTTTTATGTAAGTTTCAGTTCTGCATGGGCTGTTACCCACATTAACACTTTCTATGAAATCTAATTGAATACTTTATAACAAAGTGTACTAATTGCATGGAAATGTTAACACGGATAAATAATTACAAATTATTGCATTTGTTTAAGAACAAAATGTCAAACTACATTAATAGATGAATTAGCACCTAGCAACATGGTACACATTATATACCACAAAGAAAAGTAGAGATCCAATTCAAATACTATATTAAAGAGCATTTTGTACAATTTACACAAACATTTAATTGTTGTAACTTCATTAATTGAAGTGTCCCTATCCATATTAGATTAAAAACTTGCAAAAGAAACTAGAATTTAGTATTGAGTAAAATTCTGTGAATAAAATAAAAAAGACAAGATTACTTTGCTATCGGCCATTTGCCAGAATCGCTGTTGTCCCTATTGCTTCTGTGAGCCCAGGGCCTGATTCAGAGCCGAACGCTCTGACCAGAGCGCTCGCTCTGAATCAGGGCCCTCCTCCATGAAAATGGAGCGGCCTTATGGACGCTCGCATAGCTGTGGGTTACCACCCACAGCTTATGCGAGCGTCCATGATGATGGTCGCGATGGTCAAGACCATCACGACCATCGGGCTTGCGACTGAGACCCTGCGGTAGGGTCTCGCTGCCGCAACCCCGGGAGTGATTTTGGCTCTATCAGAGACAAAATCACTCCCACTGACATCACTAGTGATGTAAGTGGGGCCGGCTTCAGACGGTAGGTGTCCCCATGGGAACACCTCCGTCTGGCAGCCACGCCCCCGGCACGCCCATCAAAGGGGGCGTGCTGTCAATCAACATCGACAGCACGCCCCCTTTGGTGCGAGACCCGGAGCGACGGAGAGCCCGTCGCTATCCGGGTCTCGCGCATGCGCATGACGGAGCTCCCTCCATCGTGCGCATGTGCAGTGGGGCAACATCGACCCGCTTGCGAGCGTCCTGCGCTCGCAAACGGGTCTGAATGACCTCCCCAGATCACTCAGCTCTAGACTCCTGATTAACCAGTTCATCATTCATGTAGAAAGAAGCATGGCAACGATTTGAGTACTTAGCGGGTAGATTTATCAAAACTTGGAGAGATATAAAGTAACAACCTGTCATTTTACAGGCTGTATTTTAAAAATTACATCTAGGGGTATATTTACCAAAGTGCGGGTTTTATAGAAGTGGAGGTATTGCCCATAGCAACTAGAGATGTGCGCCGACCCCTGTGTTTTGGGTTTGGATCTGTATCTCCTTCATGTTTTGGATCTGCATTTTGTTTTGCAAACCACCCTCAAGTGTTTTGGTTTTGGATCTGGATTTTTTAAATAAAAAATAGATAAAAAGTTTTAAAAACAGCTAAAATCATGTAATTTATGCAATCCAAAACCTGAAATTTGGATTTAAAATCCAAATTCCGAACCGCAAAAAGATCAGAACCGTGACCCGGATTTATCCAGATCTCTTCAGGAGATTAGAAACGCGACTCGGACTTACCTGGATTCACGAAATTCGGATGGATTCGGATTTCTGGAGAACCGAACCGCAAATCTCTAATAACAGCCAATGAGATTCTACTTATTTATCTAGCACCTTTTAGAAGATAGCTAGAATCTGATTGGTTGCTATGGGAAACAGTAACACCACCACGTCTATAAACCCGCACTTTAGTAAATATACCCCTTAGAAGCTGATTGGTTGGTACTTTATCTCTCTTAGGGCTCTATTTATTACAATCCGCATAGGGAATGCAGATTGTAGTGTGATATTACCGACTGAATTCGCATTGCAAATTCAGGTAATATCACAGGGATTTACTACAAATCCATTGCAGGGACAGAGCTTGCGATAAAGCTCTGTCCCTGCGAATCCCCTCCGGTGCCTTATCACGGTATTTTCACAAAAAATACCGTGACAAGGGCCCCGTGCATGCGCCGTCCAACCGCCGCTGCTACTCCCCCTGTAGCCAAGCCCTGCCCCAATTGCTAAGCCCTACCCCCTGCGATCGCGGATCCCACAACCCCCCCTCCCTTAATTACACTTACCTGCAGTTATCGGGCCTCCGGTGATGTCCTCTGTCGCTCCGGTCAGCTGACATCCCATACTGCACTGGGACCCTATCAGGTGACGACCGGGCCCCAGTGCGGCATGGGAGACCAGCTGACCGGAGGGAGGACATCACTGGAGCCCCAAACTCTGGTCCCTGGACTCAGGTAAGTTTGTTTTTCTTTACTTTTTTTTTTTTACTATTTTTTTTTCACAGTGAATTAGCGTGTGGTCTGCTTAGACCAAACAGCTGATTCCTGGGGCCGGCTCCGGGCTCTGCTCTGCACGTTAGAGCAGAGCAGGAGTCCGGTAACCAGGGGAGACCCTGGATAACGCCACCTCCAGGTGACGTTATTATCCCAGGAATTTCTCCGGTATGTTATCACATTTTATTTTTAGTAACTTTGGTCAGATCACATTTCCCATTACAATTATGGAAAATGCGATCTGCTTACTAAAAATAAGTGATACTTAGGGGTTGGAATAGAATTTTACTAATTCTACTTCAATTGCCCTTTAGTAACTGTAGGTGATACTAAAATAATGTGAAAAGGGTGTGAAAACACCCCATTTCACATTATTTTAGTAAAAATAATGTTAATAAATATAGCCCATAGGGCCTCATTTATTAACGAGTTTTATCATTCACAACGAGTGATAAAACTCGTTGTGTATAATAAATGGTGCTCCAGCCAATCACCTCCTAACTGTCATTTTTCAAACAGATGACAGTTCAGAGCTGATTGGCTATAGCACCATTATCATACACAGTGATATTTATCACTCTTGAATGATAAAATTTGTTAGTAAATAGACCCCTATGTGCTTCATTTATCAAGAAGTGTTAGGAGACAGAGTGAAAAGTGATAAGGTGCCAGCCAATCAGCTCCTAACTGTCATCTCACAGGCTGTGTTTGAAAAATGACAGTTGGGAGCTGATTGGCTGGCACCTTATCACTTTTCACTGTCTCCTAACACTGCTTAGTAAATAGACCCCTTAATTTTATCTCTCTCCAAGCTTTGATAAATCTGCATTTTGTAAAAATCTATGACACATATGCCAGGACTTGAAATCCTGTAAGTTTAACATGCATATGGATGATCTGACTTAATTTTCCATGTATTGGTAGAATTCTATCAATAACAATTTGCCAAAAAATAAATTTTTCAATAAAGAAGACCCTTTTAATGGAATTAATAATGTACTTTTATAGGGATAGGCAGTTCTCATGGCGACATTCATCTGTCAGTAGAAAAGTATAAATTGTTACTGGTAAAAGTATTTAATGAACTTAATAGCCGAGTGTCAGCAATATGCTGTTGTTCAGCTGAACTAATTTCTGCTGCCTACTTATTTTCTCAATTGAAATGTTAAATGTTTTCTCTTCTTTCAGTTTTGCTAGATGTACAAAGATATTCAACATATCCCTAATTGCTGCCAATGGTAGTTTGGGCTGTGGGGTTTCTTGCTATTGCTGTGACTTCCAATGTAGTTGTAACAAAAATGACACCTTAATGAATGCTTATTACACATGGCGCTGTGCTGGTGTATCTTTGACAATTGGAAATAGCTACAGTACTATTTTAGCAATGATGAAAACTGCAGCAGTAACTTTCCTGAAGCACTGAGCACGATCATTTATAAATATATGATAGGATAATTCTGTCTACTCTGTACTAAAACTGCAGTAATATTTACCCACTGTTTACATTAATATGAGCTTCTGTGAATCCCAGTAACAGCTTATTAGCTGTATATTTATTTTTTTATTCATTTTCAAAATGCAACTATGGGCTGTATTCAAGTAGTTTCGCACCCGCAATACTTTTTCGCATGCCGCAGTTTTGTCCGACTTCGCGTGTTTTAGCCGTGGAAACTTATCGTGCGCGCCCCCGCTAATCGCCATATTCAATTCCAAAGGATGCGTAAACGTGTCCCGATGAGACTCAAACAGGCGAAAACTGCTGTCAACAATGGGGAAATTAGCCTGACACCCCCCAAAAGATGCACTAACAATGGGGATCAGTATAGATGTCCCTGCCCCGGAGCTATTTGGGATACTTAAGTGCTTTCAATTGCCTCTATACAGCGTCTTTGCACAAGTGGTGAATAGCATTAAGCAGTTTTTTTTGGAGAAAATAAGTATTCCTGTCAAATTTGGGGTACTTGAAAATGGGTGTTTTAAAATTGCTAAATTGAAGTTTTAAGTGCCACCAAAAATGCACCTTCAGCAAGTACCTGCAATCAAAAAAACACCTCACCCCTACTTGCAGACCCCCCTAAAGACTATTTTGCTAGTTTTTAAATTTGTACCCCCACTTTGCACTTTTTTGCTCCCTTTTTCTAACTAATTTTTTTTTTTTATGCAGTTATCCTTTCGGAGGCTGCCCCTAGGGTGCTGAGTGGTTTCCCCACCTTTGCACCCCAAAATAGCAATTTTGCACTTTTTTCTGACACCTATTCATAGGGGAATCTTTTTTGCCTATTACATTGCATTGGGTTTTCGCGTATGTTAAAAGTGTTTGCAATTGAATATGTTTCCGCCTGGCAAAATTACGCCATCCGCGATACTTTTTTGCAGAATAGGGCTTTTCGATGCTAATTGAATATGGCCCTATATTCTAGATGAATGACAGATGGCGGTCATATCCAGCACTATGCACATTGATTTTGGAAGTAAACATTTGATGTACATACTGTAATCCATTGTACAGATTAGGGGTGTGCACCGGCTACTTTTCGTGTTTTGGTTTTGGATCTGAATCTTTCTTCGTGTTTTGGATCTGGATTGGTTTTGCCAAAACCACCCTTCCGTGTTTTGGGTTCTGGGTTTTGTGTTTTGGATCTGTATTTTTTTTGGAAAAAAACATAAAAACAGCTAAAATCACAGAATTTGTGGGTTTTTCTGCCCCTATGCTATTATTAACCTCAATAACATTAATTTCCACTCATTTCCAGTCTATTCTGAACACCTCACACCTCACAATAGTGTTTTTAGGCCAAAAGGTTGCACCAAGGTAGCTGGATGACTATGCTAAGCGACACATAGTGTGCGGCACAAACACGTGGCCTATCTAGGAGTGATACTGCAGTGGCAGACAGGATGGCAGTTTGAAAAACTAGGCCCCAAACATGGGCCCTCATTCAGAGCCACTCGCTAGCGGCAGTACGCTCGTTCCGAGCGATGTTCGCACATCTGCGCATGCGTACGGATCGTTATACGCATGCGCGAACCAGTCAGTGCGGCCGAAATTCATGTGCTCGCAATATAGCGAATGCCTGCTATTTTGAGTGACAGACTGAGGCGTATGTGGGTGGTAACAGGGGAAGGTGCTTGAAAATCGGGAGTGGAGATCCGAACGCAGGCGTGCTTAAAGGTCAAAACGGGCGTTTTATGGGTGTGCATAATTAATACAGCAGCATCATTGACCACGTCACTGGGTTATTTTATAGCCAGAACTGCTCGCAAGATTGTGGTAGCAAAAACCAACCACAAGAATAGCGAGCAGTTCAGACGCTGGTCGATGTACTCGATTAATCTAATAAATAGCGCACATGACGTATGGTGCGAGCGGCCAGGGGGCGTTTTTAAAAAATAAACGAGCGTATGTTTTGCTCGCTCGTTCAGACTTAGAGGCGTGAACAGACTGCAATTTGCGAACGGATCATTTGAATAGCCACCCCTTGTTTTTGAACGAACGACCGCAAATAGCGAACGGCTCTGAATCAGGCCCATAATGCAAAGAAAAAAAAGAGGTGCAAGATGGAATTGTCCTTGGGCCCTCCCACCCACCCATATGTTGTATAAATAGGACATACACACTTTAACAAACCAATCATTTCAGCGCCAAGGTCTGCCACACGACTGTGGCTGCAATGATTGGTTCGTTTGGGCCCCCACAAAACAAGCTGGCAATTAATCTGCCCCTGCACAAACTGGCTCTACAGAGGCAAAATGTCATCCTCTTCCTCTTCATCCACCGATTCCTCACCCCCTTCTGTGTTGTGTACGTCCTCATCCTCACTGAGTATTAATTCGTCCCCGCTGGAATCTACCACCACAGGTCCCTGTGTACTTTCTGGAGGCTGGTCTCCCTGGAAGAATTGATCATTAATTTTGATGAACATTTTGATGAACATTTTGTGGAAGCAACCTCCTACGCCTTTCGCTGCCAAGGTTCCCAGCTGCACTAAACACTCTTTCGGAGTACACACTGGAGGGGGGGCAACACAGGTAAAATAGAGCCAGTTTGTAAAGGGGCCTCCAAATTGCCTCTTTTTCCTGCCAGTACGGACTGTCTGACATGCCTACTTGGATGCTGTCACCGATGTAATCCTCCACCATTCTGTCAATGGTGACAGTATCATATGCAGTGACAGCTTATAAAAATGATTTTTATTTTTGGCGCACTTTGGGGTTACATCACCCTTCAACAGACGAGCCAGCCGGCCCTTTAGTTATGACACAGGAGCACGCTTGGCGCTGCTACTTTGTTGATGCACGTGCGGCTTCTGCGCACACAATTCACAATCACAGAAAAAAATAATTGTTTTTTTGCACTTGGGGGGAGCACCCCTGATGGACAGAGTACCCCCTGGACAACACTACAGCACCTCTTTAGGACTACAGCCTTTATGGGACAATGCACACAATTCACAAACACAGAAAAAAAATATTTTTTATTTTTTTGGAGTGCACTTTGGGGGTTACACCACCCTTCAACAGACAAGCCAGCCGGCCCTTGATTTATGACACAGGCACACGCTTGACGCTGCTACTTTGTTGATGCACGGGCGGCTACTGCGCACACAATTCACAAACACAGAAAAAAAAAATTTTTTTGGAGTGCACTTTGGGGGTTACACCACCCTTCAACAGACAAGCCAGCCGGCCCTTGATTTATGACACAGGCGCACGCTTGGCGCTGCTACTTTGTTGATGCACGTGCGGCTTCTGCGCACACAATTCACAATCACAGAAAAAAATAATTGTTTTTTTGCACTTGGATGGAGCACCCCTGATTCACAAATCACTCCCTAGACAACACTACAGCACCCCTTTAGGACTACAGCCTTTATGGGAAACTGCACAACACAGCCCAGCCAGCCCCTATGGACATTTTGAGTGGACACAGCCCCTATGGACAACTGACTGCACAACACAGCCCAGCCAGACCCTATGGACAACAGTAGCACAACACAGCCCAGCCAGCCCCTATGGACAACAGTAGCACAACACAGCCCAGCCAGCCCCAATGGACTTTGGAGTGGACACAGCCCCTATGGACAACAGCAGCACAACACAGCCCAGCCAGCCCTAACTCCCACCCTCCCTCTTCACTGTCCACAGCTGGAGTGAAAAATGACGCCGACGCGGGGACCTTTTATAGGATCCAAAACCTGCGAGATCCGACAGCGGTATGATGATGTTTTGCCTCGATTTCAGATCCGAGTCAGGCGGGAAAACCCGAGCCTTACTCGGTTCCCGGCCCGGATAGGGGGGCTCGGGGCGGGGGGGGGGTTCATAAATCCGAACCCGCTCATCCCCAGTACAGATGCATCCAATAGGAACACAAACCACTATCCGCCTGTCCCCTGTGACATCATCATAAAGCCGCCTGTAGCTTGGTTGCGTAAGTTGTTTTTGCTAACACCTATAAAGAAAGTACTACAAAGAGGTACATTTACTAAGTATTGGTTTGGCAGATACACATTACACTCCAATGTATGCTTATGGTAGGCAATAGGATCTCTGCACATAAAATATCCTCTGTTCTCATCTACGGTTTACTGTTTACAGGTGAGCCGTTCGGTTTTACTGGGTTATGTTAGTATCTTAAAAAAACAGCATTTTATTGGCTATCTGGCTCTTGCGTATTTTGGATAGCCAAAAAGATAAATCCAAACTTGCGTTAATTTGGCAACAGGAACCGAGTCAAAACCAAACCACTCATCTCTACTATAGCCCCCCTGCCCACCATCAGTCATGTGGCTACAGCTATACATTTGCTAGTTAATACACTGTAGTATCATTTAAATCTTATAACATTTATATTATATAACAATTCAGATTATATGTTTACTTGTATTTAGTAATTACTGTATATCACCCTTTCTCACAGATTGTAAGTGATTACAATGGAGGTATGGACCGCAAGGTCACGCCCCTACATGCACGGCCACACCCCCTACCCATGAGGCCACACCCTTTTTGCCAACACGCGCACCTACATCGCCCCCCGCAACGGGTGTCACCGCAGGGAGGGACGCCTCTGATTTTGCTTATATTGTACAGCACTGCAGACACCTTGTGCTGCCCTATAATTATAAGTTAATAATGATAAAGTAAACTGTGTTTATATATAGATTTATAAACATATTAAAACGTAATAAGTTATGTGTTCAGTACATTTTGCATATAAATATTTATTTATTTATTTATTTATTTACAGTTATGTATTTAGGGCACACATATTTACAGAGAATATTTGGTCATCACATCAGTCTCTGCCCAAGTGGAGCTTACAATCTATATTCCCTACCACTATGTATACACACACACAAATGCAGGGAGAGTGTAGAAACTCCGAACAGTTAAGGCCTTGGATAATAACACCTTGATAAGAAGGAAAGCTTCAACAATCTTATTTTCAAAATATACATAAATATGTTGTTTATTTGTTACAAAAGAAAAAATATTCACTTTAAAAGACAATCAAATTCTTAATGAACTGGGGATTTATCTAAAATGTACCCGTATATTCCATATTTAAAGGATGCCAGATGTCTTCAGCTCAGTCCATGGGAAATGTGGGAATAAATATTCTATGATATTTGTGAACATTCCATTCCATGAACTAGATAAGAAGTAGACAAAACCTAATTTGCCCAAGGATATCACAACCTTAGCATTGAATCTTACTGCTTCGTGATAATCTTGAAGGTGAAAAACAATTAAATAAAATGCCAAATCTTATCATACATGCTTACATTTTCACTTTTGAGCTGCAATAACAGCATTTTTTATATATTTGTGACATATCCGATAATAACTTTACAGTAGAATAAAATAAATGAATTTTGCAGACACTATTAAAATACAGTACCATACCATCTATTACTCATATCCTTACAAGCACTTCTATCTGTCTTCAGTTTGGGCATATCTGGGCATTCGCTTAAAATGTCAAGCACTGAATGTTTATAAAGAGCTAGACAAGTAATGAGGGTATACGTTCAGGAAGTCGGCGGACGCAATGCCGACCACCGGCTTCGAGACTACTTAATCCCGGCGAGGGTTAAATGACAGGCATCTAAATCTAGACGCCTGTCATTTTACCAACGCCGAGAGACCGGCGCCCAGCATCACGATCAAAAGGATGCCGGGCCCGGACAGTCGCGTAGGTGGGGGGAGAGTTGGGTTTATTGCTCCCGGGGGGGACTTAGGGTTAGGCACCCTCCCGGGAGGTTAGGCTCAGGCTAGGTTAAGGGGGGTTAGGGTTAGGCACCCCCGGGGGAGGTTAGGGTTAGGCCCTCGCCCCCCGGGGACTTAGGTTTAGGCGGCGGAGGAGGGGTTAGGTTTAGGCACTTAGAGGGGGGATTAGGGTTAGGCACGGGGGGGGGGGTTAGGGTTAGGCACCCTAAAGGAGGGTTAGAGTTAGGCGGTAGAATTAGGTTAGTTTATACTTACCTATAGGACGATCGGGATTTCCTCCTCTGTCGGCCTGCTACTGCGGCCGGCGGTAAATCATACCGACTGCATAATGAGCTGTCTGCACCATACAATATTAGTTCTAGTCACAGCAATGATGACATGGAGCTAGAAAGGATATAAAATCATTATTAGTATTATCTTTATTATTAACTTTTATTTATAAGGCGCCACAAAGTGTCTGAGGCAATGTACTGCGTAAACATTGAAACATTTCACAATAACCGAACATACACAGTACTTTACTGTATATAGCATAAGGACTAAACATTACTATAACACCACAGACTGCTTAGGACAAATAATGGGTTGGGTACGGGATCCCAGTGGTCGGGATGTCTGCAGTCAGAATACTGACAGCTGCATCTCAACAGTCAGAATCCAGACAGAAGTAGGTAAGTGTCCTAACCCTAACTCCTAAATCTCCCTCTAACACACCTTTCCCGCAGCCTAATTCTAACCCTCCCCCAGCAGCCTAACCCTAACCCTTCTTCTTCGCAGCTTAACCCTAACCCACTTTTCCCACAGTCTAACTCTAACCCTCCCCCCAGCAGCCTAACCCCAACCCTTCCTCCTCGCAGCTTGACCCTAGCCCTCCTGTCCAGCAGCCTAACTCTAACCCTCCCCCAGTAGCGTAACCCTAACCCTTCTTCCTCGCAGCTTAACCCTAACCCACTTTTCCCGCAGTCTAACTCTAACCTAACTCTAACCCTCCCCCCAGCAGCCTAACCCCAACCCTTCCTCCTCGCAGCTTGACCCTAACCCTCCTGTCCCGCAGCCTAACCCTCTCCCTAGTGCCTAACCCTGGAGCCGGGATTCTGTCTGCTGTCGGGATTCCGGAGCCAGTATTCTGAGTGCCGGCATACTAACCATCAGAATGGTGACTACACCCTCAAATAACATAGATAATGGTAGGGAACTCAATGAAGCTTGAAGGAGTATGCAATGGTAATTCACAGGTGGGAGATGATTCAGTATTCAGCGATCCTGTACACAGGGCATAGGCTAGAAAGCAGGGCCAGAGTTGCTGAAAAGGAAAATGAGAACATTGATGATGAAATTAGTGCTAGGGAAAAATAAAAGGGAGCAAGATCCTGTCTGTGAGACTGTAGGGCCTTAGCTAGAGGTGTGCGAGCGGTAAAGCTGCAGAGAGCGCAAAGCTCTGTGGGCGGCACCACTGCTCAGAACGGCCCCTGCACCTGGCTAGGTTGGCTCCCTGCAGCCAGAATTTCTGCAGTAGTGCCGCCTGGAGCGTCCTTAGGATGCTTCAACCGTGCACATCTCTACACTACAGCCCCCGGAACATTCTGAGAAGGGGCAAATTGGTCGTTACCTACAGTGAGAAGATTCCCGGTAGGCCAATTGGTTTGTGGGTCAACTTGTCACTTTTGGCCTCGCCCCTCTTAGCGCGTCACCCGCCAGCTGGCTGTCACAGATAGTAGTGCTGTGGCCCGCTGATATTGTGAGAAGAAAGCCTCTGTTCCCATCCAGCTGAGGCTAAGCGCCCCACAAACACCGGCCAGTGATGTCCTGCACCTCAGAGGCAAAGTGGGTCCATGTCCGGGACCGGCAGGAAAGGTAAGATCAGCAGCACTGTACTCCTCAGGCAGAGCCAGCCCTAGCCAAATTAGTGCCCTAGGCAAGAGTTTGGGTGGTGGCCCCCATTGGGATTCTGGAAAGGTTTGTGGCCTCACAGAAGGGTCATGGTCTCACTGTGCTGTGGCCCCTTCCCCCATTGTGCTGTGCTCCCATCACCCCTCTCCTAGCACAGATCACAGCACCCCTCTCCCAGCACAGCACCCTTCACCCAGACCGCATCCTTGCCCTTCTCCCAGCACAGATCACAGCAGAGCACCCCTCTCACAGCACAGCGCAGATCACAGCACTCATCACACAACAAAGTACACCCCTCACCCAGCCCACCACCCCTCTCCCAGCACAGGACAGATCACAGCACCCATAACCCCAGCTTTCACCCAGCACAGAACCCCCTCTCCCAACACAGCAGTGTCAGCACCCTTCACCTGATCCAGCACCCCTATACCAGTGCAGCACCCCCCTCACCCAAAACCCCACTCTCACCTAGCCCAGCACCCCTCTCCCAGCACAGCAGAGATCACAGTAACCATCACCCCTCTCCCAGCACAGCACCAGTCACCCAGCAATGCAGCCCTCACCCAGCACAGCAACCCCCATTACAGCACAATGTCACCCCTCACCTGAAACAGCATCCCTATCCCAGCACAGCACCCCCTCACCAAGTACCCCAGCCCTTACTAAGCACAGCACCCCCTCTCCCAGCACAGCAAAGTGTCAGCACCCACCTTCACCCAGCACCCCTATCCTAACAGAGCACCCCAGCCCTCTCCCAGTTTTCTTTACTTGAGTGCAGCCTGCAGAGCCGCCCAACTCGAGGTACAGCAAGCCGTGGGAAGCGGACCCACTTTTCCCGGGTTAGGCTAGCAGGCTGCATCCCGGTGCATGCCATCCCAGAGCCGGCCTGGCACTTTCCACTAGCCACCGTCCATGTGCCCCGTCCCCGCAAACCACCACTGGCTGTTCCACTGCTGCCCGCTCACTGTTTGCTGCTGCTGAACCCGATCGGAGCTTTAAGCTGAGCTTCAATCGTGGATGCTGCACAATAGTAGTAGCAGCTGCCAGAGTCTCTGCCCAGCCAGCAGCAGGTGCCAGGGCCGTGCCTGCCCCAAACCTCTGCTGGCCCTAGGCAGGCTTGGATGCCCCTAGGCATTTGCTTAGTTTGCCTATGCCTAGGGCCACCATCAGCTGCCACCTGCCAGCCGGACTGTAGACACCAGGGGGAAGGGAGTGGAGACAGTTGTGGCTGGCCTGGAGAGACAGGGCAAGAGTCAATGAGTATTCTCTAATTGCAATTTACAGGCCAGCACTGTCATTGGCACCTGCTGCAGTCAGTCTGTCAGTCTTTAAAAAAACTGTCTTGCAGCTTGCATGACAGGCTGCTTGCAGAGCTGCAATGGCTGACAGAGAGAGATGGATTTCTGTCTGGAGGGGCTATTTTGTAATTTTGTACTAGGGGAGATGATCTGTCTAAGGGGGAGGGGGTTATTAAGTACTATGGGGAGATGATCTATCTGGGGAGGGGGCTAGGACAGGAGGATGGCGCTGGGGAGATACAGGATAATGGTGCTGCGGAGATGCAGAATGATGGCACTGCGGAGACGCAGGATGATGGCACTGGGAAGATGCAGAATGATGTCACTGGGAAGATGCAGGATGATGGCACCAGGGAGGAACAGATTAATGGCGCTGGTGAGGCGCAGGGGGATAGAGCTGGAGTAAAACATTAGGGGGGGGCTGGAGACACACAAATAGGACGGTAGGACCGCTGGTACTATTAGAAAAAAACACTGGGGGACAGTAATCTTCAGTAAGACAACAATTTTAATGAAACCATATTACTGGTGCAAATGGTACCAAATGAGCAAATACATTTTATTAATAATATAGTGTAACTTTGTTTACTAAGGGAAACAACACATTTTGTCCTGCCCCAAAGCTTCTGTTACTATGTATTATCTGGTTGAACCTCTGTTGCATGATGTTGACATTGGCTTTATTGCTACACAAACAGGTGGCTTACAGACCATGTGATCTCCTGCATGAATAGTGAATAAGCACTCAAGACACTTCCTGCCCAGGGAAAATCAATTTCTTCAGAGGTTCCCCGTTGCAGAGAAATCATATAGGTAAGAAAATACTCATTTGCATGCTTGCTGTGCTTATTCACTGGAGAGAGAGACTGTGGACATGCCCCCAGCATGATAAAAAATGGATGGAGTGGCTTGCGGGCATGGCATTTCACATGAGGCCACGCCCCTGGCCACAAGCCATGTCCACTTTTTGATGCGCACACACAGGACCAATTTCAGACTTTTTTCCTGGGTCACTTTAAATTCCCAATCTGCCCCTGATCCTGAGGATGCTCTGGGCATTGCTGTAATCACAAGTGATTGTAGCCCCCCCCATGATGTTATGTACAGGGGGCGCGGCCTGCACTGGCTGCCACGAGCGCTAGTTACTGTGATGTGAGAATGTACATACTAACATACCCAGGCTCTGACTTTTTTCCTTTTTTGCACATTTTAACACTTTTACTGTTTGTTTTTATTATATTTGTATTTTCACCTCTCTATCCTATATATGCAGCCATAGCTGCTCTTACCTATCTTCCTTTACACTTCACCTTTCTCATTAGAGGATGCCCTGGGGTGTCTCGGCTGAGCTGGTTTGGGGGTGTCCTGCGCTCTGGATTTGAACCCCAGTATGTTAGGGACCTACCCTACAGAGGTTACCTGGATATGGTGGGTAGGCCCATAACCTTGGCCATGATTATGCTAAAAACCTCTACTTATTTATTGCAAAATGTTATTGCGTAATGTATTTATATATAATCAGTAATTTGGATTTGTGCACCTGTGATTTGTCTGTTTCTGTGCATGCAATAATAGTCTCAACAGGTAGCACCTCCCATTATATATAATCAGGGTGTGCAGTCCAGGACCCTTTTCTATTGCTCTCTGTATAGTATGGTGGTCACTGCATTGCTCTGCGATGGGTGAAGTAGTGTAGTACAGGTAGCAATACCTAGCCACTGAGTTGTGAGACAGTTGAGCCTGCATGTTCCATTGAAAAGTATAGATACCCCAGAACCACAGAATAAATGCAGCAGGTGGTGGCACCTTAATGTAACAGGACTAAAATATGGATTTTCCTTTACCATCAATGCAATTCAGACTTTACAATGCTGACAGCTGTATCCAGGCCCAAGGTGACAAGAACTACAGCTGCTAATCCCTATGCCTTCTGGAGACTAGACGTAAACATTATTACTTACCTGGTTTTAAACTTTAACTAGAATACCAAATTCAGTGTTATTGTTGTTATTTTATTATTTGTAATATGGCTCTGGACCTGTGTCGTTTTCTTTATTATTATGGTCCTCTAGTAGCTAGCCACACCCCGGCTGTTCACACCAATAGCTGGCCACACATCATCAGCTTTGCGCCACCATCCTTCAGTGGGCCCCTACCATTGCATTCTCCCTGTGGTCCCTTCATGCCCCAATCCAACACTGAACATACCTGCCTACTCTCCCGAAATGTCCGGAAGGGTCCCGAATCACAGGTGCCTCTGTAGGATGCCCGAAACAGTAGTTAAGTCTCCCGTAGTCTGCCCATGGCTGCCTGGCGTCACCCACTTCCTGAATGAAGTGGCCAATCTGGGAGGCTGATGACACAGTCAATATTGAATTTAGTCATTGTGGCCTCTCCCCCCGCTTTATAATGCCAGTGATCGCAGCATTGTATAGTGGGATCGAGCTACAGTATAATGATGCAATCGCTCCATCACATCCCCACACTGTCCACTTCTGCCACACCACACCCACCACGTTGCTGACCTGGCTACCCCTAGAAGTTGGCAAGTATGCAAACCAAGGGCCTGATTCAGCAAGGATCGCTATTCTGCTTATACGCACGCAACGCAGTTGCTAATATCAGCGGTTATATTCAAATGTTTGCATTTGCATTGTGATCGCAGCCTAACATAAGGATGCCCACTTCCCCTTACTCACACCCATATACTTTGGCAACATAGTGAAACAATTGGTAACAACGAGTAACATCGGACCCAGACGCACAGTTAAGGCAGGTCAGACCTCACTCAGGAATCGCTTACTTCAGTGCACGCTATGAGACCTCAGGCTGCGTATGGAATCGCAGTGGCTAATTTAGGCACGTCCCTGCAACGCCATCCCAACGCACTGGCATGCCTGTGTTTGGCCGACCACCCCCCCCGGTCACCACCCCCACCTGCGTAGCTTCTTCGATCACAGCGGCCGGTTCGCGCACTGCAATGCATATGCATGCGCAGTACGCAACAATAGGGCCGATTGCGTGCGTTTAAACAACTACAATCCTTGCTGAATCAGGCCCTTAGTGGGACTAATACCAAAATTGCAATCCAATAAAGAAAAAACAACAACCACCATCTATTACAACCTATCAAATAAATAATTTATATTTACTTACCATGGGCCATTTTCCATTAATAGCAATTATTACTGATTTGTTTAATATATTTTCATTTGTATCACTAGTAGTAATACAAATAATAATAATAGCTGGTTAGCTATTAGTAATTTGTTTGATATATTTACATTTTTTTCTTGATTATTTAAAATATCTCTGTGTCATTTCACAGCTGTCAGTATACTTAAACCATGACAATCTGGCAGCATGCTGTAACTTTTCATAACACTGTTCATATAGTGATATACAGAACAAAACTTGACCTATTTTTATCCTTCCTTCTTTTTTTATCTCATCATAAATATTTCATCCTCCTTCCTCTGCTGTTCATGGTCACTACTACATTTTTGTTGTAAACATTTCCATGCAAGTCAGAATTTAGACTGTTCCCTTCCCTGAGGAAAACCAATGTGGGCATTTTCAGTTGCCAGAGGGTGCTGGCACTGGGTTGGTAAAAATGTAACAGAATATTGTACTTTTTATTTCCTCTTTTTATGTCAAATTTTATTTAGATTGCAAAATTTTATTTAAAATAAATCTAGGTGTTTAAAGTTAGCATTTATCCCACTTTACCATCAGTTGCATATTCCATTCACTTCTCACATCCATTACCTCACTTATTCCCTTCCTCCAGCTTTCCACACTTTCCTGAGCCCTCTGGCATGAGGACTGGTAACATCGGCCAAAAGAGAAATAGGCCAGGAGCTGGTTTTTATGTTTCTTTCTCATCTTACAGTTTATCTTCCTTCTTTATTTAAAGACTTTCCCCATATCATATTCTTTCCTCTCTAGTGCCTTTTACCTCAAGCATTTATTTATCCCCTTATTCATCTTCCATCACACTATCTGCACACAGGCATATAACTTTGTGGGCCCCATAACAACATTTTGTAGGTGCCCCCAATGCATTTTTTTTAGGGTAGGGTTGTTATATTTCAAAAATAAAAACCGGGACACATTTGCATTGATCCTGCCGGCACAGTCATCCTGCAATGCACCCTATTACATAAACCACATAATATGGGAATAATATTGCAGTTTATCCTGACAATATGTGTTTTAATTTTTTTAAAAAGTGTCTACTAGTACTGAACAAATAAATATTTCATTTTGGTTTTGAGAGTAGGAGTATTTACCATAGATTTGTTGCAGCAATTTGTTGTTCTTAAGAAACTTCTGATAAAACTGCACACAGGATAGTTGTACAAAATGAGTTTTCACTATTAGACCATCATCTGTCCTTAGTGAGTCTATAAGTGAGAATATACGTTCCACTGAAGAGTTAGTTGCTGGAAGATAGATAGAAATTCCACCACTGTTCAAAACACTGAAACATCAATTTCTTCCTCAATTAATGTTTTGAAAATATGAACCCATTTATCTTTTAAGGATAGATTGGCTTCTGAATTAGAAGTCCACTTCTCCCAATTTAATTTAATATGCCTTTCAACTATTTTATACTGGTCAAAATATTATTCTTTATTAATAGTAATGGAATAAATTTGCAGAACAACTGCTAAAGATGATCTAGCACCAGACCAACTTACATTTTCCCTTGAAGTTAGCCCAAGCCATGAAAAATAGCCTAATTCCCTTGTAGGAATTAGAGCTACTCACTTTTCAATATACTGTAGTTTACGCAGACATTGTAAAACTCGTCACACTGGCTATGAAAACATTCTTCAGTTAAGTTCCCCTCATCGTGCAATGTTTACAATCTTTAGGCTCGGGTGATCTTTGCTAACATTAGCATATATTCGCAGCTGAACTGCGTACGAAATCGCAACTGCGGTCACATTAGAGTCCTTATCTGAATCAGGCCCTATGTTCCCTACCACATGCACACACACACATATACACACTAGGGTTAATTTTTTCTGGAAGACAATTAACCAACTAGTATATTTATGGAGTGTGGGAGGAAACCGGAACACCCAAAGGAAACCCACACAAGCACAGGGAGACTATACAAACTCCACACAGTTAGGGCCCTAATGTGAATCAAACTCAAAACCTCAGCACTGTGAGGCAGTAATGCTAACCATTACACTATCTGTGCTGACCCAGAATAACAATATTATACTTTATATTTAAAAGTATGGAATGATTTGCCAGACTCAGAGTAAAAGTACATAAGCCAAGTTAGACTTCAAATACAGTACCATACTGCAGGGTACGATTTGTCTAGTTTATATTTCATTTTCAGTGTTTGTCACAGCATGTAGTAGTAGGGCAAAGAGTCCAAGTTCAAATAGAAAATATATATATTTTTCTCCCTTATATTTCAGGAAGAACTTAGTCGGTATCCGTTTGATAGATCTACAGTAAAAAGGTCGACAATGTCTAGGTAGACACCAGATGTTCCAGGGGTGGGCAATAAGCGGCCCTCCAGCTGTTGCTGAACTACACAACCCAGCATGCCTTGCAACAGTTTTAGCACAGCCAAATAGCAAAACTGTGGCAGGGCATACTGGGATGTGTAGTTCAACAACAGCTGGGGGGCCGCTAATTGCCCACCCCTATGTAAGACAGAAAATAGGACAACAGGGACAAAAGGTCGACATTGACAAAATGTCAACACACTAAATGTCAAAATTTAAGAAGGTCGACAGGTACAAATGTTGACATAAAATTGTCAACATAAAAATGGTCGACGCATGGATATATTTTTTGTTTTTTTAGGGTTAGGGTCAGGCACTTACCGGAGGGTTAGGGTTAGGCACTTACCCCGATGGTCAGGATTAGGCACTTACCCCAACGGTTAGCGTTAGGCACCAGGAAGGAGGATTACGGTTAGACACTTACCGGAGGGTTAGGGTTAGGCACTAGAAGGGACAGTTAGGGTCAGACACCTACCCCGACGGTTAGGGTTAGGCACCAGGAGGGAGGGTTAGGGTTAGGCACCAAGGGGAGGGTTTGGTTTAGGGTAAAGATTAGGGCTATAAAACAAAAACAATAATCATGTGTCGACCATTTTTGTGTCGACCTTTTCTTCATGTCAACCATATGTCCATATCGACCTTCTTACATGTCGACCTTTAGTGTGTTGACCTTTTGTCCCTGTCTACCTTTTGTCCATCAACCTATTGTCTATCTAACATCTGGTGTCCACCTAGATATTGTCGTCCTTTTTACTGTAGATCTATTAATACACTCCTAACTAAGTCAAACCCTATAGTTGCTCAGAATGCCCGACAGTACATAGCCACTGGTGCCACTGGAACTGCATCTTCTGATGTATTCCCTGACACCGGAACACCCCCCAACATGGCCACCAATGAAAGCCATCCTCCAATCACCACCCAGGGACACCTATCGGAATTGCATGGATATCCATGCAATTGCAACCTGCATCCCCTTGCGGTAACCGCCCAGGAGAATTTGTGTCAAGCACTGCACAGATCACTATGATTTGTGCAGGCGTTGTTGTATTAATACCACAGCACAGTGACAGCAGGTTTGTTATTTACAAAAAGTTTACTACACCTACAAACATACTGGAGCCGATGCAGAGTAACTACTAAACCAGCTTGCATAGCAAATCTTGAATTCCTACTGCACATGCCCAGAATGCAGGACCTGCATATTGCACCTTTTTTTCTGGCAAAATACAGGAAAGGGGGAAGGGGCATGTCCAAACCCAGGCCACATCCCCTCCCCCCCAAAAAAAAAAAAACCACTGTGCTGCACTGCAATCTCGTGATACAAAGGGGACAATGTCCCCCTCAGCAATTGACCTGGGCTCCCACTGGGGCCGTCCAAAAAGCCTGGGAATGGGTACATTGTCTATACTGTTATTTTGTTTGTACTAAATAAAAATGCACATTACCTATTGTATGTTGTGGTTTCCCTGCTACAGGAAACCTCTGAAGAAATTGATCCTCATGCTCCTGGTCTTTCCAGCCTCCTGCCCCCCTGTCACTCCAGCCTCATACTGTGTCACTCCAGTCTCCTGTGTCTCCTCAGCCTTCTGTGTCCCTCCAGCCTCCTGTCCCTTAGGTCTCTCCACGATCCTGTGTCTCACAAGCCTCATGCCCCCTGTGTTCCTTCAGCCTCCTGCACCCTGTCACTCCAGCCTCCTGCCTCATCACTCCAGCCTCCTGTGGCTCTCCAGCTTGTTGTCTTTCCATGCTGTGTGTGTAATCCAATTCCTATGGGGGTAGAGAAAGACTGTGGTACTGTTGCTGCTGAATAGGTACTCTGTCCTCAGCCTCTGGCCATGCAGTGTGATTCTCTCACTGAGTCAGGAGGGCTGAGTGGAAAAACCCTGGGGGACCAGGAGAGCTAACTCCCAGTACTCCAGTAGAGAAAGGGGACAGTAAGGAGTGCCCACAGCACCGACTGAGTCCAGAGGCTACAGGACTGAGGCAGCAGGGATGTCGGTAGGGGAAGTGGGTACTAATTACCTGGGCCCAGGCTTGTTGTAGGGGCATGGCGGGGGCCTGGAACTGATGCCGCACCCCCCTTCCTCTTATCTGCCAACAGCCCAGCAGTGTGCGGGGCTGCAGTATATCAGGGAGACTGCTTGCTGCCGCTGAGCAGCAGCAGTGTCCTCTGCCTGTTGGGGTGACTGATCACACTGGTCGTGCCCCCCCCCCGGATTTGCACCAGCCTGAGATGCTCACAGTAACTCCCCTCTCCGGCACGCAGCATCACTTTGCAGCACTGCAAATAGTATTTTTCTGTTTTTTTCCTAACGGGGCGTGGCCATGCCTCCTGTGATTAGGCCACGTCCCCCATCAGAACCCGGGCCTTTAGTATCTACTAAGTCCCAGGATGCAGAAGGTGGAGCCTGGCACTCAGTTCCTTGCACTGTATGTGCTGTAGAGTGCTGGGGACCAGGAGAGTAGCTCCTGGTACCACCAGCACTGGAATGGTTAACAGGATGTGTAAAAATATTGCACATATATTTTAATGGTCCACAGAGTGTATATAGTTAACATGTTTAATTGTATGTATATTTAATGTACATCAGTGTCTAGTTTGAGTAAATTAAACCCCTGGTGGTCTAGGAGATCTGAAACCCTTTGTGGGCTGCTGGTTCCCCTAGCCCCCCCCTCCCTCCCTGGGAACTGGAATGTCTTCCCTTGCAGCCTCCTGCATCAGAATGGTGTCAGGAGATACCAGGAAGGTGGATGTTGTATTAGCACTTTATACAGTATGTCCCTGTTAAGACATCAGGTACTCAAGTTCTGTATGCAGTTCTGTATTACCCATCTCCAAAAACACCTTAATAAAACATGACACATTTCTTAGAAGGCCTACTAAAATGGAACATGAACTGTATAACAAAGGTAGCGGATAGATCCACTTCAGTAGATGTACCCTGACGTCATCAGTTACTATCCACTTGGACATAGAGTGGGAATAGTAACCTTTGGCAAGCGAAGCGAGCCACTGTGCCAATAGCGTAGCAAGCGAAGCGTACCTGAAACGAGCTCGGGAGGGTTCAAATTTCTTCTCTTGGTGGCCTTTATGGGCATGGAACCACTTTCACTCCACATCACTTACAGGTACATCTATTGAAGGGGATCTATACACAACCGTATAACAAAACTGAACAGGAAATACTTCAACAGATATATTGTAGCTTAATAAACAGACATTATGATATTCAAATAAATCAGTATAAAAAATATCAGATGATGTGTAGAACAAAGCGACACACTGTGACATTAGAGTGAAGAAAACGGAAAAGTAACATATAGAAGACAATTTTTACAGGTGATAGTGTTTTGGAATAGTTTCTCAGCCCTTGTGTGGGGACCTAAACTGGGTACACACTATGTCGACGGTGACGATTGGCAAGTGTATACACACTTACCAATTTATCAGCCTGATGTGCGGGGCATGACATATATGGGTGGGCATTTAAATCGTCCACCCAGTTGAGCTGTTAATCACCGCCGGGTAACAGTCGCCCGTACACACCAGGAGTTGATCGATATAGCTTTCAGATGTCGTCTCACGATGTTGTTCACAGACATATCTGCTGTACTCACCCGGCGATGTACTAGATAGATGTATCGCCCGTTTAATGGAACAGTCGATATATCTATCAATGTGTACGCAGCTTTATACAATAGAATAATCAATCTACATAGATAATTAAACTGTTTTATAGTAGGTATGTAAAACAGTTACAGACACCAAATGAGTTTGCTTGAAACCCTAGGAGTACATTATTCCTTTGGTAAGGGACAAATCAAAGTATCAGCTGTCTCACTTTCACTAATAATATATATTACATATACAAAGGGAATGCAGTGTGGCTCCATGTCCTACATTCCTCCGTAACATTTCTGTGTACATTAACCTCTACATAACCTAGTCCCTTTACATTTATTTATGTTTGTGCATGCAAGATAGTAGGAGGTTATTATAACAGAGGTTCTGCAAAAGTAAAGCAAAAATCAGTTATATTTTCTGGTTTCAGAAATTCTTTTCTTTCATATAATGTGTTTTTATTTTTAGGATATGCAGAACAAGTCCCAGTCCTCACAAAAACATTTCCTCCTCTCAGTAGATGAGCTATAACCAAGTGTTTGGAGCAAGTTTGTGTTCCTTATGGGAGTGTGCAAAATAACATATCATTAATTTATGTTTTCATGTGGGGGAGTAGCAAAGGGTACATGTGAATTAAAAGCAGGGCCAGGCTAGTACAATAAATTGACCCTACAATATAAAGCACACATGCCCACCTTGGCGTCTGGCTCTTGGTGTCCACTCTTGGCTCCTCAAGAGGCTCCCAGCCTCCACCAGTATGCGCGACTTGACGTCATGACATTTTGCCTTACCTCCATCACATTAAGCAGAGTGCCAGGAAGCGGAACTGCTCCACCAGGTATCTGAATGACTCAGCCTCTGACTGCAACCCAGGGCAGTTATAGACTTTTCTTTATGAAGGGCATTTTAACAATTAATATATACCCCTCCACATTCTATTCTTGACTCCTCCTACCTCTTAGTTTAGACTCTTAAGATACAAATAAGATTAAAACAACATATAACTGTACATCATTCTATGTATTAAAATACACATATCAGACCTCATCCAGCAGGGGATTTAAACTCTAGTCCACATGTGCCATAGTCAGACATTTAACAGGAGATTTATATGTAATGATGTAGTATGTGTTTGCACCATGGTAATGATAGGCTTCACTTTATCTCCCTGTGTTAAAAATACACAAAACTCCAAGTATGGGTTTTAAAAACCAACCCTCCTTTATCATATTCAGATACTTAACTATTGAGCTATCAGTAATAATGTAAAATATGTGCAACTAGTCAATAATACATTCATTTAAAACACAATGTTCAACATGCCATGCAGGGGACTTGAACTGACAACTTATAGTACTACAGTCAGACAGTCTTAATATGCAAAGCAGCGGATTAGTGCTGCAGCTGGTGGCTAAAATACTGCATAAAAGTCTCAGTATTGATAAGGTGCACATATCTCTTCTGACAGATGGGTCTAAGCAGAGAAATGGCTCACATGTCGGGAGAAAGGAAGTGTGCTAATCACACAGGGCCTCTGCTAGGCGGGTCTGGACCAACAGCCCATCTGGAATGTGAAAGATAGCCATTCCGGCCCTGACTAAAGCTGGCCACACACTAGACCAACTTTCGTCCAAGCAGCCAACTAGTTGATTGGTTGGAATGAAAATCTGGTAACGTATGGGAGTAAATGATGATCAGCAATTTGCTCCTAAATGCCAGAAAACAGATGTAAATGGTCGTTCAGACAAGTTTGTTAAATGTTTAATCAAAAGCATTTATTCAAACAACAGTTTTTAGTCCATTTTCCAGTGTTTGGGAGCAAATTGCTGACTGTCATTTGCTTTCATACCTTACCAGATTTTCATTCCAACCAATCAACTAGCTGGATGGTTGGATGTAAGTTGGTCTAGTGTGTGGCCAGCTTAAAAGTATTCTGCAGTTGTGTTGCTGTATTTCATAATCTTTTTGTTAAAATTATCTCAATTATTATTTTGATTCAATTTTAAATATTGAGTTGGGTGGGGACACAGAGAAAGATCCTGCCTAGCTATTGTACATGACAAAGAAGATAAGCCTGTTTGAACATCCACATTCATCTTTCATTTAATAATTAAAATATATATGCAGTATGTATATTGTATGGAAAATGGTTTCATGTGTTACATAGGATGACTTCTCAGATGTAGAAATGTATAGTATGTGGAAAGTTTAGTTTCCAGCTACAAGTTATTTTTAAGAGATGAGGTTGCATAGCTGTCTCATTATGTTTGAGGCCAAACTTAGATGTTCCTAAAAATAGCGCTTATACAGCAAAATATAAGATAAGTATACAATAAAATAGACTTATCAAAGATGAAATGTAGATTTATTAAATCAGTTTTAGGACGCATGTATCCCTCCAGCTTTTTTAAAATAACTATTCTCAGTTTGCCTGAATGCCATTGCAAGAACAAATAGTTTAAGTATTGAAACAGCGCTGGATATATCCGTATACCAGGATTTCAGCTACACTGATCTCTAAACAATATGATTCTGGAGCAAAACAAATGTTTTGCGATTTGATGAGGTAATTAAATGTTTTCAATGTTTTGTTTGTTGTTGTTTTTGTTAAATTAAACTTGTCAATATTTGGAAAAGAACCCACAGCAGTGTCAAACTTTCTTTGTTTAAACCTTATATTTTATCACCTTTATCCATCTATTGCTATTGTCTGTTGTATTAAGGTATATTATTTGTCTTTATTATGTGTCATTTTACTGTAGAGTATGTCATAATAATACCCGGTGGTTTCATCCCTCTCCTGTCTGGGCTATTACTACCCAGGATCACTTTTCACTCATTTTCTTCACAATACTTTATGTATCATATGCCTTGCACATTTCTTTTTAAAATATTATATACACTTTATTTTAGTGTATTCTATACACTGTACTGTATATATTTATCATATATGTGTGAAACTCCACAGTAGTAAGGGTGATAACTGTGTGGTGCACGTACAGATCAGAGTTACCTTAGCGGGGAAGTCTTCTTTCAGCAACAGCTTTTCGCTAAAGACCACCCAGGCAGAGGGGCGAGGATTCCCAAGACACAGAGAGATGTAACACAGCTCAGATGCAAAATAGCAACAATATTTATACCACAATCTGGTGTAATAATTGAAATGTTCTCACCTAGGGCTCTATTTACTGCAATCCGCATTTAAAATGCGTTTGTACTAGTATGATATTTCTGACTAAATTCGCATTGCATTATCACTAGTGGATCAGCTCTTGGGTAAAGTGAGGTATGATAACAACTGCCGGCTCCCTGCGGTAAGTGTAAGTGACTATAGATGCAACACAATCATCAGTTTTTGCTTTAAGCTGTTGCCTCAAACTCCTCCTTTCTCTGTTCACTGATCTCTCCTTTTATTTCTCACTCTCAGCGGCTGTGTGTAATCCTACTGCCAAATCCTGGAGCTGTCTCTCTCCCTCTCACCTTGATGTGCAGGACACAGCACCTCCCTGTCCAGCCCTGCCTCATCTGTAACAGTCACCAACTGTCCTCACTGTCACTTCAGGCTGTGCATGTGCCCTAGATGAGCCTGGTGAATTGTGGGGCAGTAGTTCAATATGGCTGCAGCGGCCTGAGCAGCTCCTGCAAACCAATGAACTGGTACCTTGCAGTTGTGGGATACCACATTATTATTACTATTGTTATCCTTTATTTATATGGCGCCACAAGTGTTCCGCAGCACCGTACATAGTATATAGAACTAATAAGTGAACAAGAAACAAGTAACTTACAGTACATTACAGTGCAGGACAAGGACACGATATATATACATTGCTGCAATAGCGATTAAAGCACTCACAATAAGCAGCCGGGAGTTATCAGTCATGTGTTAGGTGCCCTTATGGGGAGTAATGAGTAGAAGAAAATGTAAAGAGAGGCACATGAGGGAAGAGGTCCCTGCTCGTGAGAGCTTACATTCTAAAGTATACCTCCATCTTCTTTCCATCACCCATCTACCATTGGGGTCGATTCAATTCAACGCGAATTGAATAGCGCGGTGAGCGAGCTCCCAGAGCTATTCAATTCACTGCTCTGAAATCCGACCAAAGTGCCGGGAGTGCAGCTGTTTTTCTGCTTAGCGCAGCGCTAACAGCCGCGCACCCGGCACTTTGGTCAGAGAATGCCGGTTAACGTGCCTTAAAACCCTTGTTAAGGCGTGATAACCGGAATTCTCCAACCACACCGTGCACTGAATTGAATAGCTCCGGGAGCTCGCTCCCGGCGCTATTTAATTTGTGTTGAATTGAATCGCCCCCATTAATATTAATTATCATTTCAATGCCACTCTTATTTATCTGTATGTACAACGTTCTCATAAATTAGCTAATTGTAGCCTATCTACTCTACATATCTAAATAGATACAGCCGACACCAAACACTGCTCCCTTTTATTATCCCAATTTCGCCCTCATTCTCCTACCCCCTTATTCATGTACTTGCTTCTAACCCTAATTTGTACCTCCTAATCCCATGTCATTCCCTCTACCCCTACTTATCCCTTTCCACCCTACATGGTCTCCATCTTATCAATCACCAACCCACTTACGGATGTACACAGGACTAGCTGTATTATTTCACTTCCTTCATTTTCCCATCAGAATCCTATACCCTATAAGCCAGGAGTGGGCAACACACACAAATACCAATTACACTTCCTGCCATTTCTTACCCAGAACTGCTTACTAACCCTCTCCCCCATAAACAATCTAAGGCTCTCATCTGCATCCATCAGCTAAGGACCCCTGCTCCTATATGGCCCTACAATAACAACCCGCCACTACCATGGCTCAACAACTACAGGCAGATAGGTATAACTTTATTTCTAGGTGTATTAGGTGGAGGAACCTGTGTTAGCGGTGCATACACAGACTCTCCCTGAATAGATGAGTGCAATAGTGTTCCTTTAAATGTTGTGAATATTAATTACTGCTTGTAGACAGAAGATTGGCCTCGGGTCTGACTCCTACAATACATAAACCTCTATAATACATACAATCAGTCCATTCGTATCTGCAATTTTTGAAAGTGCTTTAAGAAAAATGTTAAATAAAAAAAAAATATAAAAATTATAAAAAATCAGTTTATTATAACAAAACCATTTTTTTTAGATTTTGGGGTTATGCTCGGCATGTGATACATTTAAAATAAAATAAGCAAAAACATTAGGGCTCACTCTTTTTGTATTAAAACAAATTTATTCAGCCAACAATTAAGTTTATACATTTAGTTATGTAGTAAGGATAAAAGGAGTCGCGTTGGTAACGCTATGCTACAAAAATAAATTGCATTTACTGGAACATTTAGAATAAATGAGTTCAGACAAATGTGCACAAAATCAGAATAAAATAAAATAAATAAAGCAGATATTGGACACAGCTGTCGACTATAGGGTCTGTCACCCAACTTCCACAGCAATAAGAATGTAATGCAGATCTGAATCCTACACCTAATGATTCCTATTGGATATATTTATAACACAGCAATTCAAACATACAAGTGGGAGCTGGAATCCTACATCAACCACAACATCTGTGGAAAGTGCAAATAAGGACACAAGCAAAGGAAAATATCCATAAAAAGTAATTTGTGAAAGAGGAAAATTGCAGGCGCACAATGAAAGTGACCTTTATGACATCATGCTCCCATCTTTGCACAATATAACCATTTCATGGAAAGCAGATAGGTCTGCACTTTAATATGGGAGCATCAAAACTTTATATATCTCATAATGGGAGGAGCTTAGTGGATAAGGGTGCTCCAATGACGAGTGCGTAGTAGACACACCTACTAGTATAGTGCTCACATTCAAAGATTTAGTTTGCAGGTTGAAATATTTAAATATAAATGAAGGGGTAAAGAGCTCTCTTTGGGGTCTGTTTATGAAGGTCTGAAAAGCACTCTCCCTGGCAAAAATGGGAGTGAAACCTTTTTCCAGTCAAATTTATGTAATTCAATCAAAGCACAGCCATTTATTTTTGGTTCCTTTAATGTGTAGTCACCATACTTGTCTATGTTTGCATTTCATTTGTCTTCTCTAATACCTGATAAGTTCATCATACCTCCCAACTGTCCTGCACTCAGTGGGACAGTCCCGCTTTCCTGGGACTGTCCCAACCATGGGCCGTAGCTTCCTGCGGTGGGGGGAAGTTAAGGGAAGCGCTGCCACAGTGGCTCAGCATAGCAGAGCAGCAGATGAATAGATGCGGAGCCCATGTGCGCTGCATATGTACACAGTAGAGGGAGACCTTTGTGCAGGCCGGCATCTCTAGGGGAATGCTGAGTACAGTATGCCCCCAGAGTGAAGAAAACGGAGGCGTGCCACAAGGCCACTCCCCATTCCCACGAGACCACACCCATTTTTGGATGGAGGATCCCGAGTTCAAGAGTAAAGATGTTGGGAGGTATGGTTTGATGTTTAATACCTGATAAGTCTGATGTTTGGTTACAAAGTATGTGTTTTGTCCTTTGTTCCTGTATGATTATAAATAATGAAAAACATGTTATTACAATACAATATATAGAAAGAAACCAGTAAAGTACTTCAGATTATTGTGATGCAATATTGTGTACTTGTTTTATTATGTAAAAAGAAACAGCTGTTCCATTTTATTTCGTAGTTATTCCCACAAATAGCAGTAATATAGCATAATCCAAAATAAAATGATGCTTGTTGTAATGTCATGTCATAACGTGTACATTCAGAGATTGACACTGTGACTCCAGCTGTTGTATGTAAAACTGTTGCCCACAGCTTTGTCCACGATGAAATTGCTTCTGCCAGCATTTTTTTTTTCATTTGAGCTGTTCTAGTTGTATTGCTTTGTATAGGGGTCCTGTCGCGGGAGTGGTCCAAGTGACCACCAGCACTATACAGACTGATGGCAGCAGCACCTTCACCCACCACTCACACCAATGTCACTGTGTGCCCTGTGCACAGACTGCTATGTAGCCTATCCTATTCAAGTGAATGTGGGCCCAAAGCACCTCTTCCCCCACTCCTTACCGGCCGCACGCATGGTGCCAGACACTATCTCTTGCATTGATGATATCAAAACATTTTTGTTATTGCTCAACTTTAACTTGATGGATCGAGCTAAAACAAAGTTCAGGTTATTTCCTGGAGTTTCCACTACAAAATTATGGGGTTTTCATGGAATTTTTGAACCAACTTGGAACAAACAGACACAACGTTCTTATTATATTAGCATAGATGTAGTTGAATACATAATTAAGTTTTATGGTATATAAGTATGCAGGTTTTTTATTCAATGTCATTTAGTTAAGGGGTTAAAAATATATTTGATGAGTATTAGTAACAGCTTAGCCAGCCTATGGCATAAAAGGGGGTTTACTGGTTATAAGTACAGAAAGATCAACCATCTTCCTCTTTTTCCAATTGTTATCTGGCTGGGTAAGTAAGTATCCTGACAATTGTCTTTGCTAAACACACCACAATTCTCTTCTTTCACTTCTTACCTTTCTTTATACTTCTTTTATCCACATAATTCAGCCTTATTTCTTTCTTTTTCTTATCTTACATTTCAATTTTCCCCTGAATTTCAATTTTTACTCATCCCTGTAGTTCTGCCCCCCCCCTTTCCCAACACCCATACTTACCTTCCCTCTCTGCCAGCACGTGACCACCTTTTCCCCTTCCATCCACTAGCGCCCAGTGGCGTATTTATAACTGGTGCATTGTGTGCAGGCCCCTGGGTCCAGGGGGCCCACACTACACACCCTGCACCCATAGGGTCTTATACTTTTCTGTCTGTAGTGCTGCTCCGCAGAGCAACAAAATCACTGGGAAAATGGTGGCAGCCATTTTCCCGGTGACTCACGCATGCGCAGTGCCGCTGTCCCTGCACATGGGCAGTAGATTCTGGTATTTCATTTATATATACAGTATTTGCAATGAGTGACTAGGCTAAGCGGTCTTTGAATGTGGCTAATGCTTTAGGCCTAGCTGTTGAGGAAGTACTGTAAAGCTAGTCTCACTGGCTGGTGGGTATGTAGAGTTTTGTAGCGTGCTAACTTGAATCTAGGCTTGCAAAGTTTATGAATGTGCAGAAATACATGCACATGATTCATGACTAGAGGGGCGTGTATTGCGCTTTTGTTTTAAAGATGTAGAGGTCTGGCTGGAAGTCATGCTCCTTTCTCAACTTCCCTTAGAAAGGTCTCCTGGTCGCAAGCAGCCCTTCCTTGCCAGGCTGTTCCAGAACAGCGAGAGAGGGAAGTGTTATGCCATTAACAATGCACAGTGCAGTAAAGGGACAGGTTGTTGTTATCGACACATGCATTCTATGCTTTTGCATGGTTTTCATTTTGATTTTAAGTTGCCTTTTTGTTGGTCTGTCTTATTGTGGTTAAAAGTAACCTTAAATCTGCTAGGGATTTTCCTGAAGTAGTGTGATAAAAGGTTGATGCAGAGATTCTGTTAGGATCTGCGGGTAGCGGATCATTTTGGTGGCAGGATCCAGCCATAGTTGCGACTGGGACACGGCATCATGTCCTGTCCTTGTTCCGGATGTTGTAGGTAGCTGGAAATCCTGTCTTGTCTGTGTTTAGCTCATAGCCTGTCATTCCTGTCAGTGTGTTTTGTCTCAGGTGCTCACTAATCATCATCTGTCTGTGTGCAGCTCAGGTACACACTAGCCTGTGATTAGGAAAGGCTCTCTGCAGGGAATGGCTCTGATTGGACCCGGCATCTCATAAGTTACAGCCAGCCCTGCAGTCCATGCCGGTTATACTGTCTATCATCCTGAGAGTATGTTTGTCTGTACTCAGAAGACTGAGTGTTTGCCAGTCCTGTTTATTGAGTCATTTTCCCAGTGTCCAGTACATGTCTATTTGTTCTGCAGCACCCGTGCATCTTACCTTGCCGCTGCCTGTGGTAGCTTCATACCTCAGTCCTGCTAAGCTGTGTCTTTTTGTGTCCACCGGAGTCTGTCTGCAGTGTTCTCATCCTTGTTGCTTCCAGTGTATATTCCTGCTGTGTCAAGTTCACCTGTTTGCTGTAATGTTCCAGTTGCACCTCGGCTGCTAGGCTGCATCACTGGGTTGCAGTCACACCACGGCCTCAAGGCGGTATCATCCAATTTCGGACACACCTCGGCCACAAGGCTGCATCAGCTGATTCCAATCATGCCACGGGCCTCAAGTCCACATCATCCAGCTCAAGTCGTGCCTCAGCCCTCAAAGCTGCACCGTCCTGTGTCGTCGCACATCAGTCTTCAAGGCTGCACCGTCCTGTCTCAAGTCACATCTCTGTCTTCAAGTCCCGTCTCAAGTTGAACCTCAGCCCTCAAGGCTGCACTGTCCTGTCTCAAGTCATACCTCAGCCCTCAAGGCTGCACCATCCTGTCTCAAGTCGCACCTCAGCCCTCAAGGCTGCACTGTCTTGTCTCAAGTCATACCACTGCGTTCATGTCCTGTCTCAAGTTGCACCTCAGCCCTCAAGGCTGCACCGTTCTGTCTCAAGTCACATCTATGTCTTCAAGTCCTGTCTCAAGTTATTCCTCAGCCCTCAAGGCTGCACTGTCCTGTCTCAAGTTATTCCTCAGCCCTCAATGCTGCACAGTTCCTGTCTCAAGTCGCACCTCAGCCCTCAAGGTTGCACCGTCCTGTCTCAAGTCATACCACTGTCTTCAAGTCCTGTCTCAAGTTGCACCTCAGCCCTCTAGTCTAGTTTTGCCTGTCTTGTCATAGTCCGTCCAATCTTACCTGTTTTGTCCTTGTCAGTCTAGTCTTGTCAGTCTAGTCCATATTCAAGTCTTGCCTGTCTTGTCTTGTATCCTGCATACTGTAGTCCTGGTACTCCTGCCTGGCAGCTATAGTCACTGTCCAGTCTCTAGCCAAAACATCTCTTCTGAAATCCCTGGTCCATTTTAGAGCCCAGGTTCTCAAACTCGGTCCTCAGGACCCCAAACAGTGCATGTATTCCAGGTCTCCTCACAGATTCACAAGTCAAATAATTAGCTTTACCTGTGGATCTTTTAAAATGTGTCAGTGAGTAATGAACACACCTGTGCACCTGCCAGGTGACGTAAAAAACTTGAACTGTTTGGGGTCCTGAGTACCGAGTTTGAGAACCCCTGGTTTAGAGCATTGCACAGCCTTAGCTCCTTAACGCTTGATTTTCTTTTTCTTTTATTGGTACTGTCACTCCATATATATGGAAATGAATTCAGAGTGACTTAAGATTGTCCATTAAAGAAATCTGAGGAGATTTAGGTGTCTAAGTACCGGATGGTTTTTCATACCAATTGGGGAATGCAAAGAAACATTTATGGGAACAGCTGTGTGCAATTTTATGTAAGGGGTATAATTTTAGTAGTGGAGATGTAGCCCATAGCAACAAATCAGATTCTGCTTATTTATCTAGCACCTTCTAGAGAAGATAATAGCTACAGTAGAATCTGATTGGTTGCTATGGGCAACATCTCCACTTCTAAAAACCTAATATACCCCTCTGTCTGAATATGTGAAATAGAAAAAAGAAGTTGTTGTTTTGGATCTATCTGTATGAAGGCGATTTAAAATATACCTTTATGGGCACATAGGGCCTGGCTTATATGTGTGTGTACAGAACATACAGTATATGATTAACAGACTCAGAAGAAAGAGGAATAAAGAGAATCACTTTACTTTACTTATACCACAGTGCTATCAGTTTGATCAGACTGTTATTGATTTACATATAGTGTCTCCATATGTATATATATATATATATATATAAATATAAATATATATATATATATATATATATATATATACATATGTGTATTTTTTTTGTGTGTGTACACAAATACTGCGCTGAGGTTCACCTTATTTTGTTTATGCACAAATCAATCAACCAGTCCTCACTAAATTTTGTGCAAATGCCCCATTACCACTCAGTTATACACGTTCAGTAAGGAACGCAAGTGAGAGAACGCACGCACCCAGCCACTGAGAAAATATGTTATTTAATGCATACGCACGGCAACCACAAGATGCAGATGCCCAGCAATATATAATGCCACCCAGCTCCCTTTACTCACAGCCTGAGTAGTTCGCAAGATAGCGGAAAACATCTGTAATATCGAGAAACATCTAACACATTAGCATAATAGTGGTTGACCTTACCTCACTCAGGATTTGAGCAACTTCCTGCACGTAGTGAGAGCTCAGGCTGCGAAGGACCTCGCAATGGCTAATTTATGCATGCCCTTGCAACGGCGTTCAAACGCACTGGCACGCCTGCATTTGGCCGACCACCCCCCGTTACCACCCACAAATGGCACTTCCTGTCAATCAATATCGGAAGGGTCTGTCTGCATACACACTGCTTGTAGTCTGCGTACCCTTACCCGATCTCACTGGCTAGTTCATGCACGCACAGTCCGATGCTTACGCATGCGCAGTGCGAAAGCATCGGCCAAGTGTGTGAGTTCTCCTACGCATTGAATCCTTGCTGAATCAGACCCTGAGTTGCGTACCCATTGCAAAAACAAGCAAGATCCATCTGCAAACTTAGCTTGTGTTCAAGTCTACAAGAACGCCTTAGTGAGTGTATTTATGGTGATACTTTAGCACAGGTGTGGCCAGACTTTTGGACTTGGTGATCTGCTCTAAATATTTTAGGAACTACCAATTAGGGACATTTGTGTGCCTGAAAAAGGGGGCATGGCCTCAAGGCAAGGGGCGTGAAGACTATCTCATCAAAATCTGGTTAGTTGGGAGGGATGCTTTTTAGGGCTCTGAGCCAATGAGATAACAACAGGGTGAGACAACAACACACAGGGCACATACAACAATAAAGGTTACCCAGGTGATTGCAACCAGGCCCTGTGGATAGCTAGCAGCAGCTCCTAAATCTCCCATAAAAAGCCATGGAAGCTCTGTCATCCATCCCAGCAGCACATAATGAGAGACAGCCAGAATGCCAAATTTATTACAGGTCAAGGCTGTTGCCAATAAACCCATGGTGATATAAGGGCAGGGGGTCTTCTGGTAGCATTGCATGTGTATACTACCTGGTATAGAAAAGGGGAGTATGTGCATACCCCCTGGTACAGAGAAGGGGTGCATGTGAATACCCACTGGTATAAAGGAGGGGTGCATGTGCAAACCACCTGGTATAGAGAAGCAACATGCAATATCCAGCATCACTTGCTGCAGCTGGGATGTCCCAATGCCCAGAGCCCATCACCCAGCCACCTCATGCGGTTGTCTCATCTGATGTGGCTCCAGTGTCAGGACCTCATACTCAGCCAGCAGTGAATCCCTCTTTATGCTCCTCTTCTTCAGAGCCAGGCACATCTGAGCAGTCAGGTGTTACATCTCAGCCAATAAGAATCTGCCTGATTTTTATTGGCTATTGCTGTCACACGTGACAGTTGACAGGGACAGCCGTGGCTTCAGCGAAGCAAGCCTATAAGTATCAGCCTTATTCTTATTGCCTGCTACTGGACATCCACTGCGATCTACCGATTGAGTGTCTGCAGTTGACCGGTCAATCACGACCGACACTTTGGCCACCCCTGCTCTTGGGGAACTACATGAATAAGAATTTTCAGTCTAAACAATATTACATTCATCTAGAACCACCTGTGATTTTATTCTGATGGCACTCAGCAGTAAGCAGTACTTGCAGTTTTTCTTTGGTATAATTTAATCATTATAATTAGTTCCAGGAAGTGGAACAGCTATAAATCTATGAAATTGTTTCAGAAATGAACAAAATAAGCATCTTATGATTTGTAACTGTAAGTCAGTAACTTCAACTTTTTGATCTTAGGAAAAAAAGTATTGTGTACCACAGGTATTCATTACTAAATAAATAAACCCTCAACTGGCATAAATGACATGCATAAACCACACAGGTGACATACAGAACACAACATATATGAAATGTTCCCAGGGACATTTATTGCAAAATGTCTACATAGCAATGCCGGATAAATTGGCAAATCCAGTAATCAGCCCTGGGTCTGCTACAACAGGGATTCCAGAGGCTAACATTGGACAAATGAACCATTCCCTCCACATTGCAGACCATTAAAAACATCTGCATATCCCAAAAGTCCCTGCTAAGAATTAGCCTAATAACTCAAGGAAGGCATCTTCTACTGGCTCTATGGTTTGGCATAGATAGGGACATGCTGTTGTAATTGTCTGGGGATGAAATTTGAGACACAATGGGGGCAAGCCACTCCACTCAAAGGTCAAGGCAAATATAATATAGAAGCACCAGATACAGGCACCATAAAATGTACCCAAGGAGTAACCATGGAAGAGGGACATATGAAGACATACAGTAAACACTAAAAGCCATATAGGAAACAGTATATGCAATAGTTCCCTTATGAGTAAGGGTGTATAAGGTGGAATTAACCTTTATGAATACTGGGCCTGATTCAGACCTGCTCCCGAGCGCTAGGCGCTCGCAAGCGGGTCGATGGTGGCCTAGTGCGCATGCACACTACGGAGCCGGCTCTGTTGTGCGCATGCGGAAGACCTGGATAGCGACGGGCAAACCGTCGCTCCGGGTCTCGTACCAAAGGGGGCGTGCTGTCGATGTTGGTGGGCGGGCCAGGGGCGTGGCTGCCCAGACGGAGGCGTTCCCATGAGAACGCCTACCGTCAGGGGCTGGCCCCACTGACATCACAAGTGATGTCAGTGGGAGAGCTTTCGACTCTGTTAGAGCCAAAAGCTCTCTGGGGCTTGCGGCAACGAGACCCTACCACAAGGGTCTCATTGCAAGCCCTACCATCATCATGGCCGCTCACTATAGCTGTGGGTGTTCACCCACAGCTATGCGAGCGGCCAGGAGGCCGTTCTGAAAAATAAAATGCCTGGCCCTGATTCAGAGCGAGCGCTCTGTCAGAGCGTCCGGCTCTGAATCAGGCCCACTGTACGGGTACCCCATCTCATCACTGTATTGTCTCCCTATTCTGTGTCTTTTCTGCCGTAACTAGCACCAGTTGTACTGAGTTCCCAGCAACTTCCATGAGTGTGTAATGCCTGTTTGTACACTGTTCTTCTAATTTTTATATTTCTTTTATATATCTTTGTCTAAGTCCTGTCTCTGTGACATTACATATGTTCTTGTTTAGCTTGTGGCTCTGTGTAGGCTGTCTCATTTTATTCTTCCCCATTATTTACCTTGTGTCTTTTTCCAATACTGCAGTTTACCTTAAATTGTGTTGCTATCCTGGCCCAGATACACTTTCCTTGCCCTGCTGTACTGACATTCTGAATTCCACATGCTATGAAAATCTCAAGTATTTAAATGCAGTTACAAGGGTAAGGCAGGTTCTCATTAGCCTAAGAGCACGCTGAGACTAGGAACTTGGGGTCTGATTCAGACTATGGGTGAGCGGTTTTGGATTTCTGAAATCCGAACCCCCCCGAGCCCCCCCGATCCGAGGCCGATCCGAGTGAGGCTCGACTTTTCCCGCCTGACTCGGATCTGAAATCAAGGCAAAACGTCATCATCCCGCCTTCCGGGTCTCGCGGGTTTTGGATTCTATATAAGGTACCCGCGTCGTCGCCATTTTCTCACTCGGCTGTGGACAGTGAAGAGGGAGGGTGGGAGTTAGGGCTGGCTGGGCTGTGTAGTGTAGTGTTGTGCTGTGCTGCTGTTGTCCATAGGGGCTGTGTCCACTCCTCCAAAGTCCATAGGGGCTGGCTGTGTTGTGCTGTGCTGCTGTTGTCCATAGGGGCTGTGTCCACTCCTCCAAAGTCCATAGGGGCTGGCTGTGTTGTGCTGTGCTGCTGTTGTCCATAGGGGCTGTGTCCACTCCTCCAAAGTCCATAGGGGCTGGCTGGACTATGTTGTGCAGTCAGTTGTCCATTGGGGCTGTGTCCACTCCAAAGTCCTGTGCAGTGTCCCAGTCCTAAAGGGGTGCTGTAGTGTTGTCCAGGGGGTGCTCTGTCCATCAGGGGTGCTCCCCCCAAGTGCAAAAAAAATAAATATTTTTTCTGTGTTTGTGAATTGTGTGCGCAGTAGCCGCACATGCATCAACAAAGTAGTGCCAAGCATGCGCCTGTGTCGTAGGTAAAGGGCAGGCTGGCTTGACCGTTAAAGGGTGCTGTAATCCCCAAAGTGCACTCCCAAAAAAATAAAAAAATATATTTTTTTGTGTTTGTGAATTGTGTGCGCAGTAGCCGCACGTGCATCAACAAAGTAGCGCCAAGCGTGCGCCTGTGTCATAGGTAAAGGGCCGGCTGGCTTGACCATTAAAGGGTGCTGTAACCCCCAAAGTGCACTCCAAAAAAAAGAAAAAAATATATTTTTTTGTGTTTGTGAATTGTGTGCGTGGAAGCAGCACGTGCATCAACAAAGTAGTGCCAAGCGTGCGCCTGTGTCCCATAAGTAAAGGGCCGGCTGGCTTGACTGTTAAAGGGTGCTGTAACCCCCAAAGTGCACTCCAAAAAAAAAAAAATATATATTTTTTGGTGTTTGTGAATTGTGTGCGCAGTAGCCGCACGTGCATCAACAAAGTAGCGCCAAGCGTGCGCCTGTGTCATAGGTAAAGGGCCGGCTGGCTTGACCATTAAAGGGTGCTGTAACCCCCAAAGTGCACTCCAAACAAAATAAAAAAATATATTTTTTTGTGTTTGTGAATTGTGTGCACTGTGGCTGCACGTGCATCAACAAAGGAGCAGTGCCAAGCGTGCGCCTGTGTCCCATAAGTAAAGGGCCAGCTGGCTTGACCGTTAAAGGGTGCTGTAACCCCCAAAGTGCACTCCAAGCAAAATAAAAAAATATTTTCTGTGTTTGTGAATTGTGTGCACTGTGGCTGCACGCGCATCAACAAAGTAGCAGCGCCAAGCGTGCGTCTGTCTGTTGCCCAATGTCATAGTAGAGGGCACATACAATCCCAAATAACAAAGTTCAGGAAAATGACCTTGAAAAAAACATTTAAATCATCTGAGGAGAAACGTAAACTTTCCAATATTTACGACACGGAGTGGCAAGTAATGGCTAAGGTCTTTCCCTATGTTCATGACTAGTGGTTCAGCTTCACATGACGATGGAAGCCCTCCTCCCGCTAAAAAATCAAACGAGTTAAGCTGGCAAAAGCACAGCGAAGAACTGTGCATTCTAAGAAGATATCACAAATCCCCAAGGAGAGTCCAAGTGTGGTGGTGGTTGCGATGCCTGACCTTCCCAGCACTGGACGGGAAGAAGTGGCTCTTTCCACCATTTGCACGCCCCCTGCAAGTGCTGAAAGGAGCACCCACAGTCCACTTGCTGATATGCAAATTGAAGATGTCACTGTTGAAGTACAACAGGATGAGGATACTGGTGTAGCTGGCGCTGAGGAGGAAGTTGGCGAGGAGGATTCTGATGGTGATGTGGTTTGTTTAAATCAGGCTCCGGGGGAGACAGTTGTTGTCCGTGGGATGAAAAAGCCCATCACGGTCATGCCTGGGCAGAAGACCAAACATTCCACCTCTTTGGTCTGGCAATATTTCTATCCAAATCCGGACAACAACTGTCTTGCCATATGTACCATATGTAAAGGTGAAATAAGTAGGGGTAGTGACGTTAACCACCTAGGAACATCCTCCCTTATACGGCACCTGCAGCGCGTTCATAAAAAGTTACTGTCAAGTTCAGAAACTTTGGCTAAGACCGTAAGCAGTCCAGGGACACCTAAATCCCGTTGTCCTGTTGTATCCAAGCGCCTGCAAACCACACCGTCAACTCCCTCCTCGTCAATTTCCTCCTTAGTCAGGATCGGAAGTAGTCCTGCAGGCCATGTCACTGGCATGACTGACTCTCCTATCCGGGATTCCTCCGGAGGATCCTGCATTACTACGCCTCCTGCTGCTGTTGCTGCTGCTGGGTGTCATTCATCATCCCAGAGAGGAAGTAGGAACTCCACTACTTTTACTAAACAATTGACCCTCCAACAGTCCTTAGCGAGGAAGATGAAGTACGACAGCAGTCATCCTGAAGCAAAACGTATAACTGAGGCCTTGACTGCTATGTTGGTGTTAGACGTGCGTCCGGTATCTGCCAGTGGGATTTAGACAATTGATGGAGGTAGTGGGTCCCTGGTTCCAAATCCCGTCTAGATTCTACTTCACTAGGCAGGCGAAACCGAGACTGTACAGAAACGTCAGAAAAAGTGTCCTCAGTGTCCTGAATAATGTGGTTGTACACAATGCCCACTTAACCACGGACATGTGGACAAGTGGAACAGGGCAGACTAAGGACTATATGACTGTGACAGCCCACTGGGTAGATGTATCACCTTACGCAGCAACAACAGCAGCGTCACCAGTAGCAGCATCTCAGAAACGCCAGCTCGTTCCAAGGCAGGCTACGCTGTGTATCTCCGGTTTCAGTAAGAGGCACACTGCCAACAACCTCTTAGAGAAACTGAGGGAAATCATCGCCCAGTGGCTTACCCCACTTAGACTCTCCTGGGGATTTGTGATATCTGACAACGTCACCAATATTGTGCGGGCATTACATCTGGGCAAATTCCAGCACGTCCCATGTATTGCTCACACAATAAACTTGGTGGTGCAGAATTTTCTGAAAAGCGACAGGGGCGTGCAGGAGACACTTTGGGTGGCCCGAAAAATGTCTGGCCACTTTCACCATTCAGCGACTGCGTGCCGAAGACTGGAGCACCAGCAAACACTCTTGAACCTGCCCCGGCATCACCTGAAGCAAGAGGTTGTGACGCAGTGGAACTCAACACTCTATATGCTTCAGAGGATGGAGGAGCAGCAAAATGCCATTCAAGCCTATACATCCACCTATGACATAGGCAAAGGAGGGGGTATGCACCTGACTCAAGCGCAGTGGAGAATGATTTCCGTGTTGTGCAAGGTTCTCCAACCCTTCAAACTTGCCACACGTGAAGTCAGTTCAGACACTGCCAGCTTGAGTCAGGTCATTCCCCTCATCAGGCTTTTGCAGAAGCAGCTGGAGAAAGTGAAGGAGGAGCTAAGACGGAGCGATTCTGCTCGGCATGTGGGACTTGTGGATGAAGCCCTTCATTCACTTTGCCAGGATTCCAGGGTGGTCAATCTGTTGAAATCAGACCACTACATTTTGGCCACCGTGCTCGATCCTAGGTTTAAAGCCTATGTGGTGTCTCTCTTTTCGGCCGACACAAGCCTGCAGAGGTGCAAAGACCTGCTGGTGAAAACACTGTCAGCTGAAGCGGAACGTGACACGTCAACAGCTTCTTCTTCACTTTCTCCCGCAACTGGGGCTGCCAGGAAAAAACTTAGGTATCCTAAGCAACCCTCTGGTGGTGATGCAGGGCGGGCAGGACCAAGTTTGGACATCTGGTCCGGACTGAAGGACCTTGCAACAATTTCTGACATGTCTACTGTCACTGCATATGATACTGTCACCATTGACAGAATGGTGGAGGATTACATCGGTGACAGCATCCAAGTAGGCATGTCAGACAGTCCGTACCTGTAGTGGCAGGAAAAAGAGGCAATTTAGAGGCCCCTGTACAAACTGGCTCTATTTTACTTGAGTTGCCCCCCCCTCCAGTGTGTACTAAGAAAGAGTGTTTAGTGCAGCCGGGAACCTTGTCAGCGAAAGTCGTAGGAGGTTGCTTCAACAAAATGTGGAGAAGATGATGTTCATAAAAATGAATTACCAACTCTTCCAGGGAGACCAGCCTCCAGAACGTACAGAGGGACCTGTGGTGGTGGATTCCAGCGGGGACGAGTTAATAGTCTGTGAGGATGAGGATGTACACAACACTGAAGAGGGTGAGGAATCGGTGGATGAGGAGGATGAGGACGACATCTTGCCTCCGTAGAGCCAGTTTGTGCAGGGACAGATTAATTGCCAGATTGTTTTGTGGGGGCCCAAACGAACCAATCCTTTCAGCCACAGTCGTGTGGCAGACCCTGGCGCTGAAATGATTGGTTTGTTAAAGTGTGCATGTCCTGTTTATACAACATAAGGGTGGGTGGGCCCAAGGACAATTCCATCTTGCACCTCTTTTTTTTCTTTCCATTATGTACTGTTTGGGGCCTAGTTTTTCAAACTGCCATCCTGTCTGCCACTGCAGTGCCACTCCTAGATTGTGCCGTGATTGTGCCGCCCACTCGTGTCGCTTAGCATAGCCTTTTGGACATAAAAACACTATTGTGAGGTGTGAGGTGTTCAGAATAGACAGGAAATGAGTGGAAATTAAGGTTATTGAGGTTAATAATAGCATAGGAGCAGAAAAACCAACACATTCTGTGATTTTAGCTGTTTTTATTCTTTTTAAAAAAAAATACAGATCCAAAACACAAAACTCAGAACCCAAAACACGGAAGGGCAATCTGCGCATGCGTATAAGATGCAATGCGTGTGTGCGAACCAGTCCATGCGATCGCAAAGCAATCGCCCCTTGTACACAGACGCCTCACTAGATTGAGTGACAGGACGAGCCGTTTGTGGGTGGTGACAGGGATTGGTCGATGGAAACAGGGGAGTGGTGGTGTGAACGCAGGCGTGTCTGAGCATCTTAACGCCGTTTCAAAGGCATCATAATTAAGCCGCGGCATTATAATACATGTCACATGGCTGAATTACACACTGAAGCACTCACAGTGCTTGTGGTAGGGTATAGTCAGCCACAAGTGCTGCGTATGGTTCCGATTTTACTCAGTGTTACTGATTGTTGCATACACTTTTATGGAGATGACGTGTATCACTAAGGGAAAGTGGGCGTCTTAAGACAGGCTGGTGGGCGCATAATACAAACTGCATTCACACGCCAAAACATAGTGGGCGTGCTAATGCCTTGCCGTGTGATAGCGGGATTTGCATACTTTGGCAGCTGATGGCTGTGTGCGAACGCATCTAGCGAGCGGGTCTAAATCAGGCCTTTGGTTCTCCACAAGTAATTTAGGTGCCAGACCCTTGAAAATATAATCTCCATATAAGCTAATGACAGCCCACATTTATGCACAAATTATAAGTTTATCCAAATCAACCTTATCTAAAATAAAGACTCAGAGACATATTGGCAGGGAAAAGGGTTAGCTTTTATTGGCCGGGAGAAACGCATTGGCATAGCAAAACAAGGAGTGACAGAGGGACCTGCGTACCTGGAAGGAGTTCCATCTCACGCTGCTTGGAGATTCCCAGACAAACATCATATTCCACGTAAAGTGGTAAAAAAGACAGCAGAAGACACAGCATAGTGGATCCCACTCCAGATATCTACAATTTACTGGTAAGTCGCTACAGCATACCATCACATTAGGAAACAATGGGTCAAATGTAATAGGGTGAAAGTTTAGAAAATGTGTATGTTTAGCAGTAAACTTTCACTATTAAATTGGTCGAGTTACATTTTCAAAATGGGAAAAAACCTGGATGAGAGTTTAAATCGTGAGAATTATTTGAATCTGAAAAACATGTGAGTTTGCATGTTCTGGGACTCTATTAAATTGGCCGAGCTTAAAAAGTGTCAGAGCTTACTTTCATATTTTCTAAACTCTCACCCTATTACATTTGGCCTCATATGTAGATACAGGTTGAGTCTCTCATATCCAAAATGCTTGGGACCAGGGATGTCGGAATATTACGTTGTTTGGAATATATGCATACCATAATGAGATATCTTGGGAATGGGACCCAAATCTAAACACAGAATGCATTTATGTATTATATACACCTTATACACACAGGACCTGTTTCAGACCCGCTAGTTAAGGCGCGATCTCTCGCTCTGAGTGATTTTCAACCATCTACGCAGTACCAAAAATAGTTATGCTTTAATATATGTTCAATGCTGGTCATGATGAAAAAATTTTGGCTGCTAGGTAAATTGCCCATGGTCTAAAGGTAAAATCGCACATTTTCAGAACCTATATCATGCTGGATACATGTATACAAGGACTTTGTTACTGGTGCAGAGTTTGTATGTGCTCTTCCATTCAAAATTCTCCAATAATTGTAAAACTTTCGTAGTATCTCGTTTGTAGCTTTTTTGTTTTAACACTAGAGGTTGTAGGTATTGGTCAATATAGTGTGATAAGTTCAATGTAATTGAGGATATTCCTGAGACTATGGGTCTGCCGGGCAGGTTTTGGATGTCTTTATGGACTTTTGGTAACTGGTAAAAAATTTGGATTTTTGGATTCTTGATTTAAAGGTACAGTAGTCATATTCTTTCTTTAATAAGATATCCTTTTCCAGTACCTCATCTAGATAATTTATTCATTCCTTTTGGAAATTTTCTGTGGGGACTTTACTTAGTTTCTTGTAGGTCCTATCATCTTTTAGTAGTTTTTCTATTTCATTTTCGTATTTAGTCTTCTCCATTATGACTACTCCGCCACCTTTATCTGCTGGCTTTACCACAATTTTTTTTGTCTTCCTGTAGATCTTTCAATGCTTTTTTCTCGTTTGATGTTAAATTGTATCTGGGTTTTAGTTTATCCAGGATCGCGTTTATCTCCTGTTCTATGGCTTTTTGGAAAGTTTGGACATGTGCACTTTTGGTTTGGTGGGGATAAAAGGTTGATGGTGGTTTTAAAGATGTATGTTGATATTGATTACTGCTTGCTTCTATGGTATTTTGAATTTTATTATCTTTAAAGAATTTTTTCAGACATAATTTTCTTAAAAATGTATGAAGATCGATATACAAATCGAATTTGTTGATGGTTGAACGAGGGGCAAATTTAAGTCCTTTCCTTAAAAGGCTATAATGGTCATCTGACAGTTCACTCAGATTAAAAATTCCTTCATCTTTACGGGTCAATTTTCTTATTTGTTGAGGTGGTTTCTTTTTCCTTTTTACTCCTCGTTTTCCCCTTTGTCTGTTCCTGATGTGGTTTTTTTCTTTTTGATTAACGGTGTCTTTGCACATTGGTATTCTGGTGGTTTTTCTATCCCCCAGATAAATTCTAAAAAATCTTCATCCTTATCACTTTCTTCTTCAAAAAATATTTTATTGTTAGTTTGTTCAGGTTTTCTTCCTAAGATTGTTTTGTTGGATGTTTCTCCTATATTATCTGTATTGGATGTTCCTTCTAAGTTGTCCATTAATTAGAATATCTTATCCCTCTCATCTCGTTTTGCTGTCTGAATTCCTGATTCAAAAGAACTCCTAATTAATTTATTTGAGTCCTCTTTTCTACTACTGGAGTTTCTGAAATATTTCACGTTATATTGTAAATATTTTCTGGGTTTAAATGAATATGGTGGAGGGTTTGGTAGTAATGGTTTCTTTAAGGGGGTTTCCATTGTGTTTTTCTATTTTTTATTAATGTTTGTTCTTTATATATGGGTCGAATTATATGGTCATTATTGTTTAATTTAGGGGCCATAGATAGTCTCTCATTAATTTTTCCTTTTAAAATGTAATTTTCTTCTATATCCCTATGGAATTTCTTTTGTTTTTGTCTAATAATATTTTCTTCCAAAGTGTCTATTTTGTCATTTGTCATGGTAAGGATACTACCTTTGAACCTCTATATACCCCTGCCTATACCTTCTAATATCTTCCCTATAAACCTCTAAGGATGATGCTAATTTGCGTATGCAGTCATACAGTAAATAAAGACTCCAGACCTAGAACCTGTGGTTCCAAAGCACAAAGTATTATTCAAGTAAAAGTACAGCAGTTACATGCTATAATCCTTATATAATCTTAGCGCAAAGAAATTATACAGACCCAAACACAATTATACATACGCATGCTCTCTGGTCCAGATGTAGGCATCTGCAAGAAACCCCCGTCAATCAGCATTCAGCATGAAGACTCGAAACCCAGGGTCAGAGCACACATATTTATACCCCCCAGAAATAGACAACACAATAGAGAAGTTTGTTGCTAATACCATTGGTCCTAAAGGAGAGGGCATATGTTACAAGGCAGCTAACAGGTTGGTTCAAATAGACACAGTCCAGCCTCTAACAACTGGTGGTCTCTGATTTCCCACCTCATGCAAATCCTAACAGTTGTTCATATAATGTACATTTTGTTGCTTGAAGTCTCTGCGGTCCATAAGTTGAGAATGCATGTTGCGATCTCTCCATCGATATTACCGGAATACTGATGAGAGAGTACGCTTCAGTATAATACCAAACATGGCTTACTTATCATGTTTAAAACCTTAGTTACAAAATAATCTTTATTTCATAGCAATTATAGTAAATGTGCATACTTGAATCTTATACCTTAAAGCTTATGGAACCTTGTATGTGAATATGTAATGTGTGAGTATGTGGGGTTTGATGTAAAGACTCTAGTTAGGTTTATCTGATTTGGGCCAGATGTGCACACATGCAGCTAATAAACAGCGTTCGCATGCAGGATATTGTGCATTCACTACTGAGCATCATGTTAGCAGCTTAACTGTGCGTAATGTGCGGTGTTCATGCATGAGATTCCATACACATATATATATATACATATATATATATATATATATATATATATACATACATACACACACACACACACATCTCATTCCTTATTTACAGCTTCAAACTGTAATGCAAATGTGTTACCCCCAGCTGTGAAGCTGGGGCCATTCTGTCTGGGTGTGGGACTAAAACCTGTTTAGGATTCAGACAAATTCAATTGTGTAGATCAATGCCTGGGTTATATTACAATTGCCACAACTATACTTGCCTACATACAGGGATTCCCAATTTGTATGTAAAACACTCACAGTATCCTGGTGTATTGTCTATTCTTTTTACTTTTCTCAGGGGCTGCATTTCTAGTTGTTTTTGGTAGATTATCAAAAACATTGCTATCTGTACTTAGCTCGTGAGTTGTAACTTAAAATGGCGCTGGTTGCAAAATGGCGTCTTGCAGATTCTTGTTTCTAAAATGGAGTCTAGCTTCCATTCGCAAGATGGCGTCATGCACGCCAATTTCTACGCTGGTTCCGTCTCAGCCACTAATCCAGCTTCGACAATGGATATCAGGTTTTATAATCCTCCATATTTTTTAGTGGTTCAAATGCTTTCTCAATTTCCTTAATTGATATATTTACTTTTTTAATGACTTCTTTCTTTTATCTAAATTAAATTAATTTAATTGCACTTAACTTTTTTTTTTATCTCTTACACACATTTAAATACATTTTATCTATTTTTATTATAGTATCATGTATAAACCACGATTGTCAATTGTTACTAGACTATTTGACAAACTGTGTCAATTTTAACCAATAAAGTTTTTTTAAGTTTAAAAAAAAAAAAGAAACCACAGAGACAGGAATAAAAGGACTGCCTAACAAAACAGATGTCATCCTTGTAAAAGTTCTCACTGTACAAAACGCGTTGGGTCAGAGCTGCATACTGCCCGACTGACTCTCCCCTATGAAGAGCATGATGCCGCTGACCCCTGTAAAGAGAGGCACAGAGCGCCCAAGCCAATGGGACAGAGAAAACATTGCGCACCACAAGACAGTTGATTATTGACACTGGAGGGATGGCTTTTTAGGGTAAGAACAGGGAGAGTTTCTGTTAAGAGTTCCCACATTCACCCGGCTACCAGCGGACATTTCTACTCCATACCACTTGATCACCAAAAGAGCTATAAACTACAAGTGTTGTATGAGGAGATAACTAATATTTTGCATTTGATTTATTTTATCTCATTTTTTAACTGTAACAACTACATCGTTGTACACATAACAATTTACATATACAAGCGCTCTTATAAGTGTATTCTTTTACTGATTGTTTTTTGAGCTGTTACTTTTCGCACAACCACTGCAATTTTACTATTTGCTTGTTGATATATTTTTATTTGTTATATATATATTTATTTTAAAAAATTTATTTTTATTCATACATTTCCAAGAGTGTAAATGATCTATATATAGGAGGGACAGTGTCTGTACAAGTATCCCAGGATCCTTGTAAGGCACGTTGCTGTATGCTGTGCTTTACTCTGCTGTATAGGCTGTGCTGTGTCCAGACACACAGGTGGCAGTGCTTCTCTTAGTCAATGTGTATAGGGGGTGCACGCTGCTGTATGCTGTGCTGTATTCTGCTGTATATAGGCTGTGCTATGTCCAGACTCACAAGTGGCTGTGCTGCTCACAGTCAATGTGTATAGGGGGTGCACGCTGTATGCTGTGCTGTACTGTATGCTGAGCTGTGTCACATTTCCTCTAAAGAAACAACCAGTGCTTTAGGTTGAGAAATGCGTTACAAAGCCAGGCATCAGATTCCTTATACCACCATAAGCGGGACCGTAATCTGGCATTTTTCATGTTTGAACTGCCGGAGGCACAAGCTTCATCGCAAGAGCCACATCAAACTTAGCCATAACCACCTCCCACTTCCCGGGACTATAGCATCTTGTCCAGGAGTGGTGAGACACAGCCACACAGCTATCGGTAAGAACCAGCTCCAACACAGGTGCCAGGTCGGACGCGGCAAGCCATCTGGCAAATTGTCTCTGCCGATCACATAGATCGTGTCCCGAGTGTAGAAACAGAGCCACCGGTGACACTGGTGAATGCACGAGGTTCTTTATGAGGAGACGCATCAGATCCGGTCAGTTACTCCATAAACGGAGCTTTATCCATCCATCTGGTGTGGCCATCTGCCGGTGGCAGCTTTTAGATAACAAGATTAGAGGAGCATTGATGCACTGTCCTATAGTTATATCCACGGGGTGGTGTCTGGACTAATAATGTGCTAACTGCACTATCAGCAGGGCAGGACCCACGGATCTCCTCACCATCATCCTTAAAGAATGGAGTTTTTTCACAAGTGGTGAGTGCACTCCCATATTAATTTTTATTATATGATTTACATCTACAAAAGGTTTTTCAGAAATTTTTTCCAGCTGTATTTATTGGGACCCTGTGCTGTTATACACATCTGATTCATTGAGCAACCTGCTGTAATTTACAGATACATTGTGGTTTGAGTTGAAAATAACTTTCAACTTCTGGACATATGTTACATAAGTAACGAATTATTCAATATATACCTTCTCAATATGTTTGTTCTAACCAGTGGTACCAGTGGTTATCAGTAATTCATGTTAGTGATATTTATTTATTTGTTTTTATTTTTGTGTTTTCATTTATACTTGTAATAAATGTGTTGATACTTGCCAATCTTCTAACACTTTCTCCCTTTTCCTTTTTTTGTTTTTCTCTTCTGTATATAGGCTGTACTGTTTTCATTAGTAAAGACATTCATGTGCATATATTAGCCCTGTGACTCCATGTAGTTTGAATAGAGCTGTGACATAAATAAATAAATTAAATTCTATTGTTTGTACTGTTTAGTACACTTTACCCTAGTGCACTTTGTTAATGTGCATATATAAGCCGAGAGCTGTGACATCAAAAAATAAAAATTTAATTCTATTGTTTGTACTGATTGGTGCGCTTTACCCTAATGCGCTTTGTTCACATGCATATATAAGCACTGTGGCTCCAGTCCATGAGGGAATAGAGCTGCGACATCAAAAAAATAAATTAAATTCTATTGTTTGTACTGTTTGGTACACTTTACCCTAGTGTGCTTTGTTCACGTGCATATATAAGCCACGCAGTGATCTGCAAATTGTAAAATGGATGCCGTTCAGTTTAGAGAAGAGCAACCAAATACTGTTGTGCAGCTGCTGCCAGCAGTCATGATGACGACACTAGTCCTTCATAGTCAGTTACTAAAGCCAATACTCAAGGGCATAGAGGGTCTAAGTCAGGACATCTAAAATAGAAAAAACAATATACAATGCTAAAGTAAAAAACACATCTAATAAAGGGAAAGTGTGGTGCAGAAAAACATAAAATTGCCAACATGTCATTTGCCACATGCAGTGGCAATGAAAGAATGTGGCCTTGGCCTTTATTTATGAGTGGTGGTTCTGCAAGTGTCAGTGAGGCATCTTCTTCTGCCTCTCATGACAATGCAAGACATTATCAGTCAGAGTGTAGAAGAGGTGTAATAAAATGAAAGCTACTAAGGTAGTAGGACAAACTTTGCATTCAGAAACAGAAATGTCTCAAATCCCTAAGGAGAGTCTAAGTGTGTCCACAAGTGCAATGTCTGATCCTGACATTTCTGATACTGCTGTACTCACAGTTACATCATTTGCAACAAACTTATGAAACATTTTTGACACCATCAGAAACTGGTGCTAAAAAAGTATAAAGAAGCAGTCCGGCATCAGCTAGCTCCCTTCACTCCAGTTCAAGTAGATTCCAGCACCTGCAATCTCTACCGCTACCACCTTCATCCTCAATATCCACAGGAATGATCAGAGGTAGTCCATCCAATTTGTTAAAGCTAGGTGACTCCTCCCCTATCCAGGATTCCGCTGCTGCACCAGGATCTTCATCGCAAAAGGGGACCAAGAAGAAGACTACTATTTTGAAAAATAACTGACTGTGAAACAATCCTATGCAAGGGGAAGCAAGTATGATAGCTCTCATCCAGATGTACAGTGGATCACTGATGCCATCACGCCTATGCTAGTATTAGATCTGGGTCCAATATCCACCATTAATGCAGTGGATTTCACACAGTTAATTGAGGTCCTGTGTCCCCAATACCAAATTTCATCTCAGTTCTATTTTACCTGAAAAGCCATTCCTCGGCTGTACTAAGACGTTAAAAAAAGCTAGTAATTGGCCTACAAAATGCCAATGTACTCACTGTCCACCTAAACACAGATATGTGGGCAAGTGGTAGTTTGTAGACAAACTAAACATTACATGACTGTGACAGCCCATCTTTAGCAGCAGCAGAATCTAACAAACAATGCCAGCTCATTCAGAGGCAGGCTACTCTGTGTATCACTGGCTGCACTAAAAGGCATGCTGCTGACAACCTCTTAGAAATACTAAGGCATGTCATAGCAAAATGGCTTACCCCACTTGGACTCTCCTCAGTATTTGTGACTTCTGACACTGCTACAAATATTGTGAGAGTATTACGGCAGGGTGAATTCCAACATGTCCCATGTTTTGCTCACACAATCAACTTGGTGGTACAGGGATTTTTAAAAAATGACAGGGGCATGTAGGAGATGCTGTCTGTGGCCCAAAAAGTGTTGGGACATTTTTGCCATACAACCACAGCATGCAGGAGATTGCAGGAGCTGCAAGAATTGAATTCGCCCTAGCACCAACTGAAGCAAGAGGTGGTAACCAGGTAGAATTCCACCCTTTTTATGCTTCAGCGGATGGACGAACAGTATAAAGAAATCCACAGCTATACAACAAGCCATGACATTGGGAGAAGAGGGGGAGTATTCCTTAGTCCCGCACAGTGGAGAATGCATTCCGTCTTGTGCAAGGTGCTCTAACCCTTCAAAGTGAAGTGAGACAGGTCATTCTCCTAATTAGGTTTTTGGAAAATCAGCTTGAGAAATTGAAGGAGGAGATTATTCAAAGTGATTCCGCTAAGTATGTCGGACTTGTAGATCAAGTCCTTTGTTCACTTCGCCAGGATCCAAGGGTGCCAATATCTTGAAATCGGATGACATTTTGGTGTCTGTGCTTGATCCTAGGTTTAAGTCATACATCAAGTCTTTCTCTCCAACTGACCAATATCTTCAGAGATACTATATAAAGAGCTCCTGGTGATCAAGTTGGCAGCTCAAGTGTTACACGACACAACGATATCTCCTCATTCAGTTTCTCCGGCAGCTGACCCAGTAGTGATGTAGAAGAGTCAACACAATATTGTGACATCTGGTTGGGTCTAAAAGAATTGCCGAAAATTAGATACACTGCTATCACGACTCCATGTGATAGGGTCACAATCCAAAGAATAGTGGAGGATTATTTTCATAACACCATACAATCGGAAGTGGCTGCCGTAATCCCGACAGCCGGCTTCCCGACTTGCTTTATCCTGGTGTGGGATAAATGACTGACATCTATATCTAGACACCTGTCATTTCCCCAATGCCGGGAGACCGGCGCACGGCATCCCGGTCGGAGGGATGCCGGGCGCCACGAGCGGACAGCCACGGGGGGGATGGTTAGGTTTAGGGCACCCGGGGGGGACTTAGGGTTAGGCACCCCCCTGCGTGGGCTAGGGTTAGGCTAGGGGGAGGGAGGGTTAGGGTTAGGCACCCCTGTGGGGGACTTAGGGTTAGGCACTCCCCAGGGGACTTAGGTTTAGGCAGCGGGCAAAGGGGGGTTAGGGTTAGGCACTTGTGGGGGGAAGTTAGGGTTAGGCACCCCTAAGGAGGGTTAGAGTTAGGGGGTTAGGTTAGTTTATACTTACCTTAGCGACATTCAGTATTTCCAGCGCTGTCAGGCTTCCGCTGCCGGGAACTCTGCTTTTGTCAGCCAGGCGCTGCCGGGAATCGAACCATGCGGCCGGCGGTATTTCATACCAATTCCCACATAGGCATGTCACGGAGTCCCTTTGACTACTGGAAAGACAAAGAGGCAATTTGGAGGTCCTTGTACAGACACGTTTTGCATTACCTAAGCTGCTCACCCTCCAGTGTGTACTCAGAAAGAGTTTTCAGAACAGCGGGGAACCTTATCAGCAATTGGCATAGGAGGCCACTTCCTGAAAATGTGGAAAAGATGATGTTCATAAAAATGAACTGGAAATTCCATGAGGAAAACCTTTACCGCCAATTACATAAAACAATTACAGAGGTATCTGTAATGGTGGATTCCAGCTGGGATTAATTATTATTGTGTGATGTACACACTGATGAGAGTGAGGAATCAGATGAGGAGAATTAATTCTTCCAACTGTAGAGAGGATTAACAACAATACTGTTAACTGCCTTAAGCCCATTAGTAGCTTGTTTTGTGGGGGCCCAAACAAACCAATAACTTCAGCCACAAGTGGCAGTCCCTGTGATTGGTTTGTTAAAATGTGCATGTTCTGTTTAATATATACAATAGAAGGGTGGGTGGAAGGATCCAAGGACAATTCCATCTTGCACCTCTTTCTTTGCATTATGTGTAGTTTGCGGCATTGCTGACTGACATTTTTATAGTTTAGAAAGAATAAAAATAGAAAACACCAGGCGCTAAATAATGAGTATGTCCAACCAAAAATGAGCTAATAAAAATATTGTGATATTGCTCCTGCAGCTTACCTAAGGACAGGGGAGCTGTGTCCCTCAGAAAATATGTGCAAAAACCAACTAAAAGATGCGCTGGAGCAAATCACATAAAATATTTTTAATGACAATTCAAAAAAAAAAAAATAATAATAATTCCGTATACCAGGACAGGATAAAAAGCTATAAATTGACAGATGATGGTAAAATTATTAATTACAGAACTTCCAATTAATCTGCATGCACACAGAATTGGGTATGTCTAATACAATTAATTACCACTGTCCATATACTGTAGATAATCACAGTATAATTGGATATTAGTATCATTGGGCCCAATTTAGGGCTATAATGCAGATATGGAGACAGCCATCAATAACATATCTATTAGTTATAACCAGCATGCAGGTATTAGTATTTAGAAACAGTCCAGTTGTTAGTTGCAACCAATATATATACGTCAGTCTCCAGTATTATCTGTTATTATTAGTTGCAGCAGTGATAAAAGTTAGCATTAAGACATCAGTAGCCAGCATAGTGGTTAAAAGTTCAAGTGTCAATTAAATCAGCAGCAAGCATGGCAGATCAAGCAGAAGAGAAATAGGTGCTATTAACCATTTAAACACCAATATGTAAAACACTTGTGTCTCTCCGTATATCACTAGATGCTGTAGTATTCAGACATCAATAGCCAGCATGGAAGTTAAAAGTTCAAGTGTCAATAACATTAGCAGCAAAGCATGGCAGGTCAAGCAGAAAATAAAAGGTGCTATTGAAAGTTTGAACACCAATATTAAAACACTTGTGTTTCTCCATATATCGCTAGATGCTGTAGTATCACACCCCTCCTGAATTAAATATACTCTACAGTCCAGTACAGCTCCCCTGCTTAGAAGGTAATTATATCACCTCTATATGGGCTGTCACCAGCATCCCGGTCAGCATTAGGGAATGAACCTTCTGAGGGTCAGAGCAACTCGATGTCCGACTGGTGAGGACTGAGCGCACACTGTCTCACGATGCTGCTAACATGCTAGCGGCGTCTCCCAACAGGGCCTATGTCTGAAGAAGGCTGTCACGCTGTGCTGCAGTATGAATACCCGGCGCCTCCCGTCTCACAACTCAGGCTGCACTTCCTGGTATAGCGGTCAACTGACGCGTTTCTCAGCCAATCAAAGGGGCCGTTTCATCAGAGGCATAGTGAAGCTTGGATTGAATGTTTGGTATACATACACATAGATTCAATCCTTCATTGGTAACGACATGTATCCAATTAACTATGAGTATGTAGAGATTGCGATCTTAGTGACACATATTCAGCTAGCTCAAGGCAACAGAGCTATTTAGAGGGATATCACAAGAATTTATATCAATGTGTCTACACATATAAAACAAAAGGTTATATAAAAAATATATATATTTATAATAAATAGCTCTAGTTAAGGTTGGACATCACATAAACAGGATGTGCTAAAAATGATTATTATAAAAATATGTACTTAACGAAATCTCATAAAGAAAAAAATATAATAAAACCAATTTTATGAAACCTATATAACCTCACATAGATAATATAATTTCAAATACTACAATTTCATTATGAATAATTATACAGCAACCAATCTTTAGGTATAATAATCATATTAGATATAATAGAAAAATAAATAATAAAAGTAGAATGCATGTAAAAATGCTGCCTACTATATGAATCGTGGTGTATATATAGGTATATTCAATTAAATATGAAAAAGGAAGAAATATATACTGTATACATATACAAAGATATATGTATCACCAGAAATTATATAAATTAACCTAACACTAGTACAGAATATAAACTAATCATGATTGTTTAAATCATGAATACTGTACAACCCTCATAGAGTGAACCAAAATCCAGGTATAATCGATCATGCATAGAATGTTTATAGTTTACTAATCCTGTCTGCCACTGCTGTGTGGCAATGTTTCATAGATGTCCTATATTTTTTGGACGAATTGACTTTAAAGTATATAATATAAAGGACACTGTCATGTGTCAATTTTCCAAGCAGCTGCTGAAAGGGAGATAGTCAGCCTACTACAGAGTAATATAAGCAGATAATGAGCAGCGCTAATAATAAAAAAGTAATCACATTTAATAAACCAATAATATGGAAAACACAGTTAAAATACAATAAAAAAACCCAAATGGTAAGTATGGTTGGACCATGTAGGAATATCAAATAGTCACATGTGACGTCAAATATTTAAGTACATACAAAGCAAAAGGCACATATCTTGAAAACCCTGGAGGCACTGTATAATACAGTATGAATTACTGGATGGGCACCAAATAGAGAGTCATTCAAAGAAAAGGGCAACAAAAAGTTCAGTTATATTGTAATAGGTAGATTACCGGCTGTATTTCAAGATGGTGAGGATCCTTTAATTAGCGATGGTATCATAGTCTGCAAGATTCCAACACAAATGGATGTAACCTCATGATCGCCAGCACTGGAATAGATGCACAATGTCCCAAATCCAGATCAGTGCTCCATGTGGCACCCTGGTTATTGGCACTTGTCAGCTGGACATCAGCACTTATTTTACATTGGAGCACCGATCTGGACTTGGGACATTGTGCATCTATTCCAGTGCTGGCGATCAAGAGGTTACATCCATTTGCCGCTGTGCCTTGTCTGACAATGGTGCTCCGGGTGGTTTGCTCAGACTAGGAGACAAGAATGCCAGGCTGCTGCTCCATAAGGTCTTCCTACCTGACTGTTCTGTCTCTGCCTCCCAGCATTGATTGGATCTCCTTCCTTTTTTACCTCTGCTGGTTCTCTGCTCTGGTGCTGACTATAGCATATGTCTGTGGCTCCTAATGAGTAGTTCTTCCTCCTGTGTGTTCCAGCTCCTCTTGTCCCAGCGCCTGTGTACTCCCTGCAATTTACATCTAGCAGTGGCTGCCGCTTCCCAGCGTCATTGTGGATTCTCTGCAAGTAAAATCAGAGCAGTGCCTGCCACACATCAGCGTCTGTGTGGATTTTCTGCAAGTAAAATCAGAGCAGTGCCTGCCACACCTCAGCGTCTGTGTGGATTTTCTGCAAGTACATTAGAGCAGTGTCTAATTTGCACTTCAATATTGTGTGAACTTTTTGTGTATTCATTCCAACAGTCTCTGCAGCTTCTCTGTGTCTGTGTGGCCAATCAGTTAAATTACACCCAGATGTCTGCATGGTACTTCTATGTTTATGTGCACTATCTGTAATTAACTATTACTCAGTTCAGTAGGTATTCGTTGTCTGCATGTTCAAACAGCAACCAACATTTACAGCAATTTCTGAACTAGCCAAGTGCATGCCAGCTATCAAGGTTGCAACTAGTCAAGTGCATACCAGCCCTCAAGGCTGCAACTTCTCAAGTGCATACCAATCCTCAAGGCTGCAACTTGTCAAGTGTATACCAGCTATCAAGGCTGCAACTAGCCAAGTGCATTCCAGCTCTCCTGGCTGCAACTAGCCAAGTGCATACCAGCCCTCAAGGCTGCAACTTGCCAAGTGCATACCAGCTCTCAAGGCTGCAACTAGCCAAATGCATACCAGCTCTCCAGGCTGCAACTAGCCAAGTGACTTTCAGATCTCAAGACTGCAACTTGCCAAGTGCATACCAGCTCTCAAGGCTGCAACTAGTCAAGTGCATTCCAGCTCTCAAGGTTGCAACCGGTCAAGCATATATCAGCCTTAAGGCCACATTCCTGTCAGGAGCCATCTATTCTCACAACTCCTTATCAATCGACACTATATCAATGGACTCTTCAAGAATATTTTATCAATCAACTCGTAATTAATTGACTTACCTAGCTCCACAATCTATCAACTCTCTATACTACATTGAGCTTCATTTTCCTGGTAATGGTTTCACTGTGAATCGATAATTTGTTGATATTGATTATGAAGTGTTGGTAAATTTAGCCCCTGAAACACAACTTCGATGTTGATCAAATTAGATTGAGTTTTAATTGATTTCAATCGATCTTTTGTAAATTTACCCCATGTGGTGGTTGATTATGCATTGTAAAACCAATATGATAATGATGCTGCACATTTATGGTAGACATTAGTTGGTGGAGGTGTTGACTGCATACATCAAACATCAGCAGTGCATTGTATAATGAACATAGGGCCTGATTCAGAGATGGACGGTATTGCACAGCTGTAGGAAAGTGGTTGTGCAATACCATCCAACAAAATGTAAATGTAGGAGTAGGTGTCTAAAGGAAATAGACATTTCAGTTGTGATCCCAGTACAGCATCCTTAGATTCTGCCTTGGATCACCATCGCAACCATCGGTCGTGATGGTTGCTCCTTTGGCCAGGAGCATGATTCTTTCCAGAACTGCTTGTCGCAGGTAGACAATCACCACTGTGAGAGCCACTGCCTCCACTCATAAGCTGATCTTCCAACTCCCGTCCATTCCAGTGTCCCTCTCCACATAGTGACAGCCGTCCTCCTCTCTGCATGCACGCGGAATCAGTATGAATCACCGCCGGACCTAAGCCTGGAGGATGAAATACCAACACCGGAAGGCTGTCAGCTGAAGATCCCGACTAAGTACACAGATATTACTTTCCACAAAAAAGTCAAACAAAACAATTTGGAGAGGAAGGGAAAGAAAACGGGTTTGAGTGCTGGAAGTGTCTCAGTCAGGATCATACTGTCATGATCCAACAGGACTAAATTTGCTCCAGAACACCATAGAACAGCCTGAAGCCTCTTTCCGATTTTTCTTATCAATTAATAACGTTTTTTCCGTATAAAAGGAGATCACTGATCACTATTGCTATCCTTGACAAAGCGCATAGGAGCCTGATACGCGTTGGAGAGCATTGGACACAGCACACGTGAAGGATTGCTCCAGCACCACAACAGCAAGCAGATGGAGTGTCTATTCCTGCACTGCAGTAAGCGGAAGATGGAGCAGACACACACGTGAAGGGAACCAGCCGGCAATGCTGCCGTGAAGATTGGAAGGTAAGCCGAGATAGGGCCAGTTAGTTATGAGAGCTCCCTTCCACCACACTGACATTGAAACGGCTTATATCAGAACCCCATGAACACCAATTTACTGCTTGTCCTACAACTTACAAAAGTGGCTATAAACATAATTTAACCACCTTTTTTTTACAGGTATTGTGCTACACATTTTATACAGCATCCAAATAGAAGCGCTTGATTAACTTTTTATATGTTTTAAGATTTGTGAACAAGCAGCTTTTCCTTACATAATATTTGTCACAAACGTGGAATTTAGGAGCTGTGTTCCCGGACTGGGCCTTGGATCTGTATTATTTGGCGCGGACGCTCGCTGGAGGAGGCTTGGCTTAATGAAGTTTCTCCGCATGAGAGGGTGCAGCGAACTGACAGGAGTTTGAGGAATGCGGAAGTAACAAGATAGCTAGGAAGCTACGTGGAGCGGCTGGATAGCCTAGGGTAGACGTTGGTAGCTGAGTGGCTATGTGGAGCGGCTGGATAGCAGTGGGTAGACGTAGGTAGCTGAGTGGCTACATAGAGCGGCTGGATAGCCGTGGGTAGACATTGGTAGCTGAGTGGCTACGTGGAGCGGCTGGATAGCCGTGGGTAGATGTTGGTAGCTGAGCGGCTACGTGGAGCGGCTGGATAGCCGTGTGTAGACGTTGGTAGCTGAGAGGCTACGTGGAGCGGCTGGATAGCCGTGGGTAGACGTTGGTAGCTGAGCGGCTACGTGGAGCGGCTGGATAGCCGTGGGTAGACGTTGGTAGCTGAGAGGCTACGTGGAGCGGCTGGATAGCCGTGGGTAGACGTTGGCAGCTGAGAGGCTACATGGAGCGGCTGGAGCGCAGTGGGAAGGCTACTTAGCTAAACTAAGAAACTAGTTGCACTGGCAACTTGTGTGAGCATTGGGGATCCTTTTATAGTGGACACTGGGAGCTGACAGGCTGAGAGAGAAGGAGAAGGCTCCTCATTGGTGGAAGTGGGGTCACATGGGCAATCCAAGATGGCCGCGCCCATGGACCGGAGGACAGCGCTTCCTGGAGGTAGTCAGCGGGGACCAGCGGTGAGCAGGAGCCGGCGTGGGAGCAGCACAGCAGCGGGACCCTCCAGAGGACAACAGTGCGGGAGCCGGAAGACAGCGCGGGTCAGCGCCCGCACAGGTAAGCGACGGGGTCTGATTCTGGGGTCTCCAGGCCGGCGTGTGACAATATTCATTAGCGCAGTAACTATAACATTGCAAATAATTGTGTGTCCACCGATGCAGAACCTGGCCCCCGTTTCCGGGAATGCTGGCCAGAAACGACTCCCAAACAAGCTGTGGCATGGAAACACAGAGTAAACTCACAGATAGAGGGCTGCACATGCACAGTCCTCCCACCATCAGAAGTGCGATGGTTAGCATACATCTCTCATTCAGGCCCATTGCAACTAGTGTAACATGTCCAACAATATGATTTATAAAACATTGATACAACACGAAAGTGAACTAGAGGTGCAAACTGTAATAAAATTGATTCAAATATATTAATGTGCAAGGTTTGATGGCCCCTGAGCTATTGACTCTTGTCCTCTATAAATGCCATCCCTATTCTTGGTAGTTGGTGGCTATATTGTCTAACTGAAAGAAGGTGTAGTGTGAAGGGCTGTATATATGTGAACACACAGGTGGGAGAGCTAAAGTGAAAACAAAACAATTAATGAAATTATCATTAATTTTTCCCCTTTTCCTATAAAATTATTTGTTTCAAAGACATTGGGGGGGATTTACAAAATCAAACTTTCTAAAGAGGAAGCTTATATGTTATCTATAGCAACCAATCAACTTATAGGTATTTTATGTTTGGTGTCTATTGCAACCAATTAGATTGCAGCTATTATTTTATGGTATGGTGTCTATAGCAAGCAATCAGATTCTAGCTATTATTTTATGGTGTCTATTGCAACCAAACAGATTGCAGCCATACTTGCCAAAAATATCCCAGAATGGCCGGGAGGCTCCCGAAAATTGAGTGGCACACCCGGCAGACCATAAGAGAGGACAAGTCATGGCCGCCATTCATGAAAATCCTCCCCACCCTCCCTGCAGCTGCCCATTTACAAACTTGGGGGGGGGAGGGGTGAGCGATGACGTAGCCACGCCCCCTGCTTTACAATACCGGTAATGTCTGCATTGTAATGCACCACATCCCCGCACCGCCCACCATTGCCACCACGCACTGCCCACCATTGCCGCCACTGCACCGACCTGTCTGCCCAGAAAGTCGGCAAGTATGATTCTAGCTATTATTTTATGGTATGTTGTCTATACTAACCAATCAGATTCCAACTATTATTTTATGGAATGGACTACATTAATGATAACTGCAATGAGATTGGTGGCTCTGGCAACACCTCCACTTGTTCTCTTTAGAACTCTTGATAAATCATATCCTGTTGATCCTTTTTCATTATCTCTTTAACCAAGGGAGTGTCATAGAGGAACTTTCCTGTAAATGAATAAAAATAGCTCACTGTGAAAATGACTGTGAAATCTTACAAAACAATATTTACAACAGTATAATTAAAAGAGCAATAATACTGTAATAGAAGAGTTTTATATGGACTAATAATGAAGAATACAGTATATAAACACAAGATAATTACAGATATATATTTTTAATTTGAAGCATTTTGAGGCATTATTAAGCACTCTGTAGAGATGGTAATTAGTAACAGAGCAAAGCTGTGAGGTACAGCTGTAAAAAGATGCTTAAACAACCCTCCCCCTCCCCCCCCTCCCCCCTCCCCCCAAGGAATTGGTTGAATCAATAATTTTAATTTTTTTTTAATGCAAACTAATGCCAAGAAGCTGAGTAATGTCTGTGGAAAATGTTTCAAATTATTAGTGAGCTAAAGCCTCTGAGACTTCACAGCTGAATGACGATTGTCTAAATGCCATGCTGGGCTTTGCTAAGGATGGCAGCGCATATAAAGCTTATTGGGCTTGATATGTTTTGGCTAGGATATGACATTAAAGGACCCATATTGGCTTGAGGGTAATGGACTGATTTATTGCCTACACGTATAATTAACTATTGAGGATGTGCATTGGAGCTTCTGTTTGCTTGAATGTTGTGCTTGCTATGGTTACAGAAACTGTGCACTTCTTAGGTGATTAAAAACTTCCCAAACTCTGGCCCAAATCTTATCCTCTCTATTAGTACCAAATAATTACTGGCATCATGCTGCATGCTAAGCCACAAGTAAGTATTACTTCCAGCTAAAGAATCCTTCATTTTTTTTTCTTCCAAAAAGCTGACCAGAAATTGTAATTTTTCTTTTTTTTTTATTAAGTTTAAAACATATTTTTTAAAAGGTAGTCAAATATTTAATGTAAACAAAATGGCTAGGGGGTGTCACGCACACCCGCTCTTATGCCCCATAGGCCTACATTGTAACAATACCCTCCACTACCCAGTGTCTGTAGATCCCCAGTGGAATTACCCCCCACTACCAAGTAGTAATAGATCCCAGTGGTAGAGACCCACCCACCAGTGTCCATAAGTCCTGACTGTGTTAGTATACTGCCCCTTGCAGTGCTGCCATCAGAAATTGTTGGGCCCGATACTGACAAAATAGGCAGCCCCCACTCCGGGGGATGGGGCGGAGGTGGACAGAGTTACACCGGGGGGTGGACATCAATTGGTGCGTAAACCAGTTTATACATTCTCAAAGTTTTGGATGTGGTTGTTAATAAACATGTTAGTCTATCATATAATATATAAAACTATACCCAAACTGCACAAGCATGCAATCACCCCACCTGGAAGACCCATAATTGCCGTCAGAGACTCCCTATTTTATGTGCTTTCACAATATCTGGATTTTTTTCTACAGCCACTGGTACAGATACAAGACACCTTTTTAAAGGACACTACACAATTTATACTCAAGTTACAGGAACTATCACCATTACCCATTAAATAACTATTATGCGCCATCGACGACACCAGCCTGTACACCAGGAGATTCATTTCCAACAATCCAGACTATAGTGGTCAAGATAAAGAGTTTTTCATATATTTATTGGATTTGACATTATCTCTTAAATACTTCTTGTTTCACAGCAACTATTATGTACAACGTTCAGGTTGCGCCATGGGTTCGTGCATAGCTCCTAGCTACGCAAACATTTTTATGTTCAAAATTGAAAGGCAATTCTTTTTTAGTGACCACAGCATTGCCCAGCAAATAAAAGGATACTGTATATGCTGTGTAAACTGGCTTTGCTTTACTTGAGCTGCCCACTTTCCAGTGTGTACTCAGAAAGAGTTTTCAGCATAGCCGGGAAACTTGTCAGCGATCGGTGTAGGGGGCTACTTCCTCAAAATGTGGAAAAGATGATGAGGGTGAGGAATCGGATGATGATGGTGACCACATCTTACCTCAGTAAAGCCAGTTTGTGCATGTAGAGATCATTGCAAGCAATGTCAGCTGCCCATTGGTAGCTTGTTTTGTGGGGGCCCAACCACACCAATAGCTTTGTGATTGATATTGTTAATGATGGTGCTGGTGGTGAAGATGGCAGCTGCTTGGATCTAGCAGAGAGAAGGGAGCTAGCTGATGCTGGACTGCTTGTTGGTACTGACAATGGGCTTTTTCCTATCATGGGCAACAACTGTTTCTTCCACTGGTGCTTGATTTACACAAACAACATCCTTATCAACAACATCCTCATCATCAACATCCTTATTAGCGTCAGCTACACAAATATCCTGTTGATCCGGTGCACTTCCTCAAAAGCATTCTGTCAGGACTGCGAGTACTTCAGTACATAAAGATAGACTGCTTTTGCCAAGGTTCCATTGTGGTCGTTGGAGGAGCTATCCTGCTTGCTGGCATGCTTCTCATTCAGGGTATAGAGTATTAAAGTGATCGTCTGTTTCCCAGGTGTCATCAGGTTGTGGGATTCCTAGATTGCTCATTATTTCAAACCTGATTCCATTTGGGTCACATGTTCTGAAACTTCCTATGGATCACAGACCTCTAGTATAAAGCATGTTACTAACTCTGTCTCAGTGTCTGTGCAACATTGCTTTCAGGTCTTTTCTTGGACTCCTGCCAGATCCCCGCTGTACCTGTGGATTGCTGTCGACTTTATAATATTCCAGATGAACTTCTGATGCCAGTTATCCGCTGCACTACAGAGCCCAGCATTGCTATTGTCTAAGTATTGCTTTTGCTCCATCATTGTGCTTTCATCATTTTGCTGCACTGTTGTCTTTTTGTTCCTGTGGATATTGAACTCATCCATGTTACAGTTGTCAACTGCACCATTACAGTGTCATCTCCGCATCACGGAGCTCAACCCTGCTTCCTACTCTAGCCACACCACAGGGCTCAACCCTGCTACAATCTTCTCCGCATCACGGGGCTCAACCCTGCTCCAAACCCTAGCCACACCACAGGGCTCAAACCTGCTACAATCTTCTCCACATCACGGGGCTCAACCCCGCTCCGTACTCTAGCCACTCCACAGGGCTCAACCCTGCTACAATCTTCTCCGCATCACGGGGCTCAACCCTGCTCTGAACCCTAGCCACACCACAGGGGTCAACCATGCTACAATCTTCTCCACATCATGGGACTCAACCCTGCTCCGTAATCCTATCGCATCATAGTGTTCAACCCTGCTTCAATCTTCTTTGCATTACGGGGCTCAGCCTCGCTACGAACTCTAGCCACGCCACAGGGCTCAACCCTGTTCTGGAATCTCATCGCCTTACAGGGCTTAACCCTGCTCCGTCTTCACTATACCACAAGGCTCAAGTTTGCTTCATCTCTCACTGCACTATAGGGCTCAATCCTGTACCCGGAACTATTCTATTCTGCGGGGTCCGCTCTGCTCCGGATTTCCATTACTACAGGGTTCTACCCTGGCAAAGATCCTTAATGTCTTCCTGAGGTGTTAGCCTCATTCTGGACTCAGGGTTCCCTACCACGTTAGTTCTTATATGCTAAAGACTGCTTATATATATTTGGGGATTCTCTCCTATACTTATTGTTGCATATATGAATCTCTATGCTGTTTGGGGCTTTATATGAGACCTTGCTGATTATAATTCTTTTGTGAATAAATTCTATTTTACTTTTATCCTGTGCTACTGAGTTTCATGGAAAGGTCATTCCCAAAGTCCACCCCAGTTTAGGGTGCCTAGTAGGCCTGCCTCCCTCCAGGAGTCTCAAGTGTCAGCAGCCGTGACACATCCTCAAGTTTCTATGTCAGCGTGTTTACTTGTGCTTACATCATCATAAGAGGCAGAACCACCAGTCATAAATTAGTTTTTCCCTGCCACTTCGTGTGGTGAAAGGGTCTTTTTGCAGCTAATTTTTCCTCTGATGTTTTTTTCTTTACCACTGCTTTTTTTATTTTAGATGTCCTGACTTAAGCTCTTTGGCATCAGCCTTTGTAGATGACGTTGATGGCCTTGTATCGTCATCATGACTACTGGCAGCAGCTGCAGCACTAGTATGTAATTCCTGCTCTCCTCTCATTTGATCATCCTCCATATCAACAAACTTACACTGCGTTCTGGCCGGCAGTGTCACTGAACAATAATAGCATAGCTAACACACACAAAAAAACGTTAAAAAAATATTTTTTCGTATTTTTTGTGGAATGATAATTTTATTTAACTTTTATTTTTTTTACACTGAGGAAGAGCACCCCTGGACGAGGCAGCAGCCCTCTGATGAACAACACAGCACCTCTTTATGGACAACAGAGTACCCCTGCGGAATGCGGTCAGACCACCTGCAGAGTCACAAATACGTGGATGATAAACTGCGGTCTGGCCGGCAATGTTACTGAACAATAATAACGTAGCTAACACACAGAAAAAAACTTAAAAATATATATATTTTTTTTTTTTTGTGGAATGATAATTTTATTTAACTCTTATTTTGTTTAAAACTGGGGAAGAGCACCCCTGGACGACACAGCACGCCTTTATGTACTGTTGCCCTAGCTCCTTGACTTGATGGACAGGACAACACAGCAGCACCCCTTTATGTACTGCAGTCCCCCTTTATGTACTGCATCCACAGCCAGACAATACTGCACCCTTGAACAACAGAGAGAGAAACAGAGAACAAGTGCACAGATAGAGCAGTACAAAGCGTGTCTGTTCTGTAGACTCTCCACAGCTGGAGTGAAAATGGTGCCGATCACCGGGAACCTTTGTACAATTCAAAACCCATGAGTATCCAACAGCAGGATGATGATGTTTCGCCTCATTTTGGGGTCTGGGTTAGGCGGGAAAACCCGAGCCGGACTCGGATCCCTGCCCGGATTGGGAAGTTTGGGTGGGTCCGGTTCTCGGAGAACCAGACCCGCTCATCTCTAATAGCTATATGTATGTATAATAACTACATTGGGGTTGTATATATTATACATAAATAATAGGTTCTGAAATACAAAACAAGCTAATATAAGAGCAGAAATTAATTCCATGACCTTTCTCTTGTTCTTGTGGTGCAACATGACGATAAAAATAAGCAAATACATGAGTAAGATAATTGACAACATTGAAAAAAGAAAATAAGATTACCCAAGAGATCCAGTCATTGCTGAATGACTGTGCGCTACCACGCATTTCAGAGCATGTGGGTCAGAATTAAAACTTCTTCCATATGCACATGGGAGGTACTTTATGGAAACTTTGTGTTAATATTAGCATTAATACTACATACAGTACCTTAGATTGGTACTTTATTACAATTTCATTTTACTGTAATTCAACTGTAATTTACATTTTTGTCATGCTGTAGGAGAGTCAAATCAGTTGTGGATGAATTAAAATGAGGATAATGAGCGTACTGCTGCACAAATCAGACCAAGAGTGTATCTGTAATGGGTGCACACCCTGCACCTATATACAATATAGTTATACTTACCTCTCTGCAGTCTCCAGAGTGCTGCTCCACAGCACCAGGCCGGCACTGCTGAGCAGCAAAAATCACCGTGAAAATTAAATTTTCCCCGTGACTTGCGCATGCACCAATTTCCTGGAGACCCCTGCAACCGCAGAAGATTCTGGCACCAAGCTAGAATCTACTGCGCAGCACTGAGTCTGCACACAGGTCCACTGTGATCAGGACTGTGACTACATAGACCCATCGCAGAGTGATTGTCAGGAAGTACCATTTGGGGGTGGTGGTCGATGAACACAGGCATGTCACTGCATATGAACTCATAGCGTGCGATGAGGTGAGCAATTCATGAGTAAAGTCAGAGCTTGTGCAAGTGTGCGTGAGGCTGCAATGGTACTTGAAGCTACCGATGGTTTTGCAGTCTTGAAAAACATTACGGATGAGTATAAGGTAAAGTGGGCGTCCTTATTATGTGCTGCGGCGGCATAGCGATCAGAATGAATTAGCATACTGTTGCAGTGGAACTGCATGAGTAATCGATATTGCATTCGCAGTTGTGATTGGTAGTGACAGGGCTTTAGCTAGGGTGGTGTGGTCGGTGCCTCCGCACAGAGCGCAACATTGCTGAGGGCGGAACACCGACCGCCCACCATCTATTATATAATACTATTCCACTATTCTCTCACTCTGTGTTGTTATTTAATCCAGCACTGGGTGGCCGCTGCTGCGTGTCCGCAGCGCCCAGCACAGAGGAGGGAGACAGCCGCAGCCTTCTTCTGACGTCCCGTCTCCCGGCAACTTATTGTGATAAGTGAGATGGAGACGTTATGACGTTTCCCTCCCAAGGCTTCCCGAGGTCAGTGAGGAGCTGAAGTGTGGTGGGGCTGGCTGTCAAGGAGTGGCGCGGTGCGGCGCTGCCTGTGTGTACCGGCGGTGTGGACACAGGACTGAATGACACAAAGGACTGAGGACCTGCCAGTGCCAGGTGAGATCTGAGTCTCTGACTGGTCCAGACAAAAGTAGTGGCCAGCCCAGGAGCCTGCCCCAGCCCCCATCCATTACAACTTCGGTGCTGCTGAATCTATTCAGAAAAAATAAATAAATGTATATACAGCATATCATTGTATATATATATATATATATATATATATTAGGGGTGTGCACCGGCCACTTTTCTTGTTTTGTGTTTTGGTTTTGGATCTGGATCTTTCTTCGTGTTTTGGATCTGGATTGGTTTTGCCAAAACCACCCTTCCGTGTTTTGGGTTCTGGGTTTTGTGTTTTGGATCTGTATTTTTTTGAAAAAAAGCATAAAAACAGCTTAAATCACAGAATGTGTGGGTTTTTCTGCTCCTATGCAATTATTAACCTCAATAACCTTCATTTCCACTCATTTCCAGTCTATTCTGAACACCTCACACCTCACAATATTGTTTTTATGGCCAAAAGATTGCACCGAGGTAGCTGAATGACTATGCTAAGCGACACGAGTGGGCGGCACAAACACGTGGCCCATCTAGGAGTGACACTGCAGTGGCAGACAGGATGGCAGTTTGAAAAACTAGGCCCCAAACAGTACATACCGCAAAGAAAAAAAAGAGGTGCAAGATGGAATTGTACTTGAGCCCTCCCACCCACCCTTATGTTGTATAAATAGGACATGCACACTTTAACAAACCAATCATTTCAGCGCCAGGGTCTGCCACATGACTGTGGCTGAAATGATTGGTTCATTTGGGCCCCCACAAAACAAGCTGGCAATTAATGTGTCCCAGCACAAACTGGCTCTACGGAGGCAAGATGTCGTCCTCATCCTCCTCATCCACCGATTCCTTGGATAAAACAGGAAAAAGGGATTTAGGTGTCCCTGGACTGCTTACAGTCTTAGCCAAAGTTTCTGAACTTGACAGTAACTTTTTATGAACGCGCTGCAGGTGCTGTATAAGGGAGGATGTTCCTAGGTGGTTAACGTCACTACCCCTACTTATTTCACCTTTACATATGGTACATATGGCAAGACAGTTGTTGTCCGGATTTGGATAGAAATATTGCCAGACCAAAGAGGTGGAATGTTTGGTCTTCTGCCCAGGCATGACCGTGATTGGCTTTTTCATCCCACGGACAACAACTGTCTCCCCCGGAGCCTGATTTAAACAAACCACATCACCATCAGAATCCTCCTCGTCAACTTCCTCCTCAGCGCCAGCTACACCAGTATCCTCATCCTGTTGTACTTCAACAGTGACATCTTCAATTTGCATATCAGCAACTGGACTGTGGGTGCTCCTTCCAGCACTTGCAGAGGGCGTGCAAATGGTGGAAAGAGCCACCTCTTCCCGTCCAGTGCTGGGAAGGTCAGGCATCGCAACCGCCACCACACTTGGACTCTCCTTGGGGATTTGTGATATCTTCTTAGAATGCACAGTTCTTCGCTGTGCTTTTGCCAGCTTAACTCGTTTGATTTTAGCGGGAGGAGGGCTTTCATCGTCATGTGAAGCTGAACCACTAGTCATGAACATAGGGAAAGACCTTAGCCGTTCCTTGCCACTCCGTGTCGTAAATGGCATATTGGCAAGTTTACGTTTCTCCTCAGATGATTTAAATGTTTTTCTCAAGGTCATTTTCCTGAACTTTGTCATTTGGGATTGTATGTGGCCTCTACTATGACATTGGGCATCGGCCTTGGCAGAAGACGTTGATGGCATGTTATCGTCTATGTCATGACTAGTGGCAGCAGCTTCAGCACTAGGAGGAAGTGGTTCTTGATCTTTCCCTATTTTATTTTTATCGGAGAAAGTTTGGTCCTCCATTTATGTTATAGATATATACGTGCGGCTAAGGCGCACACAAACACAGAAAATAATTTTTTATTTTTGTTGGAGACTAGTGCACTTTGTGGGTTACACCACCCTTTAAGAAATGAGCCAGCCGGCCCTTAACTTATGGGACACAGGCGCACGCTTGGCACTGCTCCTTTGTTGATGCACGTGCAGCTACAGCCCACACAATTCACAAACAGAGAAAATTTTTTTTTATTTTGTTTGGAGTGCCCATTGGGGGTTACAGCACCCTTTAGCGGTCAATCCAGCCGGCCCTTTATTTATGGGACACAGGCACACGCTTGGCACTACTTTGTTGATGCACGTGCGGCTACTGCGCATACAATTCACAAACACAGAAAATATTTTTTTATTTGGTTTGGAGTGTACTTTGGGGGTTACAGCACCCTTTAACGGTCAAGCCAGCCGGCCCTTTATTTATGACACAGGCGCACGCTTGGCACTACTTTGTTGATGCATGTGCGGCTACTGCGCACACAATTCACAAACACACAAAAAATATAATTTTTTTAGCACTTGGGGGGAGCACCCCTGATGGACAGAGCACCCCCTGGACAACACTACAGCACCCCTTTAGAACTGGGACACTGCACAGGACTTTGGAGTGGACACAGCCCCTATGGAGAACTGACTGCACAACACAGTCCAGCCAGCCCCTATGGACTTTGAAGTAGTGGACACAGCCCCTATTAACAACAGCAGCACAGCACAACACAGCCAGCCCCTATGGACTTTGAAGTAGTGGACAACAGCAGCACAGCGCAGCACAGCACAGCACAACACTACTCTGCACTACACTACACTACACTACACAGCCCAGCCAGCCCTAACTCCCACCCTCCCTCTTCACTGTCCACAGCCGAGTGAGAAAATGGCGCCAACGCGGGTACCTTATATAGGTTCCAAAACCCGCGAGACTCGGAAGGCGGGATGATGACGTTTTGCCTCGATTTCAGATCCGAGTCAGGCGGGAAAAGTCGAGCCTGACTGGGATCTGCCTCGGATCAGGGGGGCTCGGGGGGGTTCGGATTTCAGAAATTCGAACCCGCTCACCCCTAATATATATATACACACACATGTGTGTGTTCTTTATACCGGAGTGCCGCTGAGATTGTATTTATATATTGCTGCTATGACATAGCATGCTGCGGAGGGCACCTGGGACTGGTTTTTTTTTGTAGTGGGAGTGCCATTCTATTGCTTCGTATATATATATATATATATATACTGTATATAATGTATGTATATATATATATATATGTGTGTGTGTATTTTGCAAGTGAATTTTCAGGTGATTTTTGTTATTAAGGCAGTCGGGGGGGGGGGCGCCAATGAACTTTCTCGCACAGGGCACCAAAATGTCTAGCTACGGCTCTGGGTAGTGAATCAGGCCCATTTATGTGATAGTTTCTAAATTTGCAATGCCAATTTAGGAAAAAATATCACACCACAAGGGCATTTTAAATGTGGATTGTGGTAAATAGGCCCCAAAATATTAAAGATTGTTTTCAAAGTATGAAGAAAGAACCTTTTAAAAAAAAAAAAAAAAAAAGATACAAATAAGTAATAAAGAAAGCCCTTGATGCTGTCTATTTACAAGTCCTGGCAGGCTTGCTGTGGCCAGTAGTATTATTATTTATTAACTCCACACCCACCACCACCTGAGGTTGTCTTTAGGGGGTGTTGTCTTTTGTATTCCTTTTGGGAAGGGAGGGGAACTTCCATTTTTATTCCCCCTCTTCCAACTTCCATTTGGATTCCAGCCCTTGTACTAACCAGCCTAGGTCTGATTCACATTATGTCAGGGGGACCCCACCCTTTGTAAAATAAATACATAGTTCTCCAGAAAAACAATTTTTTTTAATATTAAAAATATTAAATATAAATACTCACACAAAAAAATAATGGAATAACTAACTAAATAAAGTAAAACGGTCAAAATGAGGGGCCTGTCTGCCAGGCCCAGGCACCGGTAGCCCCAAACACGAAGGCTATATTAGGGCTAAGGATGGATCTTAATGAAGTCCTTCAAGATGTAATACAGTAAGTGCACATATATATAGTACCATGTCAAATAGACTAGCGGCACATCTAACACAACTCCGTGACTCACATATTGTATGGTAAAAAAATAGAGATGAGGGGCTCATTATGTGAAAGTTTTTTCCTCAATCTGAGATCCAAACTTGGCGGATAGATTCAAGCAAACATCTGCCCATCTCTAGTAAACAATTCAAAAAAATTTGCTTACTCATGCATACAGTACTTACAGTAGTTAGGAGACTCTAACAGTCCAGTACCAAGTATCCCAAAAATACATAAATATCACCAATGGTAGTATAACTCATTTAATATAAGCAGCAGTAGTAAGTGGACAATCATTACTGCATCCACGAAACACTAATCACTATGGTTACCGCTTCATACTATCCACATAGTGCTGAATAGCTGTAACATATAGGAAATGAATGGAATCTGAACTATCCAAAGATGGCTGCTACCATATGGTAGACATAAACTTAAACAATAGAGGGTTATGCACAAAGGAAAGGAATGGGATGAATACACAGAGGCTGAATACACACAAACAAGCAAGCCTACTGCCCAGTATAACCCCAGCGCAGGGCTGTCTTAACAGCAGTGTGGGCCCTGAGCAAAGCAACGCACTGGGGACCCTACACACCCATTTTGCCCCCAGTAGTAAGCCCCTTATATAGTGCCCCCAGTAGTAATCCCCCAGTAGTGGTTCCCCCCATGCAGTGCCCCCAATAGTGGTACCACTTATGCAGCGCCCTTTAAACAGTGGCCCCAGTTGTAGTTTGTAGTCCCCCCATATGCAGTACCCTCCAGTATGGCCCTTTATATAGAGCCCCCAGTAGTGGTCCCCCTATGGTGTGCCCCTAGTAGTAATCCCCTCCCCTTCTAGTGCCTCTAGTAGTAGTTCCCCCCTTGTAGTGCCCCCAGTGGAGGTCCCCCCCTATGCAGTGCCCCCAGTAGTGGTCCTCCGATGCAGTGCCCCTAGTAGAAGTCCCCCCTTGTAGTGCCCCCCCTCCAGTAGACACACACGTAATAATAAAAAAAAAAATTACTTGAATCCCCGCTCCTGCTCCAGCCGCTGCCATCCGCTCCTCCCTCTGTCCTCCAGGGCTGGCCCGTTCTGCATTATGGGAGAGACGTCATGACGTCTCTCCCATTACCCACTGCAGGAGCTGGAAGATGGAGCTCATGCGTGAGCTCCAGCCTGGCTCCGGCAGTGGGCTCAGCAGTCAATGAGAGTCTGACAGACTCTCACTGGCTGCTGATTAAAACAAACACACAGCTGCCAGCGCCCGCAGGCTTTGTATTTGTCACCGTGTAGTGCACCTGTGTCTGCAGGGGCTGGATGGCCCCTTGAAGCTTTAGGCCCTTGGGCAGCTGCCCTAAAAGCCCAATGGAAGAGACGGACCTGCCCCAGCGGGATGACGCAGGCACGCGCATCGATGGGAGGACCCGGAAGTGCACCCAAAAATTACCACAAGTGGGTAAAAAGGACATTAAGATGATAAACAGGTAACTTACCCTTGAAAAAGTCCCAACTAGGGACGAAATGCGTAGGGTGGAGACACACATAAGGACTAATTGTATATTTTGATTTTATGAGAGTTTGCTATACTAGTTTTTGAGGTAATAAAACAATATTCAGTAAGTTTGCCTCTAGTATACTGTAGATCTTTCCCACACCCAGCCCCCACTGATGGGAGACGCAGGAGCTTGGAAGGCCACAGATATCCTAATGGTAAGTAGAAACCAACTTACCTAGTTGTGCATAGTAGTGTCCCTCAATCCTGATACTGAGCCTAATTTATCCCTGAGGTACCGGTGGGCTGGGATGAGGAGGGACCTACTACCCACTTGGGAACGTCATGAAGGAGAAATCTAGATTTTAAATTACGCAACACCCTGCCTACAGTTTTTGCCCACTTGTACAGAAAAAACAGCATGGGTCCTGTATCTTAAGACTTGACACGGAGCCATATCCATTTAACACACACATTTAGGGCCTGATTCAGACCCCCTCGCAAGTGCATAACGCTCACAAGCAGGTCGATTTTTGGCCCCTGCGCATGCGCCGCGTCCGGGGCTCGCTACAAGACGGGGTGGCTGTCGACATTGATTGACAGCTCGCTCCGTTTTGTAGGCGGGGAGGGGGGTTGGCTGTACAAACACAGGCATTCCCTTAGGAACGCCTGCCGTTTGTGGGCGGCCCTACTGACATCACTCATGTTGTCAGTAGTGGACTTCCTGCTCTATTAGAGTTGGAAGTCCACTCGGGCTTGCGGGAGCCGAGACCCTACCACAGGGTCTCGTCGCAAGCCCGATGGTCACGATAATCTCGACCATCGCCAGGCCGCTTGCACATCTTTGCGAGCGACCTGGAGGCGAACAAAAAATGCCCAGATTCAGAGCGAGTGCCTGTGAATCAGGCCCTTACTCCATAATACCAGTTATTACTACTAATAATTAGAGGTACCATAGAGTGCCCCCCATTTTGTATTTATATTCAAGTAAGGAAGTAAGGACACTCCCTGGGGATAGAAGCTAGTGTTACCTAAAAAATACCCCTCAATCCTGTGAGCGTTGACCATCTTTGATTTACTACTATATGCATACAGTACTGTTCAGTACATAAGAATACAATACTGTGTTATAGTAAAAGCAACAAAGATAGCTATAATTTCCTTCGGTGCATTCACAAACAGTAAAATATTGTACAAGCAAGAAAATGCTGCTTACTCCTGTCTTAAGGGAAGTGTTGGCGTAAAGAAATGGGATGTTTCTGTATTGACGTAATGACCATGTATTTTAGTGAAGTATAAATGAATTTGATTCTCTGCAGTGGCATAAAATAACAGGGATTATCTACACCAACATTTGAAGGAAGAGATGTTGGACCTGAGGTGGGAGTAAAACAAAAAAAGCAAGTAACTGTGCACCTGGACAAACCAGGTTGCAATAACAGGGGTGCAAATACATTGATTGTTTTGCATGCTGGGTAAATATACAGTACTGCCTGCTTTTACATGCAGCCTTCAAATACTGGGCAGTTTTATTTTTATACTGTCATTTAGATTTGAGTTTGGACATGCCCCTCTCAAATCTAAATCTCTGCACCAAGGTGCAAATTTACTTGCTGTTTTTTTGCTTTACTCCCAAGTCAGAATCGAGGCACCTTGTACAGTGTGTATGAAACTGTGATTCACAACTGACATCGCACTGAGGTCCTGATTCAGAGCCGGACGCTCTGACAGAGCGCTCGCTCTGAATCAGGGCCGTCCTGCTCCTTTTGTGACCACCCACAGCTATAACGAGCGGCCATGATGATGGTCTCGATGGTCAAGACCATCACGACCATCAGGCTTGCGACGAGACCCAGCAGTAGGGTCTCACTGCCGCAAGCCCAGGAGTGCTTTTGGCTCTATCAGAGCCAAAAGCAATCCCACTGACATCACTAGTGATGTCAGTGGGGATGGCCCCAGACGGTAGGCGTTCCTATGGGAATCAACATCGACAGGTCACCCCCTTTGGTGCGAGACCCTTAACGACGGCTTGGCCGTCGTTATTCGGGTCTCGCGTATGCGCACGACGGAGGTGCCTCCGTCGTGCGCATGCGCACTTGGGCACCATCGACCCGCTTGCAAGCGCTCAGCGCTCACGAGCGGGTCAGAATCAGGCCCTGATTGTTGGAAAATTGCCTCAAGTATCAAACTTATCAGTGTAAGCAGGTTACTATCAGGATGGACCACAGACCTTTAGATAGAGCCACAGAAATTATATGATCAAGACCTTGGGGTCTATTTACTAAGCAGTGTTAGGAGACAGAGTGAAAAGTGATAAGGAAGTGATAAGGTGCCAGCCAATCAGCTCCCAACTGTCATCTCACAGGCTGTGTTTGAAAAATGACAGTTGGGAGCTGATTGGCTGGCACCAATCAGCCAATCAGCCAACTTTTCACTCTGTCTCTTAACACTGCTTAGTAAATAGACCCCTTATGTGAAAAGATGATAATATCGTGCATTCTGTAAAATGTCACTGTAATTTTGGTTCCTGAGAACGCATAGCATACACCACTAAACCTTCCATGTCAATCCCTTTTTTCATGATTTAGCAAATAATGTTTCTTACTTATGATGTAATTATGATTACTGTACTGTAGACACACCTACATTGTCAAAAACAGAAGTACAGTATACTGTACAATAATGTAAACTATTTACCTACGTTGGTGGCTGGCTGTCTCCTGCTCTGGTCTGAACCTGGTGCTGCCATGGCTCAGCCATGCCCACCGCTCTTCACCAGAGGAGGAATAACTCCCACCACCTCCGGGCATCTTGTGGCTTTCACCTGAGGTGGGCCAATTCTCACAGTCACAGGGCTTCTAGTTTTCACCTGAAGAGCTCTGACAGCTTCCTCAGGGCTTCTACTGTTGTCAACAACCCCACTTCTCGTTGGTGTTGGCTCTTTGTTTTTCACCTAACTATCGGTGGGCTGCTCAAGCTCTTAAGCAATGGCCGACATTAGCTCAGGACTTCCGCTGTCTTCATCACCGCTTCTGGCCTCTTCCTTCATCGAGAGCTCTTGTCTACTATAACTCCTCCGTTGAACCGAGCCCCAGCACCTCCTTCCGGTGGATATAACCCAATGCAAGTTGAGAGGGGCTATGATGTGGCAAGCCGTGACTGGCTTACTGCGGCCGTTCGTGATCGGCCGCTGGCCTCCGAGCCAGGATTGGCTCACCTCCAGCGTCAAATTCAAAGTGCTGCGCCATGATTGGTGGGGCCTAAATTATCCATGTGGAGCAATGGCGGTGGGGAACTGCAACTGCTGTCTCCATGCCAGCTGTTGCGCTCTGTCGTATGCAGATGCATAGAGACTTGCTGAATGTTCTAGTTCATATGAAATAATTAACTCCTTGATACTTTGGACCTTATTCAGAGTCAGTCACGAGCGCCGATGCGCTTGTAACCGACTCAGTGGTTAGGCCTGCGCACGCGCAAGACCCGGAGCGACAGAGAAACTCTGTTGCTCTGGAGCTTGCTACCAAAGGGGCGGCTGTCGATGTTGATCGACAGCTGCCCCAGTTTGGTAGGCGGGCCGGGGGGGTGGTCTCCAAAATGGAGGCGTTCCTTTCCGAGCGCCTACCATTTTGTGGGCGGCCGCACTGACATCATCAGTGATGTCAGTGGTGAGCTTCCTGCTCCATCAGAGCAGAAAGCTCCCTGGTGCTTAGGAGTGCCCAGACCCAACCTTACGGTCTGGTCGTAAGCCCCGATGGTCGCGATGGTGATCACCAGCTCGACCATCAACCTGGTCAGTCGTTTAGCTATGGGTGGTAACCCACAGCTTAACGAGCGACAAGGAGGCGGCCGTTCAGGATGCAAGCGGCCGCCCTGATTCAGTGCGACCGCTTGCAACTAATGACCGCCTCTGAATGAGGTCCTTTGTTCTTTCAGTTTTCAATTTCTAGAAACTAATTATTTAATAACAGTTATATATATTGTGCCACATTCTGTGCAGCGCTTTACAGAGAATATTTTAGTCACTGACATCAGGGCCTGATTCAGAGCCACTCGTAAGCAGCCGCTCGTTCGCTATGAGCGATGTTCGTACAACTGCGCATGCATATGGGTCGTAATGCGCATGCGCAAACCAGTCATTGTGGTCGGAAATCGTGCGCTCGCAAAACAGCGAGGGGTTGCTAATTTGATTGACAGAATGTACCGTTTGTGGGTGGTAACAGGGGAAGGTGCTTGAAAACGGGGGAGTGGAGATCCGAATGCAGGCGTGCCTAACGGTAAAAAGGGCGTTTAATGGGAGTGCATAATTAGTAAAGGAGCATCATCGACCACGTCACTTGGTTGTCTTTTAGCCTGAGCAGCTCGCAGTGATAGCGGTAGAAAAATCCTACCACAAGCACTGCGAGCAGTTCAGATGCCTTTTGATGTACCCGATTAATCTAATAAATGCCGGAGATGACGTGTGATGAGAACGGCAAAGGGGCATCTTTACAAAATAGCGAGTGCATTTTTCGTTCACTCGCTCAGACATAGAGGCATCAACAAACCGCAAAGAGCGAGCGCTCAATTTAAATAGCCGGACCCTTTTTTGGAATGACCGTCCGCAAATAGCGTCCGGCTCTGAATCAGGCCCTCAGTCCCTTCCCCAGTGAAGCTTACAATCAATATTCCCTATCACATGGACACACATATACACTAGGGTTAATATTTTTGTCAGCAGCCACTTAATTTACCAGTCTGTTTATTAGTATGTAAACGAATTTGGGTAGTGAAATTTACATGAAAAAAATCTGTTTACATCACTTTGTAATTTGTTGTAAATATAAACAAAAATATTGTAAGTAATAATACTAAAAATGTTTGCTAGTTTTCCAAAAGAAAAATAACTACAGAACATTCTGTATCATCTGTTGTATTTGTATTTCATATGCCTGTGATCATTTTTATTAATTATTTTTTTTTAGTAAAGTACACAGAATTTAAAAAAATAAAAATGTTGACTTTGATCCTCTTATCCCAAACATTTCATCTTTCAGCAAGCAGGAATGTAATACTCAGTCTATATGTTTATATAATCTAATCTAACAGTGAATATAATGATGCATTCAAAATGTCAAAAAATGGCCAAATGTGCAATGGGTCAATGATCTGGAGAAGGATGACCCTATTTGGCACTAAAAATAATGATATAATATAGCTGTGTGTGTTCTCTATTTTCACCTTTCCGATAAGAGATGTAAGCATGCTGAGTTAAGGTTATTACATTATAAGACTGTAAGCATCAAATATAAACCAAAGGAAAAATCATTATCCAAGTTTCAAGATAAAAAGTAAAAAGTGCATTATTAAAACATCACTGTTTACATTGCTCTGGGTTTATTATATATGCAAGGAGAGAGTCTGAAAACTATTTTTAACGTTACTGCAGATTACACTGTAGAAACAATGTAATTTATCCTCCCAGTCCTCATTTACACTTAGATTGCTTCTTTCTGTACGCTTCATTACCTCCACTGTGCTTTCATGCTCCTGTACCACCGCAGAGCCAACAGTATTGTTAGGGATTCCTAGGTCTCCCTTTACTAGCTAAATAATATAATTACTTTCTTGTAGGCATTTATTTTATTATTATTGTGACAGTCAATAAGAGATCACTACTAGTTTTCTTTCAGATTAATACTTAAATATTAAAGTGAAATGTGAATTTCATGCCTATAAAATATATAAATACATTATGATTATACAAATAAACAAACAATTTTATTAGGTGAGTGTAGCATATATAAATCATACTTGAGGACTAGTGCAGCATTGGAAATAAAATACAAATCTAAACCATATATGGAACAAATTATTGAAAGACAGTGTATCACATAAAAAGCATATTTAATAAAGACATTAATAATAAGATTGTGATATAAACCCTATCAATACAAGTATTTTTTAAACAGTGATATAACACAATAACCTCAAATTAAAATAATTGAAGCATATATAAAAACGATTTGAAAATAGATAGCAAAGGGACTGTCGCTACATATTATGATAGAGAGAACTTGATGGGCTCCTTTGAGTATTTAGATATCACACACGTGGTGATATATCTGAATGTTGTTTAGAGAGTTGTAAAATTCAGATATAGATGTTCATAGTCGCAGTTATTATATAGCCAGGTTGGTAGACTTCCACAGTGTGACAAGTGTAAATAACTGATAACCTGTAGACAGGTAATAATGGGTACCTGAGATCGGCGTCCTAATAGCTGGATGAGGTGGATGGAGGTCAGTGTCCGGAATGCCGCCCCGAAAGTGAAGGCTGCCCGCTCTTCATGAGACTGAGTCCCGTATGGAGAATAAAGCTCTAGCTGGTAAATGCTTAGAGTCCGGGTACTGTCATGTGGGTCGATCTGCAGCTGCGGTGGGTACCGCTATGTAGTGAGCTCACTAAAAAATTTGTGCCTGGGTGATAAGATGTTGATGCATCTATTGTGCATGAGGTAGTGGAGATTTCTTTAGTTGAATCCGCCAGTAGGCTGGTGAAGTAAGGTTAAACCTAACGCGTTTCTCTGCCTTAGTGGGTCTGGCCGTTTCCTCATCAACATCTTATCACCCAGGCGCTATTTTTTTAGTGAGCTCTCTACATAGCAGGACCCACCGCAGCTCCAGATCAACTCTCCCACATGACATTACCCGGACTATAAGCATTTACCAGCTAGAGCTTTATTCTCCATACGGGACTCAGGCCCAGATTCACAGCCGGACGCTCTGAATCAGGGCTTTTTTTTTTTTTTGGAGCGGCCTCCTGGCCGCTCGCATAGCTGTGGGTCACCACCCACAGGTATTGTGAGCAGCCAGGATGATGGTCGCGATGATCAAGACCATCGCGACCATTGGGCTTGCGACGAGACTCTTGTGGTAGGGTCTCTTGGCCACAAGCCCCAGAGAGCTTCTGGCTCTAATAGAGCCGGAAGCTCTCTCACTGACATCACTGATGATGTCAGTGGGGCCGCCCACAAACGGCAGGCGTTTGCTTGGGAACGCCTCCATTTGTCAAGCCACCCCCCCACCACGCCTACAAAATGGGGCGAGCTGTCGATCAACGACAGCCATCCCTTTTGTAGTGAGCCACGGAGCGAGTGCTATTTGCGCTCGCTCCGGGGATCGCGCGTGCGCACTGGCACACCATCGACCCGCTTGTGAGCGGGTCTGAATCAGGCCCTCAGTCTCATGAAGAGCGGGCAGCCTTCACTTTCGGAGCGGCATTCCGGACACTGCCCTCCGTCCACCTCATCCGGCTATTAGGACCCTGATCTCAGGTACCCATTATTACCTGTCTACAGGTTATCAGTTATTTACATTTGTCACACTGTGGAAGTCTACCAACCTGGATATATAATAACTGTGACTATGAACATCTATATCTGAATTTTACAACTCTCTAAACAACATTCAGACATATCACCACGTGTGTGATATCAAAATACTCAAAGGAGCCCATCAAGTTCTCTCTATCATAATATGTAGCGACAGACCCTTTGCTATCTGTTTTCAAATAGTTTTTATATATGCTTCAATTATTTTAATTTGAGGTTATTGTGTTATACCGCTGTTTAAGAAATACTTGTATTGATAGGGTTTATATCACAATCTTATTATTAATGTCTTTATTGAATATGCTTTTTAGGTGATACACTGTCTTTTAATAATTTGTTCCATATATGGTTTAGATTTGTATTTTATTTCCAATGCTGCACTAGCCCTCAATTGATATACTGCGCTCCCACTGCTCTGTTTCTTGTGTTCACATTATTAAGAGGTTAGCCACCTCCCCTTTGGTTGAGCTGCATTATATGCACATATTCACTCCCCACCTCAAAGCTACAGCGCCTTTAATTCTGTACTTTCCAATCCATACATCATACTTGTCTACTTCTCCAAAAGACTACTGACCATGGGGGAGTTTTCCTGCCTCCCGTCCTCTTCTCTAGTAAAGTGGGCAAGATGGGGGTGTGATGACGTAATTTGCTGTGAATCATAACATCAGGCTCCATCGCCCTGTGATATAATGCAGCAATTCATGGAATTACATTGGGGTTGCCGTTATGTGGTTAATGATGCCAGGCCCCTCAACCCTCCTGGACCTCCTTGTACAAATAAAAGAAAAAAATACAATAGGTATGTATGATATAAATATAGGAGAAAAGTATATATTATTTATTTGACTTCATACAAACCTACTACCGACAATCTGGAGGCTGGAGAATAGATAGTTAGGGATTTGGGTAGAGTAGGCTGCAATTCTGCTCCCCGAATGTTAGGATGACAATATGGTTACAAAACTGGGGCCTAATGTGAATAGTGAGTCATACACGTCTTAAGACATGTGAAACCCAAAATACTGTGTAAATGTGCTGTAGCGATATGGCGTTCATCATCATCATCATTAGCTTACAGAAAAATTACATACAAAGCCAAAATTGTGCGATCACTAGAAATCACTGTAACAATATAAATATATTCTATATCAAGTATTCTTAAGTGGTTGGTGGAAGTCCACAATTGGTAATAGTCTAAGATCCAGATAACTGGTGGTTAGCCCAAGAACACCTGATTGGTCTCTGTATCTGGATCGACATGGTCTACTTTTCTTCTTTTTGTTCGTAGTCTCGTGATCATAAAAAAGAAGAGAAATAGAATCCAATGGTGTAGTATGTTCTCAAATAAATCATGGAAAGTCAAGTCATACTGATGAAGAATATAGTAAAGTGGGCGTACCCCTACTGACAGTAGAAGTAGCATATAGTTGTACTTCAAGGTTTATTTACTGTTTTTCTTCAAATCCTAATATGGTAAAAGAGAAACGATGTAGGGAACTGGGTAGTTGTCCGTATACTCGTGCAACATATAACACAAGAGAATAGACTCCAATGGTGTAACAAATTAGGATCACAAAAAATGTGTCGAATATAAAAGTTGGTGTAGAAATAACAAGAGTATTCTGAACCATAGGATAGATGGAATAATTTGTACTGTACTTACATGAGCACAGAATGAGCTGATCTTATAAAGGTATCTTCATGTCACCTGCTTCCAGAACATATATAGTGAAGCAGGAAACACCCAAAAGTGTGTAAATCAACAGAATAGCGTACCCACTGGCGTCACAAGGGGGTGCGGGCCGCACCCAGGTGTCACCAAAGTGCTGGTTGCCCCGCAGTGACAGGAGCTGAGTGCTGCATTACGTGCAGCACGCTCGGCTTCTAGCACAGTGAGGGAGCCGGGACTTCACACAGGCTGGTCCCCGGGGGCAGCCTGCACCTCCGGCACCCCCGGTGTGACAAAAAACAGGTGTTCAGGCCAAGAGACCACACCCCCTTATTTGTCACCCTGCTGCACCGTCACATGCAGTACAAGCTCCCGCCACTGCCCGCACTGAGTGCAAAGAAAGGTAGGAACGCCACTGAGCATACCCTAATTACACTGGAACCATTATGTTGAAATATATCAAGGTTTCTTTCATAGCAGCTCTTGTGGGGACTCCTGATAATTATCCTTCCTTACCCCAAATATATTTCAGAGAGATGGGTACAAAGAAACATAGATAATACAAAAATGAGAAAACTATTCACTTGGTTTTATTAGAACAACATAAATACAAGTTAAAAACTGCTCTTGTAGTAGAGGGAGATGAAGAAAGAGCTACTAACCTGACATGGGAAATGTAGGTATGGACCATCGCATACCATGGAATCAGCCTCCTCAGAAATCTAAAGGCAGGTATACTGTAGGTAAAGTTAGATCCACAGTCTGTCCACTGCCAACACGTTTCGACTTCTAGTCTTTGCCAAGGTCATCATTAGCTTGATTAACCAGCACTAGTGCTATAACAGAGGACGGTTATCGCCTGTGCAGCGACCATACTGTAAGTGTTGGGTTCAAACGCAAAAGCAGCAATCAGCAGGCTTTCCTGGTCACTTCATACCTACTCAGCTTCTAATTGTCATTTTATGAAAGGGCTAGATAAGTGATAGCTAGAAGCTGATTGGTTGCCAGAACCATAACAGAGCTTAAATGAGCCCAATGCTGACCTGCCCCCTTAGCACCCAATTTCATGATGTTGGGCGCATTACATCATTACGTCATGTGGGGGAGGGGGGGCAGGGCTGGCAGCATGGGTAAGTGCAGCACTGACTGGAGTGTCCTGAGGATGCTATGATCATCTGTGATCATCTATAACTTCAAATCGATCTATCTCGAAGTTGGGTTTCTGGAGCTAAAACACACATTTACTAAAAGACAATTTTTTTTTAATCTCTTTATTTGTAAACATAGTTGAAAAAGAATATAGAATTAAAAAATGAAGAATAAACAAATATAATGTACAATATATTATAAATAAAACATTAAAACCAGGAAACAATATGTGCAGCTTAGTTATTTTTAACAATTAATTTTTAAGTATAAAATCAAATCTATGAATCGTAACAGACATGAGTTATAAAATGAAAATGGGTAGTAGGGGGGGATTGGAAGGAGGGAAAGAGAATAAAAGAAAAAAGGGATTAGGGGAGGCAGCACATAATACACTACAAGTCCAGAGAAGACCAGCTACATTCCAGGCCGGGCAACCTTCTGTGGTATGTAGAGTACCAGGGATCCCAGGTTACATGAAATTTCAGCAAAGTGTCATGGATCAGGGCAGTTATACTCCATAGAAGCCAAGTACCAGGGGCTGGCAGGCAACTTTTAAAAATTGTGAAAAATCCACCTGCTGTAAGCATCAGCAATCAAAAAACCACCTGCGGCATACTTGGGGGACCCCCTGGAGTCTATTTCGCTAGTTTTTAAGTGTGTCCCCCAACTTTGGACTTTTTAACCCCCAAAGAAAAAGTACTTTTTTGGGACGTTTTGAAGTCTTTTTTATTTTATTTTAGACTCAGTTTACCTTTGGATGACTGTTCTAAGGCTGCAATTTATTTTTAATACTTTCAATCATACCCAAGAAGGAATATCACATTTGCTGTATTATAGGCCTTTTTAAAAAAAGTAAATAGTAAATAAAAAATAAATGGTAAGTCTTGCTCTTATGACCTTGTTGTATGTCTAAGTGTATCGGGTGTATGCATGCCTTATATAAAACTGGTGCATACGTTATGGATACAGAGCTGAATGCATTGTGTGATGCTTATGTTTGAGCATATAGGTGTAAATTCATTATGTTTACTGCAGATTTTTAAAGTGTAATCTGGAGTTTTCTCGAAAATATCAGTGACCCAGCTAAAATGTGGGATCAACTTTTGTGGTCAGATGAGACAAAAATTTAATTTCTTGGCACCAATTCAAAATGACATGTGAGGCGCAAACCTAACACTGTTTTTTCTAGGAAAATGCCATCCCAACTGTGAAGTATGGGTGTGCCAGCATCATATTGTGGGGATGCTTTTGCTAAGCGGGGATTGGGGCAGGGATCTTTTTAAAATTGAAGGACTGAATGAGGCAAAGTACAGGGAGATCCTGCAGGACAACTTGCTTCAGTCTGCTAGAAAACAAAAGTTTGGAAGAAAATTCACCTTTAAGCAGAACAATTATTCCAAGCACAAGGCCAAAGCAATACTGACATGTTTGATCAACAAAAAGGTGAACATACCTCAATAACCAAGTCAAAGTCCGGGGGCCAAATGTACCTCAATAACCAAGTCAAAACCAAGTCAAAGTCCAGGGGCCAAATGCCCATGATTTGTAGGCGCCAATGTGATTACGGTGAGTCACTAGATTTGTTCTATGCAGTAGCTGACCAGGGTCATAGTGCAGGATCCAGGAGACCAGCTAACCGGAGCCCTGGAGGACATCACCAGAGCACCGATTACCCTGGGTGCAGGTAAGTTTTTTTACAATTTGTTTCTGCAGTGTTCAGTGTGTAGTCTATTTAGACCACACAGCTGATCACTGGGGCCCGGTTCCCGACTCTGCTCTGCCTGTAAGAGCAGAGCAGTAGTAGGGGAATCAGGGGAAACCCTGGATAATGCCATCTCCAGGTGGCGTTATTATCACAGGGCTTCCCTCAGTATTTTTTCACATTTTGTTTTTAGTAACTCTGGCCAGATCACATTTCCCATTACAATTATGGGAAATGTGTTCTGTTTACTAAAAATAAGTGATAATTAGGGCTTGGATTAGAATTTTACAAATTCTACTAAAATTGCCCTTTATTACATTTATGTGAAACTAAAATAATGTGAAAAGGGTGTGAAAACACCCTTTTTCTCTTTATTGTAGTAAAAATAAAGTAAGTAGTAGTGCAGTGTGTTATTCTTTATTAACTCATAAAAAATCTTGTGACACTGTAAGTGTTAGCGCATTGTTTTACTCATAAATTATCTTGTGACACTGTACAGGTAGGTCATTGATGCCGCAGTGTAATATTTAAAATTGGTACAAATTGATGTGTGTGCTTTACCCCACTTTATTCGTGTTTGTTGATATGGAGAATGATCACTTGGGAGGAGAGCAGGAACCACATACTAGGCTGGAGCTGCTGCCAGTGCCACCAGTCATGATGATTGTCGAAGCCGGATAATTGGCTGAGACAGGATCGGTTTAAAATCAGATCTGCGCGATGCCATTTTGCGAATGGCAATGAGATGCCATTTTGCGATTCGCCGCCCAGCGCCATTTTAGTGAAACTCGCCACTATAAGTACATACGGCGATGCTATTATTTAGCATTGTGCGATTCCCACACAATAGAAAGAAGTTAAAAGTCCTCACCATGTAAATACAGACAGTCACTAAAACATATAAAATAATTATTCCTGCAAAACACGCACCATAGTGTACTCCACAAAACATATAGTCGCACAACGCTAACTAGCATCTTTTCCCAATTCCCCAATACTTACACACTGCACACTTACATGAAAGGTTCCCTAGTATTAAAGTGTAATATTCAAGGTTTATTCAGTAATTATTAATGTTGTGTAATAAAGGTTATTTGTTATCTAAGGTTTAGTACATGGTAAGCAGACCGTGTCTGGTGTTGTACTGATCCACTGTGTCTCCACAGATTTCTGTTACCATCGGTGAGAAGATCGGAACCTGCATCTGCAAACTATGGACTATAGAGAGATAGAAGGTATAGGCAGAATTTAGAAGGTATAGGCAGGATTGCATAGAGGTTTAAATTAGGTATCAATACAATACTAGTCCATCTATGTCATCTACTATAGTCGATGCCCAAGGGCATACAGGGCTTAAGTCAGGGCATCTAAAATCAAAGAACCAGTCATTTACACTGGTAAAGAATAAAACATCAAAGGGAAAGTTAGCTTCAAGAAAGAAATAAAATTGGCACTATCACTGCATGAAGTGGCAAGGAAAGGCTAAGGCCTTGGCCTTTATTTATGACTGGTGGTTCTGCCTCTTATGATGATGTAAGCCTTTCTCCCTGTAGACATTTAAAAAAAATGAAAATCGTTAAGGCACAGGAACCAACTGTGCACTCAGAGATGTAACAAATCCCTGAGGAGACTCTAAGTGTGTCGGCGGGTGCCATGTGTGAGCCTGGCCTTTCCAAAACTGTACTCGAAGAGGAGCCTCCTTCCACAACTTGTGCATCCTCTGCAAATGTGGGGATGAGCAGCACAAGTCAACATGCTGACATAGAAATTGAGGATGCTTCTGTGGAAGTGCACCAGGATGAGGAGGATATTTGTGTAGCTGATGATAATAAGGATTTTGATGATGAGGATGCTGATGATGAGGATGTTGTTGATGAGGATGTTCTTTGTGTAAATCAGGCCCCAGTGGAAACAGTTGTTGCCCATGATAAGGAAAAGCCCATTGACATTCCTGGGCATAAAACAAAAAATTTCTACCCAAATCTGGACAACAATTGTCAAGCCATATGTACCCGTTGTCATGCCAGAGTAAGCAGAGGTAGGGACCCTAACCATCTAGGAACCTCCTCCCTGTTACGTCATCTACAGCGCATCCATCAAAAGAATTTGCGACTGTGGCAAAAATAGTAAAAACAAGCAGTCCAGTGTCAGCTAGCTCCCTTACCTCTGCTAGATCCAAGCACCTGGCATCTTGACCACCAACACCTTCATCAACAATATCCTCAATCATGATCGGAAGTAGTCCTGCATCCAATTTGATAGGGCTAACTCAGTCTTCCCCTATCCTGGATTCCTCAGAAGAATTTTTGTGCTATGCCTGTTGCTGCTGGGAGTGGATATTCATCCCAGAAGGGGACCAGGAAGACTACTAGTAGTAGTTCTAAAAAACAATTGACTGTTAAACAATCCTTTGCAAGTATGACAGCAGTCATCCAGTTGCACAGTGGATCACTGATGCCATAACATCTATGCTTGTATGAGATGTCTGTCCGTTATCCACCATTAGTGCAGTGGGTTTTAGACAGTAATTGAAGTACTCTGCCCCCGCTACCAAATCCCATCTAGGTTCCACTTCACTAGAAAAGCAATTAGTGTCCTCCAAAATGCTGTTGTACCCACTGTCCACTTAACCACAGATATGTTGACAAGTGGAACAGGGCAAACACAAGATTACATGACTGTAACAGCCCACTGGGTGGATGTATTTCCTTCAGCTGCACCAACAGCTACAGTACAGCAACAACAGCATCTAAGAAAAAGCAGCTTTTTCAGAGGCAGGCTACTCTGTGTATCACTGGTTTCACTAAGAGGCATACTACTGACAACCTCTTAGAAAACTCAGGGAAGTCATTGCAAAACGGCTTACCCCGCTTGGACTCTCCTAGGGATTTGTGATTTCTGACAACGCCACAAATATTGTGAGAGCATTACAGATGGGTGAATTCCAACACATCCCATTGTTTTGCTCACACTATTAACTTGGTGGTGCAAAATTTTTTTTCAAATGACAGGGCCGTGCTCTAGATGCTCTCCGTGGCCCACAAATTTAAAGGGACAGGCGCGTCAAATGTGAAAGAATGGTTGAGGACTATTTTAATAAAAGCGTCCAAATAGGCATGTCAGACAGTCTGTTTGACTACTGGCAGGAAAAAAAGGCAATTTGGTGGTCCTTGCACAAACTGGCTTTGCTTTACTTGAGCTGCCCACCCTCCAGTGTGTACTCAAAAAGAGTTTAGTTTTCAGCACAGCAGGGAACCTTGTCAGTGATTGGCATAGGAGGCTATTTCTTCAAAATGTGGAAAAGATGATGTTCATCAAAATGGGTACTTGTGTACTTTACTGACTTATTGCAGAGAGAATCCAATGAATGTTTTAAATGGTACTTGTGTACTTTACGTACACAAGTACCGTAAGTTGTCCCCACCTAAAGAAGAACAAATTAATAATGATGTACACACTGATTAGGGTGAGGAATCGGATGATGATGGCGACAACATCTTGCCTCTGTAAAGCCAGCTTGTGCACGGAGAGAGATCATTGCCAGCAATGTCAGCTGGTCTTTGGTAGCTTTTTTTGTGGAGGCCCAAACAAACCAATCGCTTCAGCCACAATTGGCAGTCCCTGTCGCTGAAGTGATTTTTTTTTGTCGCTGTGCATGTCCTATATACAACATAAGGGTGGGTGGAGGGGCCGAAGGACAATTCCATCTTGCACCTCTTTCTTTGCATTATGTGCTGTTTGGGCATTGCTGCCTGACATTTTTAATTTTATAATTTATGAAACTGCCATCCTGTCTGCCACTGCTGTGTTGCAAAAGTTTAATAAATGTCCTATATTTTTTTAAACTTCCGTGCTTTTGTGCCGCTGCTCTGACACTTACTTTTTCTTTATAGTTTCATACTGTATTTATTTAAACTAAAATTACAAATAGGTTTACTTGCAAAATACTTTTATGCCATTTTTCAACGTTGATTTGTAGATTTCAACCTGGTGCGCTTGGGTTTCCTTGATCATAACAGCCATGTTTGGTCAGATGCAACTCAAACACCAAATGGAAAGGTTATTTTGTGATGGTATCTGGAGATGTTCTCTTTCCTCCCCTCCCAGCCTTCCCATCCATAATACCAGAAGCACAATGATAACAAATGTTTAGTACCAGACTTTTAAAATCCCTCTGCCCACTTTGTGTTCAGAGCTTCCATTTTGTGTGCTGCCACAGACAGCATCTCCTGCATGCCCCTTTCATTTAAAAAAAAAAAATACTGGACCACCACAAGAGCTCAAATCGGGCAAGGACTGATGTGAATGAGTCAAATATTCTTTGAAAATGACTCCCCACCTCCCTCACTCATAAATTTTCTTTGGAATCAAAAACTTAAATTAAACTTACTATGAATCAACTCTCTTTCCCTGCCTTCAACTACATACATACTCCATCTCCCTCAGGCCTCTTGATTATTTTCTTATGTGCCATGTTTGAAGTTGAACTGCCATGTGTTTGTGCTGCCCACTGCTGCTACTTAGCTTAGTCAGCCAGCTATCTTCGTGCAAATTATGGGCCTACACTGGATGAAAACAATATTCTGAGCTGTGAGGTGGTCAATATGTACTGGAAACGAGTTGACATTAATGTCATTGAGGTTAATAATGCTGTAGGAACAAAAACAGACCCAAATTATGTGATTTTAGCTGTTTTTATGATATTTTTGAAAAAAATACAGATCCAAAACAAAAACACACAAGGGTGGTTTTGCCAAAACCAAATTCAGATCTAAAACACGGGGCTTGGCACACATCCCTATTTTTCTTATAACTTATTACAGATGCACAGTGCTTGTTATTTATGAGAGATAGAAGACAGTCAAACTGTCTTGTACATGTGTCATTTTGAAATATTTTAATACATTGATCAAAGTGAGCTATAAAATGTGCAGAGGTGCAAGTGAAAGTGGAAGGTGTAAAACGCACCTAATTAAAACTATTGTACAATAATCAATTAGGCACTTTAGTGATCTTTGGAATATCAAATTCAATCACATGGAAAAAAATTATATTCGTCCTCCTGAAAAGTAGATAATGGCCTTGTTCATGTGTCCCATCCTGTCCTTTATTCCAATTAAATAATGTCAAACCACACAATTCAGTCTTGTATTTGCACCTTAGTAGAAATAAAGTAGGTGCACAATGCGCACTCTGTAAAAATTCCTTGATACCTGCTAAATCGGAAACAATGTAAAATGATGACAGAAATGGAATGCTGTGGTATATGTTTTCTCAAGGTACAGTTATTTCAAAGTTGCTGCTCAAATCTTTGCACAGATATTTTTATTTAGAGAAGTCATTATTTACCCCTCTTGAAGAGGATGCTGATGAATGCAAACTTAAACCATGGCCTTTGTGGGGTAATTACAAAGTTAATGAGCGTTATTGTGGGGCAGATGTATCAAGCAACAAATAGACTGGAGGTGTAGACCAACGGAGAATTTTCCCATAGCAAACCAATCAGCTTTGAGATATCATTTATGAAGAACATTTTATAAAATGATAAGTAGAAGATGATTGGTTGCTATGGGCAACATCTCCACTGATCCACATCTCCACTCTTTTCATTGCTTGATACATCTACCCCTGTCCCAGAAAATTCTTATATGCCTTCTATAACAGTAATGATGTAGCAATAATATCCAGCAAAAGGCCCCTGGAAGGAATCATTTGTGACAAATCAGTGCAGTGCAAAAGCTATTACTCGCCTTTTATCTAACATCATGCATCTGACTGCACCTTACATGTCCAGATTGCTCTGGATAATGTGTTTACAAGGTTTGGTATGTTTAATGATCAGTCCAGAAATGTGCACTAGTCAATAACAAGTCTTATATCACATTTTCTGTCTTAGATCTTTTACAGGGCATGTTTGATCTACACTGGAAACAATTTATGTTTATTACACCCACATTTTATATTCTGTTTTTTTTCTGGACTGAAGGAACTTTATTTTAGTGCATTTGATTAAATCCTCTTCTAATGTTCTTTTATTTGGCTCTTCACTTAGATACATGCACAAATCTAACTTGGGCTATGTAACAGGAAAAGAATGAAGGTGCGCTTAGCACTCTCTCTAAACCTGCAGAATAAAGCTGCTTAACAAAAGTCAGATCTGCACCTACTGCAAAAATAGAAACCAAGAGCAAAAAATATTGGAGCTCTTTATTCTGCAGGCTGGAGTTGGTAAATTGTAGCCAATACCCACATCAAAAAAACAATAGTAACAACATTAACTTATTAAATTACATTATTTAAATTAAAATAAACAGCACATAGCTATTACTGGTTGTCATTACAAATGGTACCATGGTGATGGTCTCACAAATGGGCAGGTAACCACAACATTGACATTTTAAATTACCAAAGAAAATATCCCTCTAAGGATAAATTGTCAATGAAGGCAGTTCTTGATGTAACTGGTAAAAAGTTGTGTGTATCCCAGTAATATATCACAGTAATGTTGTATGGAGGAACGATCTTCAGCTCCCTTTAGTATACTGTGATAATCATGGAAATAAGAATAAAAATACCTGTGATGCCGACAGAATGAGTCTCAGGGGTAAATTTACTAAAGTGAGAGTTTTTAGAAGTGAGTTTTAAAAGTGATGTTGCCCATAGCAACCAATTATATTCTACTTAACATTTAACTAGCACCTTCTAGAAGATAATAGCTAGAATCTGATTGGTTACTATGGGCAACATCACTTTTAAAACTCACTACTAAAAACTCTCACTTTAGTAAATTTACCCCTTACAGCGACTGTGCAGTAGGGATGTGCAGGCTCGGATAAGTTCGAGTTTGCACGCCGAGTTTGGATTTTTCCCTCCAAAAAACGGGATTCAGAAAGAGGTAAAACGTCATCTTGCATGGACAAACATCATCATTCCGGCACTTTTGTCCAGGAATGATGATGTTTGTCCATGCAAGATGACGTTTTGCCTCCTTCTGAGCCCCGTTTTTTGGAGGGAAAAATACGAACTCGGCGTGCAAATTCGAACCTATCCGAGCCTGCACATCCCTATTGTGCAGGGTGTTATGATGGTGCAATCAGCTTGGTGACAGTGGTCGTTGGTTGTATGACCTCCTGCACAAGCTCCGGATGTCCTTGGAATGTCTAGAGGGAGTGTACATGCACCGCAGCTCTCAGCTGCATCTTACTGTGCACTGGCCTAACCACAATTGCTCTGGCAAATCCCCCTTCAGCAGCAGGCGTACACTATTTTATAGGTCCCTACTTGCATTCTCCCCCCTGTGGACTCTTCATACCACAGTACAATTTCTGTGGTGTGTGTTTCTTGCACCTCTATAAATACAGGGCACAAGCTTGTTTGTCTCCTGCTAACTAACTTGATAGTGCCCACTATAACTAGTTTATCATACAGCAAACCATAGAATATCTGTCACTTGTAAGATTGTGGTGTTCTTACTTTATCAATTATAAAACAATTGTCTTAACAATTGTGAAGACAATTGTTTTTAGAAATGATAAAGTAAGAAAAGCACACTGATAAGGCATAGATATTTTCAGACAAGTCATAATATTTCAGGGAAACCTGTATTTTCCAAATAGTTATAAAAGAACATAACAGTAATGCGGTAAAGAGCCTGTACCACCAAACACTAAAATAACTCGACAAGCCACAGTGAAAACTTGTTTTCGTTTTTTTTTTGTGTTATTGTTATCATAGAACACTAAAATTGGCAGTATCACTTAACCACACGGATGTGCAGAAAACCTTTTCATATACTTAAAGATTGATTCTGTTAGGTCAAAGAGACATATTTCTATATAACATCTGAATCATCCAAATACACTACAGTATCAATGTGGATGCTAATTACTGCTGGGCATACACTATACATTTATCTGTCAGACATCTGTCCAATCAGGCTGGTTGGGATGAAAACCTGGTAATGGTAACCTGGTAATGTATGGAAGCAAATGACATTCAACCACTTGGTCCAAACACTGGAAAACGGACAAAAATGATTGTTAAAATTGGTTACATTTGTTTGATTTAATTAGTTAGATTGAGCGACCATTTCAGTCTTTTTTCCAGTGTTTGTGAGCAAGTGCTCCCATACATTACCAGGTTTTCATTCCAACCAGCCAGACTGGCCAGATATCTGACAGATAATTGTATAGTGTAAGCCCAGCATAACTCGTATGGAATTAGGAGCAGATCCAGCAAAAGAGTTTAAATCTGCACCTGGACAAACCATGTTTTGATGCAAGAGGTGCTAAAGTTTTTGTTCCTTGCATGCTGGGAAAATGCTTACTGCTTTTACATTCACATAGGCAAACACAGGGGGGGGTTCCAGTCGCCTGGAAACCCCCCTTCCCAGCCCACATTATGACCACAATAGAAATAGTAATATCATAGAATATTACTAATGCTGCATGTTCTTATAGGTATCACAAATTAAATAATTAGCACCACCTGAGGATCTTTTAACATGTGTCAGCCAGTAATAAATACACCTGTGCATCAACTAGGAAATCTGGAAAACATGCACTGTTAGGGGTGCACTGCTATAGACCATCAATAGGGTTAATTAATATTAATACCATATAATAATACACTATCCAGTGCATAACAAGACCAAATAATACATTTATGTCTAGGGTAGTGTTAGGTTCATGTGCTGCTACCCCAGACTACAGGACTTGCTCCCATACTCTGGAATGGTGTCCACATCTGAAAAAAAAAATTCAGCTCAGGCAGGATGGCCCTACTGCTGCATCTAATGGCTTATACCCCTTTTCCACCAAAATTCCGGGTCTGGCCCGGGGTTGGAACAGAGGGCCTGATTCAGAGCCAGACGCTCTGACAGAGCGCTCACTCTGAATCAGGGCCGGCCTTCTGTTTTTTTAGAGTGGCCTCCTGGCCGCTCGCATAGCTGTGGGTGACCACCCACAGCTATAGCGAGCGGCCAGGAAGATGGTCGCGATGGTCAAGACCATCGCAACCATTGGGCTTGCGACGAGATCCTTGTGGTAGGGTCTCATTGCCGCAAGCCCAAGAGTGCTTTCGGCTCTAACAGAGCCGAAAGCACTCCCACTGACATCACTTGTGATGTCAGTGGGGTCGGCCCCAGACGGTAGGCGTTCCCATGGGAACGCCTCCGTCTGGTCAGCCACGCCCCCGGACCACCCACCAAAGGGGGCGTACTGTCACTCAACATCGACAGCACATCACCTTTGGTACGAGACCCGGAGCGACGGAGTGCCCGTCGCTATACGGGTCTCGTGCATGCGCACGACGGAGCCGGCTCCATCGTGCGTATGCGCACTGGGCCACCATCGACCCGCTTGTGAGCGGGTCTGAATCAGGCCCAGAGTTCCTATCCGGATCAGACCCGGAATTTAGCCGGCGCCGGCTCGGGATATTCCCGAGTCAGAACCACTCACACCGGAGTCAGGTCTGCATAGACCCGACTTTTCCGGAGTCAAAGTTAAGATGACGTCATCTCCAAGCGCCACTGAAGCCGGACCAATCAGCCGGTTTGCAGCGCACTCCAGGTCACAGTGACCCGGAGTGCGCTGTTCTCACAGCAGGGTTTCACGGGCTACGCCCGTGTTAAACCGTGCTATTTACCTGGGTTGGATTGCCGGGTCACTCGACCCGGCGAACCAACCCTCTCCTCTTTTACACCGGGGAGCTGCCTGGGTTAACCCTGCAATAACAATCACTGATCCTGTAAATGCTAGAATTATGACACTCAAAAGTTCAAAGCACTTTGTATGATGCATATTAAAGCTGGATAAGTGCTGATTATGCCCTCTTCATGGACTGGCCACACTCGTAAAATCATGCATTTGGAAATCACCCTCTAGAAATCCTGCGCTCGCCACTGATGTAGCACACAAAGATAGTGTATTTCAAGCGTTACACTGTGATTTAGAACTGAGCTAGAAATGCACTGTTCACAGTTTAGCCAGGTGCAAAATAGAGTATATCTGGATTTGCTTTTAAATCCAGTTTTTATGGGATAGGCACAAATTTACAGTATTCCCTGAATGAATCTAAGGGAAGTGGGTGAAGGGGATATCGGAGATATCTGCTACAATGCCCTAATTTTCATCGCAATAGCAGCCCCCAAAGGTTTTTCTGTGGGGGCAGGTATTTATGATACATAGAAAGCCACACTGGTCAACTCTCCCTCAGTCAGTGAGACTCCCTAGAAATAGTAGCAGTTTCCCTAAAGAGTCTAGCAATCCAGGCTTGGACTGGCCCAGCGGGGATCCGGGTAATTCCCCGGTGGGCCCGACTGCTCCGAGGCCACGCCCCTTTTAGCGAGAAAGCGGGGCTTAGCGGGCCGCGATCCCGGCAGCGGGGAAGGAGGGGGAGGCCGGGTGATGCTGCACAGCATGTGTCCTGGACACTGTGTCAGAAGCGCAGCGGAGGTAAAATAATAGGCTGTATACATTGCTGCTTGTGTGTTTTAGTCCAATCAGCAGCAGAGATTAAAAACAGGCATGCCTGTCAACCATTTAGCACAGTAGGGGGAGTGGCCTCAGCACAGGATGTTGTGGGACAGTTCTCTTCTGAGATCTGGCAGACCTGGCAGGCGGAGACAGACATAGTTCATGTTGAGAAAGAAAGTATTTGTATGCAGAGTCCTAGCAACAGTGAAATTGCCCAATAACCTATTGGCAATAGGTGAATCACACACAGTGGCCACATTAGAGGTTACCGCGTTAGACACATACTGAGGGCACTACAGGGGAGATTCCTGCTGCTCTCACAGACAGCCCGTCCTGTCAGCATCAGTCCTAGTAGCCAGCAACATTGTCCTATAACCCTCAGTGACCTGACTCCCTCTCACTGTGAGCACTACACTCACAGTGTCTTGTCTGTCTTGTCTCATGGCTGCTCCTCCTCCTCACAGCTGCGGGACCTGTTACCTCCTGCCTGCTCAGTGACTGCAGATGAAAGATCCTTCTGCAAGAGGTGAGTGGGGGAAGGGGTGGGGGTTGAATTGAGGCATTAGGTACACTGTATATAGTGAGGCCTATGTATTGATGTAGGTGGTTATGTGCACTGTGTTGTGACCTGTATGCTGTTATACATGTAAAATGCATTTTATACAATAGTATGATAGATGTTTTGCTTTGTTATATATGTGTATGTGTGCTGGGTGATAAATATGCATTGCTATAGGTGTTTGTGTTCTGTATTGTCTAGTGTGATCTGTATATTGTTATATATGTTTATATGTATTGTACACTAGGACCTTTGCATTGTTATGTGATTGTGTAGTGTGACCTATACCTTGTTATACAGTATACTGTATGTGTATGTGTGCTGTACACTCTAGTGCAGGCTTGCTGACAATCTGGCTGCCTTTTCCGGGAGAGAGAGGCAGCTCGGCATAGTAAGCGGGTGAGTGACGCAGTTTTGTGGGTGGGACCGCGGGATCACATCATCGTGGCCCCCCCCTGCTTCACAATGCTGAGATTACCGGCAATGTGTAGGCGGGAGCGGGGCCACGATGACGCGATTCTACACGAATCTCATCATCAGTTCCCACCGGACCGGTCACCTATGCAAGGTGAGAACGGTCGCCGGCAGGGGTTGCGGCCGGGAGACTTGCGCACTCTTCCGGGGGGCCGTGAGTGACACACGATTTTCGGGAGGCTCCCGACAATTTCTGGAGAGTAGTCAAGTATGCTCTAGTGATGCCTATGCATTGCTATAGGTGTTTATGTTGTGTACTGTCTCTAGTGTGACCTGTTTATTTGTATTGTACACTAGGACCTTTGCATTGTTATATATGTGATTGTGTAGTGTGACCTGCCTATTGCTATAGATGTGTGTTGCTGTACACTGTGTAGTGTGTCCTGTACAATTTATATATATATATATATATATATATAAAATATATACCTTTGTATTGTCTGTTGTGCACAGTCTATTGTGGCCTGTGCATTGTCAGGCAGTATGTGCTATTTAGAGTGTAGTAGGGATGGACATCAAAATGCGGTGGTTGCAGACCATCAGTTATACCTGCTGTGCTCTGGCAGAGGGGAGGAGACTGGAGATGCTTGCAATGGACTGTACTATTATAGAACTGCTCTCCAATTGGCTGACTTGGTGATGCCACTCTGCCATTACACAGACGCAAGGCATGCTGGGAATTGTACTGTTTCCGTATTCTGCCCACGGTTCTAGGAAGTAGTGTTGTCTGGGCGTAAAGCTCGCAAAGCTATGTGCATACACAGACAGCGACACAGTGCTTCAGTCACACATGCTACTGCTGTCTGCCCAGAAATAACTGTGCTGTGGGAGTCTGACTGGGACCTGCGGGCAGCAACAGGCTCACAGTCACTGCTTTGGGCTGTGTGTGTGCGCGTGGTGGTGGGGATTGTATTCATATTATCTGTGTTATATTATGGGTCACTGTTGGCATTTAACTGCATGCTCCCTGTATTATATGGCAATAACTGCTCTCTGGATAATATGATGGTCACTGCGTTGTCTCTGTATTATATACCGGCCACTGCAATGCACTCTGTATAATACTGGCACTGTAACACTTTCTGCCACAACCCTCAGTTTGCTAGCCACACCTTAAGCTTTATGCCGTCGCACCCCAGTGGGCCCTACCATTGCATTCTCCCTGTGGGCCCTTCATGACCCAGTCCGACACTGTAGCAATCTCCCTGATTGCACCTTATCCCCATTATGTAGCTGTTATATTTAAAAAAAAAACCAGATATATACTGTACATTCAAATGGGATCATTAGTATCACTTCCGTGCATTGGTTATTATAAGGTACATTTTCTGATAAGTCTCAGTGTGTTTTCATCAACAAATAAATCTTACTGACTGCTTTTGGGCTCATTTCTATTTGGATGTAAATCAGTTTTATGATACGCCTCTAAGATGTAGCTGTACACGTCCACTTTACCGTCATGCTCAATATGTGTTGCTTTCACAATCTTCCTGAAATGCTTTTTCAAAAGTAGGCAAGTATGTAGCAAACCTGGCCACCGGTAGCTAATGCCTATGGAATGCTTACTGCAAATGTTACCGGGAGAGGGATCCATAGGATCGGTAATTGGCCACTCGCGCTTGCACGGTCTGCTGACAGCACATGCGCAGTAACGCAGCCAGCACCTGTACAAGAAAATAAAGTGAAAGTATCAGCGATCACTTCACTATTACACATGGCAGGGATGGGCTCCTTTTAATGTGTGATACATTTGGGTTATCTTTAATTTGTTATTACCGTGATAGGCAGCTATAACTTATAATTATTAGATCTAAAACATGATAATTGATAAATATGCCTCTTAAAAATAAAAAATCCTCTGTTAAACCCCTTTTACAACAGAGCTAAAAACATGGGTTATTGCAGGGTTGCTCCTTGGTGTAAAAGGGGCCAGGGTTGGAACAACCCGTGAAACCCTGCAGTGTAAACGGGAACCCCGGGTCATTTGACCCCGGTCCCGTTTACAGCATGGGGACTCCCGGGATTCTTGGCGCTTGGAGATTATGTCATCTCCAAGTGCCGGGAGAAGGGCTCTACTGTACCCGCAGTAGAAAAGGTCTGTCCTGGGCCTGACCCGTTTTGGAACTGTGGACCTCATTCAGAGTCGGTCGTTGCGGCCGCACGGTCGTACGCCACAGATGTTCGCTATACTGTGCATGCGTAAAGTTCGCAATGCACGTGCGCAAACTAGCCGCTATGATCAGAAATTTCTCTCTCCTTGAACACAGCCAGGTCGGTAGTTTGAGTGACAGATAGAGGCGTTTGTGGGTGGTGACAGGGGAAGGTGCTTGAAAACGGGGGAGTGGAGATCCGAACGCAGGCGTGCCTCATTATGCGAACGGCGTTTTATGGGAGTGCATACGGATTATGGGAGTGCATAATTAACAAAGTAGCGTCATGGCACATGTGACCTGGGAGATTTTTACACTGACATGATCGTTGAGCTTAAGAGAGGGTATGGTCAACCTTAAGCTCTACGACCAGTTACGATGGTCTCGATTAATCCTTATATGCCCGGAGATGACGTGCAATGCGTACGAGAAGGGGGCGTATTTTTTTGTCTTCCGACCGCTTCCTCCCCTTGGTCGGCCAACTACCGATCCGAACCTAGGGACGCAACTTGCGAGGGAATCATTTGCATATCCGGCCCCATTTTCCGTACGACCGTGCGGCCACTTCGACTGACTCTGAATGAGGTCCTGTGTTCCAAATCTCGGGTCAGACCCAGGATTTAGGTATAAAAGCAGAATAAGAAAAAAATGTGAATGTGAAGAAAATATGAATCATAATGTCATGTAGGAAGTGTTCATTTGCAAAATACCCTTTTTTATTTTAAATGAAAATTTTATTTTTCTTTTGTATTTGACATGTAAACAGATGCATGTATATAATAATTATTGTTGTAGGATCTGACCTAGTGTCTTTGATGGTGCTAAACAATCTTGCTTGTAAGCACACCATTTACTATAAATGTTATTTTGGATTTCACCCTCTACCCTAATCCCTTCATTTCCTCCCTATCAATATCATTGAAGTGTGCAAATCATCTGCCAATATAATAGTTTAGGATGTGGTCTAGTGGCTATGGATATGAGTAACTGCAGCAACAACACCCTACATTTTCTCCTACAATAAATCTATCTATGTTCTATTATATGCCTTCTTGAACACAATTAAGCAAGTCAAATATAAGATTGCCTTTTATTTAATACATTGTCATATGAACAGATCAACAGAATTAACAAAAATGAGATGTGTAATAATAGGCAGAGTTGGAATCAGAGGGAGGATTTGATTCACAGTAGATACATGCAAAACTGTACACCTTTTATTTGTCTTATATTATATCCCAGGGCCGAGGGCCATTTTGATATATATATAATTATTCGCAGGTCCGGTGCAGGCCACGCCCCCTCCGTGTGATGTCACATGGGAGCGGGGGCCACAATTGCCGGTGATTACAGCAATGCCCGGAGCATCCCGAGGATGCTCCGGGAGCTGTAAGGGCAGCAGTGTGACCGTCTGAAGTGTCCTATGGATGCTCCAGATGGCAATGTGCATAGATTCTAGTTGCAGGGTGCCATTCTAGGACCCTGATAGAAAGATGAGGCTACCAGAAAAAACTCAGAGGGCCAGACCAAATGATTCCGCGGGCCATATACGGCCCCTGGGCCTGAGGTTCCCCATCCCTGTTATATCCCAACTCCACTCCAAGTTTCTCCGAGATCTGCACTGCTTAGCTACACTCATTAATTGAACCCATTCCCAGTAACTGGATTTTCTTCAGCTGTACCCAGTCATTGGGATTCCCACCTTCATTTAGCAAATTTCTACCAGCTACATTATTCTCTAAACCTGCAATTATTTCCTTAAAACTCTTCTTTAGGTAAGTATACCAAAGTCAAGAACCAATGTACAATTATCCTAGCTATATAAGTTAATTACTGTCCCTCTACGCAGTTCATACAAAGCTTGGTTTGGTTCTCTTTCTATACTCAGACGACCAAAAGACTCCCAAACCAACATAGTTTCCCAATCTGGCTGGACCAATATACAATCTGTAAAACTTAACCTCATATAAAAACAACAGATTGCAAGCAAAGTACTGTGTTCTTACCTCTACGTTATTTGGCAATTACTGCAAAGCAAGCTCGTGCTATACAAATAAATGTTAATTAATAAACAATCCCAGAGTAAGTGACAGAAGCAGAGCAGTCAAGTAGCCAAAGGAAAGACTACTGACAGAAACTGTGCAAAGGGTTAGAGGAGAGAAGACAGGTTATAGGTGACCTGGAGACAGACAAGCAAATTGTACAAGAGAGGTGGTGGTGAGAGAGGGGGCATGGGGAAAAAAGTTGAGGACTGAGGCCCTGATTCAGAGCCGGACGCTCTGAAAGAGCGCTCGCTCTGAATCAGGGCTTTTTTTTTTATTTGTGCGGCCTCCTGGCCGCTCGTATAGCTGTGGGTGACCACCCACAGCTATAGCGAGCGGCCATGATGATGGTCGCGATGGTCAAGACCATCGGGCTTGCGACGAGACCCTTGTGGTAGGGTCTCATGGCCACAAGCCCCAGAGAGATTTCGGCTCTAACAGAGCTGGAATCTCTCCACTGACATCACTCATGATGTCAGTGGGGCCACCCAAACGGGAGGCGTTCTCGTGGGAACGCCTCAGTTTGGGCAGCCACCCCCCCGGCCCGCCCACCAAAGGGGGCGAGCTGTCACTCAACATCGACAGCTCGCCCCCTTTGGTGCGAGCCCTGGAGCGACGGATTGCCCATCGCTATCCGGGTCTCGCGCATGCGCACGAGGGAGCTGGCTCCATCATGCGCATGCGCTCTGGGCCACCATCGACCCGGTTTTTAGCGCTCAGCGCTTGCAACCGGGCCTGAATCAGGCCCTGAATCCAATTAAATCAAGCAAAAAAGGAAAAAAACATAACACCAACAAACCATGAGTTGCTGACATTAAACCCTATTGCAAGAGTCTGCTCCCCAGTCTTGGTGGTACCGCCAAAATCTTGAGTGCACCCGGTGCTACTTTAGTAGATCCTGTTGTCAGTCACCTCATTTATGATATGCGCTGGAGGTGCAGTACAAAACTCTTTGGTTGTACAGGTGTGTCTACATTGGGCCTGATTCAGCAAGAATCGCAATTGCAAAGCTGCATTCAGGCATATACTGTAGTGCACACAGGCAGCTTTGCAATTGTGCTCCTTGCAATAATGCAAATGCAGCAGGAGGTGTATGACACCCCCTGCTACAATTGGGATCCCAGAACTGCAACCGAGGTCGCAGGCTGGGATCACCATCGTGACTAACGGTCATAGCAATGGTAGACGGTACCGGGCGGGCGGCCAGCTGAGTAAGCCGCAGCTTACTCAGGCTGGCTGGCTTGCGAGCCCAGCAGACTGCATACGTACACACAGTCTCTTGGATGGCCACTCCTGGAAAATGGACAGACACGCCCCATTTCCGGAAACGCCGGCCGCCCCCGCACTGCCCCTTAAAGAGAAATTCAAGGGCTTGCGTGCATCTTAGCATGACCCATTCTACACACTCGCAGAATGGGTTCTGCGCATGCGCAAATTCACGATAATTGGGAATCTGCTGAATCAGGCCCATTGTCCACTGAATCGTAACTTTCCGGAGCTTGTACCAGATAGGCAGCGCCATCTATAGATGGTGCTGACTTTAAAATCATATGGGCTTCTTAAACAATAACTAATTTTTTTTATTATTTTTATTTTATCATCAGTTACTTATCTTGCATACTGGGAAATGCATATTTTGTTGCACTTTACAATTGGGAACAAACAGTAATAGAACAGGACTGGGTAATAACAAACAGACATACAGGGTATTCAATATGGAGCGGATGACGTCATTTTCGCTGCTTTTACTTTTACACCGTATTTAATTTGAAAACTTTTCGCCGGTGTGAAAAGTATATTGCATTCGACCCTGCGTAAAAGTATCATCAAGGAATGGGTGGCGAAAAAAAGTACAGAATTGGGGTTTTGGAGTGCAACATTTCGGAAACCACCCTGCAACTTTCAGACAGTCCCCCAAAGGTAAACGGTGTCAAAAAAATTAAAAAAAATACCTCAGAAGACCCAAAAAAAAGCACTTTCATTTTGGGGGCGAAAAAAAAAATTGGGGGTACAAAGTTAAAAACTAGCGAACTACAATCTAGGGGGGTCCCCAAGTATGCCCCAGGTATTTTTTTCATTGCAGGTGTTTGCGGCAGCTGGATTTTTTAAATTTTTTAAACTTCACTTTAGCAACTTTTAAATATACTCACCCCCATTTTCAAGTACCCAGAATTTGCTGGGACTACTTATTTTCGGCAAAAAAAACTTCTAAATACTATTCTTCACCACCTTCCCAAATCCCCAAAATAGCAGCTATGAAGCCCGTTTAAAGACCCCAAAAACCTTCAGCAGGGCTAATCGGGGGTATCCAGAGTGATCCCCCATGTCAGAGCATCTTTTTGGGGGTGTTAGGGTGATTTCCCCAAAAATCAGTGAAGTTTTCGCTGATTTCACTTTTGCCGGGTGCCGTTTTCGACGATTTCATATTGAATATGGGTATAATCGGGGGCGTGCGCGATACTTTTTTGCCGGCAAAAGCTCTGATGTGCGGCGAAAACTTCGACGTGCATAGACGGCGAAGTTTACGTTTCATATTGAATACCTCTTAATGAGGTAAGAGGGCTCTGCTCGCAAGCTTACATTCTATAGGGAAATGGGCACTGATACACAAGGATAGGTGTTATCAATTGCATTGTGGCCCAGCCAGATTGCAGGGTTTCTTAGCTGGCTAAAAAAATAAAAAAATAAAATAAAATAAATAAATAAATAAAATGATTCGATGTGCTGAGGAACAATAGGGGGTTAAAACCCCCTCTCTTTTCTTAGCTGGCTCCATGATTCAATCATACAGAAATTTTGGCCTAGGGCAGAGAATCCCAAACGTGGTCCTCAAGGCTCCCCAACAGTTTAAGTTTTAGATGTAACCATGATTAAGCACAGGTGGTAACATCAAATGGGAAGCAGGCGGGTTACCTTGGATCGGTAAGCCTGGTGTCGGGCTTCCCGACTGTCTAATCCCGGCAAGGTGTTAAACGACAGGCGTCGAAATCCCGACACCTGTAGTTTTACCTATGCCGGGAGCCCGACACCAGGCTTACCGATCGATGGTAAGCCGGGGCGCGGATAGACGCAGGGGGGGAGGGTTAGGTTTAGGGTTCCCTGGGGGGGGGGAGATTTGGATTAGGCAACCCCCGGGAGTTTAGGGCTAGGCTAGGGGAAGGGAGGGTTAGGGTTAGGCACCCCTGGGGGAAGGTTAGGTTTAGGCCGCGGGGAAGGGGGGATTAGGGTTAGGCACTTGGGGGGAGGTTAGGGTTAGGCACCCATAAGGGAGGGTTAGGGGTAGAGAATACTTACCTTCACCTATTGGGATTTTCACTGCTGCCGGGATGCCGCTGTCGGGATTTGAACAGTACTGAATCCAATCAAATTAACTGAGGTACTAATTAAGTCACCTGTGCTCAACCATGGCTATCTCTAAAACCTGAACTGTTGGGGAGCCTTGGGAGATCTTGTGCAGAGTGGGGAGGTTGGGTTGGGACATATTTTGAGATAAGTGAAAATATGTATGTAGGTGTGGTTTGGTTAATAGCTTTATGTGTATGTTTAAGTATTATGTATTGAATACGGTAGAAAACAGGTAACCAAAGGAGGGACTGACAGAGCGGAGCAGAAGAAGATAAACATGTGGCGTGGAAAATGAGCCTCACAGCTGCATTCAAAATGGATTGTAGTGATGAAAGACTGTTTTTGGGAAGACCAATAAGGAGACTATTGCAATAGTCAATACGGGAAATAATAAGTGCATGGATTTGAGATTTTGCAGTGTCTTGTGTAAGATATGGTCAAATTTTTAATATGTTTTTTAGATGTATGCAACGTGATTTTGAGAGAGATTGACTATGGGGAACAAAGGACAGTTCGGAGTCAAGGATGACACCTAGGCAGCAAGCTTGTGGGATAGGGTTGATTGTCGAGTTATCAACAGTGATAGAGAGATCAGGTTAGTAACTACTATTGTCCAGTGGAAATATAATTAATTCTGTTTTGGAAATGTTAAGTTTGAGGTGCCAAGATGACATCCAAGATGAAATGGCAGGAAGACATTCAGTGACATGGACCAATACAGATGGGGCAAATCTGGGAAGGATAGGTAGATTTGAGTATCATATGCGTACAGATGATACTAAATTCCAAAAGCTGATTACTTTGCCAAGAGAGGTGGTATAGATTGCAAAAAGCAGAGGACCTAAGACTGAGCCTTGCAGTAGTCCAACTGATGGAGGTAGAGAAGAGGAGACAGAATAAGAAAAACAAACAGTGAAAGAGCGATTAGATAGGTAGGATGAGAACCAAGAGAGGGCTCTGTCCTTTAAGACCTAGGGATTGTAGTGTTCGTAGAAGAGTTTGTTTAACAGTGTCAAAAGCAGCAGAGAGATCTAGAGGAAGCAAGTAATGGCCTTTAGACTTGGCAGTACCCAGATCATTCACTATCTTAGTCATTCACTATCGTAGTACTGTGAAAGCCTGACTAAAGTGGGTCCAATAAATTGTGTGAGTTAAGAAAGTGTGTGAGGTGAGTGTAGAAAAGTCTGTCAAGTAGCTTGGAGGAGCATGGGAGCTGGGACGGTAATTAGATGGAGCGTTCGCGTCAGAATTTAGTTTTCTCAGAATGGGAGTAATCACTGTGTGCTTGAACATTGATGGAAGATACCAGTAGAGAGAGAGAGAGAGAGAGAGAGAAAGATTACAGATCTTAGTTAAGATTGGGATTATCACAGGAATCAGTGCTTTACTGATTTGTTAGGGTATAGGATCAAGAGGAAAGGAAGTAGAGTAGGAGGATGAGAAGAGTATAGATACTTTATATTCATTTGTGGGGTCAATTGAAGAGAATGTGCCAGTCAGGTTCAGGTAGGGAATTGAGCAGTCACTGGCGGAGGAAGAGCATACGATTTCAAATTGGTTCTCATCAATCTTGTACTTAAAATGATCTTGTGCACTAATAGTAGCAGGTGGGTTGGGTTAGGGAGGGGTAAGAAGTGATTTAAATTTATTAAAACGTCACTTGGGTTTAGAGGCTTGAGCAGAGATGAGAAATTGTAAATGTGTTTGTTTGGCAGTGTCAAGAGCATTACGATAATAGTAGTAGATAGTCTTATATGTGAGGATGTCACTTGGAGTACGTACTGACGTTCTACTTTACGTGAAAGATTTGGTAGGTGTCTTGTTAGTTTAGAAAACCACTGCTGACATCTAAATCTACGTGGAGTGTATGGATAGCTGGAGCAATTTCATAGAGGGCTATTTCTAGAGTCTGGTTCAGTTATAATACAGCAGGTTTAGTAGAAGTGAATGTAGAAACTGGGGAGAATATTTGTCGCCGAGTGGTGGATAGTTGTTGAAAATTAATAGCATTAATATCTCTGTGGGTTTGAGGAGGCTTGGTTGATTTCAATGACATTGAGGTTGACATAATAGATGAAAGTGTGCTGGTGATAAGTTTGTGATCTGAGAGAGGGAAGGGAGCGTTAGTGAATTCAGAAACTGAGCATAGTCTGGTGAATACAAGATCAGGGCAGTGGCCCTCCTGATGAGTAGGGGAGTCAGTACATTGCGAGAGACCAATAAGGGAGGTAAAAGAGAGTAGTTTGGAGGCATGAGGAGATTGTGGACAGTCAATAGGGATATTGAAATCAACCATGATGATGGTGGAGATGTCAGAGGATAGGAAGTAAAGGAGCCAGGCAGAAAAAAGTTCCAGAAATTGTTGGGGTGGGTGATAGATAGCATCAATGCTAATAGAGAAAGAGGTGACAATCCTGATAGAATGTACTTGATATAATGATGTAAATGTGAGTGAAGGTACCTGTGGGAGAACTGTGTATGTGAAAGATTGGGATAGTAGTATTCCAACCCCACCTCCGTAACTATTACCAGGCCTGGAGGTGTGTGTGAAGTGTAGGCAGATATGTATGTAAGTGTAGTTTGGTTAATAGCCTTATGTGTAAGTAAGAGTATTTTAAATTGAATTTTGTAGAATACAGGTAACCAGTGTTACCCCCAAAGTGCTCCAAAAAATTTTAAAAATCTTTTTCTGTGTTTGTGACTTGTGTGCGCCTTAGCCGCACGTGCATTAACAAAGTAGCAGTCCCAAGCGTGCGCCTGTGTCATAATTCAAGTGCCGGCTGGTCTGTTGAAGGGTGGGGTACCCCCCAAAGTGCCCCAAAAATAAAAAAAATATATTTTTCTGTGTTTGTGTGCTCCTTAGCGGCAGGTGCATCAACAAAGTATCAGCGCCAAGTATGTACTCTTTGGGGCCTGGTTTCTCAAACTGCCATCCTGTCTGCCACTGCAGTGCCACTCCTAGATGGGCCACGTGTTTATGTCGCCCACTTGTGTCGCTTAGCATAGTCATCCAGCTACCTCGGTGCAACCTTTTTGCCTAAAAACAATATTGTGAGGTGTGAGGTGTTCAGAATAGACTGGAAATGAGTGGAAATGAATGTTATTGAGGTTAATAATAGCGTAGGAACAAAAAAAAACAAATTCTGTGATTTTAGCTGTTTTTATGCTTTTTTCCAAAAAAATACAGATCCAAAACACAAAACCCAGAACATGGAAGGGTGATTTTGGCAAAACCAATCCAGATCCAAAACAGGAAAACAGGAAGAAAGATCCAGATCCAAAACCAAAACACGAAAAGTGGTCGGTGCACATCCCTAATTAGGCTGTGGGACAGTCACAAAAAAGCTGCATTTTTATCTGGATGTATTTAGATGTAGTAATAAAACAGACAAAAATAAAAGTGCAACAACTTTATTTTAAAAGCAGCGGGGGAGGTAGCGGGCGTTAATAGCGGTGGGAACCCAGCGTGCGTTAGCGACAGGTGCAAGGTATTGGCAGCAGCAGGACCAGGCAAAGGTAACTCCAATGGCAGCAGGCCTGGATCCAAAAAGATCCAGTCCCTGCCAGCAATTCTACAGAGTTCGACAGCGGTGCCAATTTCTAAAATGGCGCCCCAGACGCATTTTTGAAATTCAAGATGGCTGCCGCAAGCCAATCATGGCTCGTGACATCATCACCCTGGCCCCTGTATTTTCACAACCAGAACTGGCTGTGAAAAGGCCAGGGTTGATCGTGCTTTGGTGGGGGGGCACGCCATTTTTAAAATTACTTTTTCACTTTACACAACCTGGCACCCACAGGGGATAGTCCCGGGCTATCAGCCTAGGCTTGGGTGCCCTGGAGAGAAGGACCCCTTTATTGGAGGGGGTCCCATTCTCCCCAGGGATCCCTGGCCTGGACAGACTAGCGGTCAGGGGTAATGCTTTGACTGGGGCACCTGGTGAAAGGGTTCCCCTGGCTGTGGCATTACTCCCCTGCTAGAAAAGGTCCGGTGCTGGTTATGTATAATATAGGTGACCCCTATGCTTTTGTCCCCTGTATTTCCAAAACCAGGACTGGCTCACCTGAGCCCAGTGCTGGTTGTCCTAAATACAGGGGACCCCTTCGTCTTTTGTCCCCTGTATTTTGTATAAGGAGGGGCCCTAGACTGCACACCCTAATAGTAATAAAAGGTGCCATCATGCTGAGATTTTAAGTGACATATACAAAAAACAGAGCTGCAGATGCACTATGCGATCATTACTGTATACATTTATTTATTTATTATTATTTATTAACAGTTTCTTATATAGCGCAGCATATTCCGTTGCGCTTTACAATTGGATTTAAATTTATTATATAGAATTTCAGAGGTAGTTTGCATATCAATGGCCACTGATACGTGGCCTGTGTTATAATAATGATAAGGGTAGAATGTGTGTGAAAAAAATACATGAAATATACACACATCTGAAGCCTGAGATTGCTCCAGTCTAGATTTGCACCCCTCCCCCCACCCCCTCTTAAATGTTTTTAAGCAGGGACCTAGCATTTGACTGCACCAGGTAACAGGCATAATTACAAGTAAGTCCTATTTATATGGTTAGTGTCAGTTTATTTGGGGTGAGCGTTTGGGCGTGGGGCCCCTGAGCTGTTCTGGCTGGACCTCTCCAGGGCATCACCATTTAATACATATAGTCACTTTGTATATCACTTTCATATTTGTTTATTATTCATGTATTTTTTTCACACACATTCTACCCTTATCATTATTATAACACTTGTTAATTACTTTACACATCTGATACTTTAACACTTCACTGTCACCCTTTTTTTCGTGTGATGCCCTGGGGAGGTCTTTGGCTGGGCTGACTTTTGGGGTGGCCTGCGTCCCAGATGTGAACCCCAGAGTGTTAGGGACCTGCTCAAAGAGGTGACCTTGACGCTGGTGGGCAGGCCTGTATCAGTGGCCATTGATATGCAAACTACCTCTGAAATTCTGTATAATAAATTTAAATGTATACAGTAATGATCGCATAGTGCATCTGCAACTCTGTTTTTTGTAGACCCCTGTATTTTGACAACCAGGACTGGCTATGAAAAGACCTGTGCTGGTGGTGCTTTAGTGGGGAGGCACTCTATTATTTTTAAAAAATTTCACTTGATTTCATTTTTTTAACACAGATGCATGGAGAGATCTTACAGGTCTGTCCATGCATCTCTGTATTATTGATTTTTTTTTCTCAGATGCATGGTTCGCACAGATCCATGCGTGTATCTCTGAATATTTTTTTTTTACACAGATGCCTACATCACAGATCTCACTAATGCATGCATGCAGTCAGCTATCGTGCATGATCTACTGATGTGCAAATCTCAAAATGTGCTGTTTAAGCACCATATTGTGTCCTTGAGTGCCTGGGAGAGTTCAAGGGAAATCGTTGATGATATCGTGATTCGTGAGCACATTGTTCCGTGTGTAGGGGCCTTAAGAAGTAGTTCAAGACTGGGACCATCAGCGCCAGTGAGCCCCTCTGTCCCCCGATGCTGCCCTTGTGCACTGCCCTGCTGCTGCCACTGCCCTGCACCCTCCTGCTGCTCCTGTGCACTGCCCCGTTGCCGCCACTGCCCCACACCCCCGCTGCAGCCCCTGTGCACTTATTAAATATATTTTTGAATTGGGTTACTATTCAATGGTAGCGCAGACTATTGTTTATGTACCATGTGCACTTCCCCGCTGCTGCCGCTGCACCGCACGCCTGCAGCACACCCCCACAGCCGTCTCTCCCTCTGTACCCCCAAAACACCTCCTGTGGCTTTCCCTCCCACCACCTGCGCTAGTGTACCATTTTGTTGCCCTTCTCCCCTGCAGGTGGCCCGGTTTACTGCTCCCATCCCTGATGGTTAATAAATTAGAAAAAAGCAATGGAATTCCATAGACGAAAAACCTTAAGATTTCAGATGTCCCATTAAGGCTTCTTAAACATGATCTGAAATTTTACAAAACCTACTGAATTTCAGCTATCCAAACTAAAAAACAATGAAATTGCGGTCATTAAGGCTGACTCCTTAATGGACGTGTTCCTTGCGCAGTACAGATATGGTATGCCATCACACCCTGTGGTTAACTGCAGATTCAGCACACTCAGAGTGAGATTTCTGTTACTCACAAAATGGTGGAGCTGCTAATTCACAGAATTGTGTGCTCATTGGAATACACTCATGCAGTCTATGCAAATGAGGTCTGAGCAGAAGATAGAGCTGCGCATATAGGATAAGAGTGGTATGGATGAGGGTAGGAGACATAAAGGCATTGAGAGGGGGAAAATTAAGCAGCACAGATGGGGGGGATCTAAAGTGATGCAAACGGGTGGAAAACAGTGGTGCGGATGGGTCGGAGGGGACAAAGTGATGCAGATGGATGGAAAATAGTGGCATGGACGGGGGGGAGACAGAGTGGCACGCTTTGGGAGGACAAAAACATGTATGGAGGGTACAGAGTGGCATGGATGGCATGGATGCAGGAAGACAGGTGGTGCGGATGGTGAAAGACAGATTGGTGCGGATGAGGGAATAAAGAACTAGCACAGTTGGGAGACCACACAGCAGTATAGATTGGGGAAGATAGAGCAGCATGAAGGCGTCTATGTACGTGCATAGACAGGGTATGCTAGTTTTAGAAATTAGGAAGCTGAATGTGTATTCTGAATAAGATGGATGTATGGAGTGAGAAGGATGTTGGAACTCAGTGTGATTGTTATGGTGACCGAATGGGAAGATTGTGGGCACTGAGTGGTATGTGTGAGCCACATAACTGCTCAGACCTCAGTTGCATGGACTGCATATATATAGCAAAACTTTCCAGCTCTTATCCTAACCCACTGCTCCATGCTCCTTCTTCACTATCTAGCCCATCTGTGTCTCCAGTCTGTCTTCCCCTCCCCTTTAGAATATAAGTTCTCACAAGCAGGGTCCTCTTCCCTCATGTGCCTCTCCTTCCATTATACTATCATTTACTTCTAACTTCCCAAACAGCACCTAACACTTCATTGCTGACACCAGGGGTGTTTTAAGAGAGGAGGGGACCCGTGTGCAGCCTCCATTTGGGCCCCTCCTCTCTGTCGGCGGCTCAGTGCGGCACTGAGCGCTGTAGATTCTGGCTTCATGCCAGAATCTACAACGCATGCATGGGTCTCCGGGAAAATGGTGCCCGCGCCTACTTTCCTGGGGACATCTTTTCTGCATGTGCGCAGATCACTGGGAAAATGTCCGCCGCCATTTTCCCAGTGAGTGTTTGCTGCTCTGCAGTGCCGCTCCGGCGCTGCGGAGCAGCACTTCGTGAATTGGCGGAGAGGTAAGTATGATTACCTGTGGGTGCAGGGCGTGCGGCGTGGGTCCCCCTGGGCGTGCGGTGTGGGACCCAGGGGCCCATGTGCACCGCACACCATGCACCCATTGTAAAGATGCTTATTTCAGTGTTATGCAGCAATGTTTATAAATCATGTCCTCTTTCTGCATAGTTTTGTACAGTTAATAACTGGGGGTTTTTTGTGTGCGCATTTGTTTATGTACTGTGTAAGGTTCTGCAGAACCTTAGTGGCACCATATAAATAAAGGATAATAATAATAATTATATATGGCATGAACGGTGATTACTTTTTCTGATACAAATGTGATCAGACATAAATGAAAATGCAGTCTGCCAATGAGGGGTAATCACACACATAAGAAATAAATTCTATGCATACTTTTTTTAATCGTGGTAAAATAAAAATCAAGAACGTACAGTAGCAGCCACAACTCATAGCTCCTAAAACCGTAATCAACTAAGACAATTGCTGGTCTGTAGCTCCTATTTAAAATACGGGTGAACAGCAATTTAATTTTCAGACACGTATACAAACTTCTGATGAATGATATACTTACTCGTATGAACGGAGTTTATTAATATAAACAATTTAGCAGGTAGATGACCCGGTTGGTTTTCTGCCATAATCATACATTTTTGTTTTTATAATCTGGTTCTAAAAACCACAGAATGTTCATGGCACTAATTAGAACAAACAAAGTTATAGCTTTCAATGAATTTCAATCCAGGCAATACTTAGCAAGTATTCCTGCAAGCACAGCAAAGAAGAGGTAGATAACATCAGAATACAATTGATGATTGTACTGATTGCTGTTCTTTGCTATTTTCCTTCCCCTTGAAATAAAAAGATCACTGTTTGTTCAGTTCTTATTCACAACCTACTCATTTACTTTCAAATTTAAACTCTACAGTTTCTCTAGTTAAAGAAAAACACATTATATTAAAACACAGCCATTCATATTAACATGGAACACAGTACAGACTTGAATGATGTTTATTATATTATCGGTACATATCACTACAAATATTATCAGCAATCAATGCTGTAGAAGTTGTGCTTCAGTATTTAAAATGAATGAAATACTACATAGATTAGTTCAATGTTTCACACATAAGAATCTACACAAAAAAAGAAAAAGCTTCTTCTTTCATATAATGTCTAGGTATCCCTTAAATCAGAGGTTCCCAAACACCACCAATACAGTCCACGTAAGGATATCCATGCTTGAGCACATGTGACAATTCAATTTGATTTAACCACCTAGACTCAAGCATGGATATCCTTAAAACCTGGACTGTAGCGGCGCAGTTTTGGAAGCTCTGTCTTAAATGAATCATTTATATTTGTCGATTAGCAAGAATCCAGCTAATATGTACATTAAGCTATGCTTACAATGATCCTGCCAGTTAGTCTAAGCACAAGATCACTTTTTTTTGCATTGAAATGCTTAGAAATAGATATTAATTGATTTTATTAACATGAGAGTCTTTTAAGCTAAGGTCACTTGCGTTATTTTATAGAAGTAATTCTCGAGTAAGGTGCTTAAGGAGCTGCATCCTCAAAAACTACCATTTCATAGAGCCTGCTAGAGTAAAGAACACAGCATTAAGGTGCTTATCCACTAGAAGACAGACAGTCATTTGTCAGTTTGTGATGTGCCTACACTGAACGATCAGTCATTCAGTGTAGGCACATCTATCACCTGCAAACATGCTGAACCTGACAATATCATCAGGTTGACCAGCATGTTTGCACGATGATAGATGTCTAAAAGACCAATTTTTTAAGCAATCTGCAAACAATTTTCAAACGATTATCGAACGATATCGTTCAATTGCTCATTTTAATAGTCTAGTGGATAGGCACCTTAGAAAGGTAAAATTACTGTATTCAGCTCACCAAGATTAATCCTGTCTGTAAACATTTTAAGACTACACACGTAAGAACTAGAGATTAGCGGGTTCGGTTCTCAGAGAACCGAGCCCACCCAAATTTTGTAGATCCGAGTCGGATCCAAGCATGCTCAGAGTTTCCCGCCTGACTCGGATCTCGAAACCGAGGCAAAACCATAGAGTCGGAAATTTCGTGGTTCGCGAGCTTACGTCTCTATGATCAATGTAGTATATAGGGACCACACGGCGGAAGCCATTTCATTCTGGCTCCTGTACACCTTCAACCAAGAGGCAAATTAAATGTATTTCATCAATAGACACTAAATGTCAAGCTTTTCAGATCATACTTTTAGTGATAGAGAGATTTTCCTACTTTAGTAATTGCACAGTAGTTGTCACCATTTGAAATTACTTGTTTTTAGTATTACGAACTTTCTGTAGGTTTGCGACTGACTCCAGAAGTGCTCATCCATTCTAGGCTGGTGCTCTGGTGTCTGCCGTGTCCATCTGGGCTGGTGCAGAATACATCTGGGCTGGTGCTGCGTCCATCTGGGCTCAAGTTCTGGACTCCCCCCCCAAAAAAATACATTGTAAAAAAAAAAAACTGTGTTTTAGTGTAATATTTTTCTGTGTGTGTGTGCGTGTTAGGCTTAACCGCACAAGATCCAGCCAGCAACGCAAGTTGCAACCTAGTGCTGCCCGACTCCAGTCATGATCAATCGCTGCTCTGGGCCCAAGTTCTGGAGCTGAAAAAAAAAATCAATTGTCTTTTTTTCTAATAATTGTCTGTGTGTCTGTGCATGTTAAGCTTAGCCGCACAAGATCTAGGAAGTCGGCACGGCAACCTAGTGCTGCCCGACTCCAGTTGTGATCAATCTGTGCTCTGGGCCCAAGTTCTGTAGCTGAAAAAAAATAAAAATCAATTGTCTTTTTTTGTAAAGATCCAGCCAGCAATGCAAGTTGCCACCTAGAGCTGCCCCACTCCAGTCGTGATCAATCGGTGCTCTGGGCCCAAGTTCTTGAGCATAAATTTTTTTTAAATCAATAGTATTTTTTTTTATCTTTTACTGTCTGTGTGTGTGCGTGTATCCAGCCAGAAACGCAAGTTGCAACCTAGTGCTGCCCCACTCCAGTCATGATCAATTGGTGCTCTGGGCCCAAGTTCTTGAGCATAAAAAAATTAAAATCAATTGTCTTTTTTTTTATCTTTTACTGTCTGTGTGTGTGCATGCATGTTAGGCCTAACCACACAAGATCCAGCCAGCAACGCAAGTTGCAACCTAGTGCTGCCCCACTCCAGTCGTGATCAATCGGTGCTCTGGGCCTGATTCAGACCAGGTCGCAAGCGCTGAGCGCTCACAACTGGGTCGATGGTGGCCCAGAGCACATGCGCACGACGGAGCCGGCTCCGTCATGTGCATCCGCGAGACCCAGATAGCGACAGGCAAGCCGTCGCTCTGGGTCTCGCACCAAAGGAGGCGTGCTGTCGATGTTGAGTGACAGCACGCCCCCTTTGGTGGGTGGGCCGGGGGGGTGGCCCCTGTTTGAGCCGAACGCTCTCTGGGGCTTGCAGCAACAAGACCCTACAACAAGGGTCTCGTTGCAAGCCCAATGGTCACGATGGTCTTGACCATCGCGACCATCTTCCTGGCCGCTCACTATAGCTGTGGTTCAGAGCGAGCGCTCTCTCAGAACGTCCGGCTCTGAATCAGGGCCTCTAGGCCCAAGTTCTTGAGTATAAAAAAAATTAAAATCAGTAACCGTACAAGATCCAGCCAGCAACGCAAGTTGCAACTTAGTGCTGCCGATTCCAGTCGTGATCAATCGCTGCTCTGGGCCCAAGTTCTGTAGCTGAAAAAAAATAAAAATCAATTGTCTTTTTTTGTAATAATTGTCTGTGTGTTAGGCTTAGCCGCGAAAGATCCAGCCAGCAATGCAAGTTGCCACCTAGAGCTGCCCCACTCCAGTCATGATCAATCGCTGCTCTGGGCCCAAGTTCTGGAGCTGAAAAAAATAAAAATCAATTGTCTTTTTTTTGTCTAATGTTTTTGTGTGTGTGCACAACTGCACGTGTGTGAATTGTGTAACCACACCTTGGCTACACTACTGGTGCTTGTGATACTGCTTCAAGACCGCAGAAAATATGGAGGGCTGTCACATGACAGGAGAGCAAAGCCAAGAACCACATGTTGTAGCTGCCGCCAGCAGTGCAATGCCGTCAACTTCCTTGTCCTCTATGAAGGCCCATGCCCCAGGGCTTAAGTCACGCCATCGATATGGTAAAGCTACTTGTACTGAAGTTAAGAAAAAAAAAATTATAGGAAATTTGCCTTTAGATAAACAAAAAATTGGCAATATGCCATTCACTATATGAAGGAAAGGATAAGGCCTTGGCCTTTCTTTAGGAAGACTGCTGATTCTGATAGCCCTTCGGCAAAAACACCTGTGTGCCCTGAGAAATCGAAATCACAAATCCCCAAGGAGAGTGCAAGTGTGTCCGCGGTTGCCATGTGTGAGACACACCTAAATACTAGTGTACTGGAGGATCCTCCAAGTTCCAACATTTGTGTGCCCTCTGTAAATGTGGGGAAGGGCAGTCAACATCTTGCAGATGTAGTCATTGAGGATGCTTCTGTGGAATTGCACATGGAGGAGGAGGATATTTTGGTAGTTGAAGGCGCTAAGGATGATGAGGATGTTGATGATGAAGATGTTGGTGATGAGGATGTTGATGCCGAGGATGTCCTTTGTTTAAGTAAGAGAACAGCTGTTGCCCATGGATTGAAAAAGCCAAAGCCCATTGTTGTCATGCCGGGACAAAAGACAAAAAAATCTACTTCTCACGTGTGGAATTATTTCCACCCCGATCCAGAAAACAGTTGTCAAGCCATATGTGACTGTTGCCATGCAAGAGTGAGTAGAGGGATAGACCTAAACCACTTAGGAACCTCCTCCTTGTTACGTCACTTGGAGCGCATTCATCAAATATCAAAGTGTATGTTGCCAAGTTCCAAAACTCAAAGCGTAACAAGTCCAGTGTCACCTACCTGCTCCCTATCTGTGGGATTCAAGCGCCTTCGATCTCCAACACCAACACCTGCATCATCATCAACATCCTCATTCATGATTGGAAGTAATTTAAAAAAACAATTGACTATTAAACAGTCCTTTGATAGAGGAAGTAAGTAGAACAGCTGTCACCCAGTTTCACAGCGGATCACTGACGCCATGACGGCTGTGTTAGTATTAGATGGTGAAATAATAAAAAATTAGGATGAGTGTGGAGGAAGTGCAAAAGGAGGATGAGGGGGAAATTTGTGTCCTATCTGACGCTAATGTGGATGTTGATGAATAAGGATGTGGTTTGCGTAAATCAGCCACCAGTCTCAGCAGTTCTTGCTAATGATAAAAAGAAAGCCAGAAAAACAACGTCTTGAGTATGGAATTATTTTAATACAAATTCTGACAACAGTTGTGAAGGCATCTGTTCCATTTGTAAAGCCAAAGTTAGCAGAGGAAGGGACATTAACCATCTAGGCAGGCCCGCCAAGAGCCGTGGCGGGCCCCGGTAATAGGGGGAGTGGCCCAATCGTGGGAGGCGTGGCCACGCCCCGTTTGCCGAGAAAAAAAAAAAAAAAACGATTGGGGAGAGGGGGCGCTCTGAGCCCCCTCCGCCCGGCGCAAAGCCAGGGGGGGCGCGATCAGTGTGATCGCTCCCCCGCACAGGCATAGGAGACTGCTGCGGCTGCTGCTCAGCAGCCACGAGCAGTCTCCAACTGCGGCTCAGCACACGCTGTGTGCTGGGCTGCTGTGGAGGGGGGGGGGGGAGTGGCGCCGGACCCGGGCCCCCACCAGGCCCCTCAGGAAGCCCGGGTAATCTGTACCCGCTCCCCCCCCCCTCTCGGCGCCCCTGCATCTAGGCACCTCCTCCCTGTTACGTCATTTGCAACGAGTTCATGCAATTTGTTTAACAAAATTATAATTTGTAAATTAATAACAAGCAGTCCAGTATCAGCTACCAGCAGTTTGGACTAGCACATGCAATCTCCACCACCAACACCCTCATCATTAACGTCCTCCTTAATAATTGAAGGTAGTCCTTCCAAAAAATGTTTTGTGGGGGCCCAAACAAACCAAGGAGTTCAGCCACGAAAGTGTCAGTCCTAGTGGCTAAAGTGCTTGGTTTGTTAAACTGTGCCTTTACCTTTTTAATATCCCACATAAGAGTGGGTAGGAGAGACAATTCCATCTTGCACCTCTTTCCTTTACATTTGGCAAAATTTGGGGCATTGCCGACTGACATTATTATAGTTTATTAAACTGCCATCCTGTCTGCCACTGCTGTGTGGCAATGTTTCATAGATGTCCTATATTTTTTTAAACTGCCGTGCGTTTGTGCTGCTGCTCTGTTGCTTACTTTAGCCAGCCAGCTCTCTGCAGCCTTTGGCCCATATTGGTGAAAAATAGTGAAATAAATATTGTGAGCTGTGAGGTGGTTAAACATGCCTAGAAATGCCTGAAAATGATTGTTATTAAGGTTAATACTGTAGGAACAAAAACAGGCCCAAATTATGTGGCTTTAGCTGTTTATATAATTTTTGGGAAAAAATACAGATCCAAAACCAAAACCTAAAAACAAAACACCAAGGAAAAAAAATCTAGAGATGAGCGGGTCCGGTTCCCTGAGAACTGGACCCACCCGAATTTCGGGGATCCGGGACGATCCCTGACCCGAGGCAAAACCTTGCAACCCCTCTGTCGAGTCGCAAGGTTTTGTTTTCAGCGGGCTTAATGCTGATTGGCTGAGAGGGCCGTCTGTCACAGATCTCAGCCAATCAGCATTAAGCCCATTGAAAACACTAGAAAGGAGGAAAAAAAGATGGCGCCCGCCATCCCCCGCCGCCTGACACCGCCGGCATCCCCACTGGCAACATCCCCCGCTGCCGACACCACCACTGCCGACACTCCTGCACTGTTGCCCAACGTTCTGAGAACACCGTCAGCGACCCCCACACTGCCGACACTCCCACAGTGAGGACACCACCACCACCACTGCACTGCCGACACTTTCAGCAAACCTGCACTGAGGACAACGCTGGCACCCCCGCTCTGCCGACACTGCCGGTAACCTTCACTGAGAACACTGCCAGCACTGTCATTCCATGTACTGAGGACACCGCCAGCAACTCCCGCACTGCCGACACAGTCAGCAAACCTGCAATAAGGACACCGCTGGCACCCCCGCACTGCCGACACAGCCAACAAACCTGCACTAAAGACACCGCTGGCACCCCCATACTGCCGATACAGCCAGTAAACCTGCACTAAGACACCGCTGGCACCCCCGCACTGCCGACACAGCCAGAAAACCTGCACTAAAGACACCGCCGGCACCCTCGCACTGCTGACACAGCCAGCAAACCTGCACCGATGACACCGCTGGCAACCCCACACTGCCGACATCACCGGTACCCTTCACTGAGGACACTGCCAGTAACGCAGCACTGCCATTCCATGTACTGAGGACACCGTCAGCAACCCTGCTCTGCCGACACTGCTGTCACAGTAAGTGCACTATTGGTGTATCCAACCCACACTGTATAACACACTGTATCAGTGTTGGAAATTAGAAACTGAACTGCCACATGTTAGTGCCGCCCACTGTGTCACTTAGCTTAGTCAGCCAGCTAGCTGGATGCAACCTTTTGGCCTTAACTAGATGAAGCAAATAATAATGTGAGGTGGTCAAAATTGATTGGAAATTACTGGAAATAAATGTTATTGAGGTTAATTATACTGTAGGAACAAAAACAGGCCAAAATTATGTGATTTTAGCTGTTTTTATGATTTTATAAAGAAAAAATCCAGATCCAAAACCAAAACACAAAAACAAAACACGGAGGTGAGGTTTTGGCAAAACCAGTCCAGATCCAAAATCAGGGTAAATCCAGATCCAAAACCAAAACACGGGGGTCGGCGCACATCTCTAAAAAAATCCAAAACCAGATTCAGATCCAAAACCAGGGGAGATCCAGATCCAAAACCAAAACACGGGGGTCGACGCACATCTCTAGTAAGAACATCTGGGTCTATCATGAGGTTTAGATCATTATCTTTACACTGCAATGTATCATTTATGTTTATGTAATAACAACACATCATAACTATCTAGTTGAACACTGCAAGGAAAATCCAGTTTAACTTCATTCTTCTTTAACTACTTCTTATAGTGTTTGTATTAGCAGATTATGGGGTCTATTTACTAAGCAGTGTTAGGAGACAGAGTGAAAAGTGATAAGAAAGTGATAAGGTGCCAGCCAAACAGCTCCCAACTGTCACTTTTCAAACACAGCCTGTGAGATGACAATTGGGAGCTGATTGGCTGGCACCTTATCACTTTCTTATCACTTTTCACTCTGTCTCCTAATATATATAAGTACATATATATATATATATATATATATATATATATATATATATATTAGGGATGTGCAGGCTCGGATAGGTTCGAGTTTGCACGTGGAGTTCGGATTTTTCCCTCCAAAAAAACGGAACTCAGAACGAGGCAAAACGTCATCTTACATGGACGAACATCATCATTCCTGGTCTTTTGGGTTACACCACCCTTTAACAGACAGACGCACGCTTGTCGCTGCTGCTTTGAGGATGCAAGTGCGGCTACAGCCCACACAATTCACAAAGACAGAAAAAAGAAGAATATTTTTATTGTTTGTGTAGCACACTTTGAGGGTGTCACCACCCTTTAACAGACAGATGCACGCTTGTCGCTGCTGCTTTAAAGATGCAGGTGCGGCTACAGCCCACACATTTCACAAAGACCGAAAAAAAAAGAACAATATTTTAACTGTTTGTGTAGCACACTTTGAGAGTGTCACCAACCTTTAACAGACAGACGCACGCTTGTCGCTGCTGCTTTAAGGATGCAGGTGCAGCTACAGCCCACACAATTCACAAAGACAGAAAAAAGAAGAATGTTTTTATTGTTTGTGTAGCACACTTTGAGGGTGTCACCACCCTTTAACAGACAGACGCACGCTTGTCGCTGCTGCTTTGAGGATGCAAGTGCGGCTACATCGCACACAAGTCACAAAGACAGAAAAAAGAAGAATATTTTTATTGTTTGTGTAGCACACTTTGAGAGTTACAACACCCTTTAACAGACAGACGCACGCTTGTCGCTGCTGCTTTGAGGATGCAAGTGCGGCTACAGCCCACACAATTCACAAAGACAGAAAAAAAAAGAACAATATTTTAATTGTTTGTGTAGCACACTTTGAGGGTGTCACCACCCTTTAACAGACAGACGCATGCTTGTCGCTGCTGCTTTAAGGATGCAGGTGCGGCTACAGCCCACACATTTCACAAAGACAGAAAAAAAGAACAATACTTTAATTGTTTGTGTAGCACACTTTGAGGGTGTCACCACCCTTTAACAGACAGACGCACGCTTGTCGCTGCTGCTTTGAGGATGCAGGTGGAATCTAGACGGGATTTGGAACCGAAGACACACTACCTCCATCAATTGTCTAAATCCCACTGCACTAATGGCGGATACCGGACGCACGTCTAACACCAACATAGCAGTCAAGGCCTCAGTTATACGTTTTGCTTCAGGATGACTGCTGTCGTACTTCATCCTCATCGCTAGGGACTGTTGGAGGGTCAATTGTTTAGTAAAAGTAGTGATGTTCCTACTTCCTCTCTGGGATGATGAACAACTCCCAGCAGCAGCAACAGCACTAGGAGGAAGTGGTTCTTGATCTTTCCCTATTTTATTTTTATCGGAGAAAGTTTGGTCCTCCATTTATGTTATATTGATATATACGTGCGGCTAAAGCGCACACATACACATACATATTTTTTTATTTTTGCTGGAGAGTAGTGCACTTTGTGGGTTACACCACCCTTTAAGAAATGAGCCAGCCGGCTCTTTACTTATGGGGCACAGGCGCACGCTTGGCGCTGCTCCTTTGTTGATGCACGTGCAGCCACAGTGCACACAAGTCACAAACACAGAAAATATATATTTTTTTGTTTTGGAGTGTACTTTGGGGGTTACAGAACCCTTTAATGGTCAAGCCAGCTGGCCCTTTACTTATGACACAGGCGCACGCTTGGCACTACTTTGTTGATGCACGTGCGGCTACAGCGCACACAATTCACAAACACAGAAAATAATTTTTTTTTTGGTTTGGACTGGAATGTACTTTCAGGGGTTACAGCACCCTTTAACGGTCAAGCCAGCCGGCCCTTTACTTATGACACAGGCGCACGCTTGGCACTACTTTGTTGATGCACGTGCGGCTACTGCGCACACAATTCACAAACACAGAAAATAATTTTTTTTTTGGTTTGGACTGGAGTGTACTTTGGGGGTTACAGCACCCTTTAACGGTCAAGCCAGCCGGCCCTTTACTTATGACACAGGCGCACGCTTGGCACTACTTTGTTGATGCACGTGCGGCTACTGCGCACACAATTCACAAACACAGAAAATATATTATTTTTTTAGCACTTGGGGGAGCACCCCTGATGGACAGAGCACCCCCTGGACAACACTACAGCACCCCTTTAGGACTGGGACACTGCACAGGACTTTGGAGTGGACACAGCCCCTATGGAGAACTGACTGCACAACACAGTCCAGCCAGCCCCTATGGACTTTGAAGTAGTGGACACAGCCCCTATTAACAACAGCAGCACAGCACAACACAGCCAGCCCCTATGGACTTTGAAGTAGTGGACAACAGCAGCACTACACTACACTACACTACACAGCCCTAACTCCCACCCTCCCTCTTCACTGTCCACAGCCGAGTGAGAAAATGGCGCCGACGCGGGTACCTTATATAGGATCCAAAACCCGCGAGACTCGGAAGGCGGGATGATGACGTTTTGCCTCGATTTCAGATCCGAGTCAGGCGGGAAAAGTCGAGCCTGACTCGGATCGGACTCGGATCGGGGGGGCTCGGGGTGGTTCGGATTTCAGAAATCCGAACCCGCTCACCCCTAATATATATATATATATATATATATATATATATATATGTTTTGTTTGTCTTTTGTGCAAGTGGGTCCTGACGAAGAGGCTGAGGCCCTGAACTGTGACATAGACCTTGCCATGTGTATACAATAAAATTTTGTTGGATGTGATCCCGTGAGTGCCGATTTTCCCTTTTGGATGAGTATGTGATATACTTGGATATGGCATGGATATACCACATAAGAGTGCCGGCAGTTTTGGAAGCTTTTATATATATAAATATATATATATATATGTGTGTGTGTACCTATATATACAGTATATATATATATATATATATATATATATATATATATAGAAATCCAGAAAAAATCGGCACTCAGAGACTGTCATGAATGAGTATAAAATGTATTAAAGGCGCGACGTTTCGGGGTGCAACCCCCTTTATCAAGCCACAACAGACAATAGAAACATAAAGATCGTCCACTTACCCCTTAAATAGTGACAACCTGATCCGTCCGTGTCTCCATCTCCACGAGACCCATTGCCGGAAGCCGTCGGAGGAGTCACATCCGGTTCCTGCGTTCCAGCGTCTACTAGCAACTCCGTGTATGCGTCCCACCAGAACATCACCGCTGGCGCATGCGCAGTACCTCAAATTCATGGTGTACTGCTATCTGCATACTCCTCATTGGTTAGCTCCTGTGGCGCATCCTAAGTTGTCTACAGTGCGGCAACTGCAGGAATCCTCAACTCCCGTCTATGGCCCTCCAGCTCTGGTCTGTTGGATCAAGGATAACGGCAGGATCAAAGATAATGAACATCAAAAACCCCCAATATACTGTATCAATGAAATACAAGAAAATACCTAAATAAAACTAAATAAAGACAAATAAAAAGAAAAATAAATGAATGAAATAAAATACCCACAAATAAAAATGAAAACAATATATACGCATAAATACCAAATAGACGGATATAAGGAATATACCGCAACGACACCAACAATAATCAACAATAAGCAACAAATAACAACATCTAATCTCGCTAACATAGAGTCAATCAAACCATGTTCATTACTGGATCAAGATAGAACATTCCAATTGATCTTATCATTCAGTCCATTAGGACTGATAGTATTTAACTTAAAAATCCATTGGGTTTCCTTATTTAGCAGAATCTTGGCTCTATTGCCCCCTCTTCTTGGTTCGGGTACATGGTCGATTATAATATAGTTCAATGATGATAGTGTATGGTTAGCCTCCTTGAAATGACGTGCCACCGGTTGTTCACACTCTTTACCCGACAGAGTAGATCTTATGGCCGAGCGATGCAACGCCATGCGTTCTTTAAATTTCCGCATTGTCTGGTCAATGTAATACAGATTACAAGGGCATATGATTATGTACACCACATGGGTGGTGTTACACGTTACCACATGTCGAATATCGTAAAAGACATCTTTATGGGGATGTTTAAATACTTTGCCGCTCTGGAGGAAGGAGCACGTAACACAGTTGTGGCATTTATAGCACCCAGCCGGTTTGCTATATACATTGGGTATACATGGAACATTCATATCGGTTATATCTGTACGTACAAGTATGTCTCTTAAGTTTCTACCATGTTTGAAAGCTGTAATCGGTCTGATTCTTTTTAGCCCGGACAGCTCCTTATCTGATGAAACAATAGGCCACAGAGCTTTAGTTGCTCTGCGTATGATAGGACTTGTGGTAGTAAGGTCGCATGACCATGGTAGAATATTCTCAAAGTTCTTCACTTTAGCTTTCAATAAATCGTCTCGAGACATCTGCATTACTTTAGATTTTTGTTGTAATAGTTCCATCTTATTGTAACCCCTAACTATAAACTTGTCAATCAATTGATCCAATGCCATTGGTAAATTATCTTTATTACTGTTGATACGTGCCACCCTCATCATTTGTGATAATGGGAGACCCCTCTTCAAAGCTGGTGGATGGTGACTAGTGGCTAACAAAAAGGTATTCCTATCAGTGTCTTTATGATACACACTTGTAGTTATCTTGCCATCTAGAATTTTCACATTAACGTCAAGGAAATGGATCTCCTCCGTACTGTATTCATATGTGAACTTGATTGTGGTGTTCATATTATTAATCTCATTCATTAATTCTTTAAACAAGTCCACACCTCCTGTCCATAGCATCAAGACATCATCTATGTAACGTCTGTATAGAAGGATATGTTGTTGTATGTTAGGATTTGTTTTTCTTGCCAAAACATATAAGTATTCGCATACGATGGTGCGCATGCTGATCCCATCGCGCAGCCCCGATTTTGGATGTAAAAATCGCCATCGTATAAGAAAAAATTCCTTGATAATGTCAGTTCAAGTAAAGTTAGAAAAAAATCATGATCGAAGACACAAGGTGGCAGATGCTGCGTTAGAAAGTCTGTCATTGCAGTTAATCCCTCTTGATGAGGTATCGACGTATAGAGACTACATACGTCTAGACAACAAAGCAAGGTATTAGGGGGAACACTATCTAAATTAATCAGGAAGGTCAAAAAACTTGTGGTATCCTTCAAAAATGACTCCTCCAGAAGTAGAAGTGGTTGTAAAATCTGGTCCAACATTTGAGCCACCGGTTGATATAAGGAGCCTCTAGCAGACACTATGGGTCTCCCTGGTGGTTTAATGGCATCTTTGTGAAGTTTTGGGAGCGTATATAGAATGGGAACAATAGGGAACTCGCAATAAAGAGCTTTAAACAGTTTATCTGATAATTTCTTATCAGCCTTGGCAGTGATCAGGATGTTTAAAAGTTTTTTTTGAAAATCAAGAGTGGGATTTTTTGACAACTTCGTATATACCCCGGATTCCGACAACTGTCTCTGGATTTCACATCTATAATCCTCAATATTTTGCAGGACAATAGCCCCGCCCTTGTCAGCTGGTCGAATTATCACATCTTCATATGATTTCAGATTTTTTAATGCAGTCCGTTCCGCTAGGGAAAGATTCATCCGAATTTTAGCAGGTGCCTCTTGAAACCTACTCACCGATTCGTCTAGTAATCGAGTAAAGGTTTTTAGTGAGGGGTTATTTGAAGTAGGGTCAAAACTAGATCGAGTTGTATTTAACAAGAATTTCTCCACAGGCTCATCCAATGTCACTTGCTGTCTGTTTTGAAAAAATTCTTTTAATCGGAGTTTACGAGAGAATGAATGTAGATCTTTTTTCCAGTGGAAATCATCATGAAAATTAGTAGGGACAAAAGATAGGCCCTTTTGTAATACACACATTTCAGTGTCGGTAAGGGTTCTATTAGATGGATTGAAAACTATGTTGTTTTTTGGGTTGGTTTTCCTCTGCCCTTGCCCACCCCTGCGGGTGGCTTTGTACTTGTAATAGACTCCACCGGGGTGGTCATTTGATCTAAAGGGACCGTCTGATTTCTGGTATTGTCATCAGAATCAGTTAGTAAAAAGTCACTATCGCTATGACTATATGAGGACTGTTGTAATCCTTTACGAGATCTATTGGGTTGCCATGGTCTACGGCGTCCCCTAGGATCAGTTTTCTGTCCAGATCTTGTGTCCCCCATCAGCCACCGATAAACCTTATTCTCCTCGTAATCTGTATCCACTGCAAGTTTTTTGTTGTTTTTAAATTTCAGCAAATCCCTTTTGTATTGCTCACATTGATGTTCTAATTTAGAAATCCAGTTGTTGCTGGAATCTTCCTCCAAAGTTTTAATGTGTAATTTTTCAAATTCCTTGATTTTTTCTTTGGTAATTTGAAGCTCTTTGCCCGCTTCATCGATAACTAGAACCATTAAATCTAAAGCACATTTATTTAAAATGGCAATCCATTTTCTCACGAAATCTGGATTATGACGACCTATAGTCGGGGTGTTTTTTACCCTAAATCCACGGGGTATCTTACGTTGTCTATAGTATTCTGACAAGGTAACACCATGTAATAAAAAGTCGATTTCTCTACGTTTCAATTTAAATAATTGATTAAATAGATGTTCACCACTCATTCCTGGGTCATTTGAAGTTACTATATCTTTAAATAGAATATTCTCAATCTCAGCCTCCGAGTAGCTGAAAGTTTCACCTCTGGGAGTAACAACCCCTCTAAATCCAGCCTGTTCCATGGAGGATGATGTTCCATGATCTATCCATAGTAGTAACCAAAAAAGTGTCACAGGATCTGTAGAATCACTGTCGTAGTCATTTTAAAGAATAAGAGTAAATATATGTTACAGACTCAAAAGTAACAACTGATGCTGGGTGCCTCACAACGGAAGCAATGTGCCAGCCACGCACACTGCAACAATAGATAGAGTCAGTTATTTGTTGGCACTCCTGAATAAATGGCATAAGAATAAATCCCAACTGCTCCGGTGCCCGATATAGCAAAAATAGAAATCCAGAAAAAATCGGCACTCAGAGACTGTCATGAATGAGTATAAAATGTATTAAAGGCGCGACGTTTCGGGGTGCAACCCCCTTTATCAAGCCACAACAGACAATAGAAACATAAAGATCGTCCACTTACCCCTTAAATAGTGACAACCTGATCCGTCCGTGTCTCCATCTCCACGAGACCCATTGCCGGAAGCCGTCGGAGGAGTCACATCCGGTTCCTGCGTTCCAGCGTCTCCTAGCAACTCTGTGTATGCATCCCACCAGAACATCACCGCTGGCGCATGCGCAGTACCTCAAATTCATGGTGTACTGCTATCTGCATACTCCTCATTGGTCAGCTCCTGTGGCGCATCCTAAGTTGTCTACAGTGCGGCAACTGCAGAATCCTCAACTCCCGTCCATGGCCCTCCAGCTCTGGTCTGTTGGATCAAGGATAACGGCAGGATCAAAGAAAATGAACATCAAAAACCCCGAATATACTATATAGTGTTCCCCCAAATACCTTGCTTTGTTGTCTAGACGTATGTAGTCTCTATACGTCGATACCTCATCAAGAGGGATTAACTGCAATGAGAGACTTTCTAATGCAGCATCTGCCACCTTGTGTCTTCGATCATGATTTTTTTCTAACTTTACTTGAACTGACATTATCAAGGAATATTTTCTTATACAATGGCGATTTTTACATCCAAAATCGGGGCTGCGCGATGGGATCAGCATGCGCACCATCGTATGCGAATACTTATATGTTTTGGCAAGAAAAACGAATGTTTTTAGGTAATCCTAACATACAACAACATATCCTTCTATACAGACGTTACATAGATGATGTCTTCATGCTATGGACAGGAGGTGTGGACTTGTTTAAAGAATTAATGAATGAGATTAATAATATGAACACCACAATCAAGTTCACATATGAATACAGTACGGAGGAGATCCATTTCCTTGACGTTAATGTGAAAATTCTAGATGGCAAGATAACTACAAGTGTGTATCATAAAGACACTGATAGGAATAACTTTTTGTTAGCCACTAGTCACCATCCACCAGCTTTGAAGAGGGGTCTCCCATTATCACAAATGATGAGGGTGGCACGTATCAACAGTAATAAAGATAATTTACCAATGGCATTGGATCAATTGATTGACAAGTTTATAGTTAGGGGTTACAATAAGATGGAACTATTACAACAAAAATCTAAAGTAATGCAGATGTCTCGAGACGATTTATTGAAAGCTAAAGTGAAGAACTTTGAGAATATTCTACCATGGTCATGCGACTTTACTACCACAAGTCCTATCATACGTAGAGCAACTAAAGCTCTGTGGCCTATTGTTTCATCAGATAAGGAGCTGTCCGGGCTAAGAAGAATCAGACCGATTACAGCTTTCAAACGTGGTAGAAACTTAAGAGACATACTTGTACGTACAGATGTAACCGATATGAATGTTCCATGTATACCCAATGTATATAGCAAACCGGCTGGGTGCTATAAATGCCACAACTGTGTTACGTGCTCCTTCCTCCAGAGCGGCAAAGTATTTAAACATCCCTATAAAGATGTCTTTTACGATATTCGACATGTGGTAACGTGTAACACCACCCATATGGTGTACATAATCATATGCCCTTGTAATCTGTATTACGTTGGCCAGACAACGCGGAAATTTAAAGAACGCATGGCGTTGCATCGCTCGGCCATAAGATCTACTCTGTCGGGTAAAGAGTGTGAACAACCGGTGGCACGTCATTTCAAGGAGGCTAACCATACACTATCATCATTGAACTATATTATAATCGACCATGTACCCGAACCAAGAAGAGGGGGCAATAGAGCCAAGATTCTGCTAAATAAGGAAACCCAATGGATTTTTAAGTTAAATACTATCAGTCCTAATGGACTGAATGATAAGATCAATTGGAATGTTCTATCTTGATCCAGTAATGAACATGGTTTGATTGACTCTATGTTAGCGAGATTAGATGTCGTTATTTGTTGCTTATTGTTGCTTATTGTTGGTGTCGTTGCGGTATATTCTTTATATCCGTCTATTCAGTATTTATGCCTATATATTGTTTTCATTTTTATTTGTGGGTATTTTACTTCATTCATTTATTTTTCTTTTTATGTATCTTTATTTAGTTTTATTTAGGTATTTTCTTGTATTTCATTGATACAGTATATTGGGGGTTTTTGATGTTCATTTTCTTTGATCCTGCCGTTATCCTTGATCCAACAGACCAGAGCTGGAGGGCCATGGACGGGAGTTGAGGATTCCTGCAGTTGCCGCACTGTAGACAACTTAGGATGCGCCACAGGAGCTGACCGAGGAGTATGCAGATAGCAGTACACCATGAATTTGAGGTACTGCGCATGCGCCAGCGGTGATGTTCTGGTGGGACGCATACACGGAGTTGCTAGGAGACGCTGGAACGCAGGAACCGGATGTGACTCCTCCGACGGCTTCCGGCAATGGGTCTCGTGGAGATGGAGACACGGACGGATCAGGTTGTCACTATTTAAGGGGTAAGTGGACGATCTTTATGTTTCTATTGTCTGTCGCGCCTTTAATACATTTTATACTCATTCATGACAGTCTCTGAGTGCCGATTTTTTCTGGATTTCTATTTTTGCTATATCGGGCACCGGAGCAGTTGGGATTTATTCTTATGCCATTTATTCAGGAGTGCCAACAAATAACTGACTCATTTATACATTATATATATATATATATATATATGTATATACACTACCACAGCCTGATCACTTTTCCGAGGGGTACAGTCAAACACTCACTGACAGCTGCGCAGAGAGGAGAAGGGGGAGGTCACTGGGCACATTGCAGCCGCCGCCGGCCCGGAAGGAGAAGGAGATGGTGGGCACACATCAGCAGCACCCACCGGGCCAGGCCAGGAGAAGATGGACACCCAGCAGCTGCCGCAGTGCCGGGGGAAGGGGGTGGAGGGTGGGCTGGATCAGGGACAGCAGCA